>CM055122.1:1087544316-1088144316 GCA_029206835.1 Rana muscosa | reverse complement strand
AATAAATGATTCCACAATCAGTGGTTAATTGTGGCATACATTGGGGTTGATTTATTAAAGGCAAACAGACTGTTCACTTTGCAAGTGTAGTTGCACTAATTTTTCTTGGTAAGTGTAATGTGGTAAAAGTTCACTTTGTAAAGAATACCCAAAGGTAAAAAAACTGAAAATTGAATTCAAATACTTACCGTAATTTTCCTTTCCTGACGAGCCCCCATGTCAGCACAGCTGGGTGAGGCCTGGCCCACCCCTACGTGATCAGGACTTAACTATACATTTTTCACTCACCTCAGCCTCAGCGTTTTGTAACTATTACTACTTAACTGGGCGGGTTCTGTGCTGACATGGAACTCGTCAGGAAAGGAAAATTACGGTAAGTATTTGAATTAAATTTTCCGTTTTCCTGACGGCTCCATGTCAGCACAGCTGGGAATTAACTAGCCAAAACAGTGGAGGGATAATGCTACACACTCCAATTCTGATTAAAACAGTAAAGCCCTGTACACACGATTGGTTTTTCCTATGGATTCTAATCCGATGGATTTTACCATCGGAAATCCAATGAAGCTGACTTCCATCAGTCTTGCCTACACACCATCAGTCAAAAAAAATGATCGTCCAAAATGGCGTGACGTAAAACACTCCGACAAGCCGAGAAAAATTAAGTTCAATGCTTCTGAGCATGCGTCGACTTGATTCTGAGCATGCGTGGGTTTTTTGTCCGATGGAGTTCCACACAGACGTTTAGAATTTGCTACTTTTTTTTCCATCGGATAAATTTAAAACATGTTCTATTTTTTCTCACCAATGGAAAAAAGACCGATGGGGCCCATACATGATCGGTTTGTCCAATGACAAAAGTCCATCGAACTGTTTTCATCGGTAAGACCGATCATGTGTACACGGCTTAACAGAAACCATGATGCCTCTGACAAACTCAACTGTCATGAATATGAATATTTTTGGTGTCCACATAGTTGTATTGCAGATAGTTTGAGACACCCGGCCTGCTGTTACTCTCAAGGTCCGGACCCTTCTAGTGAGAATGCCGTGATTCTCCTGGCACAGCCAGCCCTACAACCTGCAGGCCAAGGAGATGAGGTTATCAACCAAGAGATAATAATCTTGCTGGAAGCCGTAAAATAATTATGTGTTCCACCTGAAAATGACAAACGGATGTACAGACCTCCTGATGGCAGGAGTCGCCTTGATTAAATATTTTAGAGCTTAGCCCACATCCGATGGGCTAACTTCTTGAGTACTCCCCAAAGGGAACGTAGGAGGAAAACCTCTTGTGTGAAATGAACTCTGAAAGTCAGTTCAGGCACAAATTTGAGCATTGGCATGAGCACCATCCTGTCTGGGAAGTACGCGAGTATGGGTTCTTCAAACCCAAGGACACCAATGCTGATGTAATTGCCACCAGTAAATCAGTTTCAGTGAAAAAAGTACCACAGGGTGATTGAAGGCATCCGATGAAATAACATCCATTAGCATTGGTATATCTCATTCCGGAAATAAGTTGAAGTTTCAACCAAATTGCATCTTGAAAAACTGTATAATTAAGCGTTGGAAACTTGCTGAATGCCGGTGAAGACAGAGATAGCCAAAATGCATGCCTATAGCATGCTTGCGCATAGAACTAAGTCAAACCACGCCTGTAGGCATTCGGAGCAGGCTTCTGAAGAGTCCAGCGTAAAATCTTGATCAGCTAATATACTGGGCAAATATACTCTGTTCCACTATAGGCATGCTTTGCGCTGTCCTTTCTTGTTTCGTAGAACTATTCAAATCTTCACAGAGCATTCGACATCCATTAGGCTCTGCCTCTCCCGACCCAGGCCATCAGCCTGAGCCTATCGGATGCTGGATGAATGGGACTGGAGAAGATTTGATCTACCAGGCAGAGCGCGTCACTCCTTGACACTCATCAGGATGAGTAGCAGGTACCAAAATTGTCACCTTCCCTCGCCCCAGCCTTAGCTGGAAGCTGAGAATCAGAGGGAGCAGCTGAAAAAGACATAAGCCTTCTTTGCGTTCCATCTTGCGGTCAGCAACTCTACTCTGAGAGCTTGTGGATCCTGGGCCCTGGAACTTCAGCAACTTAGTGCCGACTGGGAATGTAAGCGGTCTACCTCTTGCAGACAAAACACCAAGCTCTGTTAGTTTTTCGAAAGACTCGCAGTAGTCTGAATCATCCATTGTCGTCCAGACTTGACCTGGACAAATAGTTTGTCTGAAGATTCTTCCGACCAGGCACATAGGTCGCAGATCGTTGGGAGGATTGACTTGGGTGAATTCTAGAATTAGAGAAAAACTTCAGAAGTGAGAGACTGAGCCTTGTTTCCAGATGTAGGCCACAGTCGTTGTGCTGTCCAACTTTCCCAGGACAGGCTTACTCTGAATGAGGTGACTGAAGGCTAAGAGCCTGAAAAGGCTGCCCTCAACTCCAAGACGGAGTCTTGGATCCTTGACAAAAGACATTGGCTGGTATCTGATTGCACCACCAGGTCGTCTGAGCTGCTGGGGCGAGGCGATTTCTATGGCTCAATCTGAGACATGATGGATGACAGATCTCCCAATATGGACCAAAACGATTTCCTTAGGGGACGACGTGTCCATCCCCAAACTGTCCCTATGTTCACAGAGGAACCACATAGTGCCCCTAGTGCATGTATGGGTGGCACAATCCCAAAATAACAGAGAGCATCCTGACATGGAAGTTTTTATTGACTTCTTGGTCTATGCATTGGCTTCCTTGTCTTTCCTGGACTCCCATCCAGAAAAGCGCAGGAGCTACGCTCTCTGGCGTGAGCGTGAGCGTGGAAACTGACTCTTGGGTTTTCGGTCTTCTTTAACTCAGTAGACCTTCATCTTGAGGCAGGAAGCCAAACTGGCCACTATTAAATTTAGGCTTGCCCTTCTGCGATTAAGAAAAAAATGCAGTGATCTCGTTTGTCCTCGAGGGTCACACCTTCTGATGGTAAGGTCATGTAAATGGCCAATCCCACAAGGGACACATACTGACCAGCGGGGTGATCCCAACCCCTAGACCTCTATTAGTTCAAAAGGGCATAACTTTGACGTCCTGCTGTGACGATATCCTCCCATCTTGATGAACAGGCATTTGATCCATTCCACATCCAGCTGTCTTCTGGAAGTACTTAAAATACTTCCAAAGCTTCACCTCTATACACAGGCATTTGACCAACCTTACCAATCTGGACACAGGTCGTCCTCTTTTTCCTGTTTAGATCAGACTGGAGAGAATGGATTGGCCTGAGCAGGCCCTGAAAGAAGGCTGGACAATGCCAAACAGACGGTCTCGCACGAGACAAATCTAGTCATTCCTTTAGAATGTCTTGAACATCTGCTTAATTGTGACAATTGGTTAGCTGCCGTCATCTTTATCCTAGGTTGCTTGACATAGGCAACATCCTTGCAGTCATATTCGTCTGTTTCTCTTTGGAAGGATCTGAAGCGGATTGTTTGCTTGAGAAGGCTTGGAGACTTCACAGGGTGAGTGGAAACACTCTTTAGAGTATATTGACCACATGTTGCATGAATGCGACAACCTGTTAGGTGCCGTCATCCTTATCCTTGGTTGCTTGAACAAAGCAGACTGTGTGCAGTCATGTCCATCCGGAAGTTTGGAAAATGGGCTGCTTCACCTGGTATGGACTGGCAGCTTCTCATTGTCAGAGCAGATAGCCCTTTCACAGGGTGAGCCGAAAACACCCTATTAGAGTGTATTGGCAATTTGTTTATTGGGTGTGACACCTTTTAGGTGTCACCCTCCTCCCTGGCTGTTTAAGCCAGTGGGATACATACTGTCATGCCCATCCGTGTATTCCTCTTATAGAGCTTGAGGAGGGATGTTTGCTTGGGAAAGCTATGAGACTGTTCCTTCATGTTCATCCATGTCTTCTTATTGAAGGGCCTGAAGCATGTTTGTTCTGAGATTGGTAAACACTAAGGCTACTTTCACACTGAGGCGCTGGATGCGCTGGCGGTATAGCGGCGCTATTTTTAGCGCCGCTATACCGTTTTTTTTGCCGCAATTTGCGGGCGCTAGCGGGGGTATTTTAACCCCCGCTAACGGCCGAAAAAGGGTTAAAAACGCCCGCAATAACGCCACTTTGAGGCGTTTTGCGGGCATATTAGAGGCGCTACCCCATTGATTTCAATGGGCAGGGGCGCTACAGGAGCGCTATTTTTAGCGCTCCTATTGCGCCTCAAAGATGCGGCTTGCAGGAGTTTTTTGAGCCTCCTGCAAGCGCAACGCTCCAGTGTGAAAGCCCTCGGGCTTTCACATTGGATAGTATTGAGAGGCTTTTTTGGGGCGCATTGCAGGCGCTATTTAGAGCGCAATAGCGCCTGCAAAGCGCCTCAGTGTGAAAGGGGCCTAATAGATAACCTCACCACAGGGCTTGCGCACCATTCAGAAAACCAACCCATAGCCCTGGATCACACTGGTGCGTTTTTGACATGCGACCCGACCAGTCAAATCGCATGAAAAATAGGCGGCAATCGCACCGCCCTAATCGGTGCAGCGCTGCATCAGCGGTGCCGCACCACCTTATGTGGAGTGGAGACTGGAGGAGACTGAAGCGCTGGACATCGGATCACCACGGGACATAGAGGACAATGCTGGACAGACTGGATTACATCTCTGGAATGGGTTTTTTCTTTTTTAATAAAGGACTTTCCCAACTGTGTCTGTGTGTTTTTTTAACATTTTTTACACTTTATTTGTGAAATGGTAGGGGGAAAATGTACCCGTTACCAATTCACATAGGGGGGGGGCAGAATCTGGGGGTCCCCTTTTGTTAAAGGGGGCTTCCAGATTCTGATAAGCCGCCCGCCCGCAGACCCCCACAACCACCGGGAAAGGGTTGTGGGGATGAGGTCCTTGTCCCCATCAACATGGGGACATGGTGCTTTGGGGTTTAGACCCCAAAGCATCCTCCCCATGTTGAGAGCGTGTGGCCTGGTAAGGTTCAGGAGGAGGGGGCGCTCTCTCGTCCCCCCTCTTTTCCTGCGGCCTGCCAGGTTGCGTGCTTGGATAAAGGGTCTGGTATGGATTTTTGGGGGGAACTCCATGCCATTTTTTTTTTAATTTGGCGTGGAGTTCCCCTTAATATCCATACCAGACCTGAAGGGCTTGGTAATTAAATTTGGGGGGACCACCACGCATTTTTTTTTATTTATTTTTTATCAATGACTTTCAATGAGCCGACAATTCATTATAGCCGCGTGTGCTTTTAACCACCTCCCTACTGTGCACGAAAACCCCCTTCCTGCCCAAGCCATTTTTCAGCTTTCAGCGCTGTCACACTTTGAATGACAATTGCGCGGTCGTGCGACGTGTCTCCCAAACGAAATTTGCGTCCTTTTTTCCCCACAAATAGAGATTTCTTTTGGTGGTATTTGATCACCTCTGCGGTTTTTATTTTTTGCGCTATAAACAAAAGAAGAGCGTCCAGTTTGGAAAAAAAACACTATTTTTTACTTTTTGCTATAATAAATACCCATTTTTTTTTTTTAAATAAAATTTTCCTCAGTTTAGGCCGATACGTATTCTTCTACATATTTTTGGTAAATAAAAAATTGCAATAAGCGCGTATTGATTGGTTTGCGCAAAAGTTATAGCGTGTACAAAATAGGGGATAGATTTATAGCATTTTTATTTTTTTATTTTTTTATTAGTAATGGCGGCGATCTGCGATTTTTTTATTGTGACTGCGATATTGCGGCGGACACATCGGACACTTTTGACACATTTTTGGGACCATTCACATTTATACAGCGATCCCTGCTATAAAAATGCATTGATTACTGTATAAATGTGATTGGCAGGGAAGGGGTTAACCACTAGGGGGCGGGAAGGGGTTAAATATGTTACCTCAATGTGTTCTTACTGTGGGGGGAGGGGACTGACTGGGGGAGGTGACCGATGGTTGTCCCTATGTACAAGGGACACACCATCAGCCTCCTCTCCCTCACAGGACGTGGATCTCTGTGTTTACACACAGAGATCCACTTTCCTGCTCGTTTCCCGGGCAATCGCGGGTGCCCGGCGGCAATCGCGACCGCCGGGCACGCGCACCGGGGCCTCGTGAACGCGGCGGGCGCGCGCGCCACTGGCTTCAAGCGCGCGCCTCCTAGCTCGTTTTAAAGGGAGGACGTCATATGACGTCCTCCCAGAACGAGAGTATCCTCCGCCCGCCGTCAATTGACAGTGGGCGGGGGACAAGTGGTTAAATTACTTTTTTTCCTTCAGAAATTACACTTTGTGCAGGGACAGTTCTAAACACGGGAAACACGCGCTGCTTTACAGGCATACTATACACACCGCCCCCAGGTACGAAATTTAAAGGAATATTTCACTTTTATTGTTTCACTTTAAGCATTATTAAAATCACTGCTCCCGAAAAAACTGCCTTTTTTAAAACTTTTTTTTGTATTGATACATGTCCCCTGGGGCAGGACCTGGGTCTCCAAACATTTTTTATGACAATAACTTGGATATAAGCCTTTAAAATTAGCACTTTAGATTTCTCCCATAGACTTTTACAGGGTGTTCCGCGGCTTTTCGAATTTGCCGAGAACACCCCAAATTGTTCGCTGTTCGGCGAACAGGCGAACAGCCAATGTTCGAGTCGAACATGAGTTTGACTCGAACTCGAAGCTCATCCCCATCCTGGAGGAATCAGGTCATGATGAAAAAGTTTGTTTTAGAACAGCAACAAAAAGGTAGGAATTTGTAACAAAATGACAACCATCTGCAGTGTACACAAACCAAGGGAATTGTAGACATCATAAACATGCTTCTCCGTACTCTTTTTTCTTATTTTTTTAAGGGAAAACCAAAGATCACATAGAAAAATACAAGGATATCCCATATCTCCACAGGCCATGGCTGGATCCAGTAGACATCCCAGGTGGCTCCAACTACCTTCTTTGGAAAATGCTGGTCTTTAAAGGGGGTTTGGCATAATGGCACGACAGTAAGCAAACATGAGAAGCTACCAACAGATTATAGCCATGTGTGAACAGACAAAGTGTTACTTTGTGTATCTGTTATACAGAGTACTCCCTGTCCAGTAATGCAGCATACATTGGATAAAAAGCATTTAGATCACCCAACCTCCGTCATCCGACCGTCGACACTGGCACAGCGCGGGTGCGCGTGCATAGGGGAGCACTCTGCCACGACCGCTGTATATCTTGTTTGGACCGTGCGGACCCCAGACATGGCTGTTAGCCATGATAAAGCCGCCCCGAGGACCAGCAGCGGGGCTCCCTGGATTATGGTAATTTAGACGAGACACCAGGGACTTCGTCCAGCTTCATACACACGTATGGATGGCCCGCCAGCCATTTAGACTAGCTAGGTAGAGGAGCACACCTACGTCCTGCACGTAGGAGGAAAGGAGAAGAACGCTGAGGCTGAGGTGAGTGAAAAATTTATAGTTAAGTCCTGATCACGTAGGGGTGGGCGGGGCCTCACCAAGCTGTGCTGACATGGAGCCGCCAGGAAAAGTTTTTGCTTGCACATGATTAGATTTACCACATGTACTAAGCTCTTGGGAAAATTTGTGAAAACTGCACTTGCAAATTACACAGACTATTTGCCTTTACTAAATCCACCAGCTTGGAAATAGTGTTTTCACAATTTTGTTAAAAAAAAAAGATACACATAAGTATAAGTGATTAAAGCATATGTGAAATGTGGGAAACGACCCATTCAAAATAGAAATGCAAGGCAAAACACTTATGTATAGATAAAAAATTATATATATATATATATATATATTTATATATTTTTTTCTTTTTTATAAATTGATCATCTAACCTCTGTTCTCAGCTACATAAGAGGCATGGAGAGGTGGGGGTGGAGAATACTGGGGGGGGGGAGGTGGGTGGGAGGGTGGGAGGGTGTCCGCAGGAGGCAGAGAAAGAGAAATACGCTGATCTTGCAGATGGGAGTGTCAGCACTAGTCTGACCATTGGAGCACATGCAGAACACTTTCCACGCTGGGAAGGAAGCGCTTATATGCCTAGTGTGGTCAGTTTGAAATAGGAAATCAGGCAGACTGGCAGCATCACAATGTATCTCACACAAAGGAAGCAATACAAAGAAAACAGGATACTTTTTAACACAAGCACATAGTACAACAGACACATATTAGGAATATAGAATATTGGAGTAATATACACTTTATATAGATCAGGGCTTGGTCTAGTTAAGTGAGCATCAATGTTAGTGTCAGTGTTAGTTTTAGTTAGTGCCAGTGCTAGTTTCAGAAAGTTTTAGGTGAAGGAAGTCACCGCCTCGGATGAGGCCTGGTCACCTACAGAGGGATTCCACAAGTCCGCTACAGGCATTGTAGCGTGCTTCAACTTGCACCTAGGTCCTTATGCTACAAGTGCTGGGAAGTTTGGAACTAGGCAAATGGGTTCTGATTGTATCCCTAGGACAGTGAAGTAAAGTTTGTGCATCACTCCAGCTGCTAGGACCGTGAGAGGGAACTTGGGATTGAGTGGTGATATTAAGTGCTTGAACCTGCCTCCTGTTATTCTATTCTTCACTTTCAACTTTCCTGTCCGGTTTCAAGCATAAAGAAATTAAACCTTCAGCCATTGAGGTTTAACCTTGTCTGGACATTGGCTTTATTGGTACACAAGCAACAGACTTTTCCCCACACTCTAGAGAAAGGAACCAGCCCAGGAGAGGTAACTCGCTGCGGAACCCAACAATTTCTGAACACCGCTCACCCTCTTATTCAAGAAGGAACCTGGGAATTGTGGTATGGTGTGTCCCGCCTTGTGGAGGTAAGGCCAGGGATCCGTGTGCTACACTTGAAACAATGATTTTGTTTTACTATTATGTGTCAGTTTTCCTTTGCTAATAAAACCAGATCAGGAGATATCCATTAACAATAACTGCCAAATGAAAGTCTAATCTGTCCTGAAAAAAACAAGGTATAATCCACTCAGTAACACTAATGCCCTGTACACACGATCGGATTTCCGATGGAATTTTCTGGCGGAATTCCAATGAAGCTGACTTCCATCAGTCTTGCATACACACCATCAGACAAAATTCCGACCGTCCAAAATGCGGTGACCTAAAACACTCAGATGAGCCGAGAAAAATTAAGTTCAATGCTTCTGAGCATGCGTTGACTTGATTCTGAGCATGCATGGGTTTTTTCTCCATTGGAGTTCCACACAGACGATCGGAATTTCCTATCGAATTTAAAACGTTCTATTTTTTTACACCGATGGAAAAAAATCCGATGGGGCCCACACACGATCGTTTTTTCCGATGAAAAAAGTCCATCTGACTTTTTTCATCGGAAAAATCGATCGTGTGTACAGGGCATAAGGGGTCAAAACTCTACGGTTTACCGCATGTGGTAAGGGTATCATGTTTTGCGGTAAACAACGGAAAACAAATTGCCGGTAAATATCGCAAAAAATCATACGCTAATCTGTTAAGTCCAATTTACAAACGAAACAGGAACTACAAAAAAGGCGCGATATTTCACACCACCCTTTTGGTGGAGGTAAGCAGTGTGGTACCATAAAGAGAGGCCTATTCAAACCCTTTAGAAAGGGGCATTCTGCCCACGAGAGCCTGATTCAACCCACAGAAGACGCACAGAAAGGGGCCTTATTTCACCCACAGAACACCCACTATTCCACCGACAGAAAGGGGTGCAATACTACCCCCAGAGAGGGGTCTAATTCCACCCATAGAAGACCCACAGAAAGTTGAAACTATTCCACCACCAGCGGACGCACAAAAATGTGGCATTATATATCCCGAGTACACAATTATTATTTTTTTCTATTAAATAAAAAAGGCATGATGTGGAGTGCAAATTAAATGCAAACATTGGCTGAAATGTAACATCAATTAATATTTTTTTTTTTAAAGTAAAGGTTATTTACAAAAGTGCAACAATGCAGTATGTCAACCATGAGAATTAGTCCAGCTAGAAGTGACATCTTGAAGTGGCCACTGTAATACTTTTGGTTATATACACCATTAGAACAAGTTAAACTTGGATAGGAACATGAAAAATAATTAAGAATGTTTAAAAAAAATTATAAAAAATATATAGTCAAGTTTTCTTTCCACAGTATAAACATAGGCAGCAGCACAGTATTGGGCCAAAAACATAGAACAATCTAGTAAAGAGCACTTTCAACAGCTCTAGAAGGCCATACATTTACAAAAAAAACATTTTTTATGAATGTATGGCATGATGGATTTAGTAAAGGAGCGCAACAGCATTTTTCAGGCAGCAGATCCACATGAAAAAGACACAGCTTGGATTACCAAGCATCAGGAGACATACATACAAGAAGGTATGTTCAAGTTTCAATGCCTCCAAATACAGAATACTGTAAAAAATGTTAGATTAAAAAATATTTTTTTGGCAAAAGAAAAATAACAAACATGTTATAACGTAAAATGTTAAAGGGAAATTACCTTAAACAACCATTAACCACCGACACGTGCGATAAATTACCGCATGAGAAAATGCGGTAGTTACTGAACAATTTAAAAAATACTGCATTTGTTAATTAAAGCTAAATTCTTAGTGAGTTGAACTTTCACAACTGATTTACCGCATGCGTTATTTTACCGGATTTTATTTCCTTTTTTTTAACTCTTGGTGTATTGAACCTTTAGTGGGTTGCGGTGCTATATACAGTTTTTCTAACTTGTGTCAAGACTGCAAAATTGAGTTTAGGTGTTTAAAGTTTTTTTTTACCTTGGTCATGAAAAGTTAAACAGGCATACTGCCGCCTAGTGGCAGAATTACTAATCACAGTGGGGCTGATTTACTAAAACCGGAGAGTGCAAAATCTGGTGCAGCTCTGTATAGAAACCAATCAGCTTCCAGGTTTTTTTTGTCAAAGCTTAATTGAACAAACTGAAGTTAGAAGCTGTTTGGCTACCATGCACAGCTGCAACAGATTTTGCACTCTCCAGTTTTAGTAAGTAAACCCCTCTATGTCATTGGTTGTTGCAACTATGACTGTATAGCATAACACAGCAATTTAAAGTGGTTGTAAACCCTCCTAAATTATTTTTTTTTTTAAACTAGCTGTAAGAGAAAGCCATAATGAGCTAATATGACTAGCATAATAGCTCATTATGCATCACTTACCTTAGATCGGGGCCCCCGAAGCCGTCCTCGTCTTCCTCTTCAGCCGCATCCATCGCTGCGGCGATAGCCGAAAGGTTACTTCCGGGTATCGCCGCTCCAGCCAATCACAGTGCCGCTCCGGCACTGTGATTGGCCAGAGCGGCGAAGACGTCACTCCGCGCATGCGCACGTGAGCCGTCGAATTCGGCTACGTCGTCGAATGTTGCGACCTAGCCGAATTTGTGAATGGGGTTAACCCCATGCGCATGCGCGTGACGTCAGCGTCGCCGTATTTAAATGAAAATATCTCCTTAACCGTGTAGGTTAAGGAGATATTTCATGCACCTACAGGTAAGTCTTAATCTAGGCTTACCTGTAGGTCTTTGTTTGTAAAGTGGGTTTACAACCACTTTAAGAAGTACAAATGTCATCTACTTAATTTTCATACACAAAAGAAAATGAGTATTGCGACGACTTAACTTCCAGGTAAACTTTCTTTTTTTTTTATCCATACATTTTTTTATTTTTAAAGAAAGGTATCATAACAGATATTTGATAATATTAGACATCACTTTAAAGGATTGATCATAATATTTGTTTGACAGTGACACATAATGTGAGAAGGAACAAAACAATGTACGACAGAAGAAAGGATAATAAGTATTGATATCTATTTGTTAGTCAGACCTCACTTACCCCGGATGGGATCAAACTGTAATGCCGCGTACACACGATCGTTTTCATGGCAAGAAAAATGCAATTTTTTAATTTGGTAATTAAAAACGATCGTGTGTAGGCTCCAGAGCTTTTTTCGCGACGTGAAAAATGTCCATTAAAAATTTGAAACATGCCTATTTTTTCTCATCGTTTTTCACGCCGTCGTTTTTCTCGTCGTGAAAAACAGCCGTGTGTTGGCTTTAACGGCGTGAAAAAAACGGGCATGCTCAGAAGCAAGTTATGAGACGGGAGCGCTTGTTCTGGTAAAACTAGCGTTCATAATGGAGATAGCACATTCGTCACGCTGTAACGGACTGAGGAGCACGAGGCTGAAAAGCGCGAATCGTCTCTCACCAAACATTACTAACACGAGGATCAGCAAGAGCAGCCCAAAGGGTGGCGCCATCCGCGCTTTGTTCCAGCATTTTTTTTCACGATCGTGTGTAGGCAAGGCAGGCTTGAGAAGAATCACGTTGAGAAAAACTTTGTTTTTTCAATGACATTAAAAACGGTCGTGTGTACGCGGCATATGGAGGTGTTGACCAACATTTTAATATTATCAACAAAGTTCAAGACTGAGGCCTCGTACACACGACCGATTTTCTCGTCGTAAAAAACACGTCGTTTTTTTCAACGAGATTCTTCTTAAGCTTGTCGATTTTCTCGTCAAGCTTTCTATGCGTACACACTGTCATTTCCCAATTTCCTCGTGGTTCTCTGCGCTCACGTCCAGCACGTACGACGGCACTATAAAGGGGAAGTTCTTTTTTCTTGGCGCCACCCCTTGGGCTGCTTTTGCTGATCTCGTGTTACCGCGTGTGAAGTAAAAGTTTGGGAAGAGACGATTCGCGCTTTTCAGTCTTCGTACTTTTCAGATCGTTTTCTGCGGTTCAGTTTGTGCTTGTGGGTTCGTATCTTGACTTTCAGGGCGTCTAGGCAGGTCGTATCTGTTTTACAGTGCGTTCTTGCCTGTTCGTTTCTGATTTTCAGTTCGTTATTCATAGGCCTTGCTGTTCTAAAGTGCGTTCTGTTCTGTACGTTCTGATTAGACGACCGTTTCCTAGCCATGTCGCCTGGACGTTCTCGTCGTCGAGTTCGTGCTGTGCGTGCGCTTGGTGTTGGTCTGCTTGTTTTGGACCAAGACCAGTCCATGAATGGTGTGAGGAGGAGTTCATGGACCAAGAATTGGTTGCTCCAGCGGGACCAATTCTGCCACATGCCTCTGCTGCGGGAGATAGTCGAGAATAATCCTGAGGACTACAGGAATTTTCTCAGGATGTCTGACCCCGTTTTTCAGGAACTGTTGGCTTTGGTGTCCCCCTATATTACCAGGAAGGACACCGTTATGCGGGAAGCCATCAGTGCTGAGCAGAGGCTCATCGCCACGTTGCGTTACCTGGCGACAGGGAGAAGTCTTCAGGACTTGAAGTTCACGACAGGCATCTCCCCCCAGGCTCTGGGCCTCATAATCCCAGACACCTGTTCTGCCATCATCCAAGTCCTGCAGGAGGACTATATTAGGGTAAGTTTTCTCCCTTAACATCACATTTTAGGTATTACATGTATGCTAATGTATTGTATTTCGAAAATCCTTCCCTAATTACCATGATTGTAATATGCTGAGAATGTCCCCTTTGTCCCCATGCATGTTGGAAGCTTTAGATTGCCCCTTTTTTCTCCTCCATAAATATTTCCCCTCACTAACTTTTCCAGCAGGGTCATCTGTTGCTCCAAATGTTGGGGGGTTCAAACCCCAGTTTAGGAAATAAACTTCCTCCTTTTTTGCTCTGTTGCCTAATAAACGCCCCCAGTTGTCCCCTCCAATGCAGCCATTTTGTTCCCTCAAATGCAGCCATTTAGTCCCCTCTAATGCAGCCAGTTTCCCCCCAGCCCTGCACTTACCTTCTTGTGGTCAGCACCATCCTTCTTCTGTCCTTGATGTCTTCTCCTTCCCTTCATGTTGCATCAGCCAATCATGTTACCATTAAACAGACTTGGTGAACATGATTGCCAGAGCAGCCTGTCAGTGTTTACACAAGGAATGCCCCCCTCCTTGCGTCCCCGATTTTTCTTTGATGAAGCCAATTACATCCCTCATGTTGTAATTTGCAAGACTATTTTAATACCTGTTTCTGCTCTGCAATTTTAACCCCCTAAATGCCGCAAATAATCATATGTCGGTCGCTTTACAAGAGGCCATCCACCTGAATAGTGTGCGGCATAGACAATACATAGGTTCATGCAACGCATGAACCTATGTATTGTTCTGAGTGATGGGCACAGGAGAGAGGGGACAGTGCTCCAGCGCCCACTCTGGACGCACCGCCACTGCAATGCTATCCTGTGGCCAAACACATCTCCCCCCCCCAAAATAATTTAGTAATGGCCCATCAGAGGGGGTGATGAATATGATAAATGAGCCTTCCATTATACTTTTTTTACACACCTTAATAAACGTATAATTAGATTGATGTTGGTCTCTAATTTTTTGGGATAGAATTTCCTTGTAATGTATGCCTTTGGTTTTCTAATATTATTTCATCTTGTTTCACTCCACAGCTTCCTTCCACGCCACAGGAATGGCAGACTGTGGCATCGGAGTTTGCCACGCGGTGGGACTTCCCCAACTGCGGTGGTGCCATAGACGGGAAGCACGTCCACATCGTGCCGCCACCCCGTTCTGGGTCCTACTACTACAATTACAAGGGGTTTCATAGCATTGTGCTGATGGCGGTGGTGTCAGCACGGTATGAATTCCTCTATGTTGATGTAGGAAAAAATGGCCGGATGTCCGATGGGGGATCCTTCATCCAGACAGAGTTTGCCCTCCGTCTCCAGAGTGACGACCTTGCATTGCCACCGGATGCAGGGAATATTGAAGGACTCCCCTTTGTTTTTTTGGCTGATGAAGCCTTCAGACTCGGACGGCATCTTATGAGGCCATTTCCACAGAGGAACCTGACCCCAGAGAAGAGTGTGTTCAATTACCGGCTGGCCAGGGCCCGAAGAGTCGTTGAAAATGCCTTCGGCATAATGGCCAGCCGGTTCCGCCTTTTTATGACTTCCATCCACTTGGCGGACTACAAAATAAACTATGTAGTGTTATGCTGCTGTGTGCTACACAACTTTCTGAGCCAAAAATCAAATTCCTATATGGCCTCAGTTTTGCCAGAGGCTGGACTTTCCCCTGCAAATCCCCTTCCGGGCCTGGAATCTGCCCGTCTTGGCTTGCCCCCCCAAAATGCCCGTGTGGTTCGGGACAAATACATGGAGTATTTCACGGGTAGGGGGGCAATTCCTATGCCAGCCTATGTCTAAGTATCCCAATAAAAATCTTGTTTAAACCTTTAATTATTTGTTCTTTCCTGTCTCCTAGTTTGTCTTTGTACATTTGTAGTGGCAAGTGTATTTTACTTTAGTAAATAACAACCAATTTCACTATGTTACCTTACAAAAGAACCAAATAAGCTTAGAGAGTATTATAAAAAGAAGCTACACGTTGTTTGTGGTCAAATATTTTACTCTGTGCACATTCTCTTCTTTTTCGTTTTTTTGTTTTTACTTTGGGGTTGGCCTGGCCACAACCCGGCAAATTTTGGCTTATGAAAATACAAAAATATCACTTGCATTTCTAAAATTACAACATTGGATACCTCTGAGCAATCGGAGACATTCACTTACACAAACTATGTCTCTATGTGCCCGTCCTAATATGGGGTCCTGCCACCCCTTGCCCAGCCAAAAATTCAATATGCACACATTTTTAATTTTTTGCATATAGGAAGTTTACAATCCTGATCCCTATTGTCAACATGTGCTATCTGCCATCAGGGGTGTTCAATGGACGTGTTTTGGGGGTGCATCCCCTTCCTCAGTTCACCGACTTTTGATACGAGGAAGGGGTTGCACCCACAAAAGACGTACATGGATATCCCCTGATGGCAGATAGCACATGTTCACACACTGTGTGCATATTCAATTTTTGGCTGGTTTGTTACTCAAAAAATTTGAAAAAAATCTAAAAACAAACATGTAAAAACAAATGTGTTTGGAGGGCTTATTGAATTCTCCCCAAAACATCGAGAATGTCTTTAAATGTTTGTTCCATCACATGGATTCTTTGTTTAATTAGGTCCAGTTCCGTGCTACATTCCATCACTTGCTGGATGAGGCGGAGGGCACTGTAAGCAGAGAACCGTGTGCTATCCTTCACAACATTTACATCCCCTAAAAAAAAAATAACAAAAGGTATTATAACTCTGCAGGCCTACCTCGCTTACCTTAAGCTGTGGTGTCAGATACTGACCTGTTGTGGTGACCAGATCCACAACGTCATCCACCTCTCCTTCCTGCACTTCTCCTTCCTCCACCTCAACTTCCTGCACATCTTTCGGTTGTGGATCTTTGGGAGTTTGGTGTTGTTTGGAAGTTGTGGGGTGCATGTGCTCCCTGGAGTGTCCTCCTCCCAGTCTTCTCTCCCCTATGAGAATAAAACAAAAGGTCTATTTATCACACTGTAAATCTCATTGTTAAACTAAAAAAAGGATAAATTGTTTGGAAGTGGTGTACAAGTGTGTGTTTGTGCGGAATTTAAAGAAGAATGCATTATTTATGACCCCAAATATGTTTAGTATTCACATTTGGATGTAATTTTTGGAACATGGAGGCACCACAAATAAACTCTGATGCACCTGTGTGGGACACCCAAAATAGGCGGGTCTGTGGGCCCACACTATAGTGCTCCAAAGTACAGATGTGGAAGCAGCTGCTGAGTGTCCTCTCCTTTACACTGTTAAAAGTTTGCATTTCATTCTCCTTACAAACACATCATCTAGACTAAAAAATTATCAACAATACTTGATCAAAAATGGCAGATGTCTAATTACTTTTGTGACTCTTAAATAAGCCAAAACCGCGGATAGTGGCCGAACGAAGTGTCGGTAACGTAACGAACGATTACTGTGCCCAACCTAGTTCAAAATATGACATTTTGGAAGTGAGTCCAATATGATTAAAAAAAAAAAACATGTCAGTTTATAAAAAGATTAATAGCAGAAACGTCGTCATTTTACTTACTTTTAGCGAGCATCCTCTTTATGCTCCTCAACTGGTCTGGCTCCCTCAGTTTGAGGTCTGACCACCTCTTTCTGAGCTGCTCATTTGAGCGTTTCACCCCGAACTTCGCCCTCAGACTCTTCACAACTTTAGTGAGGATTTTGGCCTTCCTTCTATTTGGTTTGCTATATGGCCCATGCTTGGCATCATAATCAGCCTTGACCAAGATGTCCACCATCTCCGCCATCTCCGCCAAAGACATATTTGATGCCTTGAATCTCCTCCTTGATCGTGACGTGTCCTCGGTCTCCGGGCTTGTCTCCTCGCTAGTTGCGGAATTATCAGACACCTGCTGTAACTCCGCCATATCTGTCTGCGCGCCGAAAGAGAAGGGGCGGGGAAAAGATGCAAGTTAGAACGTCATGGGCGGGCGACGTGTGCGGAGCGACGTGTTCGAATTTTGACGCATGCGTGGTGTGTATATAGCAAACACACATGTGACTATAGTACGTTCGGTGTGCGGAGAGAGGAGTTCAAGTGACGGACGTGCGAACGAAGGTATGTGATTTTGTGACTTTTAAAAATTGTTGGCCTATACTGTCTTGAGATTGTTGTAGGATATATATGGTGACTAGGATGTGAAGGAGGTTAGACTGTTTGCCTCACATTATTTTAATATAATTTATTTTACTTGCAGATACAATATGAATGTCTTTATTAGCGACAAAGAGTTCCTGGCGGAATTTATTGACCGGGTAAGGGAGCTGCCGGCTCTGTGGGAGACGAAAAACCCCATCCATAAAAAAAAAGGGGTGAGAAAAGCAGCGCTGGAGAAGCTGCTCCCATTTGTGCATACCAAGGTGCCCACAGCCACAGCAAAACAAGTGGACACTAAAATTGGGAGCTTGAGAGGTACCTACAGGACTGAACGCTCTAAGGTGCTGGCTTCTCAGAGGTCAGGAGCAGCAGCAGATGATGTTTATGTCCCGATTTTGTGGTACTACAACAGGATGTCCTTCCTGGATGACCACATTGAGACAAGGCCATCACTCTCCACTCTTCCCCACAGACTTCCCTGCAGCCAACCTGAGCCTTCTCTGGAGCAAGAGGAGGCAGCCATCCTGGATGATCCTGATTTGGCCATCTGGAGCCAGGTATAGTATTAACTGAAAATGTATTGGGATAAAATTAATGTTTGACAAATATGTCAGGATGAGAAACATACATTATTTTGTATTACACAAGTGAAATCAGGATCTGTAGACATTCTTCTGCACTTAATTGTGTGGGAAATAGTCAAGCTGATGTTGTGGTAAATTTAAAGCAAGGATTTATGCATTTACATTCTAATTGCTTCCATCAGGATTACAAAGTTTGATGCAAAGATTAAACCAACATATTAAACTATGTTCCTTTTTCATACACAGGATGAAATCAGCCAGGAGGAGGGTCTGGAAACTGTCAGGCAGGAGGAGGAAGGGCCCAGTGGCAGCCAGGAGGTGGCAGGGCCCAGTGGCAGCCAGGAGGTGGCAGGGCCCAGTGGCAGACAGGAGGTGGCAGGGCAAAGGAGAAGCACCAGATCCCAGGTGCCTCCCATCCGGTTTCACAAAAGAGGCAGGAGGGACAGGACCACCAGTGAGGCAGCAATGGCCCTTATTAAAGAGGCCCATGCCACCCTCAAGGAGCCCACATCCCCTGAAGAGGCCATTGCCGGCCTAGTGGAGGCTAAGTTCAAGGTGATGAGCATGGAGCAACGCCTCCTATGCGAGCCCCTGCTCATCACCTTGCTCAACAAGGGGGTGATGGAGCAAATTACCCCCAATACTGCCATATGTGAGGTGGCCCAACTGACCCAACCTCAACCTCCACCTCCACCTTCCTCTTCTGCCCCACCCCCTTCTGCTACACCTCCACCTTCTGCCCCACCCCCTTCTGCTACACCTCCACCTTCTGCCCCACCCCCTTCTGCTACAACTCCACCTTCTGCCCCACCCCCTTCTGCTACACCTCCACCTTCTGCCCCACCCCCTTCTGCTACACATCCACCTTCTGCCCCACCCCCTTCTGCTACACCTCCACCTTCTGCACCACCCCCTTCTGCTACACCTCCACTTTCTGCCCCACCCCCTTCTGCTACACCTCCACCTTCTTCTTCTGCCCCACCCCCTTCTGCTACACCTCCACCTCCTCCTCCTGACAGGAGTACCCCTCCAGTGGGCCAGCCTCCAGCCAAACGAAGAAGGAAGGCTGCAGGAAAGGCTGCAGGAAAGGCTTCAGGAAAGGCTTCAGGGAAGGTTGCCAGGAAGAAGAGGAAGTGATGGCCTTGCTTCATTGTGGTCGGACAGAAGGCAGCCTGTTGTAGTACCACACACTTGGGACATATATCTCACCTGCTGCTGTTCCTGACCTCTGGGAGGCCAGCATCAGATTGTGTTCAGAAATGTGGGCCTTCTCAAGCTCCCAATTTTAGTGTCCACACAGGGTTGCTGTGTGCTCTGGGGTCCCTGGGATGCACAAATGGCAGCAGCTTCTCCAGCGCTGCCTTCTCTTTATTTAAGTTATAAACATGAATAAATGTGTTTTTTGTTTAAGTTCATACTTGACTATGTGTCTTTTTAAATAAAAAAAAACAAGCTTTGGAGTAAGCAGATACATTTGACTGACAATAAAAGGCACAGATATCACCCCCCCAAAAGAATAACTAAATCTGATTAGCACAAAAACATGGTGTGAAATTTAAATAATATAGATTCCAAAATTAAATGGGAGATCACTAGCAAAACATTGAGAAATTATAATTAACATCATTTTGAAAAATCTAACCATTTAAATTATTCCGAAAAACTTGCACGATATAATACACATAAATCTTATAAAGAGCAGCATGAAAAAGGTTAAAAATAAGGCTCAACTCTGTGTGAATATCAGCAGCAAAAGAAGGTCACTCGTTTTGATTAATGTAACATTCTAACGAAGATTTCAATGCAGAACATTTAAACGATGAAATATTTTTAAGCGTGACGAATGTGCTCTCTCCATTATGAAGGCTTGTTTTACCAGAAGATGCGCTCCCGTCTCATAGTTGCTTGTGAGCATGCGCGCTTTTTGAAGAGTCGTAAAAGCATACACACGAACCATTTTCTCGTCACAAAACAGGCCGACGAGAAACACGACGAGGAAATCTGGAATCCTGACGAGAAAATAGAGAGCAGGTTCTCTATTTTCTCGTCGAGATTCTCAGCAAGTTTCTCGTCGTAAAACCATACACACGAACGTTTTTCTAGACAAAAAAGCTCTCGCGGCACTTTTCTTGACTGTTTTGGACGAGAAAATCGGTCGTGTGTACGAGGCCTGAGTAATAATTAATGAGCTACATCTGAATCTCATTTTATAAGGAAGGTTATATCACCCAGTTAAACTTTCTAAAGTAATTCTGTGAGTGAAACATGGTTGACTTTTTAATCTCACATTTATTTAAATTTACAAGTGTTTAGCAAAGTCTTTATACATTTATAGAAGAACACTTGTGAGAATGATTCATTTTTTGCAATGCAAATTCTCCAGAATCTCTAGGGTGTCTGTAACAGTACACACGTATTTTGTCAGACAATGAGCATTTTGCAGGAGCCGACAGCTGAAATGACTGTAAAATTAACAACTCAATTAGTAAGCATACAGGTTTCCCAAAAGGCTTCCTTTTCAGGATGATTTTTGCATGCATATGTATGTGTCCCCAGGTAATTCATAGTGCTCACAGTCTGTAAACAATATGCAAAAAGCTTTCTTTTCTGACTTGCTGAGCCAGCTTTATAAGATACTATGGATTGTCTGTGAAGGTTTTTTTATTTATCCAGGTCATGGTAAAACGAGCAATAGTTACATTCAACAAGACTTGTTCTGTAACGCTGAAAGTATTTCTCCATACATTCAAGTGGCTTCTTCAGTTCTAATAAGTGTCAGGAACATACCCCAGCATTTGTAGACACACTGGTAACTCAATAAGATTGTATAAAGGTTACCCGTTAAGTTACTCCTGTGGCTTTAATGCTTGGGTATGCTTCCTACACTAATTGAACTAAAGCCACTTGGATATACAGTGAATATATTCAACATTACAGAACAAGTTCAGTTGGGTCTATAGATTTGGCAATACCTTTGTCGTTAAGTATACTGACTTTAGCATTTTGGGGAGGCAAATTATGCTCTATTTTATCAATACTGTATTGCACAACTCATCAAATGGCTTCCTCTTAGTTTAGAACTGGGTTGGTTGGTTAATTTAACATTTCAATACAGGCCCGATTACACATGTCAAATTACTACCTACAAGCCTCGTACACACGAACGAGTTTCTCGGCAAAAACCAGCAAGAAACTTGCTGGCAGAGATTTTTTGCCGAGAAATTCGTTCGTGTGTATGGTTTCTCATCAAGAAAAGCGACAAGAATCTCGACGAGAAAATAGAGATCCTGCTCTCTATTTTCTCGTCGAGATTCTCGTCAGCCTGTTTCTCGACGAGAAAATTGTGTGCGTGTACACTTACCTTTTCGCCGTGAAGCCCGCGCATGCTCGAAATGACTTAGACGCATGCGCGGTAGCTTCCTAGGCATAGATAGGGTATACCAAGATGGCGGCGACGGCATCGAATGTGACGAGCGCATGCTCGTCGTAGTCGATGACGTCACCGCGTACGCTCCATTCAAAGAACCGCAGGTTCTTTGAATCGAGGGTGTGTACACTCAGCCGGGACAATTTTCTTGTCCAAGAATCTCGTCGAAAAAAACGACATGTTTTTTTCGACGAGAATCTCGGCCGTGTGTACGAGGCCACACAGTAGTGTATTTAGGTTTTGTGCTGCCCTAGGCCTGACTAAACTCATGCACCCCCTAATTTAAATATGACCCACCCCTTCCTGTCAAGGCCACACCTCTTGCTAGTTCTGAGAGCCTGGGGGGGGGGCAATGTATTCCCGTAATTTGCAGAGATTTCGTCTCACTTCCTGTTTGGCTATGGGGCAGGAAGTGAAAGGGAAATATGTGCAATGGGACAGAGATGGTAAAAAATAAACTGACAGGGGCCATAACCCTCCCTTACTCTATCCAAAATGAAAAAAAAATGTTGCCTATAGTTCTACTTTAAGCACAAATTTCTGATAATTTTATGGAGAGGACTAAGTAGATATAACCATGCCAATGGTACAGCAGAAAACATATGGCACAGTGATGAAGGTTTGTGGTCCAGGATGATAGGACAGTCAAAATTAGAAGCAGCGCCGCTGCCCCCCCCCCCACAGTTGCGGAATGCCGGCCGCCCGCATACCGGAAGCAGTGCGGCCGCTTTATGGGGACTAATTTGCCTCTCAGCCCAGTCCGCCCCATAAGACTAGCGCAAGACTAGCAGTGAAGCGCAAGCCGGTGGAAACTCTTTCTGTGCTGCCCCCCTGCAATGTGCTGCTCTAGACCTGGCCTTGTCGGCCTAGGCCAGGATACAGCATTGTACCTACATTACTTGGTTCACCTTATCTGCAAAACAAGCAACAAAATATTTTTGCTGAACAAAGAAAATGAAGACCAGACATTTATACCAATCATAAATGTATGATTTAGCAGTTTAGCTAAGAGATAGGATTTTCTGGGTGCATGAACATCTGTATTCCCATACAAACCCACAACACAAGCATGTCTGTAAGCTTCATAACAATTTTACTTTACTCTTGTGCATTATTATTAATTAAAGTGTTACTAAACCCAGTAATATGAAAATAGTTCATTCTTTTTACATTAAAATACAGCCACTATATAACTTTTTGGATGATAAACAGCACAGTTTCTCCAGTCTTGAGAGTTCAGGTAGGAGGAGATTTCCACTACAGCCTGTATACACGCCCACATTTGTGATGCTAATATCATGTGACCTGGATAGCTCTGAGAACAAGTAAATGCTCTCTCCAGCCTAAAAGACACAACTGAGCATGTGCAGTTCGGCTACCCTGCCTGTGTTAGCTGGCCTTCCGCAGATAGACAGTGCAGGAGGGGGAGGATCTATGCATACAGGATAAAACAGCCTTTTTACACAATGCAATGGAATAACCCCTTAAGTTCCAAAGTGAGTATAACAAGCATGCTATGCTGCATATACAGACTGATTTTACTGTTGTGGGTTTAGTAACACTTTAACTGGGGCCAATGTAGCAAACCTTGCAAACACTGCAATGCATCCAAATTTATTTCTTAATTTTACTGACAACTTTGCATTAATAACAGACATAATTTAACTGATGGTACCATTTGACGACTACAGCTAGCAATAGGTTCTTAAAGAGTTAGTTAAAGTTCACCTTTTATAACATGTTACACCCATAATTCAGGCTGTAACATGTAACATGTTATGAATGGACCGGCCCACACACCTCTCCGATCCCTGCTAGGACAATTTGCGGCTGTCGGCTTGTAGTTTTTAATGCCGTGGAGCACCGTGGTAGGTTAACAATGCTTCCTGTCAGATTGTATCTGCTGGAGACCTGCATGGCACCAGCAATCTGCAGATCACTGGAGCAACGTTTTACAGGCTCAAAAAAAAATCTAATAAATAAATGAACATCTTTTTACCTGCACAAAAATGTGCATTTACTATTTTTTCCAGAAAGTGAACTTATCCTTTAACTTTTCTTATACGGCAAATCACTAAACAAACAGTAGAACTGTTTAAACATAAGAGTGGCTGACCAGAATAGGTTATGGGAAAAACAGTTAGCATAGATGTATTTTAGATTTGAATTTTTCAGTTTGTTTGGAGTTCACCTTTAAATGAAACCTAGATTAATTATTAGCCTCTTAGTAAAAAGCATATAGAATTAATAGTACCATCATCCTGAAAATCTATTTGAATAGAGATTGGGCTTAGGGGACCCCAAGAAACCCCAAAGACCAAGAGCAAAAGCTGAGAAAAAGGGGGCAATAGGACTGTAGCGGCACAGGGTGAGTAGGTAAACTCAGGAGAGCAATTATAATAAAAGGTATACATTTATTAACCACTTGCAGCCCGCCCTATTGCAAAAAGATGGCGGCAAAGTGGTTTCACTATCCTGACTGGACGTCATATGACGTCTTCAGGATATTGAGCCGCTGCGCGCCCCCGGGGGCGCGCATCGCGGCGATCGTTGTTGCGGGATGTCAGTCTGACGGAGACTCTGTACCACATGATCAGCCGTGTCCAATCATGGCTGATCACGATGTAAACAGGAAAAGCCGGTGATCAGGTTTTCCTCACTCGCGTCTGTCAGACGTGAGTAGAGGAGAGCCGATCGGCTGCTCCTCTGACAGGGGAGGTTTGTGCTGATCGATTATCAGCGCAGCCCCCCTGAGGATGCCCACACTGGACCACCAGGGATGCCACCAGACCACCAGGGATGCCCACCATAAGGTATGCCACCCTAGACCACCAGGGATGCCAATTAGAAATGCCTAATGGATGCCAATCACTGCCCACAATGGATGCCAATCAGTGCCCACAATGGGCACCACTGATTGGCAGGCATTATTGTTTGGCACTGATTGGCATCCATTAGTACAACACATTACAGTATAGTGCCACCTATCAGTGCCCATCCATGACGCCTATCAGTGCCCATCCGTGTCACCTATCCATGCCGCCTATCCGTGCCCATCCGTGCTGCCTATCTGTGCCCATCCGTGCCGCCTATCACTGCCCATCCGTGCCGCCTACCAGTGCCCATCCGTGCCACCTACCAGTGCCCATCCGTGCCGCCTATCAGTGCCCATCCGTGCCGCCTATCAGTGCCCATCAGTGCCACCTCATCTGTGCCCATCAGTGCAGCCTCATCGGTGCCCATCAATGCCCATCAGTGCAGCCCCATCAGTGCCCATCAGTGAAGGAGAAAACATATTTATTTACAAAGTTTCGTAACTGAAACAAAAAAAAACTTTTTTTTTTCAAGATTTTCGGTCTTTTTTAAAAAAAATTAGCAGAAAATAAAAATCACAGAGGTGATCAAATACCACCAAAAGAAAGTTCTATTTGTGGGGAAAAATTTTTAAAAATTTAGTTTGCGTACAGTGTAGCATGTCCGCGCAATTTTCATTTAAAGTGCAACAGCGCAGAAAGCTGAAAATTGGTCTGGGCAGGAAGGTGTATACAGGTAAGTGCCCTGTATGGAAGTACCGGTAGTTAACATAATATCAAAAAGATATAAAAGACATCAAAGACATAAACAATAAATCACAGTACAAACAACGCGACCAACCATACAGGTCACCGATATTAGATTATCCCTTAGGGGAAGATCGCGGTGGAGGTAAGGGTCACGTGGGGGAGGTCTCAACTAGTTTTGCGGCTGGGTCGCTTAGTCAGGAGAGTTCTAAAATGTATTAATATACACTCGTTAGCTATACAAAAAGTTGAGCAAGATATGAAAATGCATACACGTCAACCTTACACTAAAGACAGTCATTAAATACAAAGTACGGATATAAACAATATAAATATTGGGGAACAAGCACTGTGCCGCTTACCTAAAAACAAAAGTCCCATCATGCGCACCCGGCACTCAGGCTGAGGCCAGAAGACCATGCCAGTGCAAGGGCAAGTTCGGACGAGCCCCAGTGGAGCTAGGGCTGGACCAGGGCAGGCACAAGGCCGCCGATTGGAGAACGCATCCAGGGCAGCAGGCAAATGAGCTGGGGGGAATAGGGAAGGACGGCACAGTGCAAACAAGCAATACAATGACAATGGTATAGCAAGGGAATGAAGATTATAAGTAGGGTTGTCCCGATACCACTTTTTTAAGACCGAGTACAAGTACCGATACTTTTTTTCAAGTACTCGCCGATACCGAATACCGATACTTTTTTTTATGTGTCAGTATATTTTTTTTTATTTTTTTTTTACAATTTTTTTTTTTTTTTTTACAATTTTTTTTTTTTTTTACAATTTTTTTTTTTTTTACAATTTTTTGTCATGTTTTTTTTACAATGCTTTGTTGGAGTGGGTGGGGGGGGGGATGATCTCAGTGTATTTATTTTTTATTTTTTACAATTTATTTTTTTATTGTTTATTGCAATTTATTTTTTTATTTCTAGCCCTGTTGGGGGGCTTTGGTGAGATATCAGGGGTCTTAACAGACCTCTGACATCTCCCGTTTGAGACAGAGAAAGGGACTAGGGAAACAGATTCCCCAGTCCCTTTCTCAGCTGCACTGAAAATGAATGGAGAGGAGACAACGGCTCCTCTCCATTCATAAACTGAAGCATCGTAAACACAGGTTACGATGTTTCAGTTATATGAATGGACAGAGTCAGTCACTGACTCTGTACATTCGGAAAAGGTAGGAGCCGGGGGAGAGCAGCACGGATGGGGGAACTGGAGGAGGATACAGGGACAGTCAGCGGTGATCGGTGCGGCTTTGGAGGGAGTTACAAGCACCGATCACCGCTGTATAGATTTCACTAAAACAGCTGAAAAGAAGGGGGGGGTCGGGAGAAGCTGTCGGGCTGTATTGAAATCTATACAGGGAGATCAGTGCTTGTAACTCCCCCCGCCGCACCGATCATCACTGACTGCCCAAGTATCGGCTGAAGCATCGGAGCATTTTCCCCGAGTATAAGTACTCGGGGAAATGCCTGGTATCGGTACCGATACCGATACTAGTATCGGTATCGGGACATCCCTAATTATAAGTATCACAATACAACTGAGTTACATATGGGTAATAGTACATGTTATACAAAACATACTGTACACATACAATAATGGCCACTTAACATAAAGAGGTGCCCGTAGTGGTTTTAGGACAACATTTCTTTAAAGAGACAATTTGAACAATGTACCAAAATACATCAATTCTTATGGAAAGAAAAATTGGAAACAAGGGAAAGAGGGGGGGGGGAAGAATAAAGGAGCAATGCAGGAGGGAAAAGAGGAAAGGACCGGGCTACATTCTACTGACCAATTACTAAGGAAAATTGAAGGTTACTTAAAGAAAAGATTTAAAGGAGTTAACCTCATTAAGGCCAGGGGGAATAGTGGCACTGAGCCTTTCAATCCACAGTGCCTCCCGTTGAAGGAGCACTCGATCTCTATCGCCACCTCTAGGGTCAATGGGTAGCACTTCAAGAACCAAAAATTGAACGCTTAAGAATTGTATCTATGGTGTAGACCTATATAGCGGCCAATGGTGGTTAATTTGCCGTTGGTAGAGCAATAGAGATGGTCACCAATACGTTGTCTCAAGTCTCTAATGGTCTTGCCAACGTAAAAAGCGTGGCATATGCATAACATTAGATAGATGACACCTGTGGTGCCGCATTGGGCAGAAAATTGGGGAGAAAAGGATTCTCCATTGGGAAGTCTGTAGGTATTCCCCACCAAGATCCAAGGGTATCTGGGGCATTGCCCACATCGTGATGTCCCTCTAGGACCGGAGCGGGGGGGACTATCAGGCTTGTAATGACTGCTGGTCAGTCTATCCTTGAGTGATTGAGCACGTCGGAATACTAGTTCCGGAGTTGTGCGTACATGTTTGCTCAGGATATGATGTACTATCAACAAGTGCCAATGTTTTCCTAAAATGTTACGTAGTTGGCCATGATGTGCTGAGAATTTGGTGATGACCTTGGTCATCTGATTGCTGATAGTGCGTGGGGCAGTGTAAAGTAAAGAAGTTCTAGTTCGTGCGTTGGCCCTGTTGAATGCCTTTCTCAGGGTGGTAGGAGCATATCCCCTGAGAAGGAGGCGCTCACGCAGGGAGGCAGCCTGGAGAAGGAAGTCCTCATCTCGTGCACAGTTCCTGCATAAGCGCAAATACTGCGCAAAGGGGATACTGCGCACGAGAGATTTAGGGTGTGCACTTGAAGCGTGCAGCAGGGTATTACCTGCCGTAGGCTTCCGGTACAGGTCAGTGCCTAAGGACCCATCGGGGTTCTTGATAATTATTAGATCTAAAAAAAAAAAGGTCTTATAAGGTTGTTGGTGTTCATTCTCTTTTCTTACAGATTAGAGGAACATTATATACCGAGTTTTAGACTGCAATATATGGAAACATATTGTTTGTGGAATTTTTTATTTAATTTATAGCGCTGTTAATGCTTTTTATATTTTTAAGACGCATATATTTTTTATGATTTTTACTTTGCTATAATAGCAGCTTCCAATGCAGATCACTTATCTATCCATTTGAGCGCTGGGATCTGGGCACCTTAGGGAGTGTTCTGATAACCTTTTTCACCATAAATTATTCGATCTAAATATGACATTCGTGTGGCATCAACAGTAAAGGTAAAAAAGAGATTATCTGAATTTCTATTTAGTGTTTGATTAAAGTCATTAAGTAGAGTGTGAGAACCTGTCCACACAATGAACAGGTCATCTATAAAACGATACCAGCACAGCACTGACTGCAGAAAAAACGCATATGATTCATTAGCAAAGATCTTCCTTTCCCAAGCACCGAGATATAAATTAGCGTATGAAGGGGCACATGATGTGCCCATTGCCATGCCCTGGGATTGTAAAAAATGCTGATCCTCCAAAATAAAATAATTACTCGTAAGGATAAATGACAAAAGTTGCAGAACAAATTAATTGAGTGGCCAGGAAGTGCGTTCTTGCTCCATCAAGAAGGATCTGGCCCCACTTCCTCCCCTCCCTCCCCCTTTTCCCCATCTTCCCCCCTCTCCCCTTTCCCCCCCTCTTTCTCCCCCCCCCTTCTTCCACCCCTCCCCCCTCCTTTTTTTCTCCCCCTCTGTGCTCCTGACCCTCTTCCCTTTCCTCCCCTCCCCCCCTTTTCCTCCTCCCCCTCTTTCCCTCTTCTGCCCCACCTATCCTTCCCCCCCTTCATTTCCCTTCCCTCCTTCCTCTTGCCTTCCCTTACCCTGCCCCCATTCCCTCCCCCCTTTCCCCCCTCCCTTTTTCTTTCCCTATTTCCTCTCCCTTCTTATCCCCCTTCTTTTTCCCCTATTTCCTTTCTCCTCTTTCCCTTCCCTTCCTCCTCCCCCCATCCTCCCTTTCCCCATCACCCTTTTCCTGACATCACAATCCTTCACGTTTTGTCCTAACCAAGTGATTTTTGGATTCCTCACTGGCACCATCACTTGCACTCCCCTCCCATATCACCTTAGCCTACTCTCAACCTGCCTACTATATCTAGTTGAACAGGTCCATCTCCACATCTGTCCCCCTTGGTCGCCACGGGAGACCCCTCCATACGGTGGCCCTGGCGCCTGAGCTCATGGGACTTTTGTTTTTAGGTAAGCGGCAGAGTGCTTGTTCCCCAATATTTATATTGTTTATATCTGTACTTTGTATTTAATGACTGTCTTTAGTGTAAGGTTGACGTGTATACATTTTCATATCTTGCCCAACTTTTTGTATAGCTAACGACTTTATATTAATTAATTTTAGAACTCTCCTGACGAAGCGACCCAGTCGCGAAACTAGTTGAGACCTCCCCCACATGACCCTTACCTCCACCGTGATCTTCCCCTAAGGGATAATCTAATATCGGTGACCTGTATGGTTGGTTGCGTTGTTTGTACTGTGATTTATTGTTTATGTCTTTAAATTAATCCTGCTTTTAGACATTTATGTGGTGGGTTCAGAAAATACTACCGGTATTTCACACTTAGGCCCCTTACACATGGGATGGGCTCCATTGGAGTCAATTGGCTCAGCAGGGAATATGTCCACTGATCCCCGCTGAGCAGGCGATGGCTGGTCTCTGTCCTCTCCTCTTTTGCAGGGCAGACATAGACACAGCCCATTCTCCTCTATGGGTGGTCAGATGTAAACGGACCGCCTGTCCATTTACACTCGATTGCCATCCGATCTGATCAGCCAGATGGATGGGGAACAGATCCCTATCCATATGTTTTTAGTGGATCAGATCGGATATCTGTTGACACCAGCCACTCTTCGAGGAGACTGGAGGGTCCAATCGGGTCCGCTTGAAAAACGAACAGGCGGACCCAATCCGTCCGTCCATGTGAAAGAGCCCTACACAGGTAGAATACATTCAATGATGCAAGATACAATAGAGAAACAGGGAATTCCCTGTTTTTCTTTTTGTAAATTCGTATCCGTGTTTTCCTAAATTTTTAACATTAGTCACTATAAATTTAAATAGACTGTTGGAAATTAGGAGCGACACTTATGACTGTATAGCTTGAAAAAAAATCAGGCTTGCCTTGCCTATTTATTAAATTGCCCCTGTGTATTACTGTAAAAATATATGCTAGAGTTGTTACATGGAAATGTCAAATGTACATCTTGTGGCCACAAGGTGGTGCATAAGTTGTTCTGGCATCGTTCTGCTCTGCCATTGTTTAGGTCCTGAATTATGTGTGTATAATACACATAGTATTGTACTAGGGATGAGTGAAATCAAGAGTTTTCAGTACGTTTTGGTGAAATTTCTACATTCTGCATTGGTAAAGATGAAATTATACGGTTTTTTTTTGGTCTTTAAATAGCTCCTGAGGGTTGTGGAAGTTCCTTTTAACTATCTTGGACCTGTTCTTCAGCTAAAAAACAATGCCTCATTAATTTCTGTTTTTTTTCTACTGTGTATATATATATACTGTATATTTAATAAAGTGATTGTATAGGCTTGTTTAAAAAATAAAAACAAATAACAAACATGTTATACTTACCTCATCTGTGCAGTTGGTTTTGCACAGAGCAGCCTGTGTCTTCCTCTTCTCGGGTCCCTCTTGCTGCTCTTGGGTCCCTCTTTGAGTGCCCCTCAGCCAGCAGCTTGCTACAGGGGTCAACCAACCTGAGTCAGAGCTCTGTGTATCCATTAAGACCCCGCCCCCTCTCTCCCCTGAATGGCTGACTGACTTTGATTGACAGCCGTGGGAGCCAATCAGGAGGAGTGTACTGGATGGCTGAGGGGATCGTGGACATCGCTGGAAAGAGAAAGAGCTCAGGTAGGTAATTGGGGGGTGCTGGGGAGGCTGCTACACACAGAAGGTTTTTTATCTTAATGCATTGAATGCATTAAGACAAAAAACCTTCTGCCTTTACAACTCCTTTAATTATTATTATTTGTATTTATTTTTTATGTAATCTTTGTATATCAAGTAAATTTTGAGGGAGATGAACAGTTTGCACATTGGCAAATGTTGGCTGGTTGTAAAATTGATAATTTCTCTGGTCATCAGTGGCGTATCCAGGGTATGGCAGACAGGGCACGTGCCATGGGCGCTACATGAAGGGGGCGCTGGTGAGTAGCTGGCAGTTTACACACTGCTCAGATGACCGCCAGCATTACACAGGTGGTGCTCTCCTCCTCTCCCGGGAAGGTCTGGTAAAGTGTTTAGTGTGTGGGTGAGGTGACTCCCCCCTCCGGCACATCCCGATGTTTTCCCTGCAGGGTGGGCGCTCACTCTCCGCTCTGCGGCCGTGCAGTGTATACGGCTGGGCGGCGGGAGGAAGTTGCTGCATGTGGGAGGAAGAGCGGAGTTGTTGCACAGCTGTGCCCCCCCCCCCAAATTAAAACGATTGTCACTGCAATAGAGCGTCGGATTCCCTGTGTGTGTGTCCCTTCCCCCTCCTGTAAGCTCTCAGCTGCTGGAGGGATAGAAACACAGAGAATCGCTCTGTAATTGCCATGCTGATCATCCGATCCTCAGTGTCGGGGCTCCTGCTTGTCAGAATGACAGAAGGCAGAGCCACTGCCAGCTCCAGCAGAACATCTCCAACCTGTACTGTGTGGAGAAAAGGGTTCACAGCACAGCACAGCAGTAAGATTCAGGGGGCTGCATGATGATAATTCCAGTGTCCCGACCATCACAGGGAGGAGGGGGATATTTGCATTTCATCTCACTGTTAGCCAATCATACTTTGCCCATGTTGCAGCCCCTCCCTCTTCCCCTCCCACCCGCCACATTTTGACTTCAGTTCCAGGAAGAAGAAGAAGCCAGAATCAGTCCTCAGCTTCTACCCATGTGAGTTTTTTTTCTTTCTTTATGTTTACTTCAGAGAGGGGGAGAAGGAGGATCTGCAGCAGCAGCAGGGACACTGGGACAGTCATGGATTAATTTAGACTTTTAGAGCAGCAGGTGACAGAGGAAGAGAGGAACAGGAGCTTATCTATTCATGTTGTCATGTATTTACTCTGGCACTATACCCCCTAACCTGGCACTATACCCCCTAACCTGGCACTATACCCCCTAACCTGGCACTACACCCCCTAACCTGGCACTACACCCCCTAACCTGGCACTATACCCCCCTAACCTGGCACTATACCCCCTAACCTGGCACTACACCCCCTAACCTGGCACTACACCCCCTAACCTGGCACTATACCCCCTAACCTGGCACTACACCCCCTAACCTGGCACTATACCCCCTAACCTGGCACTACACCCCCTAACCTGGCACTACACCCCCTAACCTGGCACTATACCCCCTAACCTGGCACTACACATCCTAACCTGGCACTACACCCCCCTAACCTGGCACTATACCCCCCTAACCTGACACTATACCCCCCTAACCTGGCACTATACCCCCTAACCTGGCACTATAACCCCCTAACCTGGCACTATAACCCCCTAACCTGGCACTATACCCCCTAACCTGGCACTACCATCCTAACCTGGCACTATACCCCCTAACCTGGCACTACTGTATATCACCTAAGCTGGCACTTTGTGTTGGTCTATCACATAAAATACATTCACAATTTTGGTTGTAACATGACAAAATGTGGAAAATTTCAAGGGGTATGAATACTTTTTCAAGGCAGTGTGTGTGTGTGTGTGTATATATATATCTCACACACACATTTTTATAATTGTGGCCCCCCCTAGTTTTGTTCCTGTGCCCTTCCTAAATATGAAAGCTAGAGACACCACTGTTGCACAGAAGATGGAGTGACAGCGCAGTGGCAGGAGACTCAGGGGCCACTTGTGCAGTGATTGGTGGCACAGCGCTGTCCCGGAGTGATCGGCGGGGACAGATGGCGCTGATCGTACCGTTGCTCGGGTATCATGCAGAAGAGTGTGGGCTGTAACAAGGGTCACGCTCTGTACCTGGCTCTCCTTGCCTGCGAGGAGGGCACCAAGAGGGGGCAACTCAGCAATAAGGCGGCCAAGACCAACAGGTGGCATGACAAATGGTTCTCCCTCTTCCAGAATGTCCTCTTCTGCTTCAAGGGAGAGCAGAGCGCCCGACCCTCCGGACTCTACATGCTGGAGGGTGCCAGCTGCGAGAGGATCCCCCCACCCATAGTGGGCAGCGGGGGCAAGGAGAGCATGGAGAAGCAGGTACCCCACCAATGTCTACCCCATTATATATGTATATACTGGGCTCCACTCCTGCCCAGGACGCTAGCTACATGGAGTTAGCATGTTCTCCCAGTGGGGTTCCTCTTCCACTCCAAACACATGCAGGTAGGTGAATTGTACCCTGTGTACAGACTGGCAGTGTACATGGCTGATCACATTCTACACTGACCCTTCAATCATAGAGGACCCTACACATATCTATGTATACTTCCATTCAGTCCTGTCCAGCTCTTGGCAGATTTTGTGCCAGCGCTCATCTTGGATAATTTTTCGGACATGGGGGGTGGCATGCAGAATGTGATCCCCCATGTACATTGCCACTTCATACAGACAGGGGACCATCACCTGCCAACATGGCTTTGGAGTGTGCCCACACCAAGAGAACATGCAAACTACATGCAGATAGCTTCCTGGCCCAGATTCAAACCAAGTGAGGCAAGTCCCAACAACTAACTTACTGTTCTCCCTCTATACCTGTATATACTGACAGTATTATCTGAAAGATGGGTTTCAAATGTTTTGACAGGGGCACAGTTTCAGTGCTTGCCATAGGCGCAATTTTCACTAGATACGCCTCTGCTGGTCATCCCCTATTTAATATCTCTATCTTGGCTTCAGTTAAAATATAGAGGTCCCAGTTATTTTTTATTTCAAACTGAACAGCAGAATAACTATGGTACATGGCACTGTATTGATTATTCCAGCACTGATACTATAATTGTCTCTGTCATTTCCCTTTGTTATGTATTACCAGACCCAAACAGCTTTTCATTTTGAGTACAATAGCAAATTGTTAATGGCATGTCTATATAGCGCTAATCCTGTAGGAGCCACATGAATTTTGCCCAGATCTTCCCAAACTTCAGGCCCGCAGCCAGGCACACAGTAGTTTTCACAGGCAAGTGCACACAACACTTTTGCCCGTTTCTTTAAGGACCAGTCTTGGGGATGTTGTTTTTGTTTTTGGAGAACTTGGATAGAGATGAGGGTAGTGATGGGATACTCCAAAATAAGAACTATGTACACTAAGGACTTATTCTTCCTTTCTTGCCTAAAGTAGTAGTAGAACCAGTAAAACAAAGTCCCTTTCCTATAAGTTCCAAAAAATTAAACGTCAGTACAGTCCTGGAGCTTTCACCTTCAAAAACAATTAGGCAATGGTCTCTTCAATATTTCTACCTTCACCTTGTAATGTATAGGCTGCCCCTGCTGACCGCTGCAAATGCTAGCTACCTGGCTGTCATGCTGATTCCAGGATTGCAACAGTTTTGAGACCAAACTGAAACAAGTATGCAGATCAGGAGTTTTGACCTCACTTGACAGATGCTTACTCAACGTCGTGGACCCAATGTACTAAAGTCAGAAGATCACTTTCAGAGCCATGCAGCTAGCATTTTCTGAAGGAGGTCGGAGAAGGCCTATTTATATGCATGTATGCCTATCACATGATGGTAATATGGTATAAGGACAAGCAAACCCAGTTTATAACAAAGAATCAGTGCTTTTGTTCATTACAAAATTTGGGGAAAATGTGTAAGTCTTTTTTCATACTTCAAACTATTTACAGGGATGAAATGCAAATAAAACCCTCAAAAAAACAATCAGTGCAGTAAGTGACTAATACAATTGTGATTATTCTATAAATGAAGTGTGCCGTATATCCTTTATTGCTGAGCATTGATAATTTGTGGTTTATATTAAGCGCTCACCTCACAGTATTGACCCTAATAAATCAAGGCCAAACATGGCTCTTTTTGCCCTCCCTTGGGCTATGTTATCTGCTGTTCCACAGAATGCTCCTCTTCCTCTTTGGCACCATACTCAAATATGGATCACATGTAAAAGAAATAGAATGGGACTTATAGTGCTCTCTGTATATAAAAGCTTTATTAAAACACCCAGATAAAAACACACTCAAGTTTAATAAGCACACATAGAGTGTTATGATACAGCTTCAATATAGACATGGGTACATCAAGCCACTTGCTCCAGACCACAAAGACGTGCCTGACCCTCAGATGGCCTCATGCCAACGTAACCAGCATGGCTCCACCCCTATACGCGTTACAACCACACACTGGGCTTCCTCAGTATGACCTGGTGGATCTGAAGCTAGTAGCCTTCATCATAGCACATTGGTGGATGCACTTTATGCTATGTACTTTGTTTTATGATTTGTTTGTAGTAAATTTAATTGTGCTACATCGTTTATTTTACATTCACAGGTATGGTTCAAATAAATTGCAAGGAATGTCCAGAAAAAAGGGCTTAAAAAAAAAACATTTGGTGTAGAAATCATTGATCAGTAACTTGCACCGTATTTTGTCCATACATAACAGAACACATACATAAAATAGATGCCTTTGTATTATGAATACAGGGAAAATGACAGTAAAGCAAAGCAAGAAATAAAGCTATAGAAAAGTAACTTTGGTATTTGACAGATGACAAGGAAATAATCTCTCTCTGTTTATTCCTATCCTGTTGCTTCAGACATACTTTTTCACATTCTTTACATGTTTTAATACATGCACAGACAGAAATGCAGAAGTGTCAACTATACTAATTACCTGTGCTTTTTTACTACTTAGCTAAAAAAAAAAAAAATACTAGGTCCACTGCCCATCACCTTAGTTTTCCCAACCTATACATAACTTATAAGACCTGCTATTGATTTAGATGGTCTGGAAATACATGCTGGACTCTTCTGCTTTTCAGATTTTTTTTTACCAAACTGGCTGTGAAGAAATGCATATGGCTCTATGCATTGTGATTTACCACAATTCTGTAATGATTTTACCATAGAAATGTCACTTTAGGCACTTTCACACTTTGCGTAGCGGGAACACGCGTTCCCACTTGTGACTTTGTGTGGGTGAATTTCACGCAATTCAGAGTGTTGCTCATAGGGTAGCTCATTTATTTGAATGGGCTGCCCTATGTGTGTTAGTTGCGGCAAAGAAGATCAGGGACCAAATTTTTGCCCTGAGCCTTGCGCGTTTCGTTGTGACAATTGTGGCAAAATTGCACCACATTTTAGGTACCATTAATGATGAATGGTACCCAAAGGCACATTGTGCGTTTTGCAGAAATTTTTGCATGATTTTGAATCTTCTAAGTGTAAACGAGATCTTAAGGATAAAGGTGTCCCACTGTACATAAGGTGCTATACACACTTGTTATCTTTTATCATAAGTCAAGGAATATGCCTTAACACACACGGGTAATTGCCTACTTCTATTCGACTACTTTTACATTTTCTGGACATTTTTTTAATCACGCTGATTTCAACACCATGTGTAAGCTCCTGTAAAGATAAAGTAATTTCCATTAGACCATATGTTTGTCACGCTAGTTTTCTGTAGTTGCAGCTGAAAGCAAGTTTTCCACTGAGGTAGCTCAATGTGCAAACTCCAGGGTTTGCAGTCTAATGAACCGTACGCTGAGCTTAAACATATGATGACAACCAGGTGCACCTCACTTCTGCTTGCAGGATTGCAAAAAAATTATATAAAAAAAAAAATATATATATATATATATATATATATATATATATATATATAAAATATATTTATACACATCTTTGTTTTGCTTCGGTCTGATGCAATTGTGGATCATGGGTTAACACTCCCATAGCCACTGCTTCCTTGCCTGACAGAACAACATTGTCTGCCCCTTCATCCCACAAACGTAGAAGCCAACTCAATAGGGGTTCCCTGGCCCATTTATTGGAAGAATAGTCAAATTCCAAGCCGATCGGACTGGATCTGTTTAGCGAACAATATCAAGGCTGCGGAGGAATGGATGGCAAAATGCAAGGACAAATATGATGAATGGTATGGTATATGGGCCACATGGATTCACTATGTCGAGGGGGCTGACGCTGACACACGACCAAGAGAACCCACTCCGACGGGGAGAGTAATTGTCAGAATGATTATTGATCCGCTTAATCCATCCGAACTATTCGCTGCAGGTTTGCTCACATAATTTGCATGAGTGCACTTTTGTTTGTTTATTTCCTTGTTATTTTTGTTTTTGATCCTAGAGATCTGTATTTCTTGACTGTATCAGCCACTTGGCTTTGTTTACCTGTCCGACTCGGTGGTGTCTGCCCACGAACGCCACCTGTGTCTAGTAGAGGGCTTGGGGACAACTTAATAGTGATAGGCTTCATATGTTCTCACGAACCACGAAGTTGACACCTCCGTCTCTTTTGCCCTCTCTGTTGGACGGCCAATCGGGCCCACTATTTTGTATATTGCATGGATACACGATTGGACAGTTCTGTACTATTGTCTTTTATTTTTCGTGGCTTTGTTCTATTCTGCATTTCTGTTTTGTCCTCTTTTTGTTTTTGCCTGTTATGTCACAGAAAGTGAATTCTTATACAAATAAAGATTATATAAAAAAATAGGGGTTCCCCGGACCTCTCTTTGTATTGTTTTGCCAGCTCGTTGTGTTCAATTTGTGTAAACACCATTACTTCTTCAAATTCCACATCTCTGGGGTTGTGATAATGCACCTCCCCATCTGCCATATCCTCTATATCATGTTTCCCTGTCCTATACTTAGTAATGAGAGGTCTGGCACACTTTTTCTTTCCCACTTGATGATCATCATCAGAATCATTAAACTCTATCCTCTCATCCTTACTATCATTTGAGGAGAGCACATCCTCACAATCCCAGCTTTGGGGTGTGGCAATGGCATGTACCCTAGCTTTAGTAACACGCTTATGGCAGGGGCGGCAACAGGGCAATTGCCCCCTCCGAGAATGCAGGTGAGAGCGGGCAGCTCCGCAGGTGACAGCGCGGGCGGCTCTGCGATTCTGTGGGTGGGCGGGCGACTCCGCGATTCCGCAGGTGGGCGAGCGGCTCAGAGATTCTGCAAGTGGGCGGCTCCACGATTCTGCGGGCGGGCAGTTCCGCGTGTCTGCAGCTCCGCGGGTGAGATAGCGGGCGCTCGGTCGGGAACAGAGATATGACATCATCTCCCAGCGCCCGCCCTGCATCCTTGCAGTTCCGCCCTCACTGTGCAGGCAGCCGTGGGCAGCAGAGAGATTACATCATCTCTCTGCTGCCTGACTTTGGGACAGAGCACCTTAGCAGGAAAGTGACACAGCAGGTGACAATCTGCAATGTGTGGCAAGTGACGTGGCAAGTGACAATCCGCATCTGGTGGCAGGTGACATGGCAAGTGACAATCCGCAACGTGTGGCAGGTGACGTGGCAAGTGACAATCCGCATCTGGTGGCAGGTGATGTGGCAAGTGAGAATCTGCAACGTGTGGCAAGTGACAATCCGCAACGTGTGGCGGGCGACGTGGCAAGTGACAATCAATAACGTGGCAAGTGACAATCCGCAATGTGTGGCAGGTGACATGGCAAGTGACAATCCGCATTTGGTGGCAGGCAACGTGGCAAGTGACAATCCACATTTGGTGGCAGGCGACGTGGCAAGTGACAATCCGCATTTGGTGGCAGGTGACATGGCAAGTGACACACTCAGGGCTCCCACTGATTCGGCATTATGGTGAGTTGAACTATTTATTTTTATATTACAATATAATAATAGAAATAATGCGCTTCAATCATCCTGAGACCATAATAACCATGGTGCTGTGATGATTGAAGCGCCAATACCAGCCATTTCCCTGATAAATTGCCCCCAAAAAAACGTATTTTCTGGCAGTGCCCCTCCCGAGACTAGACTCTGGATCTGCCCCTGGCTTACGGCCCTTCCTTTTTCTTAAGGCATTGATTGATTTGCTAATGAGGGCTGCTTGCTGCTCTTGCAAATCACCAACCTGATTAGCGTTGAACATACACACTCCAAAGCAGTGGCGTAGCGTGGGTTGTCAGCGCCCGGGGCAAGGCAAGTAATTTGCGCCCCCCCCCCCTTAACCTGCGGACTTTTCGCATTCCGAGTCCCTTCCCTTCCTACAATAGCACTGACCTACCTGATTCCTATACTGACCACTACACAAACTACACAATACACTACCACAGACTAATACACACCACACTACACTTACACAATAAAAGGTGTAGTTGTGGCGCTGTTCTGGCATGTGAACCAACCTATTTTAGTGATATTACTGTGTGATCTTGAAATTGAACCTCAAAAATTAAATAAAAAGAAAAACCAAGTGTTGGCTCAGCCGGGTGTTTGCTACAGCCCGAATTGTGGGGAGGGCTTATTTAGGGGTTTTGGATGAATCCTGGTTTGGAATGTGTCCATAAAAGGTTGTATAGTGAAGAGATTGGTGAATATCCAAACTTCAGGTGGTGTCTCAGCCGGGTGTTTACTAAATCAAAAAATGGCCGATGTAGTGTATTAGTGCTAGATTGCTGGTATAATGTGAGATGTGGGGATCTCGCATTTTTTGATTTTTACATCGGCCATTTTTTGATTTTTTCTTTTTATTTAATTTTTGAGGTTCAATTTCAAGATCACACAGTAATATCACTAAAATAGGTTGGTTCACACGCCAGAACAGCGCCACAACTACATCCTTTCACATTTCTTGCTCCACCTACACAGGTGGTAGTAATTAGTAGAGGCAGCAGTTCTGCCTACTGTGCAGCGTTTGAATTCCCTTGCGCAGAGTCCCCCAACTCTCTTCTTCTACACTTACACAATACTCTACTCACAGACCAATACACACAACACACTACACCACACCACACTGACCACTACACTAACCTACCTCATTCCTATACTAACCACTACACAATACACTACACAAACTACACAATACTCTACCCACAGACCGCTACACAATACACACTGACCGCTACACTAATCTACCTGACTCCTATACTGACCACTACACAATACACACTGACCGCTACACAATACTCTACCCACTGACCGCTACGCTACACACACCACACTAACCTACCTGATTCCTATACTAATCACTACACAAACTACACAATACACTACCCACAGACCGCTACACTAATCTACCTGACTCCTATACTGACCACTACACTACACAAACTACACAAACTACACAATACACAATACAATACGCAGCCTGTAATTTATTAATCCTGCAGCAGTAGGAGGGGGGGGGGGCTTTTGGCATCAACTGTACTTAGGCTCGCAGGCATGATGCTGTGTGTGTGTGCTGGCAATGGGGGCATGGTGGCGTGACTCTCCCTAACTGCAGTGCAGCTGACCGGCGGCTGCTCCCATGATCTGAGATGGCTGCCTCAGCTGCCTCCATCATGAAGGCAGCCCCATCTCAGATCATGGGAGCAGCCGCCCGCCGGATCCATCACCGGCTCACTCGCGTGACTCACCTCCGGTTTTTGTTGTCCATGAGATCGATCAGCTTGGGATGAATTCACACTCAGTCCCAGATGAAGTAGTCGGACTCGCACTGCCTTTTCTTTCAAATCGGCGCGGTCTGGACTCAGGCGGAAGGGTGGGCGGGACTCCAGGAGAAGATTGCGGCGGCTTAAGGAAGCACGGGCGGGACTCCAGGAGCAGCCTTCGCGCATGCGCCGCCCGCGTTCAAGGACTGGCCAGCCCGCCGCAGCACTGTGGTCATGTGCTGCCAGCACATGACCACATTCGCCCAATCACAGGGTGCAAAATGGCGGCCGGGGTCCGGCGGTGACACATTGAGGGAATTTCACAAAATTTTGAAAAGTGACACAAACTGGTGCAGGATTTTGCGCCCCCCCCCAATGTTGCGCCCCGGGGCCACGCCCCCCTGCCCCCCCACGCTACGCCACTGCTCCAAAGCAACTGCTAGCTGGTCTTTTAATGCCTTAATTTCTGCCTCTGCCTTCTCCCTCCTTTGTGATTCAGTATAGAGATCATGAAGAAAGTACCAACCCACTGTGGACACAGTCCTCTTCTCTGCTTTACTTAAATCCAACCCCTTAAAGCTAAAATCTAAGACTTTATCACCCCAAGTCGTATTCAAGGGATAAGCATACTTTGCAAATTATTTAGCAAGAGGCTCCCATTTATTGTCTCTGGCCCAGATAGGCAAGCTGCACACTTCCTTACTGACACCAGAAACCTCTGCAGCCTTGCTTTTCCTAAACAGCTTACACAGTATTTTTACCTAGCACAAGCTACACAACACACCACACCACAGAAAAACAGGTCTGCTTCAGTTGAACTTTAGCGCAATATAACGGCCATGAGCCCCCAATTGTTTTGCTTCAGTCTGACCCAATTGTGGATCATGGGTCGACACTCCCATAGCCACTGCTTCCTTGTCTGACAAAACGCTGTCTGCCCCTTCATCCCACAAACGTAGGAGCCAACTCAATAGGGGTTTTCTGGACCTCTCTTTGTATTGTTTTGCCAGCTCATGGAGTTCAGTTTGTGTAAACCCCCTTACTTTCTCAAATTCCACATCTCTGGGGTTGCTATAATGCACCCAGGGCAGCCATCAGGAATTTTGGGGCCCCTTACACAGCTACAGCTTCAGGCATGGGCCCCCTGGAGCCGAGGAGAACCGGGGGGGGGGGTCCTGCAGCCGCAAATTGAGAAGCAGGGGGGCTGCCGCAAATTCAGAAGCGGGGGGGGGGGGGGTGCCACGAATTGAGAAGCAGGGGGTTTGGGTGCTGACGAACACAAAAAAAAAAAACAGAAGAACAAAAAAACAAAAAAATTATTTAAAAAAAGGGAGGTTTCCATCCGGGGCCCTGGGGACCTCCGGGCCTCTGGGGACCTCTGGGCCCCTTACAAAAAAAATTAAATTAAATTAAATAAATAAATAAAAAAAAACAAATTAAATAAAAAAATGAATAATAAAAAAAAATTATAAAAAAAATTTAAAAAAAGGGGGGCGCCCTGGGGAACTGGGGAAAGGGGAGCGCCCTGGGGACATTCGGTGCCCTGGGGAACTCCGGGCCCCTGGGGACCTCTGGGGACCTCTGGGCCCCTTAAAAAAAAAGGGGGCCATCCGGGCCCCTTGGGGACCTCCGGGCCCCTTACAGGTGTACTGCCTGTACCCCCCTGATGGTGGCCCTGAATGCACCTCCCCATCTGCCATATCCCCTCTATCATGTTGCCCTTTCCTATGCTTAGTAATGAGAGGTCTGGCACACTTTTTCTTTCCCACTGGATGATCATCAGCAGAAACCTCAAACTCTATTTCCTCATCCTCACTATCATTTGAGGAGAGCACAGCCTCATGATCCCAGTTTTGGGATGTGACAATAGCACGTACAATGGCTTTACTGACAGGTTTATGGCCCTTCCTTTGTAAACCCCATTCATGAAATCTGACCTGGGCACATATATCTGTAGTGCTTATTTATCTCTCTCCAAAGCCCTAAGTTCCGTGTCTTTCTGCTGCTTCATTCCTCTGTTATCAGCATGATAACTTCTGACAAGTTCTTCGACACAGGAGCTGGAAATTTGTGTCGGGGAGGTAACTTAGAGACAGCTAAGCAGAGAACTTGTCTATTCACAGCACAGCTCTGCAAGTTGTTCCTCTGCCTATGTGGAGCAGGGTGTGTGCCTTTCCACCAATCAGCTCACACACAGTGTATGCCAGTGATGGCCCATCCATTGGGGCGCACGAGCACCGCCCCCTATCATGCATCCAGCCCCCTGATCTACATATCAGTGTGCCGGGCTGTGGATACCAATGGCGGGGAGGGGGGTTTTGAAGCACCTGATTAGAGCCAAAGGCTCTAATAGGCTTCAAAAAAGGGTCATGATAGCAAATTAATGTTCGCTAATGTTCGCTATTTTCAAACTAAAGTTCCTCCCCGCCAATCAGAAGGCAGGTCGTGAGATTGGCCAAAGCTTTAGGCAATCCTATTGAATGCCTAGCGCTTTGGCGGAAGAGGAGACACGCGGCGGAGGAAGCTTGAGGAGAGGACACCAGAGCCGCTGCTGCTTAAACTCCAGGAGAGGAGGAGAGGACACCACAGCCCCGCCCCACGAGCGGGTAAGTGCCAGACTGTTTGTGGGGGGGTGCTGTCAGTGCCGCGCCGCATGGCGGGGGGGTTCTGTCTCAGTGCCGTGCCACCAGGGGGGTGTTGTTTGTTTGCCGTCCCCCCAAAAGTAGAACCCACCCCCACCAGCTGGTGTATGCCCAGACACCCCTCCCACTGCTAAAACAACAGGAAGAAAAATTCTTACACAATGTGCACTTTCTAAAGAATATAGAAAGGGAAAGACTGCAGATATACATGTGAAACTTATGTATGGAGATTTGAAATTATTTCATCTCTGTGTATCATCTGAGGCTGTTCACTGGGTATATGTGAGGGTTTACATCCACTTTAAAGGCGTTAATTGATTTGGTCATGAGGGTGCACACTGCTCTTGCAAATCATCAGCCTGACTAGCAGTTGAACGTACACACTCCAAAGCAACTGCTAGCAGGACTCTATAATGCCTTAACACCAAGGAAGGCCTGTACAAGCCAGAAGAAGCTATACCTGAAGACACAGGTGAAGACACCTTCACCTGGGATCCAAGTTGCCAACAGAGATCACAAACCCACTCTAACCCGAGTTAAGTAACTTTTAAGCATATCTCTGCTGATTACAGATCATAGGCTACTTATTTTCTAGGAAATAGGTAGCAACTTGCTTGTTATAGACTGCTATGACTGGGCGCTATGTTAAATATAGTGGGTGTCTGAGCTGGTAGTTTGGTTCAGACTCTGCATATAATTATGTTAAATTAGCCTCTGTTCCGGCTATGGCTGTGTTGGGCAGACTTCCCACTGTTGCCTGTAGGTGGCGTTACCACCCCAGGCCAATGTGGAAGACTGACAGGCCAGAGTGTATTAGGTACCTTCCCCAGGGAACAGTTCAGTGGTCGTGGTCTACCCGCTAAGCATGCTGGGGAAGGGTACTTAAGGGGCAGACGCCATTTTGAGGTGTGTTCTTTTCCCCTCGCGCCCCTCCTGCTGCGAGGAGCGTGTGTGTGTTCTTGGCCTCGGGACCAGGTTGGCCAGAGGCTGCAACTCTACCAAGTAGGCCCAGTTATGCTGACTGGGGCCAACACTTTGAAGGTGATCCTGTGCAGTCCGTCCTGCGGGAGGAAGCCACCCAATGGAGGAAACCAGGGGAGGATCTGTCCTGGAAAAGACAGAGCGGAAGGCTGGTGTCTTGAGGAGGGCCTGGTGATTCTATTGGAGGATGCACCACAGCTAAAGTTCACCTCGCAGTCTGCCGGGTTGGCTTAAAGGCTCTTGACTGCTTGGCTGGAAGTCCGGGCGTTAAGTCCTGTGGCAGAGGACCCCGGATTATCCAATTTAGTCCACAACCGGTCTGTGGCAGAGACTGGTCCTGATCATTGTTCGTGCATCATTCCGGCTGCTGGGCCAGGTGAGAGGGGCCTATCTGGGTGAGCAATACCCACTCAGGGAGGAGTGGTGACTAACTTTATACTTGAGGAGTTTTCCCCAGTGATCTGTACTGTGTACCTGAACCTACCCCTTCCCTTCACCCTTCTACTATTCTTCGTATGTTTTATGCAAAAGGAAAATAAAACCTAACAGCTAAAGGTTTTACATCTTGTGTGGACATTGGAGTTTCTACAGACTTTCTTTGCCTAGACAACGAATACTGAGGTAACGTGCAAGGCCCAAATTAAAACCAGCAGCTCCTACGGGGGTGTGCTACATAGGTATATCTGTCAGTCTTGTATTGTATTCCTAATATTGTAATAGTTTTGTATGTAAAGCATTTTTGTATAGTAAAAGGACATTTATACACTTCAAAAGTCTGAACTTCCTTACTTATACTGCAAAGTAGCCTTACTAGATAGGCCGAAGCAAAACAACCTTCTAGTTGCATTCCAGGAAATACTGAAAAATAGACAGTATTTATTTTAGGTACTTTTCTAACAAAAAAACAGATGTTCAAATTACTCACCTTTACAACCAACTTTGGCTTTAGAAACATGTATTTTTTTTTTTTATATTTCCTATTTAACCTTCTCCCGCCCGCGCTATAGCCGAATGACGGTTGCAGCGCAGACTTTAATTGCTGGGAGGCCTTTTCTCGTGCATGAGCTGCCTGTAGGGCGCGCGGCGCGCTCTGTGATCACAAGTCTATGAGACTCGGCTGGTCACAGATCAGAGTAAGGGGCCGAACTGTGCCCATCAGTGCCCCCTGCCAGTGCCACCTATCAGCACCCACCTGTTCCACCTACCAGGGTCCACAGTGCCACCTACCAGTGCCCCCTACCTTTGCCCAACAGTGCTGCCAATCAATGCCCATCAGTGCCTCATCATCAGTGCCACCTATCAGTGCCCTTCAGTGCCACCTATAAGTGCCCTTCAGTGCCGCCCATTAGTGCCAACCATCAGTGTTACCCATCAGTGCCACCTCTTAGTGCCCACCAGTGCTACCTATTAGTGCTGCCTTATCAGTGCAGCCATCAGTGCAGCTTATCAGTGCCCATCAGTGCAGCCTATCAGTGCCCATCAGTGAAGCCTCATCAGTGCACATCAATGAAGAAGAAAAATTACCTGTTTTGAAAATTTCATAACAAACTATGAAACTTTTTGGCTTTTGTTTTTTTCAGAATTTTTTTTTTTTTTTTTAGCAAAAAATAAAAAAACACAGCAGTGATTAAATATCACCAAAAGAAAGCTCTATTTGTGTGAAAAAAAATGGCCGCGCAATTGTCATTCAAAGCATGACAGTGCTGAAAGCTGAAAATTGGTCTCGGCAGGAAGGGGGTTTAAGTGCCCAGTAAGCAAGTGGTTAAAATATGAATATTTTACTAAGGCTTAAGGCTAAATTTGTATCTGAAAAAGCCTGTAATTAAATATATTTATCGGTTGGCTGATGACATAAAACACAGCTAAAAATAAGGATATATTAATATCTTATTCTGAAATTATATTATTTCACAATAAACTGTAATCCTTCTTTCAGGACAACCAACATCAATCATGCAACATTTTACTAATTTAGCTGTTCTATTAAAATCCAAGTATAATCTGGTTTATTCACTTCAGGAATGCATATGATTTACTTGAGTCATACTTCCTATCCTAATTCTATCTTCACCTGCTTCTGTTTCCTCAGGCGGAGATGGCACCTTCATGGATTTCCAATAGCTAGGAATAATCATTGTAACTGTAGCACCTGTCAGACCCCACTTTTCTCCGTCAATAGCGGGGCACACCTGCTACTTGCCCGGTATCCCCTCCCTGTGTATAGAGAGGAGCGAGCAATGTTATTGTTGGGTCTTGCAGCAATTACCTCTCTAGAGTGGATCACGTCTCTCCGTTTTCTAGGCAGAAATCTTTCAGAATAAGGCCAATGTCCACACAGGAGTAAAACCCAATCAGCAAGGTTTTATTCTTTATATTTGAGGTAAACTTGAAGAGAGAGAGTAGGAAGTTGAGAAAGTAGGGGAAGGTTCAGGCACGCAACACTTAGAGCTCAGTGTCAGTCTTTCATCGCCACTCAAGCCTGAGTGGGTATTGCTCACCCGGATAGTCCCTTTAAGAGCTGTCCTAGCAGCCGGGATGGAACACGGATAATAGAGACGACGAATCCCTCTTTAGGCGAGTTTCCAGGCCTCTTCCCGAGACAGCAGTACCGCCGCTAATCTCCTCAGGGACTGATCCTCCCCTGGACTCCTTTCCTAAAGGTGGGCTCCCTACAAGTGGGCAGCCTGGAATTCTTCTCTGAGGTGTAGGTCCCTGCCAGCAGAGCCGGGCCTACATTGCAGCATCGAAACCTCGGGCTGAAGGTGCCAGAGGCCCAAACACACTCGTTCACCTCGTGCCATGTGGGCCACGAGGCACACTTACAGGACTGAAGGTCCCCTGGACTGTCCCACGCCTAATGGCATCTGCTCCTCATGTACCCTCTCCCAGCATGCACAGCGGGTTGACCACGCCCACTGCACAGCTGCCGAGAGAGGACACCCAAGGTGCTGTGATACCCCCTGTAGTTCAACCTATGCCGGCGGTGACAGTGCCACCTACAGGCAACAGAGAACACTACAGCCAGGCAGTATCACACCCAGAGCAGAAGCAATAATGAATCAGTGATTGGGCTGAGCCCAACTACCGGCTCAGACTACCCCTAAATTTCCACATAGCGCCCCCAAATATTGGGGGGGGGGGCGCTACATAACAATTAGTAATCAAATTATTGTACAGCCTTTTACAATAGAAGAGAGTGTTGAATCTTGAAAGAGAGCTAAAAAGTGTCTGGCTTGATCTGATAGTATAGGTCAGGGGTCTCCAAACTGCGGCCCGGGGGCCAGATGCAGCCCTTTGCTTGCCTTGATCTGGCCCTTGGGGCCCTTCTTCTTCCACTGACACCAACAATGGGGCACTATTTATCACATTTATGCCAACAATGGGGCACTATTCCTCAAACTGACACCAACAATGGGGCACTATTATTCCCACTGACACCAATGGTGGAGCACTAATTCTCCCACTGACGAAAACGATGGTGCATAATTCCTCCCACAGATACCAACAATGGGGCACTATTCCTCCCACTGACACCAATGATGGGTCACTGATTTTCCCACTGTCGCCAATGATGGGGCACTCTTCCTCCTGCTGACACCATTGATGGGGCACTATTTCTCCCACTGACACCAGCGATAAGGCACTATTCCTCCCCCCAATACCAAAGATGTATTTTTTAATCCCACTCCCAATGGCCACAGTCCGTCCCCCGTAAAGTTTGGAGGACAGTAAACTGGCCCTTTGTTTAGAAAGTTTGGAGACCCCTGGTATAGGTGAACATCAGTGTATGGCCTATTTATACAGTACATTCTTTTGAGTGGTAAAGTACGTATCATGCTTACACTTTCTGCCTAACAAAGGGAAATGTGTTTCAAAAGCTTGTGATGTGATTTTTTTTTTCTTCTGTTTTGAAGATTTCTAGAGCCAGACTGAGAATAATTTCCAGGTCTGGAGGAGCCTAATGTAAAAACAGAATTTTTTTTTTTCCACAAAAGTGACCAATAAGATTCCTTGTTTCATTTTCACAATGAATAAAAGCTAAAACCTTGTTGATCTCTATAGGCAAACTTTTTAACTTTGGTGAAGAACTTTCACATTTTCCAGTTTAAATAACTATCCCCCTAACTTGTGAAATGGAGGAATAACTTCCCACTCAGAGCTTGGCTAGCATGTAGGGTTAAAGAGGATTATTACACGGGGTCAGAAGCACTTGTTACGGTATAATACAGGGCAATCTCACGCGCAGTATGGCCATACTTGGAATTACACCCCACAACACATTCTGCTATGCCTCCAAAGTATGGGGATACTACATGTGTGAAACATTTTCACATCCTAACCACATAGAGGGGCCCAAAATCTAAGGAGCACCTTTGGGCTTTCAAGGAGCCTAAATTATACACAATATACACATCTAATTTCCCGACTACCTAAGACATTTTTGGAGGCCCTGGAGCACCAGGACAGTGGAAACACCCACAAAATGACCAAATTTGTGCAAAATATTTTCACAGTCCAGCCATATAGAGGGGCTCAAAATCCAAGGAAGAAACTTGAGGTGTTCTAGGGGTATAAATTGCGCATCTAATTTCCTGATTTCCTACCTATCACATTTTAGGAGGCCCTGGAGCATCAGGACAGTAGAAGCACCCACAAAATGACCACATTTTGGAGACTGAACACCCCAAGGTATTTTTGTGAGGCATAGTGAGTCTTTTGAAAACTTTATTTTATTGTCACATATTTTTGGAAAAAACGTAACGAAAGTGACATTTTTTTTTTTTAAACAAAGTTAACAGTTTAATAAGATATTCTCACTCTCTACATGGACATATACGTAGAATTACGCCTCAAGACAAATTCTGCTATGAATAAACTCAGCCCATCAAGGTGTGTTAGAAAAGCGAATGAATATTTGCTATTCTAACACTGGTCCTCCTCCCTGCCAATCAAGAAGTGGGTATGATACCCATCACCCGATTGGCTGAAAGGACAGGTGATCCTATTGGATGCCTAGGAGGAGGGGGAGGAGCTGCACGGCAGATGCGAGGAGGAGAGGACACAGGAACCAATGCACGCTCTCCTGATGCCCGCTGCACGGATGCCCGCTGCCCGAATACCAACCGCACGGATGCCTGCAACCTAGATGGAGTAAGTGGCAAACCGGTGTCCTGTCAAAATAGCCAACTCGTCAGAAACTCCAACTACTTAACTTCCAGTTTCTTTAAACCAACAATAATTGGACAATTTGACGAATTGCTGTTTGGACACAACACCGGCAACTGAATAGAGTCCGGTGCAGGATATTATAAATGGAGATTGTTACTCCGCTCTGATACTAGCCAACAAAATAGCTGCCTCCGTGGCGGTGACAACTTTGTCCTCGTTAGCCTCTGTGCTGTGAAAACAGCTAAATATTCCTGTACCGAACTGTATTCGGTTGCCAGTGTTGTGTCCAAACAGCAATTCATCAAAATTTCCAATTACTGATAGTTTTAAGAAACTGGAAGTGACGTGGTTGGAGTTTCTGACCAGTTGGCTAATTTGACAGAACACCGTCAAACAGTGAGCAAGGGGGATGAGGGGGGGCAGGGGGTGTTATTGTTTGCCACCCCCCCCCCCAGAAAAGACCAACCAGCCGCCACTGATGGACACTGTAACTGATGAGGCTGTGATTAGAGACAATATGACTGCTGTGGCGGTGATCAGGGACAATATGACTGGTGTGGGTGGTAATGATGGACAATATGACTGGTGTCAATATGACTGGTGTGGTGGTAATGATGGACAATATGACTGGTGTGGTGGTAATGATGGACAATATGACTGATGTGGTGGTAATGATGGACAATATGACTGGTGTGGTGGTAATGATGGACAATATGACTGGTGTGGTGGTAATGATGGACAATATGACTGATGTGGTGGTAATGATGGACAATATGACTGGTGTGGTGGTAATGATGGACAATATGACTGGTGTGGTGGTAATGATGGACAATATGACTGGTGTGGTGGTAATGATGGACAATATGACTGATGTGGTGGTAATGATGGACAATATGACTGGTGTGGTGGTAATGATGGACAATATGACTGGTGTGGTGGTAATGATGGACAATATGACTGGTGTGGTGGTAATGATGGACAATATGACTGATGTGGTGGTAATGATGGACAATATGACTGGTGTGGTGGTAATGATGGACAATATGACTGGTGTGGTGGTAATGATGGACAATATGACTGGTGTGGTGGTAATGATGGACAATATGACTGGTGTGGTGGTAATGATGGACAATATGACTGATGTGGTGGTAATGATGGACAATATGACTGGTGTGGTGGTAATGATGGACAATATGACTGGTGTGGTGGTAATGATGGACAATATGACTGGTGTGGTGGTAATGATGGACAATATGACTGATGTGGTGGTAATGATGGACAATATGACTGGTGTGGTGGTAATGATGGACAATATGACTGGTGTGGTGGTAATGATGGACAATATGACTGGTGTGGTGGTAATGATGGACAATATGACTGATGTGGTGGTAATGATGGACAATATGACTGGTGTGGTGGTAATGATGGACAATATGACTGATGTGGTGGTAATGATGGACAATATGACTGGTGTGGTGGTAATGATGGACAATATGACTGGTGTGGTGGTAATGATGGACAATATGACTGGTGTGGTGGTAATGATGGACAATATGACTGATGTGGTGGTAATGATGGACAATATGACTGGTGTGGTGGTAATGATGGACAATATGACTGATGTGGTGGTAATGATGGACAATATGACTGGTGTCAATATGACCAGTGAAAGCTACCCCAATTCTCCTTTCCCAGTTCCCTTCACTACTTTCTAACCATACACTGTACAAATGTCCTCGCCACCACCCTCCCTGCTTTCAGTGTGCAATTCCACCTGTTCATTTATGTGCATTTGTATTGTGTTTGTGCTGCATTTGCAGTGTGCTTTTTAGGTATTATTTATATTTTTTACTGAGTTCCATTTACATTTGTTTGTGGTGCATTCTGATATACTGTATATACTCCAGTATAAGCCGACCCGTATATATGCCGAGGCACCTCATTTTACCACAAAAAAAATGGGAGAACGTATTTACTCGAATATAAGCCTAGGGTGAGAAATGCAGCTACTGTAAGTGGAAAAGAGGGTCAACAATGCCCATTTGTAGCCTCACTGTGCCCATTTGCAGCCTCACTGTGCCTCACTGTGCCCATTTGCAGCCTCACTGTGCCCATTTGCAGCCTCACTGTGCTCATCTGCAGCCTCACTGTGCCCATTTGCAGCCTCACTGTGCCCATTTACAGACTCACTGTGCTCATCTGCAGCCTCACTGTGTCCATTTGCAGCTTCACTGTGCCCATTTGCATGCCTCACTGTGCTCATCTGCAGCCTCACTGTGCCCATTTGCAGCCTCACTGTGCTCATCTGCAGCCTCACTGTGCCCATTTGCAGCCTCACTGTGCTCATCTGCAGCCTCACTGTGTCCATTTGCAGCTTCACTGTGCCCATTTACATGCCTCACTGTGCTCATCTGCATGCTTCACTGTGCCCATCTGCATGCCTCACTGTGCCCATCTCCCTGCCTCACTGTGACCATCTGCAGCCTCATGTACCTGATCTCCAGAACACCGGCGCTGTGACATGCAGTCAGTCTAGTCGGCGGCCGTCCAGTGTAACAAAGCCCCGCCTCCTCCTCATCCATGACGGAACACTGAATCAGTTTCCCAGCAGTTCGAAGACGAAGGAGGAGACGGGGCTTTGTTACACTGGACGGCCTCCGACTAGACTGCACGTCACAGCGCCGAGAGATCAGGCGCATGAGGCTGCAGATGGACACAGTCAGACTCGAGTATAACCTGAGGGGGGAATTTTTATTTTCAGCACAAAAAAATGTGCTTAAAAACTCGGCTTATACTCGAGTATATACGGTAATTATATACAAAAAAAATGCAGCATGCTGTCATTTTTTTTTAAATGCGCGTGAAAGCACTGCAGTGGTGTAAATAAGGCTCATTAAAAAAAAACATACATTTTTCTTGCATATACATAGTTAGTACTGCGTTTAAAAACAAGTTCAACTGCATCTGGTGTAAACGAACCCTTATACGTTTTTTTTTGTTCGTTTTTTAGCTGTATAGCCTCGTACACACGGCCGAGATTCTCGTCGAAAAAAACATGTCGTTTTTTTCGACGAGATTCTTGGACAAGAAACTTGTCCCGGCCGAGTGTACACACGCTCGATTCAAAGAACCCGCGGTTCTTTGAATGGAGCGTACGCGGTGACATCATCGACTACGACGAGCATGCGCTCGTCACATTCGATGCTGTCGCCGCCATCTTGGTATACCCTACCTATGTCTAGGAAGCTACCGCGCATGCGTCAAATTCATTTCGAACATGCGCAGGCTTCCGGGAGGACAGGTAAGTGTACACACACACACTTTTCTCGTCGAGAAACATGCCGACAAGAATCTCGACGAGAAAATAGAGAGCAGGTTCTCTATTTTCTCGTCGAGATTACTTGTCGGTTTTCTTGACGAGAAACCATACTTACGAACAAATTTCTCGGCAAGACATCTCTGCCAGCAAGTTTCTTGCTGGTTCTTGCCGAGAAACTCGGTCGTGTGTACGAGGCCTATGCTTCTGCTTGCCTAGACCTGGTGTGCTTTAATGACACCTGTGGGCATGAACCTTAATGACCCGTAAAGTGCTTCTAATCTAATTCTAGTCTAATCTAGGTGCTGCCGCCTCTAGATCAGTGCCAGAAAATACTGTACATTATGCAGAAACACTGACCGCATAATTTCCTGCTTTGATTGTACACAGTGGAATGCAGCTGTGTGTATGGTCCCCTAATATAAAATATTGTTACATTCAGATCTGTAAAATACTATGTGCTGTACAGGTCTGGACAAGATGTTTTAGGGTAAGAACACACTAATCTGCACGGTAAAAATGTAGCGATATGTTGGCACTGGCAGGTAGCACTGCGATGCGTTTCAACACATTACACTGCTTGTTTTTTTTTCTTTCTATACCTTTATTAGAGTCACATAGTGACTCTTTATTCATGTCGATGCACAGTAGTGCAGTGCAGTGACATGCGGTGTCATCCAGTGCGCTGTGGAAAAATGCAGACACTGCAACGCACTGCATATCACACCAGTGTTGTAGTGTGAATGGGGCACACACAAAACAATCGTCTATGTACCCTGGAGGAGACCAGTGATTATCCAGGTCACCGCACATAGTGTGAATGAGCCCTTATACGCCTGGGCGCACAAGCCCTTTTTTTTTTACTTTTTTTAACTGTTATTAGGCCTCTTGCACAAAAAAATTTACAAGGATAGTTAGGACAGCCGCACTCCAATCCAACAAGGCTTTATTCAAAGTAGATAAAAACAGGCACTACATGTCACAGCAACGAACCTTAGGACAGCTGACGCGTTTCACACTTATTTAGTGCTTACTCATAGCTTGAGTAAGCTATGAGTAAACACTTTTATAGATGCATAGCTTCTTTTTTTTTTTTTTTGTGATGTGAACACAGGCACATTGTTGTCTATGAGACAATATTGTACACACTACTGCGTGAAGATCAGTAATGCAGCGATAAATGAAATAAAAATAGAAAACGTTATGTTTGAGTGCACTTATTTAAAGCGGAAGTAAACCCAACGATTTAATCGTTTCAAAAAACAGTTACATTCCCAGCATGCCGGAAATGCTAACTGTCACATTGGTTGTGCTCTCAACCAAACTGTCAAACCATCCAATGGCTGGTGTCATAACTGATCACATGTGCAGCATCATGGCAGTTGAAGATTAAACAGAGGCCAAGATGGCAGCTTCCTTGCCTGAAAATGATAGGAGGGTTTACTTCCACTTTAAGAGCCAATCCCCACTATGTGCGGTGATAGACATTTTACTGCATGGTAAAACGTCTTGTTTCCTATTTGTGTCCCACTTAAAATGCAATGCAGCCTTGCACTGCTCTGCAGCATGCTGTGATAAAATGTAGACAAGCTGAATATTAACGCAGCGCAACGGCCCGAATCGCACTGCAAATGTCAGGCAGTGCAGCGCATTACGCCACCCGACATTGCAGTGAATGGTGTGTACATTTTGTGCACTTTAAATAAAGCTGGTACAAAACAAAAAAAAAGCGGGGCAGTGCGATGCACTGAATCATGCACCACCCTGTCCCCTAGCCAGCTGTCAATGCAGAGCGACCTGAGCGCTGAGTCGCTCCGGCTACAGTGTCACTACAGTACACTGCTGCTGTATTCAGCTACCTTCTGCTGCCCCCGACCCCCCTTTGTTCTCTCCTGCCCCCCCCCATCACAGCTCTGCCAGGTCCCCCCTCCCGCGGGCTGCTGTAGAGGGGTGTGTTAGGATGGAGAGCGGGGAAGGAGCTGGTAAATATGTTATTTACCGGCCCCATCCTTGTCTAAATTTACACAGTCAGTGATTGGTACTGATCACTGACTGTCTATTCACAACTGAGGCATAGTAAACTAAGTTTACTATGCTTCAGTTTGTGAATGAACGGGAAGCTCTGTACATTCATTCTGGGATGCTGAGGCTGCAGAGATGGATATTGAGGGCTGAGCTCCTTAAAGCAGAGCTCTACCCAAAAGGGGAAGCTCCACTTGTCCACATTTGGCAGCTTTTGGGGTCGGGGGGGAGTGGGTACCTGGTTTTGACAGATACCCACTTCTGGCTCAATTTGCTACAGCAAACTGAGCTGGAACATCGCCCCTCCCCCCTCCTTTTCCCACAGCCTTCTAAGACACTTGACAGGTCCCAGAAGACTGCGGCCCATTCACAAAGTGCAGTGCGCTTAGCGCATGTGCAGTAGGAATACGGCTGTGAAGCTGAAAAGCTTCCGGTTTCCCCTAGGGCTAGCACACACCACAAAAACATCCTCCAGATTAGTTCCTGATGCGTTTCTGCATGCGTGTTTTTAATGCATTTCCGGGTGCATTCCAAATGCTTTTTTTTTCCCTTGTTATTTGGGCTCCAGTATGTTTTTGATGCCTGTAGGTGCGTCCTCGTGCGTTCCAGTACAGTTCTGTGCAGGAAAAATGCAGCATGTTCTACTTTTTTTTTCTGGAACTGCAAGCACTGGTGTGAACTATGCCATTGAAAATCATATAACCTACTTTCCATGAAAAAAGCACTGGAACGCATGGGGTGTGAACTAGCCCTTAGTCAAGATGGTGGTGCCAGGACCCGATAGCCAGCTCGGGTGAGGACACCGCTGGATCCCTGGACAGGTAGGTGCTCAAATATGAAAAATTAGCAGCTACAGGATTTGTAACTGCTGACTTTGATTTTTTTTTTTTGGGGGGGGGGGTGGGGGGGAGCCTAGAGCTGAAAGTGAAAGTCTGAAGTGAAACATCAGAGCTCTGTTTAGACTCCCGATATCTCACCAAAGCCCCCCCCCCCCCAATGGGGCTCCTAAAAAAATTGTAAAAAAATAATAATAAAAACGTATTGTAAAACATAATTTTAAAAAAATTGTAAAAAAAAATATATATATATTGTAAAAAATTATAAGAAAATAAGATTGTAAAAAAGAATATTGTAAAAAAGAATAAAAAAAATTGTAAAAAGTAAAAAAAAATGATATTGTAAAAAATTATAAAAAAAAAAAAATATTGTAAAAAAAATATTGTAAAAAATAATAAAAAAAAAAAATTGTAAAAAAATAAAATAAAATAACAAAAATAAAAACACGACTGACCTCCGTGTGTGAGACGTCTACAGCCTGGTACACACGATGAGATTATCGGACGAATGATCGTCCACTTTTGTTTTTGCATGTTATCTTTTATGGAAAATAAAGAGGTTACTAAAGTTACGAAAATTCTCGCAGGACAGAATATAAATTCAGAAGAGATGTCATGTGATGTATTGTAATGTGTTGGTATTTTTGGATAAAAACTGGATTGATTAAATGAAAATCGTACGGGAACATATTTGGTGTTTGTCCCTTCAGATAATATTGGATGAACTGTCCTGATCGGCTCTGGAAATCTGCATACTAACCATCAGATTATCGGACGATCGCTAACCCCTCACCACCACTCCATCCAAACTTCGATAAACTCACAAACAGCCCACCAGAGCTAGAGAAGGCGGCGGCTCCCCCCTCCGTCAGCTGGAGGAAATGCAGCCAGTCAGGTACATGAGAACTCCTCACACCGCACCGTCTCGGCTGGATATCCCGCTGGAAGGTGAGCAGGCGGCTGGCGTCTGCTGGGGGCGTGACCGCAGGGACTCGCTTGCAGATGCCCAGCTGTCAGCGAACCAATCAGCGGAAGAGGGCGTGTACTAGGCGGGTGGGAGGGATTATGTGCAGTGAGAAGAGGGACTGTGTGATTGGCCCCCACCAATTCCTGTGCGGAGGTGGCTGCTCTCAGGCGCCTTCCTGCGCTCCGTCTACATGCTTCTGTCCATAGAGGGGGCACGGACAGTGACCAGGGCTCTCCAGGATCCGGAGCCTTCTATTAGCGGGCTCACCTATCACAGGACGAACCGAGACTACAGCGGAGGACTCCCTACTGATACCATGCTGTGCTATGTGACGAGGCCGGATGCGGTGGTCATGGAGGTGGAGGTGGATGCCAAGGCGAATGGAGAGGACTGTCTGACCCAGGTAAGGATCTTCATAGGGTGCTGACCTGACTCTTTACTTTACACCCCGAAATAATGGAGGACTCGGAGTACAGGACCCCCCATACTTCACTGCTAGCATCAACTCTCTATGGTTCTGTGTATAGATAGGAGAGCACCCTCCTCCCCAATACTACTAGTGTGAGCCCCCTTCCCCTGAAATGCTGCTGGAGGGTGCCCCCCTCCCAAATACTACTAGTGGGAGCCCCCTTCCCCTGAAATGCTGCTGGAGGGTGCCCCCTCCCCAATACTACTAGTGTGAGCCCCCTTCCCCTGAAATGCTGCTGGAGGGAGCCCCCCTCCCCCAATACTGCCAGAAAGGACCCCCCAATACTGCTAGCGAGCCCCCTAATACTACTAGTGTGAGCCCCCTTCCCCTGAAATGCTGCTGGAGGTAGCTCCCCTTCACAATACTGCCAGAGGACCCCCTCCCCCCCCAATACTACTAGTGTGAGCCCCCTTCCCCTGAAATGCTGCTGGAGGGTGCCCCCCTCCCAAATACTACTAGTGGGAGCCCCCTTCCCCTGAAATGCTGCTGGAGGGTGCCCCCTCCCCAATACTACTAGTGTGAGCCCCCTTCCCCTGAAATGCTGCTGGAGGGAGCCCCCCTCCCCCAATACTGCCAGAAAGGACCCCCCAATACTGCTAGCGAGCCCCCTAATACTACTAGTGTGAGCCCCCTTCCCCTGAAATGCTGCTGGAGGTAGCTCCCCTTCACAATACTGCCAGAGGACCCCCTCCCCCCCCAATACTACTAGTGGGAGCCCCCTTCCCCTGAAATGCTGCTCGAGGAAGCTCCCCTTCACAATACTGCCAGAGGACCCCCCCCAATACTACTAGTGGGAGCCCCCTTCCCTGAAATGCTGCTGGGGGGAGCCCCCCTCCCCCAATACTGCCAGAAAGGACCCCCCAATACTGCTAGCGAGCCCCCTCCCCCTAATACTACTAGCGGGAGCCCCTTTCCCCTGAAATGCTGCTGGAGGGAGCCCCCCTCCACAATACTGCCAGAGAGGACCCCCTTGCCCCAATTCTACTAGTGGGAGCCCCCCTTACCCTGAAATGCTGCTGGTGGGAGCTTCCCCTCGATACTGCCAGAAAGGACCCCCCCTAATGCTGCTAGCGAGAGCCCCTTTCCCCTGAAATGGTGCTGGAGGGAGCCCCCGACACAATACTGCTAGCGAGAGCCCAAAATACTACTAGCGGGAGCCCCTATCCCCTGAAATGCTGCTGGAGGGCGTCCCTCTCCACAATGCAGCTGGAGGGAGCCCCATTCCCCCTGAAATGCAGCTGGAGGGAGCCCCATTCCCCCTGAAATGCAGCTGGAGGGAGCCCCATTCCCCCTGAAATGCAGCTGGAGGGAGCCCCATTCCCCCTGAAATGCAGCTGGAGGGAGCCCCATTCCCCCTGAAATGCAGCTGGAGGAAGCCCCATTCCCCCTGAAATGCAGCTGGAGGGCGCCCCTCTCCACAATACTGCTAGCGGGAGCCCCCGTCCCCCTAATACTGCTAGCGGGAGCCTCTTTCCCTTGAAATGCTGCTGGAGGGAGCCCCTCTCCCCAATACTACCAGAGAGGCCCCCCTCCCCACAACACTGATAGCGAGAGCCCCCCCCAGTACTACTAGCGGGAGCCCCTTTCCCCTGAAATTCTGCTGGAGGGAGCCCCTCTCCCCAATACTACCAGAGAGGCCCCCTCCCCACAACACTTAGCGAGAGCCCCCTCCCCCAATAATATTAGCGGTAGCCCCATTCCCCTGAAATTCTGCTGGAGGAAGCCCCCCTCCACAATACTGCCAGAGAGACCCCCTTCCCCCCCAATACTGCTAGCAGGAGCCCCCTTCCCCTGAAATGCTGCCGGAGGATCTACAAGGGTAACCCCCCCCCCCCCATATGTCTGTACACACCATGTAATGCTTACCTCTGTCTATCAGCCCCTTGGGGTTGATGGGTCCATACACCTGTATACACCATGTGTTTACATATGTGCAAGGACTGCTCCCCCATATGCCTCAGGCTGATGTCTGTACCCCTGTATACATCTTATGTTTACAGATCTACTAGGTGTGACCCCCCTATATGTCTGCACACGTCTATACAATATGTAATGTATACATGTCTGAAGAGTAGTAACCCCCTGATGTAAACATTGTAATGGACATATGTCCTGATCCCAGGCTGATGTGTCTGTATACAGATATATAAACAATACATGGTGTATACAGGGGTACAGACACATCAGCCTGGGATCAGGACATACCGTATGTACATTACAATGTTTACCTGTCTGCCAGGAGTGACCCCCCCCCCCCGGGCTGATGGGTCTGTATACATCATGTAATAGTTTATATATCTGCCAGGAATGACACCCCCCCCCCCAACTAATGTGTCTGTAAACATCATACAATGTTTATATATCCGCCAGGAATGAACCCCCCCATCCTCGATGTGTCTGTACACCTGTATACATAATATGTAGGAATGACCCCCTCCCCCTTCCCACTGTTGTCTGTATATATTATATCATATAATATTTACATGTCAGGCAGGGCGAGAGAGCAGGCCCACTAGATTAGTCCTGGGGTCCCTGCACTGAGGACAGCTTTGGTTTGTATCCCAAGTTCCCGTGAATTCATACATTATATTGCTGATTACTGGGCTGCTTTTTGTTGTCTGTTTGAATGTTGAGTGATTCATGATTGCTTTTATTTTCACTTCTGCTTTCCCCATTCCTGGCTGGTATCTCACCTGTACTAGAACCTCCATCTTTTACTCAATTGTTCTGGAGAACAGAACCTTGATTTGGAACAGAAGTCAAACAACGTGTGTGTGTGTGTGTGTGTGTGTGGTCACATTACACAAGGTAAAACAAGTGAGATTGCAAGCATCTTCCTATCTGTAAGACTCCCAGTTACAGAACAACCATAGGTACATTATCCAAAGGTGGCTACAGAAGGCCTGTGAGCTATGCATGGCTATAGAGCTAAAAATAACACAAAAAAAACAAAATTTTCATAATTAAATTTTTTTTTTCATATGGATTTAATTACACTTTAAACTAGCATGCATGTATTTTATCGTAATGTTTAATTGGACAAAGCAGGGTTTTACAAACTTTCCTTTTTTCACCATATTTTAGTGAGCCCTGTTGCCATACGCAGCAATTTTTCTAGGCCATCTTTCAGCTCATTGCAAACCTAGGAGCAAACGGATGCGATGAAATGTTTTCCATATGCAAATATGCTTCATGCAATGTTTGTTCTTGCATTGGTTTCTGAACAATGTTCTCAAAACTGTAGGAAAAACAGATGTAATTATTTTTTTTTTTAATACATTTTGTCCTCTAAAAATAGGCAGTTAAAGTGGTTGTAAACCCTTTACAATCACTTTAACCTACAGGTAAGCCTAGATTAAGGTTTACCTGTAGGTGCTTGAAATTTCTCCTGCACGGTCTAGGAGATATTTGCAATTTCCCCGAACGGTGCCTTCTACTGCGCATGCGTCGCTTTGAAAGGGCACGCTGTGCTGTTTCAAGCTGGGGTCATGCAGTGACTGGTGGCGCATGCGCGGGAGTGACGTCACGTGACTCCGGCCAGTCACAGAGCCGGAGTTCGCGGCCTCAGAAGGAAGAGGGGTGAACTGATGCTAGCGAGGAGGATGGGGACATCGCGAGCTTCTCCTGCAGGTAAGTGTCACATAATGGACTACAATGTGATGCATAGTAGCCCATTATGCTTTACCTTTGCAGGGAAACGGAGGAAGTAAAACCCATCAGGGCTTACTTCCTTTTTTTAAGCTGCAGTTTTACTGCCCACCCAATGCCTACCATACAGCCAGAGGGGCTGTACACATGTGGCAATGCTTTGCTGCAAGTTGGCGTGTGTACTGTGGGAGACCAGATGTAGTGAATGCAAGGTCCTGGGTTTAGTACCACTTTAAATGCAGCATGTCGTGTGTAGAGGTAGCCCCGCTTGTCAAACTTGCCTATTCAAGTCAGTGGGGCCGAACTGGAAACTGAATGCTTGGTTCATGGTTGCAGCACATCAGTCCCATTGAAAATAATATATGTATGTCAGGATCCCCTTCTGAGTGCCTGACAGTGGCTTCTTAGCTGCCTTCTAAAAAGTGATCCACTGCAAATTGCTTTTCCAAGTCATCTTCCAGGACGGCTTACAGAGAGATAGGCTCCTCCCACCTAGAACAGGAAACACATGATCCACATCATAAAAGTCTTACTCATGCATTAGCCCCTCAGTATTTGTTTCCTCAGGCTAGACAGGCACTATCCAAGGGATGTTTGTTATTTTTTTTGGGCCTTCGTGCCAGGCGGCAGGGGCCCCCCCCCCCCGACGTCCATACCCAATCAACAGGGGTAGTTCCCCTGGGGTATGAGTCAGTTTGGGGCCACCCAGGAGACCCGAAACAGGGGTCATGGATGATGGTATGGGACCCCACCTCCCAAGTCGGGTGTATCCTCAGCGAGGTTACCTGTGAGGGTGGAGGAGGTGATCCAGTGGGTCCAGCCGCGGCACAGCAGGGTATCCTCCTGGCGGAGGCTCGGGCAGCCGTAGAGCCGGTATCCTTCCCGGGCAGATGGATCTACAGAGGGGAGTCTCTAGCTCCAGGACAGCATGGAGCTGGGCGCACAGCTAGTGTGTCACTTCCGGCGCAGAAAACAGGAAGTGACACGACAGGAAGTCCCGCGGCGGCCATCTTGGTACACCCATTTGGAAGCCTAGTTGAAAATAACAGGCGTGCTGTGCTGTGGGGCGGCGTCGGATCCACAGCGCCGCTCCGGACCTCCACTCCTCTCATATTTAAGGGACCCGGACCTAAAGATGGCGCCGCGCAACATGGAAGGACCCAGAGACGCAGATCTGGAGGCGCCATCGGGCCCTAAGGTAAGAAAATAAGGGGCAGACCGCTTCTTTCCTTTTTCTTACCCTCCTGTGGGGGTGGCACAGGGGGAGTCTGTTTATTCCAGAGACCGTTTGTTTCTCCTATGCTGATGGTGGCAGACGTCACATATTCTAGCATAGGCTCTGGTGGTGGGTACTTCTCATAATTCTTAGACTAGAATAAGAGAGTCCACGTGGTGTTTCTGGTTTGGGTGTTTACTTCAGTGTAAGTAATATGCAGGCGCTTGTCATTTACTGTATTACAGGACAGGACCCACGAGCCCAGAGATAAAACAAACACCTAGAAAAAGATGCCCAATATGTACCAGGAAGTTGCAAATTGGGTGGAAAAAGAATGCTTGTCAGGACTGCATAGACAGACTTATCAAGGGAGAAACAGGCCCTGTTCTCAAAGGCTTTATGGACTCATTAAAGTCAGGGATGAAACAGACGTTTCAGTCCTTTAAGCCCACACAGCAAGAGACACTTGCTGAACCCAGCCCAGGTACTTCAGGCACCAGTACTACCGTGAGGCCAGAAGTTAGGGCCCAGGTACGGGCAGTCCACCAGCATCGAGTCCTGGAGGACGGGGAGAACAACTCAGGCTCAGACCCTGAGGAGATAGACCCGAGCGAGGAAGGGCCAGAAAAGATGCAAAAATTCCTTTTTCCTTCAGAGGAGACAGAGGAGCTCCTGAAAGCAATCTACGACACCCTGGAACTGGAGTCCCCAGAGAACCAGGAGTTGTCAGTGCATGACCTCCTATATGAAAGCCTTCAGCCTAGACAGGGCAGAACCTTTCCGGTGCATGGATCCTTAAGGGAGACCATACTTCATGAATGGAGGAAGCCGGAGAAAGCAGTATTCTTCCCTAAAAATTTAAAGAGAAGGTTCCCCTTTAAGGAAGAGGATACAAAGCTGTGGGATAGATGTCCCAGACTGGACGCTTCCATAGCCAAGGTCTCTAGAGCTTCAGAACTTTCCTTTGAGGATACAGGTATCCTGAAGGACCCAATGGACAGGAAGGCGGAGGGCTATTTAAAAAAGGCGTGGGAAGCTTGCTCCGCCAACTTTAGACCCGCACTAGCCACCACATGCGTGGCGCGTACACTTGACTTATGGCTTAAACAGCTCCGCACTCTTCTGGAGTCAGACACTCCTAGGGAAGAGATTCTGGATGCTTTACCCACGCTAAGTAAGGCAGTGGCCTATATAGCGGATGCATCCACGGAGTCGGTCACATTCTCGGCCAGATCCACAGCCTTGGTTAATGAAGCCAGGAGGGCTATCTGGCTGAAGACCTGGGGAGGAGACTCTGTCTCAAAGACAAGACTCTGTTTCCTCCCGTTTGATGGAGATCTGCTCTTTGGAAAGGAGCTGGAATCCGTCCTAGAGAGGTCGGCCGATAAAAAGAAAGGGTTCCCTTTTCCCAAGAGGCAACAACAAGAGGAGTTTTCGTCCCTTTCTGGTGTCAAGTGAAAGGAACTCTCACCGGGGGGATAGGAGACGGAATAACAGAGCCCAAGACCAGAAAGGGGGTTGGCAATACAGGAGGGGAAGGGGCAGAGGAGGTTTCCTCTTTAGACCCTCCCAGCCTAAGAACACTTCCCAGTGACTCAGTCGGGCCTGTGGGGGGGAGATTGGGGTCATTCCTTCCACAGTGGCAGACCATCTCCAGCAGCCGTTTTATCCTAGATCTGATCGCATCAGGGTACAGGATAGAACTTTTAGGCTGCCCCCCTCAAAAAAATTTCATAACAAGTCTCCCAAGAGACGCGGAAAAAGCCACAGCTATGTCTTCCCTCCTGCAGAGTATGCTAGAAGAGAAGGTGATAAGCTTTATCCCCCCATCTCTAAGGAAAGAGGGATTCTACTCAAGTTTTTCTGATAAAGAAATCATCAGGAAAATTTCGACTGATTCTAAATCTGAGACAAGTAAACATGTACGTAAAGTACAGACGTTTCAAGATGGAATCAATCTACTCCACCAGAGAGCTGTTAACCCCTGGGGTCTTCATGGTCTCATTGGACCTAAGGGACGCCTATCTTCACGTCCCTATTCGAGAGGAGTCCCAACAATTTCTCAGATTTGCAGTAAGAAAAGGGTTCAGAACCCTCTATTTTCAATTCAATGCTCTGCCCTTCGGACTAGCGTCCGCTCCACGCATTTTTACAAAGATACTGGCAGAAGCGCTAGGGACTCTGAGATCAGAGGGAATTCAGATTATCCCCTATCTGGACGACCTACTGATTTTTGCAGACTCAGCAGACAAAGTCAGACGGAACCTGAGCAGAACTACCAGACACCTTCAGCAACTAGGGTGGCTGGTAAATCAGGAGAAGTCACAATTAGTACCTACTCAGAGCATTGTATACCTAGGATACCTGATAGACTCAAGGAAGTCCAAGATATTCCTGACAAAGGAAAAGGTAGAGACAATTTTGACAGAGGTGAGGAATCTCTGCACTTGTTCAAGGACCTCAATTCAGAGTATAATGAGGGTCCTTGGGTTAATGACAGCGGCCATCCCAGGAGTCCAGTGGGCTCAGTTCCATACTCGAGCGCTTCAGGCGTTCATGCTTTCTCTCTGGGATGGACAAACAAATTCACTTCAGAGACAGATGGAAATTCCGCAGGAAGTAAAGCTCTCAATAGAATGGTGGTTGATCCCTGCAAACCTCTCGGCTGGCCGACTCTGGTCCCAACACTGTCCTCTGGCAGTCACCACGGACGCCAGCGGGCAGGGCTGGGGGGCCCATTCAGGCACTCTGATAGCCCAGGGGCTCTGGAACCGGCAGGAAGCCGGCCTCTCCTCCAATGCAAGGGAGATGAAGGCGGTTCTAAAGGCCCTAGTAGCATTTTGCCCTTCCCTAAGGGGAAGACATGTGCAGGTCCTTTCGGACAACATTACCACGGTTTGTTACCTCAACAAGCAAGGGGGTACGAGAGTCCCGGGTCTGATGAGGATAGCAAGAGAGATCCTTCAATGGGCAGAAGAAAACCTGTTATCCTTATCTTCCATTCACCTAAAAGGGGAATTAAATTCTCTGGCAGATGCCCTAAGCAGAGAGACGCTGTCTTCGACAGAATGGTGCTTGAATCGAACAGTGTTCGAAGAAATAGTGCAGAAGTGGGGAGACCCACAGATAGACCTTTTTGCTACAAGACACAACAGGCAGGTGAAACGGTTCTATTCCCTAAAGAGAGATCTTCTCAGTCGGGGCCTAGATGCCCTATCCCAGTCTTGGGAGGCAGATCTGGTATACGCATTTCCACCGTTTGCCCTCATTCCGAGGATTATCCGGAAGATAAGAGGGTCCAACACAAAGGTCATCCTGATCGCGCCATTTTGGTCGAGGAGGTCTTGGTTCTCAGGTCTTCTAAGACTCAGCATTGCAGAACCTTGGAGACTACCTTACAGGTCGGACCTCTTATACCAGGGAGAAGCGAATCATCCAGAACTGAGCTCTTTCTCTGACGGCTTGGCTTCTGAAAGGGAGCTGTTAGAGCCGAGAGGGTTATCGGCCAAGGTAATCGATACCATTCTTAGCAGCCGAAAGCCGTCCACTAACACAATTTATAATAAAATTTGGAAGAGATTTGGGGACTGGCGCAGGCTCAACAACAGAGTGTCAGGTGCCATGGTCCCGGCGGTTCTAGATTTCCTCCAAGCCGGAGCAGATCTAAACCTTGCAGTTAGTACTCTTAAGTTTCAGGTGGCCGCCCTGTCCAACTTTTTAAATCAAAGACTGTCAGAAGAACCACTGATCAAAAGATTTCTTGTGTCCATCAGCCGGAAACGAGTCCCCCAAAGCAAGGAGGTTCCCTCCCTGGGACTTATCAACAGTATTACAGGGTCTCGGTAGGGCACCATTTGAACCTATAGATGAACTACCCATAAAACTGTTAACCCTGAAGACAATAGTTTTGGTGGCCCTAGTCTCGGCTAGGAGAGTCAGTGAGATCCAGGCACTTTCAGTGATCGAGCCTTTCTGCACCATTTTACAAGACAAAATTATCCTCTCGCTGGACCCAGCTTTTCTCCCCAAGGTATCGTCTAACTTCCATAGGTCAGAAGAAATCGTGATACCATCATTCTGCGGAAATCCAAAGAATAAGGAAGCAGGATTTAATAAAATAGACGTCAGGAGATGCCTGATTGCCTACATAGAGCACACCAAGGAGTGGCGACGCTCCACCAGCTTGTTTGTTTTATTCGCAGGTCCTAACAAGGGGAAAGAGGCATCCAAAGGTACCATCGCCAGGTGGATGAAGTCGGCCATTGCGGAGGCATACAAGGCAGTCTCCCGCACACCTCCATTGGGTATAAATGCTCACTCCACAAGAGCGGTTTCTACTTCTTGGGCTGAAAGGGCAGGAGCATCTCCCCTCCAGATCTGCAAGGCCGCAACCTGGTCCAGTTTCCAGACTTTTGTGAAGCATTACAGACTGGACCTGCTTGCCAGCCAGGACCAGTCTTTCGGCAGGAAAGTGCTGCAGGCTGTGGTCCCGCCCTGATCAGGTAGTACTATATTGTCCTCTCTGTAAGCTGTCCTGGAAGATGACTTGGAAAAACAGTGTTATTACCTGTTAACTACTTTTTCCAGGAATCTTCCAGGACGGCGTCAGTTCCCTCCCTTTTTATGAGGTGAGTAGCAATGTAAAGCATATATAAGGATAGAGCTACGCTGATCCAGGTTTAATGATTCTGAGGCCTTCGGTTATTTGTTAAATACTGAGGGGCTAATGCATGAGTAAGACTTTTATGATGTGGATCTTGTGTTTCCTGTTCTAGGTGGGAGGAGCCTATCTCTCTGTAAGCCGTCCTGGAAGATTCCTGGAAAAAGTAGTTAACAGGTAATAACACTGTTTTTCAGAGACTAAACAAGTTTGACTTTTTTCTTTTTTTGGGATGTATCTTTGTCCTATTGATGGGAATTTCCCTGTTCATCCTGTCCAGTAGACACAAGCGGAAGTAAAGTTTATCCAAGTGAGGGAAATCACCTCTTAGTTGTCGTCAGTGCAGGTGTATCAATGAGAAGGTGGTTAGCCCTCTGTCTTGGTGACAACACAAAAGTTAGATTTTCATTTCCATTGCTATCAGGACTAAAGAGGTAAATCTTTACCAGCGGGGTCACAGATGGCAAAAGAAACATGAGGCCTCTCGCTACTTGGCACTTATTACATTACTTGGCTCTTGCAGAATTTGAAGACGCACTTGAAAGACTCCATACTGTGAATTAAAGTAAAGTATAGGTGCTATTTTTTTAGAATACCATGTAAAGAATTAATCTAATATGTAACTAGATGACAGGTGTAACATTGAAGATATGAATAATGGTGTTTTACATGCTTCTTATCTTTGCTACTTTGTTACATTAGCAATGTGTGTTGTCAAGGCTCACAGGTCGCACTACTTGTGAGAAGGACCAGATAAGAAAATGTTGCAGATTCATGCTGCCATTGATCAGACTTATATTTCATTTAATAATGAATACCTAAACCCACGTTTTCTCTTTAGCCTAGGTTCACACGGACAGCTGAACTCGCACAATTTCATTCCCGCATTTGTCAGTCCTGACTTCGGGGACGATTTCTGCACAGATGTCTATTGAAATCTCACCCCCAAGTTGCCAAAAGTAGTACAGAAACTACTTTTGGGAATCGGTGCAGTATCACACCGATTTGAACGGTGCCATTGCCAGTAATAGCTGCCGATTTGGCATGCAAATCAAATCGCTGCAATGTGAACCAAGACTTAATCACGGAAACAAGTTTTCGGTTTTTAACCATTTTAGACAAAAAGGAGACACACATCCAGGGTGTTAAAGCAATATTAAACTTTGTTTATTTAAAAAAAAAAAATGTACCTGCTCTATGTAATGGTTTTGCATAGAGCAGCCTGGGTCCTTAACTTCTTAGGTGCCTCCAGGGCAGGCTTGTTACCGAGCCACGGCTTTACATGTCCATTCACATGAGAGCTCCTTCCTCTCCTCCTGATTGGTTCACTGGCTTTGATTGGCAGCAGTGGGAGCCAATGGCACCTGCTGCCTCAGCCAATGAGGAGTGAGTTTCCCCAGAGAGTCGAGGCTCTCGTGCATATCATTGGATTGAGATGGGGCTCAGGTAAGCATTAGGTGGGACTTTGGGGGATGCTGCACACAGACATTTTTACCTTCATGTATAGAATGTATGAAGGTAAAAAACCTTGAGCCTTTAGAACAACTTTAATTTTCAGTTGGCTTGTCTTTGTTCTAGATGCATAAACAAGTGAACTTTAAAATCTCCAAACTGTTGGCATGCAGTGATCTCACTTTTTCTGGGCAGCCATATAGACTATTTCCTCAGTGATTCATATGTTTTCAAGTTTATTCAGCACTTATTGCACTTGTCTGCTGACTCCATTTGACATTGCAAAGAATCTTGATGGAGATCTTTCACAAGGTTACTGGAGTTCAGTTTTGTTTCCATGTATCCTTGCAGCATCCATAGTTAAAGTATGTGAACCCTTGGTTTGTTAAGGCCTCATGTACGCTGCTGGTAAACGGACGCTGAGGATCAGTTGGGAATTTTTTTTTTTTTTTTTTAACTGCTCCTGAACTCTCCTCTGTTATCTTATCAGTACATGTACACAGGGTCGTTTAGAGGCTAAAAAAATTAGTTCAGATGCTGAGTTTAGATGCATTTCAAGCGGTAACTATCATTTAGCCACTTTTCGTTTACAGGCTTTTTTAAATTTTTTGGCTATTTTGTAAAAAAGTGGGTTATGATCTGTCAAGTAAAATCGTTCAGGAGAGGTTGTAAAAACGTCCCGTGTACATTAAGCCTAAGGGTCCTTTCACACGGGGCGGATCCGTGCAGATCCGCCCCGTGAAGCTCCGCTTGCTCAGCGGGGATCGCTCCGTTGATCCCCGCTGAGCCGACGGATGACTGGGCGGTCCCCGCACACTGTGCAGGGACCGCCCTGTCAGAGCGCCGCTCTCCCCTATGGGGAATCGGATGACGACGGACCGTAGAGTCCGTTGTCATCCGATCCGCTCCGCCGACGGAAGGAAAAATAGGGTTTTCCTCCGTCACACTTTGGCGGAGCGGATGTCAGCGGACATGTCACCGCTGACATCAGTGCTTCCATAGGGGTACATGGAGGATCCGTTTCAGGTCCGCCTAAAAAACTGACAGGCGGACCTGAACGGACCTCTGTGTGAAAGAGCCCTAAAACAACCCATTCAGATTAGAATAGAAATGAAGGGCAAAACATTTTGTGTGTGACTATATAAATTCTAGATGGATATATCTTCTTTTTTTTTTTTTTTTTTTTTAATAGGTGATCACATCTTCGCAGCTGCATAAGGATGGAGAGGTAGTAGTACACTGATCCTCCCAGTGAATGGCTGGGTAAGGGGGGGGGTCAGCACAAGTCTTGGTCATTGGAGGACAGGCAGACTGTTCTCCCAGCACATCCAGAGAACTGACCACACTGAGATGGATGTGCTCTCATGCCTAGCATGGTCAACTTGAAATAGGAAGGGGTACTTGCAGGATTACCTGGTATTTCACACAAAAGAAACAATACAAATATGACAGGATACTTTACTATAAGTACTTATAGGCACATATCAGGGGTAGCATTCTTTTAACAGCAAAAGATACTTTATTTTTTTAAAACATCCAAAATGATATTGTTAATAGAGAAGAGTTTTTATTTTCCATTTTCTGCTGATACTTGTTACATTGAAGCTATCCAGCTGTTCACCAGAAAAACATGACCACCGACTGATTCATGGTATTGGTAGGATAAAGTGAAACGAGAGGCTTAAATGTGAACACGTGGTGGTAATCTTTGGGTTGTCGGGTTGCTCAGCTTTGAGTTTTTACTTGGATTGCAGGGGGTCAGTTTCCAAAGCTATTCCTGGAAACGGTAACAATAATAAAAAAAAAAAACAGCGATGGCATTATTAGAGACTGGAGTTTGACTGCTTGGAGTTCCTAAATTTTCGGGACATCTCACGTGAGAGAATTATGAGGACTGCCATCAGTTTGCTTCATCTAAAATTGTTTGGATTCTTTACCTGCCTTAGAAAACCTATTTTTCAGGGGGACTTTATTTTTTGTCCATTCAATGAAAAGCGACAGTGTCTTTGTTAAAGGCTCCACCACCTCCATCCCTGATCAGTTATATTGACCTTTACAGCCACCACTAAAGTCTCTAGAGTAGGCTTGTGTTGGATGCCGAATGGCGCAGTGACATCACTCCCTCATTCATGTCATATTTGTGCTCCACCATACACAGAAGCATTTGTATTGTTACCAGCTGTGCTAGAGGGAGAAACAGATGGTGAGGGGCCTCTAACTGTATGGAACTCTTCACCATAATGTCATTTTGTCCTGAATGGGCAAGGCGATGGTATCAGTCTAAAGACGCTATACTCTAACAAGATACCTTATGTGTTGAGGTCAATTCACAGGTAAGACGAGGATCTTATTTGAGCCATAATTTGCAAATCCATTGGGGCTTGGCTGAAAGAATCTCACACTTTGAAAAATAAAGTTCTAGAACTGGTGTTTAGCTTTAATGAGTTAAGAAAGAGAATTGTACTAGGAACATTTACTAGGTAAAGTAACCTGAGACCCTGGGTAATACCTTTTTTCTGTGGCCATTGCATAAAAACAAAATGACAGCTGGTAGCTATATTTTATACCATAAAGTCTAAGGGTGGAAAATGCCACTTGACTGTATTCCCTATTAAACATTCTGCTGCTCATATTTTTAAATGCTCATTTATTAATGGAGTGCTGTGAAGTGATTGCACATGATCACCTTGTAACTCAACCCATTGAGTTTTAAAAAAGAAATGAAAAGCAAAGTATTTTTGCATAGCTATAAAAACATAAATGCCCTTCCCTATCTTATAAAAAAAAAAAAATAAGTGATCACATTCCCTCAGTTCTCAGTTGCATAAGAGCTGGGGGGGGGGAGCAGAAGCGGTAGTACACTGAGCTTGCTGGTGAATGGCTGTGCATTGGTGGCATATCAGGACAAGTTTGACTATTGGGGGAGAGTACATGAAGTTCCCAACCTAGCTAGAGAACTGACCATGGTGTGTTCTGCTTAGTGGAGTATTTTTTTTTATTTGGAAAGTAAGGGGACTGGCAGGAATACCAGGGATTTTACATACAGGAAGCAATACAAAGAGCAGGATACCTTCTCATACAAGTACATGGTACAGCAGGCACACATCAGGAATATGAAATGTTGGTGTAACAAACACTTTAAACCTTCCAATCAGTGGACTTAACATATGGGTCAAATGTTCAGGCTGTGCTAGAAAATTGATACTGTTCATGGGCAGCACTCTCGCCTAGCAGTAAAAAGGGTCGCTGGTTCAAATCCCGACCACAACACTACCTGCCTGGAGTTTGCATGTTCTCCCTGTGCCTGCGTGGGTTTCCGCCGGGTACTCTGGTTTCCGCCCACCCTCCAAAGACATGCTGGTAGGTTAATTGGCTTCTGTCTAAAATTGTCCCTAGTATATGAATGTGAGTTAGGGACCTTAGATTTGTAAGCTCCTTGAGGGTAGCGATTGATGTCAATGTACAAAATATATATGTAAATTGACGGCGCTATATAAGTACCAAAAAAATTAAATTATAATAATTACACTCTTTTGTAAGTGTACCAAGGAACGCCTGCTACAAGAGTCTATCTGACTTGATGTACTTTTTAAAACGGCAAATGTGTTTTGGAGAGAAACTTTTCAGGGCTTGAGCAGTCGGCTGTCAGAGGGCTATTGACAGATGTTGGCTTTCATCAACATAAGTTTTAGAACTTTGTAAAGTATTTTAGAGCTCTTATACTAGGCGCTCCTCTGTACACGTCCAAGAATTGCCACCCGGTGAGCATTTACTTTGCCATCCGAGAGGTAGCTGCCTAGGACCATGGATCTATATTTCAACCATGGATCTACTGCTTTGAAGGAAAAATCACTTTAAGTTAGCTCCTTCTGAGCCCAGTCAACTTGTACTGCTTCAGTGCCATTGCACACAGGCATACATATGAGGCATCTACTGGAAACGACATGTATTGAATGTTCTATCATCCTGACTGTTACAAGTGCATGGCTGACTGAAACCAAACACAAAGCACTTCTCCAAGCTCCACAGACAGATGACTCTTGTGATTTACACCCTACGGAGTGCAGCTCCCCAAGGGCTTGTCTTGCTTGCTCAACAGGACAAAAGGGAGAGATGGAAGCACACGCTAAAAGCCATTCCACTTCAAATGTGGCAGGCTTCAGCTCTGTCCCTTCCCACACCCATCTAATGCTTTTAAACCTTCATGGGCTTAATTGCAGAGGTTTAGGCCCCAAGATGGGTGAAACCTGTTAGGTGGACATGGAGCTGAAGCCTTCCTGTCATGTTTGAAATTCAGTGGCTTTTGGGACACACTGCCTTCTCTTTTATCCTGTTGAAGTACATGGCTATAATTTCAGCACCCAAAGAAAGTGCTATTGGCTGATTAGACTTGTTTAATGTATGATTGCGCTTTGCCAGTAATGGCTTTGTGAAAGAATGTTTAGCATCTAGCAGCTGTCTCAGGAGTTGTAACAGAAATTCATGTATTGGAACACACTGAATTCTGACTCCGCAGATCTTTGTCTTGCTATTTGTGTGTTTGTCAGTCTTTACTAGAGTAGCTGGATGCAGTCTAAAACCGATGACTGTAGTTTGGCACTTCAATGTGGCTGGTCTTATAAATACCTAGGACTCTATCGAAGGATAAGTACTGGCTCATGAGCTTTAAAAGGTTGACCGATCTCCAAAGACCTTGACACTCAAGCTGAGAGGTCACTGTGTCCCTCTGCTTCTCTCGGAGTTATCCCATAGGGCCAGTCCACACCACATGCAGTCCAGTGCGTTTTTTTTTATTTTTATGCATCAAACGCATGGAAAGTTGGTTTATATGGTTTTCAATGGCATAGTTAACATCAGTGCTTGCCGTACCAGTTTGTTCCAGGAAAAAAAACATGCTGCATTTTACCTGCACTGGACTGTACTGGAACGCTGTAAAATGCACCTAAATGCACTGGAACACACTTGTCCTTTATTTAAGGTTAATAAAAAAGCGGGGTGAAAAGCACTGGACTGCACCAAAAATGCACTGGAACGCATCGCAAACGCGCATGCAAAAAAAGCACCTGGAACGCATCCGGGTTGCGTTTCTATGGTGAGAACTGGTCCTTAAAATAAATTCTGTTCTCGGGAACCCTTAAGAAAACCAATTGGGAGTCAATTTGGAAAAATGTCCCTTAAGCCGACCATAGATGGATTGAATCTCTGCTGGTTCAGCAGGAACTGGCTGAGATTCGAACCATGTGTGGGCAGACTGAATGTACACATCTGATTTTGCAGGTGGTTGTTGGCTGTTTTTATAGCCGCTAGAACTAATCGCCCCCCCCCCCCCCCGTGTTCTCCCAGCAAGGACTGGCCAGATCTCTAATGCATCAGATCCTCCATCTTACATTTAGTTGGGGTTTTGATGGCATTGCCTCAAGGATGAAAAATGATTTGAAGGTAACGGGTAGTATCTCTTTATCGTTCTTTAATGGTTGCACAATAAACCCTGTATCTTAAGGCAAACAAATAGCAGTCACATTTTAATCTGTTATCAACATTCCTTTTAAACAAGGTTGTTGGCCTAAAATAGTCTCGTAATTCATACTGTTCATGTTAACACAGTGCTGAAACGATTTGTTTGTTTGAGGACATATTTGCACTTATGTGGAATAGGTTTAACGTGCGCCAGCTTGTTAGTTTTTAAGTTAGTTAGTAATTTTTTTTATTTTTCTTCCACTACTTTTTGCAGTAAAAAAGTAGGTTCCTTTTTTCTTACAATGACTTGTATGTAATCCCATGATGCTCCTCCATACCCTGAAAGTTGTTGTATATCAGTGGTGTGCAATCTGACGTATTACAACTAGCTTGCTTTTTTTTTTGTTGTGACTGGCATGTGTATATGGGCAATGCTTTCCTGAGCATGGATGTGTTTTGCAGCTGAAATTTATGAATTGCAAAGCTTTACCTATTAAAGTGACTTCACTTTTATAATATCCAGTTCATCTGATTCTCATGCATAGGATGCATTAAGGTGAAAAAACACAAGGGTTTGCAACCCCTTTTTAATGTATCTGAAATAGAAAACTATCTTTAGATTTATTTATTTTTTTTCTCCATTAATTTTATTTAAAAAAAAAAAATGCGTTAAAAATATCATTTTGTTTCCATTGACTTTTATCTACCCTGGTACATTTACAGTATGTATACTGGTGCACATGCCCATTCCTGCATGTGTATAAATCACACGCATTCCTGTACCCGCAGGAAAACGGTGCTGCTATTTAGCTCATTTTCCAGTGCGAGAAGTGTGGGTGTGTGTGCAGGGATCTCTTTTCTGCGTTTCCAGCTCATACTAAAGAGATCTTCTTGTTTGATGTTTTATCTTCTATTCTCTTTTATGTTCTGCCACAGCTGGGATGCATTTAAAGAATTTGGAGATATAAGCTGTACTCTTTAAGGATGTTGGCTGTCTTTCAGGATGTCATGTTTAAGGAGGAAAATTAGTGTTTCTTTTTATAACTTTGTTTCTTGAATTGTAGGTATGCAAGCGGCTGGGCATTATTGAAGTGGATTACTTTGGATTACAATTCAGTGGTAACAAAGGAGAGAATTTATGGCTGAATCTGCGAAATCGAATATCTCATCAAATGGACGGCCTGGCTCCATTTAGAATGAAGTTAAGAGTTAAGTTCTTTGTGGAGCCCCATCTCATTCTCCAGGAGCAGACCAGGTAAATGCCACTATGATCAGATGTGTGTGTGTGTGTGTGTGTGTGTGTGTGTGTGTGTGTGTGTGTGTGTGTGTGTGTGTGTGTGTGTGTGTTCCTTTTTGAGGCTGGCTTGATTTTTGATGCCAGTCAATGTTTTTCATTTTACTTGTGCATTGAATTTCATATTGTGTACCTGAAGTTAAGTAACCCTAACCCCCCATAATTATGAAACGATTACTAGCACACAATCCAGTATAATTACAATATTCCTATTTGCAACCAGGCAGGCTTTTTTAATGCAGAAGGGACATAGTAGGTCTTCTCAACATTAAAGTCTTCCTACCTGCTTAATTGCAATGTACACAGAGCTGCACATGCACAGCTCAATGTACAATTTCAGGATCTGCCAAGATGAAAACTCCTGCCGATGGTGCGACAGTGATGTCATCCCAGCTTTGGCCAATCAGGATGGCCAAAAATCAGAAACTGGGAAACTAAGAAAACTGCCTGAAGATGTCGGCTGTCGATGTGGGAGTTTGTGGACTTTGCATTGCTGTAGTGGTGGTGCATATAGTTATGCTTTAAATAAAATAAAGATGTTGGGTTGAAAACAAGTGTCTAGATTTAAGGTCCCAATGAAAAATCTGGAAAATGTCTATTGTGGTCATACCACTGTTTTAAAAAAAAAAAAAAACCCTGCCATACAATTTATAAAGCAGTGATGTGCTTTACAAGTCCGCGTTGCTTTCTGCTGGCTTCAGGAGGAGAGCTTTCCTCCAATTGGTGTCTTTCTGCTTTAGGCCCCTTTCACAATTGTATGATTTGTCCCACGATTTGTGATGGCAAAGTAGCATGACAAGTCGTTTCCCATGACAACCCTTCATATTAGTACGACTTCAAGTTGTTCCGACTTCAAAGTAGTCCCTGCACTACTTTGGTCCAATTAAAATCACGCGACTTTAAAGTCGCAGCAGTGTGAAAGGAGCCTTAAGCAGAGAACTTCAGGGGGTGCCACAGGCTCCACACCAAATGCACAGTAAAATGTGGGTCCCATACCTCTGACCATAGTTCTACTTTTAAAGGGTAACTCCACTCTTGGGGGGGGGGGGGGGCGGTATTGTATATATCTTTGCCACACAAGTCATATTTTAATTGAACGTTCTTAAAAATTATCTTTCCCTTTCAATCTGCAGCTCTGTAATTTTCTGTAAAATGCAATATGGCTACCTGTAGGTGTTCTGTAAACCTAAGGTGTACAGAATGCCCCCCAGAAACATAATTTCCTGCTTGTGTGATTGGCTCACTGATTTTCCCAAAAGTCTACACCAAGATACCAATCAGATTTTCAGCATCCCCTGCAACAAAAATTAGATTTTTGGTGAAATACTCCAATAGGAAATCACGTCTAAAGGGATGCAGACCCTGCAATTTTCCTCCATTACAAGTGCAGCAGTTGGTTGATAATTATGAAACCACTTCCATTAGATACCCTTTCCACATGGATACAAGCACACAGGGGTTTCTTCAGAATAACAAAAGGTAGGAATTTGCAACAAAGCTTGTTAAAATCCTTGCAATGTACACACAGGGGAATGTGTTTGTTTGTTTTTTTTTTTTTTTTTTTTTTTTTTTTATTTATATATTTTTTTTCTCAACAAGTGGAGTTGGGGCTCTTTCACACGGAGGTCCGTTCAGGTCCGCCTGTCAGTTTTTTAGGCGGACCTGAAACGGATCCTCCATGCACCCCTATGGAGGCACGGATGTCAGCGGAGACATGTCCGCTGACATCCGCTCCGCCAAAAGTGTGACGGAGGAAAACCCTATTTTTCCTTCCGTCGGCGGATCGGATGACAACGGACTCTACGGTCCGTCGTCATCCGATTCCCCATAGGGGAGAGCGGCGCTCTGACAGGGCGGTCCCTGCACAGTGTGCGGGGACCGCCCAGTCATCCGTCGGCTCAGCGGGGATCAACGGAGCGATCCCCGCTGAGCAAGCGGAGCTTCACGGGGCGGATCTGCATGGATCCGCCCCGTGTGAAAGGACCCTTACTCTTTCACAACTTAAGGATTGGAAGGATTTGCACTCTTAATGACCAGGCCATTTTTTGCAATACGGCACTGTGCGGCTTTAACTGGCAATTGCGCGGTTGTGCAATGTTGTACCCAAACAAAATTGACGTCCTTTTTTACCCACAAATGGATTTCTTTTGGTGGTATTTGATCATATCTGCAGTGTGTGTTGTGTGTTTTCGCTATAAACAGAGCGACAATTTTGGGGGGGAAAAAAGTTCTTGGGTCAGTTCCCACACTTTTTTTTCACAGGACTTGAACCCCTTGGTATCACTTGTTTGGCAGGCAGCTTCCTTTATGCATTTTTGGAACCAATGAGTAGAAGTCAGAGCACTCTGCCACACCAAGTACCAGTCAAATTTGTTGGAAATGTTCATTAGGATAAGCGATAAACTTTACTAAAAATTGTAAAGTTTTACATCAAATTGTTTTAAAAATCCAAATTGCTTACAGTAAAGCAGAAAACATTTCTATTTAATTGTTCACTATATACTGTGCATAGCGGAGCACAGTCTGCCCTGTAGTAACCTCGTATACCAGACTGTGTTATTATAGGTCATTCATGTACAGCAGAGCAGGAAACTCCCTCCCTTTAAAAACCGCTGAGCTATTTTCCAGTGCTGGGTGCCAGATAAGTCTGTTTTTTCAGGAAGTATGTTGCATATACATGCCTGAAACCTTTCTGTCCCAGAATGCCTAAGTTGGTTTGAGGGAGAAAAGACTGCCTGTCTGCCGCTTTGTCTCAAATGCAATCTTTTCAGCATGTATATAATACATGTATGTATTCTGGTTTGGAATTCTGAATAATTTATCACTGCTGGAAGCTGATTTTTATAATGCAAAGGAAAGCAGTAGGTTACATTTTATTAAGGACCCCATAAAAGTGTAGAAAGGGTGGTTGCTATATACATGATGCAAAGATGGATTTTAGTACCTTTTTTATGATGGGGAAAATCAAGACTTCTTGAGCTAGTTGGATCTTTTGGTTATGTATACCTTAGTAAAAAAAATTATTTTGTTTTATAGCAAGTGTTAAGGTAAATGTCACGAATCTGAGAAATTCAAGTTAAGCATATTGTGGGTGGTGGGAGTGGAGGTTCTTCATCTACACTAAGGCCTCATTCACACCGTGTGACTTCTGTTGTGCTGCCAGACATCACATTCTCTATGGTGCCCATTCAGATCAATGCATCATGGGGCAGTGCACATTTTGCAGTATAGTGCATTTTTTTTTGCCCCATAGACCTCAATAGGAGCTCACGAAAGAGGCAAATACATGGTTTTTGGTGCGCTATATATATATATATATATATATAAATTTTACAGGGGTTTTGTATTGAACAATCAGTCCTCCCCCCTTTTTTTTTTTTTTTTTTTTTTTTTTTTTCCCCTTTCTACAAAAGCATATAAAAAAACGCACTGAAAAATGTCTGCAGCAGCACTAGTGTGAACCTGAGCTAAAATCTGCAGATCCAGAGAAATAAGCAGCTAAAGTTGCCTGCAAATATTGACTTTTCCAGCTTTGCTGCATCCTGTCTTACTTTTTTTCTATTGGTCGTCTTCTTTTTTTTTTTTTTTTTTTTTTTTTTTTTTTTCTGCAGAAAAAACCCGCGCTGGACTGCATGTTGTGTGAACTGGCCCTAAAGGATAAGCTCACCTTTCTTAAAATGTTACACCCGTATCCAGGGTGTAAAATGTTACTAATGTAACAGCCCCATTGTGAAGGAGGGTGTGGGGAGAAGATCCGTGGCCCGCTGTTTCATTTTAAAAGAACAGTACTGTAAATGGGAGAACTACAACGGCTGACGGCTTGCAGTTCTCCATGATCAACCAGGACCCTGATGAGCACTCTAGGTAGTCCATTGATGCTTCCTGTCATTCAGTAACTGCCTGCTATACGGAGTACGGCCAAACAGTCTGCAGGTGCCTGAGATTGCACCCATGATCTTTTTATTTATGCCTATTTAGACTTTCCTAACGTTTTGGGCCACATGCATGCTGGGCAATTATAAACGCCAGTAGCATTGGCTGTAGAATGAGTTTTTTTTTTGTAGTAGTGTTTTTAGCAAAACTGTATTCCCACAAGCTTACAGCTCAAACGCAGAGGTCGAAAAGCTTATAACAGACTGTGTGTATGGACACGGCTGGCTGCAGGAAAAGTCTGAGTCGGTTCACACCACATGCAGTCAAGTGTGTTTTTGTTTTTTTGTATCAAAAACGCATGGAAAGTAGGTTTATATGGTTTGCAATGGCTTAATTCAAACCAGTGCTTCCAGTTCCAGAAAAAAGTAGAACATGCTTTTTTTTTTTTTTTTTTTTTTTTTTTCTGCACCGGAACACTGAAAAATGCACTGGAACACACGTCCCTATCAGCAGCTACAAAAAGTATAGCTGCTGACTTTTAATAATCAGACACTTACCTTTCCCAAGCCAGCAATGCGGGTGCAGGAAGCCTCGCTCCTCTCCGAGGCGCTGGCATTCTAACTGGGCGCCTGACTGTGGCTTCACAGCTGGCTGCACTGAATGGCCGGGCAATCTTCCTGGGACATGTGACATGTCCCAGAATATTGCAGGGGGGGGAGGGGATCTTCCTTCCGGCGGTGCCAGGGGAGAAAGTGGGAGCTGGGTGCCTGTAAAAGCAGGGTACCTGCTCCTCCCCCCAAAACAATGACATGCCAAATGTGGCATGTCAGGGGGTCACCGGCACAAAGCGGAAGTTCCATTTTTGGGTGGAATTCTGCTTTTTAAGAAAAGAGGGGAAAGATGCACTGTACTGCATCAAAAACGCACAAATGCAGAAAAGCGTTTGGAACACATCCAGACTGTTTATGGTGTGAACTGGCCCTGAAGATAAAAACGGCAGCTGTAAAAAAAAGTCTGGTGTGCATGAGATGAGGGCCTTAGTATTTCGTGATTTTTTTTTTTTTTCTGCTCTCCTTTTGCTGCACAGTTCAGCAATACGTATGCTGGCTAAATATTTTTCAGTTTGCTACTTGCAAGCCTTTAGAGGAAGTCATATGACATGGTGTAACTATGGGTCATTGACTCGGAGTAACCTCCTGTAATAACTACTTGCTGGAGATGTAGAATATAGATTGCTGTAATAGGACACCCTGTCAGTTCTTGTTTCTATGCAGAAACAGGCACACTAACCTCTTCCTCTTAGGAGAGCAAAACTTTTTTTTTTTTTGAAGTGAAACTGTTCTAAATGTAATATCCATTTAACATTTTTTAGCATTTGTGTATGTATGCATGTTTGTTTTTTTTATTTATTAGCGTGGCTTAAATTAGAAATATTTGCAAATGGTGTTCATATACACGTATATTGCTGAATGCTGCCATATGGCTCATTATAAACCTGTGTACATTAAAAAATTGGGCTGGCCGTACCTCTATTCCCCCCCCCATCAACACTTTTAATGATGGGGGGCTTTCCAACCCCCCCCCCCCACCCTTGAGCTATTGTATTCTGACTGGGAGGTTCCCCTGCCATCAGAATACAATGATTATTGATGCTGACGATAGTCCCACAAGAGAGAAAAAACAGCCTGCCCCTGAATGGATTGGAATTTAAGTTCCTGCTAAATCTACCAACTTTTGATCCGTTTATGGCCAGGTTTGAAGTTCAGATTGGGGGGGGGGGGCATTCAGGCATGTGATGCGTATGACTTGTATTACTACATAATATGTATGGACGTCTCATGGTATATTTTTAGTGAACCATGCACCGTTGCTAGCAGGGCTTGACAAATTTGCTTGGAATCTAGGAGCCGGCTAAAAAAGTTAGGAGCCAGGAACGCGCCCGTCCCGCCGAGCTTGTGCGCAGAAGCGAACGCATACGTGAGTAGCGCCCGCATATGAAAGCGGTGTTAAAACCACATGTGAGATATCGCCGCCCTAGACCTCCTCTGTAACTCAAAACTTGCAACCTGTAGAATTTTTTTAAACGTCGCCTATGGAGATTTTAAAGGGTAAAAGTTAGTCGCCATTCCACGAGCGGACGCAATTTTGAAGCGTGACATGTTGGGTATCAATTTACTCAGCGTAACATTATCTTTTACAATATTAAAAAAAATTGGGCTAAACTTTACTGTTTTATTTTTTTATTTTAAAAAAAATGATTTTTCCCCAAAAAAGTGCGCTTGTAAGACCGCTGCGCAAATACGGTGTGACACAGTATTGCAACGACCACCATTTTATTCTCTAGGGTGTTAGAATAAAAATATATATAATGTTTGGGGGTTCTAATTAGAGAAGGAGATGGCAGTGAAAACACACAGGGAAACTCCATTAGCATTGATGTTTGTCTTGTCATACCAACGGCCACCACAAGATGGCGCTAGATCACAGAAGGAAGCATAGGCCTGCAGAAGGCCGCAAAGCCACGGCCTCAATTACCGGCCAGCGCGGCCCGATGCGATCCCGCGGAGGGGGGGGCACGGAGAGTCAGGATTCCCCAGCTGTGCTGCGCCAGGTCGCTAATTCTAGTCGCAATGGCGACCTGGCGCCCGGGTTTGTCGAGCCCTGGTTGCTAGTATTTTATAACTTTAACCCCCCCCCCAAGTGGCCATATCATAAATATGCATGATTCATGAGTCCGTATGGCAGGAGTGTTCATTATTTTGCATGATGTTCCTCTTGCCATCATTTTTAAGAAAAAACTAAAAGCAAATGTCGTTATGGTGTGTGTGTGTGTGTGTGTGTGTGTCTTGTAATAGACCACAATCTGAAACGCTCAGCAGACTTCCCCCTTTCTATGTATGATTAAGACCCCTTTCACACTGAGGGCGTTTTGCAGGCGCTATAGCGTTAATAGTGCCTGCAATCTGCCCTAAAACAGCTGCTCTATTGTCTCCAATGTAAAAGCCCGAGGCCTTTCACACTAAAGCGGTGTGCTGGCAGGGCATCAGGAAAAGTCCTGCCAGCAGCTTCTTTGGAGCGCATTCATTAGGAGCGGTGAACACACTGCTCCTAATAAGCTCTTGCCCATTGAAATCAATAGGCAGCACCGACGGCAATACGCCGCTGTAGCAGCGCATTGCGGGAGGTCTTGATCCTTTCTTGGCTGCTAGCGGGTGTTAAAAGCGCCCCGCTAGCGGCCGAAATGCGCCGCAAATCCGACGGTAAAATAGCGGCGTTTTACCGCCGACTCTATGGGGGGCACAGTGTGAAAGGGGTCTAAGACCTCTGTAGAAAAAAAGTGTGGGGTGTATTTTTTTCACGCAACCTTTTACATTGGGCTGACCTTTCACTTTTGTGAAGAAGCCTAAATGTACTTAGTCTCCTGCATTTGTTTACAGACCTTTCCAAAAAAAAAGTTGGGATGCTTGTGTTAAATCTACAAAAAACAATGCAATCATTTTTGAAAATCTCAAACCCAAATTTTATTTACTATGGAACAAAGACAATCTATTACATTTTTAAACCGAGTACCATTTTTATAAAAAATACAAAATAAGGTCATTTTGAAATTGATGGCAGCAACATGTCCTAACTTTAGGACGGGGCTATGTTTTCCACGGTGTAGATCCCTTCTTTTAACACTCAAACATCTGGGAACTGAGAAAACCAGTTGCTGGAGTTTTGGGAGGAATGTTTTTCCATTCTTCCCTGAGCCTATTCTGCTCTTAAACCTGGATATATTTTTTAGCATTGATGGTGCCTTTCCAGATGTGCAAGATACCCATTTCATACGCACCAATGTACCCCATACCATCAGATGCAGGTTTTTGAGCTGAGCACTGATGAGTCGGGAGGTTGCCAAAAATTTAGATTTGTCTGATCACAGAACAGTTTTCCCAACAGACTATTTTAAATTGTCTTTGGCCCAGAGAAGATACCAGTGTCCTGTCGAGAAATGCCCCCTGTCGAATAATGGCCGCCTGGTACTGCACATGCGCAGCACTTGCGCAGTATGGAGCCGCCTAACATCGGAATTTACGAGCAGCTGTAGACGGCGCCTGCGCACAATAGCCGACATTTTGCCACGCTCCCGATGCTCGTGCAAGGGGCGGATTTGTTCATGCTGGGCGTGTGAGGGGCAGATGCCTACAGAAGGGGCGTATCTTTTAATGATGGGCAGTGCTGTTAAGATGGGGGTGGAATTTTTCACAAAACTCAAACACATCTCCTAAACATATCTGCTATTCTTTCTACACGTCTTGCCCTTCAGTTGGCTAAATACGCCACGCAAACACGCGCCCATCATGAACAAATGTGCCCCTTGCAGACTTACACAGGCATCGGGAGCGTGTGGCACAATGTCAGCTATTGTGCGCAGGCGCCGTCTACAGCTGAGCATAAATTCAGATTTTCGGCGGCTCCGTGCTGCGCAGTACCGGGCGGGCATTATTCGACTGGTCATGTCTCGTCAGAACACCGGCATTTCTAGATCATGTTCAGATATGGCTTTGTTGCATGATGAAGCTTTAACTCGTTTTTTTTTTAATTTCATGCTGAACTGTGCTCAGTGATTATTTTTTATTTATTTTTTGTAAGAATTCCTGAGCCCGTGCAGCGACGTCCATCACAGAATCGTGCCTGTTTTTTTAATGCACCGCAGTCTGAGGGCCTGAAGATCGCAGGCATCCAATATTGTGCTTCAGCCTTATGCACAGAGATTTCTCCAGATTCTGACTCTTGATAATATGTACTGTAGATCAATGTCTTTTTCAATTTTGCATTGAGGAACCTTATTCTGAAGTCTTCAATTGGAGGGAGATTGGAATACTTGTCGGTTTTTATCGCTGTCCCTCTTAAAGTGGCTGTAAACCTGGGGATTTTTTTTTTAATGAATTCTACCTGGTACAGTAGAGAATGTCAAGTCGTGTGTGTGTGTGTGTGTGTGTGTGTGTGTGTGTGAGATAAACTACACAGATTTGTGTCTCCACATCCCCGACTGCTGTGACTGACATCTGATTTTGTTTATCTCCTGCATGGCTTGAGAGCGCAGAGTCTACAAATCCAGCTTCACGTCCCTCCACCATTCTTCAGCTCTCCCAGGATTGGCTGCTCTACACCTCAGCATGATTGGGCATGCTGAAGTCATGTGGTGCCATTCCTTAGTTTTGACTGGATGTTGCTCATCATGGGGCGTGATCCGTGTTACTAGGGAGGTTATTCATGGTGCAGTCTGCTACCAGAGCCAGCAGCAAGAGTAGAAGAGTGTAGAGGTGGGTGTGGAGTCTTGTGACATCACGACTCTGCCCACCAAGCTCCGGCAAAGAGAACCACCCACCGATTCTAGAGTTTTGCAGGGCTCCTACTGCTGAAGGGGGTGACATTTGCAAGGAAGGCATGCATGCAGGAGGTGGTGTGTGTATACATTAATACTGTGCCATTAGTTTATACTTGCTGCGTGGTGATTTTACATCCACTTTAGGGAGATCCACCTTTTTTCTATTTGTGCTTTTTATCCTTCATATTGAAAGTAAAACAAAACCCAAAACTTTGGGTTGTCCCCAGAAAAGTAAGAGGGGGGAAATCTTCAAATGGGGACAATAGTTTTGGTGACCTGGAGGTCCTCCAAGGAATTCTCTTAATTTGCAGGGATTTCCTCACTCCCTGTGTGGCTATTGGACAGGAAGTGAAGAGAAATCTCTGCAATGGGACACAGATGGTGAAAAAATAATCTGGGTTATAACCCTCCCTTGCTCTATTCAAAATTTGGGGGGAGGGGGGGACAGAGGTTCAGACTGGTGAACCTCTGCTTATCTTTACTTCCTGAGACACTCTGACTCTCCAAGATGCTCCTTTTTTTTTTTTAATACCCAGTCCTATTGCTGACCTGTTGCAAAATGCTCTTCCTTGTTAGTACCACTTACTTTTCCAGCTTTTTGTTGCCTTTTTCCAACTTTTTTTTGAGACTTGTTGCCACCATCCATTTCAAAACGACTTTTTTGTTTTCAAAAATTGTACATTTTCTCAGTTGAAACATTGATATGTTTCTATTTTCACTTGTGAATACAATATGGGTTTGAAATTTACAAATCATCACACTTCGCGTTTTTATGTTGCTTTTACACAACGTCCCAACTTTTTTGGAATTGGGGTTGTATTTAAACGCAGGAAAAATGTATTTGGAAACTATTTTCCTAGGTCTAAGTTCTTCTGTGTTTTTAGATGCATTTTGAAATCTGTCCCTGGATGCATAGATTTTGTTTAGGGGGGGGGGGGGGATAAAAAAAACGGAATACACCTAAAATGCAGAGACAGTGTGAATTATGCCATTATATACTTTTTGTAAAAAAAAATTAGACTTGTCCACAGGCCTAAAAACCTTTTTGTTCTTTATGAAAGCATGGCCAATAGACCAAGGTTTATTGAACCAGGTTTATTAAAAAAAAAAAAATACATTTATAAAGTCAGAGCCTGCTAAATATCGAAGCGCTGGCATCTTGGTTACTGTATAATCGGTAACTGGCTGCAGGGTTGATATACTGTAAGATCTGTTCAGCGTGTGACCTTCCCTCTGTAATGTAGGGGAAAGGTTACTACAGTGCACACAATAAGACTTGTAATTGGAGAGCACCAGGTGCACAGAGCTTCTCTCCACCCTCTATTGTGGCTGCTGCTCATCTATCCTCTATGGGCACCATTTCCTTTGTTAGTGTTTTCCATATTCAAGCCAATTTAAAAGTAGGAATTGCTAACTTCTAAATAGTCAGAGCTCGCTCAGGTAGTTGCGATTGCTCTTTATTACTTGTGCAGATCAGTTTTCAAACCCATTTTCCTCTTGGTACACATATATATCTATATCTCCAAAGGATGATGATTCTGTACTGTTACAATTCTTAGGAACTCATTTGGAAATTGAAATTTAGCTTTTGGTTTCTTGCAAGAACTTTTTTGTTTGAAATATTTGTTCTAGACGATAAGGAACCAGAAAAGGAACAAAAATAGAAGTACATTTTTTATATCCAAATCAAAGGTTTCCTACAGGCTGGAGATTTCTGGAGTTGAACTCTAGGTTAATGGCTATGAATGCAGTTTGAATATAGAGTTGGTTCTAGTAGCCAAAGTATTTTTTCTTTTTGAATTAGTTGGTCCTGAGATTAACGCTGGCAATAGATGAATCAAAATTAAGCAGGTATCGCTGTCCCTGTTTGACCAGCTGGAAATTTGACATTTGGTGTCTGCAGCCAATCAGTTGCAGCCACTGATGATCAGTGTATTCTGACAGCAAAGGGTCATCTATAGCCAGCTGTACACAGCTGAGCCGGGTTGGTGGCCTCACTTTTTTTTTTTTTCTTTACTCCAGTTAAACAATTTGGTCACATTTCTTCCTTCCCCATTCTGCAACTTGGAGGTTATTCCTATCCTGTAGCTTGTTGGTGCACATTAGCGAAGTCCAACTAACCTTTCCTCTGACTTGGGCTGGCTTTTTTATTTATTTTTTCTCCAGCCCCTCTCCTCCAGACTGGCCAAATTTCAATTGATATATGACCAGATTTAGTCCTGTCCCAGGATATTTTCCCCAAAAACGTGTGTCACCCAAAGTTACAACATTCTAAAACAATCGTTTCACAACGCACATACTGAATTGTCCAAACATTTAGAATTTTTTATTTTTTTTTAAATACCGTAATATTGCCATTTAATGTGACTGCCTGTATTCCCCTCCCACGGGAGTAGGCGTAGCTGATCCTATCCCTGGCGCCGCAATGCGTTGGACTTATTTGCAAGGTTTTCTGGGAGCAGAGTGTCGTGCTACCCAAAATGAAACTTGGAGCTTCGTGCCTTGAAATCTTGATTTCACACATGAAGTGATGCGTGACGTCAGTGCCATGACAACGGGGGTGGGAACTGTTCGACGTCGCCGCCTGTTGTAATGGCAACCCTTAGTGTTAACGGTGCACAGCACCGTCAACACTGATCATGCGCGGGATCAAGCGGCGAATGCTGGGAAGACAGCATTCTCCGCAATCAGGAAGTAGGTGCTTGTGGGCCTCTATTGCCCATAAGCAAAATGGAAACGTCCCTCGGATGTTTATATAAGTAATCGTTTTGTCGGATAACGGCATGCTGCCGATGTAGTCAGAACAGTGAGTAAGCAATTGTAAAGGTTTTAATCATTCAATGGGCCAAAAACGAAACGCAGCGGAACCTCCGCTTTAACACAGCAGTTATCAGTTACAACCTGCTGAGAGCTAAATGTGCTTTTCTCCTGGGACACTTCTCAGCCGTGCAGACATTACTGCAAAAAAAGTTCCATCAAACAAGCCTGCTTGCTGCAATTCTGGGGCCGTCTCCTCCTTTTTTTCAAGGGGGGGGGGGGAGAATTTGCTGTGTGATCAGAGCCTCATATTATATGCTTTCAGGAAGGTAAAAATTCCGGTATCTCAGATGAGACGTGTGTGAACACTGTTTGTATGTAGTGATGAATCCCTTTACAAATCCTTGAGACTGAGAACCAAGTTGCAAGCTGTAGCACAATCTGAAGAAAGATTACAATTTTGGGGAGACATGCAAGTGACACTTTTTATAAAGTGGTCCTTTATTAGTTGAAAAATGTTTTCTGAATCTTTTTCAATTCCATATTTTGCAAATGTGACATGGGCAATTTTTTTATTTTTTTATAAAAATGGATCAGACGAAAAATGTAATGTAAACTGGTAAATGGACTGTTTTTGCATTGGTAGAGGATGTAAAAAAACGATGCAGAAACAAATGAACAGCTGATGTAAACATCTGTATTTTCTTTGATAAGATGTTACTGAACTGATGAAATGAGTGGTCGTCTGCATGTGTGAAAGGGGCCTGAAGATAGTGCGGGCAGTCTAGATCACTTGATCTCTGGCTTTTGCAGGCGTTTCAACTCATGAGACTGGAGTCTCTTAAAAAGTTATGTGTGTGTGTGTGTGTGTGTGTGTGTGTTTAACTCATTCCTGCCTAGGTAGATGCTGCATCGATCCCTTGTCGGTTCAAAGGCGGAGCTGCTCAGTTTTCAGTACTTGAGTCGCCAGCTCTATGCTCTGCCCCCTCCTGCGTTCACTGGAGTGCTGTGATGTGGAGGGGGCAGGAGCAGATGGCTCAGGCTCTCAGCGACTTGCTGAGAGGCTGAGCCGAATGCCGGTCCAGGCATCTGGTTTGGTTCTCGACCACGTAGCCTCGATCCAGTGAGTGTTAACTGACCAGAATAATTCATTAAGAACTACAAGCTGACAGCTGCAAAGGCAGTTGGGAGTTGTAGTTTATTCGTTTACAGAACTCTGAATGATGTGTCTGTGTGGGCAGAGCCCTGCACGGCCGCACTGTTTTCAGAAAGTGATGGCTTGTACAGGGAACTTTTCTCATACTGTTGTCACAGCAAGAGCTCAGATCGTCAAGCTGCAGCAGGAACATGTTAACATGTTCCACCCTAAAATATGGGTGGAACATGTCCCCTAAGCTAAAATTTGTCGTGTGCTTTTTTTTTTTAACAGCTGCCATTAAAATCGGCCTCACCGATTAAAAAATAAATAAAATAAAAATTTACGTATTGGTTAAACTTACCGATATTGTTTCAAGGGGTTTTACCGGGGTGGTACCGTTCTTTAGCGGCAAAGGTCGGCTGTATTGTAATGGCAACCGATGCAGCTCAGCAGTTATTACAAGCAATGGCAGGGGACGTTCCCACCCCCCCCCCCCCCCCCCCCACGTCCGCCGGCTGGAAGAGGCACATCAGCCTCGTTCACACCAGTGCCCATCACTGTCACCTAGCAGTGCTGCCTTTTTTAGTCTCGCCTATCGGTGCCTGCCTTATCGGTGCACATCAATGAAGGAGAAAAATTGCCCGTTTGCAAAATTTTATAACAAAATATAAAACCGTGTGTGGTTTATTTTTTGTTAAAAAAAAGAGGTGATCAAATACCACCAAAAGAAAGCTCTTTGTGGGAAATGATAAAAATTTCATTTGGGTACAGTGTTGTATGACCGCAATTGTCATTCAAAGAGTGATAGCGCTGAAAGCTGAAAATTGGTCTGGGCAGGAGGGGGGTTTAAGTGCCCAATAAGCAAGTGGTTAAAGACCCCCAATTTCTCCATAAAGAGTACCTCACATGCCTATTACTGTCACAAGGGATGTTTACATTCCTTGTGACAGCTATAACGGTGATAAAAAAAACAAAGACCGTGTAAAAATGTTTCAATTGGTCGCATCTACAAAAAATATCGGTATTGAAAAAACTATTGGTCGATCCCTAATATATTCCATAACTCTATATTCCCCCGGAGGGGGGGGGGGGAGAATGAGGTTTGGAGTGAGATTGGCGATGTCACTGTTGTGCTGCTAACAGCATTTTATTGCTGTAAGCTCTGACATGAGGAAGCAAAGCCCTGCTTCTACTAAGATGGCTGCCTTAATACAGAAACATGATGCAGAAGTGTTAATTTCGTCAAACGTTTTCGTCAAAGATTTTGTCCGCTGCATTTTTACAGTGACGAAAACTAAACGCACAGCACATTTTCGTCCACTGACTAAATTATGACAAATCAAATCCATTTTCGTTAAAGAACAAAAACGGGACAAATGGCAAGGAGAGACGTTTTACCCTCGAACTACCGCATTTATCGGTGCATGCGTGTTATACACCAATATGTTTTTACCAATGGAGGCAGGGATTGGGCAGTCCACCTTTTCCCCCCCTCTAGACATTCTGTCAAATTTCTAAAATTACCAGATGGCACACTAAAATCCTATGTTCAGAGCAATCTACATTGTGTACTGTATAAGACAGTTGGTACCATAAAGTTTTGTATGTTTTAGGTCACCATGGCATTCCTAGGTTAGTGTAATAGCCTAAGAAGATGGCCATGAGCCAATGAGAAATGACAACTGGAACAGCTTGGATCACTGACGGCTTTTAATGGCAGTCCCATACTAATATGGAGAGGATGATTAACAATGACTTGTTGGTATTTTCTGTTTTTGCACATTCTTGCTTGGGGCATCCATTTATTTATTTTTTAAACCGTATTTTAATGTTGTTCTACTCTCCTTCTCTTTTAGGCACATATTTTTCTTGCACATTAAAGATGATCTCTTGGCGGGCCGTCTCCAGTGTTCTCCAGAGCAGGCGGTAGAACTGAGTGCACTCCTGGCGCAGCTAGAATATGGCGATTATAATCAGAACACTGCCCAATACTGCTTCCAGAGTTTGTGCTCGAAGGAGCTTGTAACTGCCACTTTAGATAGGTAAGTATTGGGCTTTTGAGCTTGCTAACTTGTGGCATAATTCGTATGTGCATATAACATATTTTTTTGTTCTTTTCTAGCTGTCATGTCTGTCTTCTCTATTGTAACTATTTGCTTGTTTGAGTTTCTGTTACTAATTTAAAAGAGAGAAGTATGGGTTTTATTTTTGATTCATACTTACCTCCGGTGAATCGAGCATCAGACCGATGCTCCATCTGTCCCCCGCCGTCTCTGTACTGAGAACTGAGCCACCGAACATCGCCGATGGCTCAGTTCTCAGATCCCTGAGAGAAAAGCCGCGGACTGTCAGTCAGCGTCCTTCCTCTCTGCTTCTCCATGCTCACTGGAGCGCTGAGGCGGGGAGAGGCTGTCTCAGCGGCTTGCTGAGACTGCCATCAATCAGGGCAGCTGGCAGATCTCGACTTGGAAGTTGACGACGCGCTGCCCCGACTGATGGCAGAGAGCGGACTTCAGACTGCTCTCTGCTGAAAACGGGTCACAGGAGTGCAAAACGAATTGCACTCCTGTGACCCATAGGAGAAGCTCAGGCTGGACTTATCCTATAAAATAAAATTAAATATGGAATGGTTTGTTCAGGTTAATGTCCGGTCATTGCAAGCTACAATTATACTATGAGTAAATTTTCTAAGGCCGATTTGAATTTTGCCACTGAAGAGTTAGCCAGACCATACATGGTTCAAATCTCACCTGGTTCAGCAGTATCCGGCCGACATTTGAACCATGTAATGAGCAGGCTGAATGTACCAAGTTGATCGCTCAACATGGTTACGAGTATCCTGGTTTTTACCTGCAACTATTGCTCGCAAATGTTATAGCCGCTAGGAATAATCACTTTCTGCTCCCGGTGGGGACAGCTTCCCCCGCTGGGAGAAGACCATGCCCATAGGAGGGATTCCTGCATCAACATAATCTGTTGATTTTGGGGGGGGGGGGGGTGTAATAAAGCAAGTTTTTCTTGCAACTTGTGTTTGAAGGAAAGAAATTTACTCTGTCTGGCCAGCCTAGAAGGTAACGTCTGTTAACATTCTAATCATAGAACATCTGTTCTGTTCTGTCCTAGTACAAATTACTTAACTTCCATGTGCTTTAAGGTTTTGCCATGCAGAGCCTGTTAATTTTAGGAAAAAAATTATCCTGTACAACTAGTCCATGTAAACATATAGGTGTGGTGAGCTGGAAGATGTGTACTTGCTGCACGTAATGTTCTTTTACTAATAGGCTTCCTATTTTTCCATGTGGCTTATATCTATATTTGGAGGTACATGTTTTTTGAACATGTAAAATAAACTTTGAAAAAGTGTGTAGAATTCTTTACCCCACGTAAGTGGGCAGTTGAGTCCAGCACAGTTTACCGTGACAGTTTTTGATAGGCCAAAACAGCTGTGTTCTGCTACAGGCCAGTCTGATATGTATGAATGGTGAAGTTTGTGAGTGTATGTTCAGCTTGTTGAGATTCTTTCAGCCATAATCCTCACACACTGATCCTGTATTCATGTCTCATGCTTTTTTTTTTTTTTTTTTAAGGCACTGTATAGTCTGAATTGACAGACTCGTAGAAAACAATGCCCTTCCTGTAAAAGTGATCTCATCTTAACAGTTGTTAAAGCATATGTAACCAATTGCTAAAGTTTCAAGCTTTAACACTTGTGAGATGGATAGATACTAGTTTTAAAGCCTGGTTAGGTTATGTAAAAAAAGTCCCAAGCTTTGAACATCTTGTGGAGCACTGTTTAATACATCTGAAAATGGAAAGATTATGGTACAACTGCAAACCTACCAAGACATGGCCGTCCACCTAAACTGACAGGCCGGGCAAGGAGAACATTAATCAGAGAAGCAGCCAAGAGGCCCATGGTAACTCTGGAGAAGCTGCAGAGAGATCCACAGATCAGGTAGGAAGATCTCTCCCACAGGAGAACTGTTAGTCATGCACTCCACAAATCTGGCCTTTATGGAAGAGTAAAGAAGGCCACATTGTTGAAAGAGCCATAAGAAGTCCTGTCTGCAGTTTGCGAGAAGCCATGTGGGGTACACGGCAAACATGTGGAAGAAGGCGCTCTGGTCAGATGAGACCAAAATTGAACTTTTTGGCCTAAAAGCAAAACGCTATGTGTGGCAGAAAACTAACGCTGCACATCATCCCCACCGTGAAACATGGTAGTGGCAGAATCATGTTGTGGGGATGCTTTTCTTCAGCAGTGACAGGAAAACTGGTCAGATGGATGTAGACAAATACAAAGGCAATCTTAGAAGAAAACCTGTTAGAGTCTGCAAAAGAGTTGAAACTAGGACGGAGGTTCACCTTCCAGCAGGACAACGACCCTAAACATACAGCCAGAGCTACAATGAAATGGTTTATGTAAAGCATATTCATGTTTTTAGAATGGCCCAGTCAAAGTTCAGACCTAAATCTATTTGAGAATCTGTAGAAAGACTTGAAAATTGCTGTTCAGATGCTCACCATCCAGTCTGACAGAGCTTGAGCTATTTTGCAAAGAAGAATGGCAAAAATTTCACTCTAGATGTGCAAAGTTGGTAGACATTCCCAAAAAGACTTGCAGCTGTAATTGCAGCGAAAGGTGGTTCTAAAAAACATTGACTACAAATGCACGCCACGCTTTTCACATTTATTTGTAAAAAAAATTGAAAACCATTTATATTTTTCTTCCACTTCACAATTATGTGCCACTTTGTGTTGGTCTATCACATAAAATCCCAATAAAATATATGTATTTTTTCTGTTGTAACATGACATCCTGTTTTTAGGATGCCAACTATATCCATCTCTGCTAGTCTATGCTCCTGCGTTTTTATGTATAACAAGTGTCAGTTTAATACCTTGTGCTTTAGCAAACTAAATGTCATTTTGTTGCTTAACTGATTAAACTAGATGTAAATGCTAAGCCATTGTGGCAGCAAATCAACTCTACCACTAATTAAATAAAATGAAAGATGAAGCTTGTTTAAAGATTAAAGTCGCATGAAAAATTACCGGTACTTCTAGCTGCACACTTCTCTATCCATACACATGTTCACTGAAATGCACTATACGTACTATATGTTTTACATATTACTATTTTTTTGTTTTCATATTTTAAAGTCCAATAAGGGTAAAGCATGAATGTCCTGGTGGTCACCTTGCTTATTAGTAGCTTTATGCAATTTCTTGTAATGAGATTATCCTGTAGCAGTATGTGCATGCAGTGGACCATCTTTTATACTTAATAAGGGATCTTTAGAAAATCCATAAGAGATTAGCAAGGAATGTTCATGTAACATTGTCAACAATCAGCGCTAGTACAAGTTTTAAATATGCATTTAAGTGGATTGCATAGATTTTGTGCCACACAAATCACTTTTTTTTTTTTTTCCCCAACCTAACAGTATTATTGAGAAGCATAAAGGTTTGGAAGAACTAAGCCAAGCATCCGGAGAATATCAAGTTCTTCAGATTGTGTCCACACTGGAAAACTATGGGGTGGAGTGGCATTCCTCGCGAGATGCTGAGGGACAAAAGCTCATTATTGGAATTGGCCCTGAGGGCGTATCCATTTGTAAAGAAGACTTCAGCTTGATTAACAGGTAGATATTATAATTCGCTGCAATACCTTCATTAATACATCGTAAATGGGACATGAGATTTCATTAAACTGTAAAGGACAGTTAATTACAAATGTATTATATGCTAAGCAAGTCATGCAGGCTGCAAGGGGGTCTAGAACCAGTCAGGAGGAAACCCGTACCACAGGAAGCCTTTTGGGATTCAGATTCTATTTGGCTAGATGTTTTTCTATAGTATTGCCTCTCTAGTGTTAATGCTACAATTTAAACTTTATTTTATTTTAGCATTACCAAAACATTTAGGGGTGCATCATAAAGCCTTAGGCCCCTTTCACACTGAGGCGTTGCAATAACGCGCTAAAAATGATTAGCGTTTTTGCGGTAAAAGGATTATTTTGGTATCCCACAATCCTCCACTCTACTGCGGTGACATTCCCACAGCTTCTGGGCATTTTTACTGCGTTTTTACAGTGGTACTCATTCATTTCAATAGGGATAGCCGTTTTTACAGCGCTATTTTATGCGCCCCAAAAATGCTCTAAAAAAGCTGTTTGCAGGATTTTTTCCAACGCACAGCCAGCACAACGCCTCAGTGTGAAAGCCCTCAGGGCTTTCACATTGAGAATGCTGGGGCAGGATTATTTCAGGCTTTTTTACAGCGCTATTTTTAGTGCTAAAACGCCTGAAAAACGCCTCCGTGTGAAAGGGGCCTAAGGCTAGCCACACATTATAACCTATTTCTTTGTTCAACTTTCCTTTTTTAGATTTGGCAAAACCATATATAATGAGGTCAATCCTAAACACTTTCAATTTGAATGCAGTTGAGGGTAAATCTAAATGAAATTGAAGAAAAGAGTGTGTGTGTGTGTGTGTGTGTGTGTGTGTGGCCTTCCCTTGACTTTGGACGTTTTTACAGCAGTTGTTTGTTCTTCAGAAGTTTTTTTATTTTTTTGTTTTTTGATGCATCAAACTCCCCATGTTATCCTGTGTCCATGCACACATAGGCTGTTATCAGCAGTTTTTGGCAGAGGCGTTTTGTGGCTTTAAAGAAAATCAAGTGGGGTTTGGGAGTTTTTCAGCTATAAAAAAAACTCTAACGTCAAACGCTGAGAAATGTTCAAACGAGGCCTGGTCACATGACCTGTCAGTCTTAAATAGAACTGCCTCCTATCTGTGTGTTGTGCATGCATATCTCTGCATAATGCTGCAGAACACCTCATCCTGCATTTCAAGAATGAAGTGTCAAATGCAGGTCTAGTGGGGCAAAAATTCTTTGCTGTCCTTTTGAGAATGATGGGTATCTACTCTGCCTAATACTGCTTCCACAGTTTTTGGTGTTCCCCCCCCGTAATACCAAAGCTTGTTATGCAATAAAACAATAGTGGGATTGTAAATTGCTGTAATAACAAATGGAATGTAATAGAATTGGGATCGTAATCGTAAACACGAATACTGAAAATATGAGACAGCATAGATTTTCACTTGCTTCCAGATGCAGTAGTAAGGGTACTTTCACACTGGGGCAATGCCAGCATTGGCGGTAAAGCAGTGCTAGTTTTAGCGGTGCTTTTACCCCTGCTAGCGGCAGAAGAAAGGGTTAAGTGTTCATTTAAATGGGCAGGGTGTTTTGGGAGTGGTGTATATACCACTCCCACACCACCCCAAAGATGGACTTTTTTTTTTTTTTGGTCCAAGAGCATGCCCCAGTGTGAAAGCACTCAGGCTTTTACATTGGGGAGGCATGGCAGGTGCTTTTCCGGCGCATTTTTTAGCGCTTAACCACCTGAAAAGCACCTCGGTATGAAAGTATTGTTTGTATTTAAATGTATATTATAGTGGGTAATAATCCTATGAATTTTTTTTTTTTTTCCTTTTTTATATAGGGTTACATATCCAGTGATTCAAATGGCAACTCAGTCGGGGAAGAATGTATACTTGACGATCACGAAGGAGTCTGGGAATAGTTTGGTTCTTCTTTTTAAAGTGATCAGCACAAGGGCAGCTAGCGGTCTCTACAGAGCGATAACGGAAACGCATGCATTTTACAGGTTTGTGTGCACTGAAGAGGAAACATTAATTACGATTTCAGTGACTTTTGATTAAGTTGCATGATCCATATGCCACCAGATCTCTCAGAGCCTCAAATACCTGGTTCTTTTATTTTGACCAGTAATATGATCGGTTCTGAAAGTTTCAGGTCTTGGACATTGCATGCTGTTCATTATAGCATAGGAAATGTTTCAGGTCTACAGTTCATATGTTGGCATGCTCCTTTATCTTTAGCCAGTAATCCCCCCTCTTACAGCCCTATGTCATACAGACCTGACAGCGGGTGTTTTTAGGCTCTATTCACACCAATGCATTTTTGCAGAAACGCATGTTTTTTTTGGCTTTGTTTTTACATGGGTTCCTATGGCACGCGTTCACATTAATGCATTTGTGCGCCTCTGCATTTTTGGAAAGGGTCATGGACTTTTTTAACACAAAAAACATACTTTTTTTTTTTTTTTAATGTTCCATAGACTTCAATGAAGAAGCTGTAGAAAAGCATATAGTGTTTTTACCGTGATTTTGCCATGATTTGCGTTTTTAAATCTGCCCAACAAATATTTTTCCCCACAAAAAAAACAAAAGCACAAATGCAGTAAATAAAACCTGTGGAAAGCACTGCAGAAATGCCTAAAAGCAACATGCATAGATGTGAATCGATCCCAAGACACTCCAGTCCAGACATCAGAAGTGTGTATCTGACACGCTGGTTGTCAGATGGAAGCGATCTGACGGCTATGCAGCTGTCTAATTGCTTCTAAACACCCCCTGGTAATGGGCGTGTAAAGAGTCACTTCTGGGTCCCCATGTCGCTTTCTCCAGCCTGTATGGATGGGGAAGAATCTAATGCAGTGCACTACATTAGATTAATTGGAGAACAGGTGAGACATTGGGGGATTTTTAGTCTCGTGCCAAGAAAAAAGTTTAGGTAAAAAATAAAGTTGCACCCCTCCCAAAAAAAAAAATTGCCACACTCGAAGGTAACTTCATGTGTCGCAGGCGCCTATGAGAAAATGCATTGCGCTCAATATCTTGCATATCATAGTGAAGTTTGCCTCCATTTCATAGGCACAGGTATTTTTTAAGGTTTTGCATGTTTGGTATCTAGTCGACGCAACTTCATCTTTTATATTTTACCAACAAATTGGGTAAATTATTGCATTTTATGTGCCCTAAAATTTAATTTAATTTTTTGCATTTCCTAAACTGTAGCTTGTGCTTCATATCGTGAAACACAAAAAATTGGAACTACCAACATTTTTTTGACTTGGGTGTATGATTTTAGAAAATATACAATGTGTTGGTTTTATGTAATCTTCGGGCCTTAAATGCGTGTTTTGCACAAAAATAAATAAAAATAAACTACTCTGACAAAGAAAGGGGTTAAGTATCCTATGTGAATCATCAAAAGTTTTAAATGCTCTAATCTGACAGCTGTGATCATGAATGGTTATGCAATTACACACGTTGAGACCTGCAATAATCTAGTAGAATGTGGTGTTCAGCCTACAGTAACTATATTGGATTAATGTTGATAACTTTCTTTGCTCTTTTATTCAAGATGTGACACAGTTACAAGCGCTGTTATGATGCAGTACAGCAGAGATCTTAAGGGTCACTTGGCATCTCTTTTCCTGAATGACAATATCAACGTTGGAAAAAAGTATGTATTTGACATCAAAAGGACATCAAAGGAGGTCTACGACCACGCAAGGAGAGCCTTGTACAATGCTGGCATTATGGATCTGGTGCAAAGGAGTGACCATAGTGAGCCGAGTTCTCCTCTCAAGTCATCTGAAAGTTCTCTGAACTGTAATAGCTGTGAGAGCCTCAGCTGTCAGCAAACAAAAGCCCTACAGGAGAAACTGAGGAAATTGAAGGAGGCCATGCTGTGCATGGTCTGTTGTGAGGAAGAAATAAATTCTGCCTTTTGCCCATGTGGGCATATGGTTTGCTGTGAGGGATGTGCCAATCAATTACAGGTAAGAAGTGCAGTTCATAAAAATTGAAAAAATGTATCCCATCGTTTGCCAACTATTTTTAAATGACCAGTCCACACAAAGCTTATTTTCTTTTGGGAAGACCAAAAATTGCCGCTCCAGGCAGATTACGTTTTGGAAAGATGTTTCTCTCTCAGACCAAGGGTGCCGGCAATGCACATAGCAATGAAAACAAAAATGGTGAGGACAGCCGCACTCCAATCCAACGTATGTTTATTGAAGAAAGACAGGCACTATAAAAACCAGCATAAACCAGGACAGCTGACGTGTTTCACACTTGTTCAGTGTTTACTCATAGCTCTGAGTAAACACTGAACAAGTGTGAAACGTGTCAGCTGTCCTGGTTTATGCTGTTTTTTGTAGTGCCTGTCTTTCTTCAATAAACATACGTTGGATTGGAGTGCGGCTGTCCTCACCATTTTTGTTTTCATTTTCTTTTGGGGGTTGTAAAGTTAAAATGTCTGACAGTTTACTCATCAACAGAGTTGTCAAGAGATGATCTCTAGCTGCATTTTTACACACCTTGACACGTCCTTGACTTTGAGCGGGGATATCTGAATGATGCCTGCAGCTGCAGGCATTATTCAGATGTTGTCTTTTAGAGCCGGCGATTCCCTACACCACAAGATTGATCATAGCGGCAGTTCCGCTGCTTTTATTCTTACGGGTGGCGAGAGGGGGCGTGTCCCGCTGCCCTCTGGTGCTTCTACCGACTCGCCCCTGCCATCGTTTAGTCGAACGGATCCAACGGCCCCGCATGTTGACTATAGACTTCCAGCGTACCAGATGGTCCCCGGAGCCTCTAAACGGAGGCCGGCGCAATGTTATGACATCACACCTGGCCTCTGCATTCGAAAAAAGGCACTGCCTCGGCAGGAAAGTGAGATATAGATAGATGGATAGATAGATACATTTTTGTCATCCTTATTCCTATTGCAAGGGACGTTTACATTCCTTGTAATTGGAATAAAAGTGATTCCGAATCGGTGCGATGCTGCACCGATTTCCCAAAAATAGTTTCTGTACTATTGATGACTTCGGGGTGGGATTTTCTATAGACATCTCTGCAGCAACCCACACAGATGTCTCTGAAATCCCTCACCCCGAAGTCAGGACTGACATGCAGGAATGAAACACACAATTTCAATACCGCTGTCAGTGTGAACCTGGGCTCACAGCCAGACACAAAATTGTGACAATTTATGATCAGAGGCAGGGAAATTTTAGCTGCACGGCTCATGCAACTGAACATAGCTGTGCATAAATTAGATCAGTGGTATTCAGCTCTGCTTCTCAAGAGCCTGCTAAGAGCCCAGTTAAGCACCTGACTATTGCTACACCAAAGTGTTGATGTTTTCTGCAATGTGTTGTGATGTCTATGTCCTGCCTTATATATACAGTACAGATTCAGTTCATGCTGTTAAATTTCTGCACAATACACTGCATCTGCATTTTGGTTAATTTATTAGCCCTCAGGCTTTGTACACAGCGCTCTTTGAGGCCTATGGGTGACTATGGAACCATTTTACAGCCGGCCATTATACGCCTAACCAGTGTCTTATGTATTCAGGCATTTCTAAGAATTCATTTTCACCCAAATAGTTTGAAACCATGGGTGTTAACTTGTTGACTGTTTTTGTGTAATGCAGTCATCTCTACCCACTAAGTAAAAGAGGTTTAAAAAAATTGCCAAGATTGTGGCCAATCTTAGAACTGGATACATTATGACCATTCACTTAAAGTGTTTGTAAACCCACTTAAAAAAAAAAACTAACACCTGCAAGACAAAGGCATAGTGAGCTAGTATGCATAGCATACTAGCTCATTATGTAATACTCACCTGGGGTCGAAAGCCCCTGCTACAGTGCCCGATGCAGCTCTGGCCGGCGACATGTCATCCCAGAGTTACTTATGGGTATTGCGGCTCCGGCCAATCACATTACTGTGATTGGCCTGGATCTGCGATGTCACTTCTGCGCATTCGCTGTCAGTCACAGCATGACCTTTAGAAAAGGCACGATCGCCGTTTCTAAAGTGCGCATGCGCCGTAGACATCGGCGCAAGTCTCTATTGTAAATATCTCCTAAACCGTGTAGGTTTAGGAGATATTTCTAGTACTTACAGGTAAGCCTTAATTTACGGCTTACCTGTAGGTATAAGTGGTTGTACAGGGTGTACAACCACTTTAATGGCACCAGATTTCAAAATAATTTTGTCAAATATAGCTTTGACATAGAGCTGCACAATTAATTTTTTTTTTTAAATTGTGATCTAGATTCAACCTCCCTTCACAATCTTAATCCAGCTTTTCATGATTCAGTGCAGACATTCTCTGCAGCTGGCAAATGTTTATCAACATTGCACTGAGAACTATAACTATAATCAAAGCATCACTTCGTTCTAGATCAAAAGAAAGAACTTCGGTTTGTAAATTAAGTCAGTTTAATCGCTTAAAGTGGAGTTTCCACCAAAAATACATTGTGCATATGCATATAATTGTGCATATAATACCCTGAAATTGGAATTATTTTTTTTTTTTTTTTACTCACCTGGAAATACCTGTTGCTAGGTGGCCCCACAAAATCTGCCTTCTGAATCACCTTTTGGATTGTGCCGTCATCTCCCTCGGCTCTTCAGTGCGCTACTGCTCCTGGGAAATGCATGTCATTTCCCAGGATGCAGTGTGCAACCCCTAGCGCTGGAATCGCAGGAGTGGGACGGGCGGTCCGTGATGGTCACTCTTGTCATCAGTCCAGGAAGTAAGTCCTTCACATGCCCACAAGCAAAATGAGAACTTCAGGAAAGATTTTAAAAGTCTCTTTACACTGTAACTTGGCAGATCGGCGGCGGTTTTGAAAATCGTAAGTGAACTTAATTGTACAATTCTACTGCATGATGAAATGGCATATTTTTAAAAATGTCATTGGAACCTCGCTTTAAAGACTAAACCTTTTTCTAACACTTGCTGCTAACAAGTTAAAATCTTTTTTTTTTTTTTTTTTTGCTAGAAAATGACTTGGAACCTCCGAACATTATATATACTTTGTTAAAAAAAAAAAAAAAAAAAAAGAGACCCTAGAGAATAAAATAATTGTTGCTATTTTTTGTTGCACTGTATTTGCGCTGCAGTCTTTCAAACACAATTTTTTTTGGAAAAAATACCCTTAACTTTTTTTCTGTATCTGAAAGATTTTACGCCGTGAGAATCGTATTTTTTATTGTAAGCAAAAAAATAATTATTTTAGCAAGAATCAAGCAGCTCTACTTTGACATATCCATCAGCACCTACATAATTCAGTTTGATATACAAAACACTCCATTTTATATCCCGTTGCTGCATTTTGGGTGTGTGTGTGTCCATTTATTGTGCAGACACTTGAATGTGTTTTGTAAAGGGTGGTTGTAAACTCCCATCGATTAATTGTACCTATGGGTAAACCTAGAATAAGGCTAGTCTATGGATACTGTAAATATCTCCTAAAATGTGCATCGTCTAGGAGATATTTACTGAATATGCAACCGATGACATCTGCGCATGCGCTCTGAAGCAATGGCCACTGTTGTTCCTTCAGAGTCCTGTGCCGTGATTGGTGGCTCCAGCCAGTCACACAGCTGGGAGCCCACAGAACCAGAAGGAAGATGGTTGCGGCCTCCAGCACTGACAACGCATCGGTGGAGGGCTTCGTTTGCAGGTAAGTTTCATATAATGTGCTAGTATGCGACGTATACTAGCACATTATGCCGTTTACTTTGCAGGCAAGAAAAAAAGCCAGCAGTTTACTTTCTCTTTAAAGCGGAGCTCCACCCTAAAGTGGAACTTCCGGTCATTGGAACCTCCCTCCCGTCCCCCCCCCCCCCCTCCGGTGTCACATTTGGCACCTTTCAGGGGGGTGCAGATACCTGTCTAAGACAGGTATTTGCACCAACTTCCGGGAGTCCTCGCTGCGGGTAGTACGTCACTTCCCGCAGAATACCTGTTGTGTTCTGGAAAACACTCGGCTCCCAGAACACAAGGACCAGTGAGAACGGTGCAGCGCCGTAGGGAAACCGGGCAGTGAAGCCGCAAGGCTTCACTGCCTGGTTCCCTCACCGAGGATGGCAGTGGGGGCAGCAGAGTGACGAGCGATTGCTCGTCTTCTGCTGCCGACTTCGCTGGACTCCAGGACAGGTAAGTGTCCTAATATTAAAAGTCAGCAGCTGTAGTATTTGTAGCTGCTGGCTTTTAATTTAAAAAAAATTGGCGGACCTCCACTTTTAAGCATAGGCTTGAGCATAGTTGTGTAAAAAAACAAGAGCGGGTCATGTGCATTCTAACAAAATTCTTCATTCTCTCCACAGTTGTGTCCAGTATGCAGAGCTTCAGTGGATCATGTACAGCATGTCTATTTACCAACACACACAAGCTTTTTAAATCTGACTGTCATTTGAGGCGACGCCTAGGACACTTTATTAAAAAACTGTATCTATGTATATTACAAATGGACTTCACTACAAAGTGCTACAACCATCGAATTTGCTACAACTAAAGATATTGAAGATAAAACGCATCTTTCTGCAGGAAGACTGGAGATGTGTTTTTTTTTTTTTCTAGTTCATATTGCTGTTGTAAATTGTAATTTTCTGATCTTTTACCCAATTTATTTTTAAGCTGAACATAGCACAGAACCGTTCAGTGTATTCTCCAAATTTAAGATTTTATAATTGTTTTTTAAATTGTTGGTTTTTATTTTTTCTATCAATGTGTGTTTTTTGTTTTGTTTGTTCGCTCCCCTCCCCCCCCCCCCCCCCCCAAAATAATAGTCCTTTTGGTGATCAGAGAGACTTTTTTTTTTTTTTTTTTTCGTCGGCATCCCTAGAGATTGATTTTCTATGGCCCATACTGACTGAGGCTAAAAACTGCTCATTCCATGTTTATGAAACTTGTACACTTTAAGGGCTATGTTGGAAAAATAAGGCTTGGGATGTATTTTTCCTTAATAATAATAAAAAATGCCAGTTTCCATAAATTCCCATCAAGTCATTAAGGACTTCCCCTTTTTTGTTATGCTAATTTTGATTTCTGAGCTATAATGGAAGTGAAAATGCCAAATTCAAAATTTTAGAATTTGAGATTCAACAATCATAATTTACATTTAACTGTCAATTAATTGGTTCTTTTATGCTAGAATACTTTTATTTCCGTACTTTTAGATTTTAACATCTTTCAGCAAGTTTTTTTATTTTTTCCCTTCAGAATAATCTATTCTTAACCAGTATTAAAATCTACTCCTATACATGAGTAAAACAATGCCTTTTGAGTGTTAGATTTTATTTAAAAATAGCTTTAGGTACTTCTTTTGTTTTTTGCCACTATACAGCAAATGTAGAATAGGTCAAAGAATAGGATATATAGGAAAGCGGGTGCTGGCTTTAAAAATCTGCAGGGTAAACCTTTGCTTAACTTTTTAGAATGCCACTTTGTTAAAAAAAATTGGCTCATTCAGTATTTGTCCTCCTGCCCATTTTTAAATATGTACAGATTTTCAAAGTTCTATACACTAGTGTTGTGAAAACTTGTGTTATTTTGTGTTCTTAATGCTTTTCTTTGTGTCTTGTATCCTGTAACATCCTGTTCTTTATATCGTGGGCATTATGGTTATTTAGAAGTTTATTATATTGTGTGCTTTGCAGTCTTCCTTTTGTAAAACTAGAATGTTGTAATGAGCCAGACACTTGCCACTGCAAAACCATGGAAGCATTTAGCACCAGTATAGTAAACGCTAGATGGCCATTATGGTGCAATACCCAGCTTAATAGGGGGAAAAAAGCTGGAAAAATACTGTCACTTTATGGAAAGATGTTCTTTATACCTTTTCTTATTGCCTTAATGTAGCAGTAATTTGTTCCTTATGCATTTTGTTTCTTTGCACAGACATTTTGTCAAAACTAATTAGAAGATTGCTCTACTTTTTTATGGCACATTGTTGTACAGCCTCAGTTTCCAAGAGGTATTTATTTTTTCACTTGGTAAAAAAAAAATGGATTTTGCTTCCACATTCAGCACTGGGGTAACTTCCTGTATAGTGTGGTAGACAATATTTTTGTCTTTTTATATTTGGTAAAATAAAGTATTTCTGAAAAAAAATATCTGTCCGACTTGTCTTCCTGCTTGAAAAGGTTTTTTTTTATTTTTTATTTTTATTTTTTTAGAAAAGCCTGAAAATGATGCATGATTCCTTCTACAAGCAGGCAGTTTGCTTGCTGAGGGCTTTTTGTTTTTCTCCATAACCTTGCTTCTACTAAACCCTATGAATACTGGTAACCTGATGTTCTGAACATTTAATCCTGAGCCTGCAGGGAGGGATTTCCATTCTTCCTATTGGCATCTAAATATAAATGCACCTACTGCAGCCATGTAGCGTGTACACTGAAAACAGAAGTGGTTGAAACAAACTGAGCTGAAAGATACTGTAACTCTGCACGTAGTTTGAGAACCCTGTTTTATCTGCTTTGGGAAATGCTGATAATAGGACATCTGTTTTCCCACCTGTTCTGTCTCACAGGTAAACGTCCATATACCCTCCTCCCTCCTCATCTCCCTGTACTTACTGGATGCAAGCTGCTTCTCTAGCTAAAACAGGACTAAAAACAAACTGCACATTCCAAAAGCTATTCAATATTATCATAAAATAAACCTGGTGCAATTTTATAGAAGGCGTACAAGGAAAGATGTGGGTTTCCGAAGAGAAATGTGGGCTTCGTTGGGTTGACATCCTGGGAACTCGCTTAGATAGAGCAAGCATGTGTGTGTAAACCACTGATTGGAACAGTTACCTTTTGCTTGTTGCAGATCAATGACTTGCCTGGTAGTAAAGCAAGGCTCAGGAAGATTGCTCTGAATCATGCCTATTCACAAACTGCAATGGTAGCTTGAGGAACTAAACCAGGGCTCGACAATCCCCGGGCGCCAGGTCACAAATGCGACCTGGGGCAGCACAGCTGAGGTTACCTGTATCTCCGTCAGGTTTTCATCACTATTGGACAGATTTTTTTGCAGTAAACAAACCAAGAACTGGTGTCAAAGGTGGGGGGGTGGGGACCTTTGAATAAAATTTTTGTTTTTTCATATTGTATTTCCATGCAAGGGAAGTGTGCCCACTCATTGAAGATGCAATGTACTCTTTGGACAGTATAGAGCCAACTCCGGTTGGGGTATACAGGTGGTGTACTGGTGATTTGACACTGGACATTCCTGTTACCTATTTGCACTTGTTACAAAAGGCATGAAAGTACATTTACCCAAATTAAACTAAAAAGATGCTGGAGCATACGCGGTGGTCTTTTGGTTGCTATGGTGATGTTATTTCAGCCAAGGTAAGGCTGCATGATGTCAAATCATATGGGAACTCGAGTTTGCATGAATGCCTTTTTGTCATTACTTAAGATGACAGTAACCTATATTTAGGACAAATAAGGCTTTCTTTTTGGTGATCTTGTCTTGCAAAAAAAAAAAATGTTTATTCAATCCATAGACCAAAAATCAAGTTTCTACTTTCATCAGTGTTCAACCCAAAATAAAATTACTGTAGATAAAAAAATGTATGTAGTGGGTACGTAAAATATTCAGACCCCCTTAAATTTTTCACTTTGTTATATTGCAGCCATTTGCTAAAATCATTTTAAGTTTTTTTTTTTTCTTTTTTTTTTTGTACACACAAACACAGAATTGTTTGACATTTTTTGCAGGTTTATTAAAGAAACTGAAAAATCACATGTGCCTAAAGTGTTTAGACCCTTTGCTCAGTATTTAGTAGAAGCACCCTTTTGATTTAATACAGTCATGAGTCTTTTTGGGAAAGATGCAACAAGTTTTTCACACCTGGATTTGGGGATCCTCTGCCATTCCTCCTTGCAGATCCTCTCCAGTTCTGTCAGGTTGGATGGTAAACGTTGGTGGACAGCCATTTTTAGGTCTCTCCAGAGATGCTCAATTGGGTTTAAGTCAGGGCTCTGGCTGGGCCATTCAAGAACAGTCACGGAGTTGTTGTGAAGCCACTCCTTCGTTATTTTAGCTGTGTGCTTAGGGTCATTGTCTTGTTGGAAGGTAAACCTTTGGCCTAGTCTTAGGTCCTGAGCACTCTGGAGAAGGTTTTTGTCCAGGATATCTCTGTACTTGGCCGCATTCATCTTTCCCTCAATTGCAACCAGTCGTCCTGTCCCTGCAGCTGAAAAACACCCCCCACAGCATAATGTTGCCACCACCATGCTTCACTGTTGGGACTGTATTGGACAGATGATGAGCAGTGCCTGGTTTTCTCCACACATACCGCTTAGAATTAAGGCCAAAAAGTTCTATCTTGGTCTCATCAGACCAGAGAATCTTTCACCATCTTGGAATCCTTTTCAGGTGTGTTTTTTTTATTATTTTTTTTTTTAGCAAACTCCATGCAGGCTTTTTTATGTGTCTTGCACTGAGGAGAGTCTTCCGTCGGGCCACTCTGCCATAAAGCCCCGACTGGTGGAGGGCTGCAGTGATGGTTGACTTTCTACAACTTTCTCCCGACTGCATCTCTGGAGCTTGGCCACAGTGATCTTTGGGTTCTTTACCTCTCACCAAGACTCTTCTCCCCCGATGGCTAGGTTTGGCCGGATGCCAGCTCTAGGAAGGGTTTTGGACAGCACCTGAGTTAAATATTAGTGTCACAGCAAAGGGTCTGAATACTTGGGACCATGTGATTTTTGTTTTTCTTTTTTAATCTGCAAAAATTTCAACAATTCTGTCTATGGGGTGCTGTGTGTACATTAATGAGGAAAAAATGAACTTAAAGTATTTTAGCAAATGGCTGCAATATAACGAGTGAAAAATTTAAGGGGGTCTGAATACTTTACGTACCCAGTGTGTGTGTGTGTGTATGTATATGTGTGTATATATATATATATGTGTGTGTGTGTGTGTGTGTGTGTGTGTATATACACTTGCACACACTTTTATTTTATTTTTTCCCATTCATCTCCTGTTTAAAGTGGTTTGAAAGGCTAAGGGCTCTTTCACACGGAGGTCCGTTCAGGTCCGCCTGTCAGTTTTTTAGGCGGACCTGAAACGGATCCTCCATGTACCCCTATGGAAGCACGGATGTCAGCGGAGACATGTCCGCTGACATCCGCTCTGCCAAAGTGTCACGGAGGAAAACCCTATTTTTCCTTCCGTCGGCGGAGCGGATCGGATGACATCGGACTCTACGGTCCGTCGTCATCCGATTCCCCATAGGGGAGAGCGGCGCTCTGACAGGGCGGTCCCTGCACAGTGTGCGGGGACCGCCCAGTCATCCGTCGGCTCAGCGGGGATCAACGGAGGGATCCCCGCTGAGCAAGCGGAGCTTCACGGGGCGGATCTTCACGGATCCGCCCCGTGTGAAAGGGGCCTAAAGGTGTTTTTTTTTTTTTTTGCTCTCCCCCAGCCCCCGAGATATTTACCGAAGCCCGCTCTCAATCCAGTGCTGTGCTTTAGAGATGCTGCTGTTAAAAATGGTCCATCTGGCGCTGTTCAGTGGGATAGATATACCGTAACATTATTACTTTCATATCTATTCTGTTTCATTCATCTGTAGATTAACTTTTTATTTAAATAAAATTCCTATTTAACCCTTAATTAGTCCTAAGACCTTCCCCTTAACTTTAAAATATCCCTGATTCTTTTTTTTTTTTTTATTTCTATTTTTTAACCTTTTACTATTTAAACGTCATGTGTATTCCCTTTTTTTGTTTTTTAATGTTGCATTAAAAAAATGCAAAATTGAAAAAAACGTTTTTTCTACTTTGATCAGCGCTTGCTGGAAAAAAAGCTAAAATGTTGATTCTGGTACCATGAATTGCAAAGTTATTTAGAAACAAATACTTTTTTGTAAAAAAAACAGTTTATTGTGATATGTGATGCATACTAGCACATTATGATATTGCCTTGCAGGGTTAAAAAAAAAAGACAGCGCTTTACTACTGCTTTTAATGTTTAGACTAAGATGTATGGATGAGCAGGTTGTAGATCTAGGAAGAGGGTTTTGGAGCTGCAAAGGTGAAGAAAATAAAAACGAAGGTGGGGGGGGGGGGTGGGTTTGGGTATAGGTTCACAAGAAGAGGACATGGAAGTGTAGGGAGGGAAAGGAAAAGAGATGGGTCCCAGGTGGTCAGCCTATTGTGAATTCAAATGGATAACAGAGAATCCATTAAATTGAAGAGGTTAAGAATAACATATATTCAAGGCTGACAAATGAGAAGGCATTCAGGACTCTAATTTTTCACCTATCATGATACCAGTCAACCTGTTTTAGCATTGCTTCAAAGCTTAAGCAGGAAATACATGTGTAGCATCCCTGCATTAATACAACAAAGTGTTCTATTGTATTCCACCGTTCCCCCACCTGCCAGAATACACAGGCATTGGCTTCAAGTGCTGATCGATTGCTGGTTTTCCAGCATGACCGTTCTACAGAAGCTGTAGAACAGTGGTACATACAGACTGAAATTTGGCCAGTTCCTGCTGAATCAGCTAACTTTCAGTATATGTGTATCAGGCTTTAGGGGTGGGTAGCCCCTAAATATTGCTAAAAAGGTCAGGAATAGGTTTGAGGAAAGCTTAGTATTGGACAAGTCCATCAAATGTGAGTTGTACCTTTTGTGGTAACAGCCACAGATGAAAGTGGAGGGCATGTCAATATAAAACGAGCCAGGAAGGCCAGATTGTGATACCACCTATACAGGATTTTATAGGAGCTTTCAAGAATTAGCAAGTTTTAAGAGCTTTTGCCCATGTCTTGTTCGATCAAAGGACATGTTATGTTCAGTTTCCCACTGAGTTTGGCATGTCCGAGTAATAGTTTGTTTAGACGACACAAAAATCAAGGAGATTAGTTCCAGGGTGTGTGGGTTGGGTTAGCATTCACTTTCAAAGAGTAAAAACAAAAGCAGAATGAAGGTGGAGGAGGGAAAGTATAAAGTGCATAATTGGGCTTAGTGGAATATCATGGAAAGCCCAGAGATGCTGGAAGGTCATGACTCCCATCAGGAAAATAATGGAGTAAATGTAAAAAAAAAAAAAGCTATGATCATGCCACTATTGGAACTGGGCAGGAACTTCCATGCCTGGTGAAAAAACGGGGGCAGTGAAAATGTATAAGCAAAGAGGTATGGGAATATGAGGCCTCAAGGACAAAGTGGGAGTTACAATGGGGTTTAAAACCTTCAAATGGTATAACAGGAGAAACTAGGTAAACTGGATTGCAATTGATTAGGTCAAGCGTCACCCAAAGGGGGTGATCATGAATTAGATGAGGTAATGATGATTGCTGCCTAGAACTGGCCATATATTATACAATTTTCTTTTAGCTTTACCAAAACCATATAATATGAGGTCAAACCTAAACACTTTCAATTTGTATACAATCAGGCAGGCCCTTGCACTACATAGTTGAAGGTAAATCTAAAGGAAATTGAACAAGAAAATTGTATAATGTATGTCCAGCATATTGGTATTGAATATTGGGTACTGCTAAGCCTCCTACAGATTTTGGTGTAAACATAATTTGTTTATTAACGCTGGGCTTTGAAGAGTTGACATTGTTTAAGCTGAAAGTATGTGGGTAGGAGGGATGAGAACTGGGAGAACCCTGAAGGCATTTACCAACTGGGCAAGATAGGTAATTTTGACTGCGTAAGTCCTACTGAACCACCATATAGGGAATGTTACCAGAATTCAAGTAGAGAGTTCAATTGTATAAACAGAGGTGGAAACTAAGCTTGAAGAGGCAAAGGTAAGGGGGATAAGGTTATACACAAATAAGGCAAGGTACTCAACCATTGAAATGAAAGAGCTTTGAATGCTGACGAGCATCTGGGGTAGTAAAATGCAGATATGATTTAGTTGAGTTTACATGCGGGCCCAAAAGGGTGGAGAACTTATTTAGGACTGAAGAAAGGTAAGGTGACTCCGTGCAAAGGACTTCAAACACAACGCAGTAGTCAGAACTGCTCCCTCTACTTATTGCTACCTCCTGGATAGGTGGAGCAAGGATATGAAGAAAGATAAGGGGTGTAGTGGTGGCGCTGCTCTTGCATAAAACCAATCTGCTGGAAGCCAGATAATGGTAATAATGAAAAATGTGTACAAATGAGCAACGAAGTGGGCTCTGCCTGGTGTTTACTGTTGTGGAAGTGAGTTCAGAACTTGTGTTGAGTGAGACCTCAAATAAAATGTAAATCCAATCAAAATAAAAATAAATTGGAGTGTCTCTGCCAGGTGTTTGCTTAACCTTAGCGATGGCCTTCAGAAGGTGATAGTGTTAATGACTGTACAAGTGGGTGAAGAAATAAATAAGTGGTGTGAATATTCCAATTCCGGCTCGGCTGGGTGTTTGCTAACTGAGGACTAGCTATTGGAAGTGCAGTGGAGCAAATTGATGCTACCAATGTGGTGCTGCAAGAGATGCGGTGTGAACCAATAAAATACAATGAATTTGAATATTGGCTCGGCCGGGTGTTTACTAAACCCAGCTGGGATTATGCTCAGTCCCAGGTGATTGAGCAGTTGAAAAGAGTGTTTAAGTGATCCGTGGTACACTCTGACTGCACATAATATATTCAAAATGACATTGAAACTGATAAAGATAAAATAAAAATAAAGTCCAATGGTGAAAATCCAGAAAATGGTGACACGATAAATTGGTGACTTTACTGCAGTGCTTGTTCTAGTAGCCTGTGCCGTGAATGTGATTATCCGTGACTGTTTAGGATGTTGCACTCACCAGATCCTTCATACCCTCAGGGGGTATGATGCAGTCACAGTATATGCCACTGTGTAGCAGTCTCGGGAATCCGGGGTGGCTCCTATGGTCCTTTGTGGTTCATCGTAGAAAATATAGCGTCCTGGTTGCTAAAACACTGCTTAGCACTTGTTGGAGCAAGGCACCTCACACCTGGATTCCTATTTACATTCATGCCAGTGTAAATAGAATTCCAGGTGTGAGGTGTCTTGCGAGCCGGAATTAGAATATTCACACCACTTATTTATTTCTTCACCCACTTGTACATTCATTAACACTATCACCTTCTGAAGGCCATCGCTAAGGTTAAGCAAACACCTGGCAGAGACACTCCAATTTATTTTTATTTTGATTGGATTTACATTTTATTTGAGGTCTCACTCAACACAAGTTCTGAACTCACTTCCACAACAGTAAACGCCAGGCAGAGCCCGCTTCGTTGCTCATTTGTGCACATTTTTTATTATTAGCATTATCTGGCTTCCAGCTGATTGGTTTTATGTAAGAGCAGCGCCACCACAACACCCCTTATCTTTCTTTTTATTTAGGACTGAGCAAAGATTTGGGAGGGAGATATGTGGAGTAGTAAGAGACATCCGTATGTTTTTCCACAAATAACGTGAGCTTGTGCTTAACCCTGGCTGTCTTAATTTAGTTTCCATCAATAGGTACAGCATTTGTATCAGTTCTGTAAAGGGTTCAAGAGCTAAAATTAATAATATTGGGGATAGCGAACAAGCCTGTTGAGTCCCACTCTGGATGAGATACATACTAAATTCATTGTATTTTAGGTTGGCTTAGGGGGTGCTGTTGAGTGCAGTAATCCATGTAATAAATTGAGGGCCAAAAGCACAAGTCACAATGTATAGCTTCAAGACAGGACCAGGATAAAGTATAAACTTTGTAGATGTCCAATGAAAGTAATATCTCATCCGAGCATGAATGAGCTATATGGTTAAGACACAATATCCTGTGAAAGCCCTCTCCTACCTGTCGCTGTGGGGTTTATTTACTAAAGCTAGAGGCGGCAAAGTTAGTAACAAATCTGCAGAGAAACCAATCGGCTTCCAGGTTTTATTGCTAAAGCTTAATTAAACAAGCTGAGGTTAGAAGCTGATTGGTTTCTCTGCAGAATTGTGATACATTTTTCCCCTCTCTAGCTTTAGTAAACTAACCCCTTAGGGACAAATTCTGTTTTCCTAATCAATTGGGTAAGAAAGGAACTCAGTCTATTAGCTACGATTTTAGTGAGTATCTTAATGTCTATATTGAGGCTGGGTTTACACTGCCGCACAGAGCAGCTCACAGCAGAGGGTCCGTGCGTCCCTGTTCACCGTTTCAGGTCCGATTTCAGTCTGAATTTTTGCCTGAGTTTGGACCTGAAATGGACCAGAAAACACACAGGACTCCTGTGCAATTCCCCCTAGAGCCGGTCCGGAGATGTGTGAACTGGCTCCATAGAGAGCCGGTCACAATCTCCTGAAATGCGAATTGGATGCGGAGAAAACCACATCAATTGGCAACAATGTGAACCCAGCCTAAAGCATACCTTTAGTGGCACTCTGTTCCAGCTCTGCCCCCCTTTCCCAGTGCCACCATTTAGGGCATGCACAGATGTACTTGGCCTTTGGGTCCTGGCAAAGACCTTTGCACAACTGCACATGCATGGGTGATTTCCAACACATGCACAGGTAACCCTATGAGTGCACTGATGTGCTGCAGGGCTCTGTCGGGGCCCAAAGCCCTGTGGCACATCTGCGCACGTGTGGGGTTGGGGGTAAAAACTCCAGGTGCTAAATGAGTAAGTGCAAATAAATGTCACCAGTTGAAGAAAAACCTTCTCCAACTGTAAGGCTGGGGGGGTTGTAGTTAGACCAGCTATTGGAGTCTTTGCTCAGCATAGGAACCAATAACTACAGTTGCAGTAAGCATTGCAAAAGAGAAAGAAGCCCCTTGTATTATTTGATGAAAAGTTGTGCCAAGCAAGAGTGCCACTTTTTTTGTGTAAAAGAGGACAGAAAATCTGTTTAGTCCTGGCGTTTTACTAGGTTTGAGATTCTTACTGACCTGCAGTATTTCATGGATTGTAATATCTACTTCCATTTGGACTTTATGAGAAGTGGAAAGCTGGAGGAGAGATAATTGTAATAAAAAGTCAGTGGTAGCAGCCAGAGTAGGAGTAGAAATAGTGATTGTGATCACTAGATTGAAGGTTAGTATGATCAAACAGGATTAAATTGCATTGATAACTGTATGAGCCATTGGCCTTAATTGGTTCATCAAATATTTGATATTAGTAGACTCATGTAGGTCAATTCATAGGTTTGGCAAATAGTCTATAGTATGCATACTGGTGCAATCACAAAAGATCATGATAATGAAATAAACACTACGGTAAGTGTAAGCAGTTAATTGATTTTCACAATGCTTGATTAACGGCTGCTTGGCGGTATATGTATTTGTTGAAATATATCACGCAACACTTCAGCAGATAAATGGAGGAAAGGCAGGCTACTTAAATATGTTGCACACTGCAGGAATGTTTTACACAGTAAGTACTGTCACCCTATGTTAGGCGTACTTATCCATTCTATGCAGGGGCTCAGGTAGTCGCCATCATCTGTCCAAATCCTGTCTGGGAATAAACACGGCTGCGAAGTTTAGGTTGTTTGCACAAGAAACAGGAGATGGATGGCCTGTTTGGATAATCCCCAGCGTTCGACTGTGGGGTAATTGACTAATAGCCAACCATCAATATCCCTGCCGAGATCGGTGTTCTCCAAGCCTAGAGCTCCATACGGGCGGCATCACGTGACGAAGCGGCTTGTGGAATCCTACAAAGAAGGTCACCACATTTGAATAAAAAGTAAATTTAAAATAGAAAAATGCACCATAATTTATCAAAAAAATATAATCTCCCACAACTAAGTTAAAAAGACCACGTTGTCTTAGAACAGATCGCAGCTGCACTTACACCCATGCATCCCAGAAATCACACAAATCAGGTTTAGTTACTATATAGATAAATTGCAGATTGATTGAAGCACTAAGGGGTTAAATGTGACTCCTACAGACCATTGATAAGATGTGTAATATTCACTGGCGTGGATGCTGCAGAGCGGCTTTGAATGAATATAGTCCAGGATTAGTCATGTATATGGAACTATTTTCCAAAGTACTTCCTTGACCCTGAGGCTAGCTTTTAATGGCGTTGCATGAGGACTATAGAATATACCAATCGTTCTGGCTAGTAGTGACTCACACATAGGGTAATAACCCTGGTATTGGTTCCTGGGATTTAGTTCATCAAACAGGGGGAAAAGGTGAAATTAAGAACATTTGAGCATCAAGGAAAAGTTAGGAGATACAACATTCTAAAATATACAGGGCACCAGAAAAATATATGACTAAATTGTGTTATCCCTGTTAGTGAATATATTTTCCTTTTTTGGATATTGCACATCATGACGATACACATTAAACATTTCATCCATTTGTGTTATAAAACACAGGTGAAACCGGATTTGTATGGAAGTGAAGCAGAATAAACCGATGCCAGATTGTGAAATCATAAAATGTAATTAATTACACCTATACCATAGCTCCCAACTAAGGTTGCCACCTCATCCCTTTAAACCAGACCAAAAATGAGGGACAAATGAGGTGGAAAGAGGGACAGAGGGACTTTGTTCAAAATGAGGGACAGTCTCTCCAAATCAGGGACAGTTGGAAGTAGGGCTGCAACCTCGTCCCTTGAGGCCGGGTTCACACTTGTCCGAAAAACGCTCCGACATTGGGAGCTAATGTCGCATGACGTGTGAAAATCAATGTTTCCCTATGAGAGCCGTCTTAACTGGTCCGACACAAGTCGGTCCGACTTTGAAAATGCTCCCTGTACTACTTTGGTCCGACTTGATCCTACTTCAGCCCATTGAATATCATTGAAGTCGGATCAAAGTAGGATACTTGTCCTAACCATTCGACTTTTGACATCCGACATGGTGATTACAGCAGCAGTAAAAGGAATTTATCTTACTCTGAGATTGTTTTGATTGGTCAAAGAACAAGTCAGACTATTACAGTCGGATCAAAGTAGTATCCTGTTCATTCAAGTAGGATGGATGTCGGACCAATGTAGGACTGATGTCGCAGAGCAAAGTAGGATGAAAGTTGTATGAGTGTCATGTAGTATCAGTGTGAACCCAGCCTGAACCCGAACACATATTAATTACACAGGTTCTGAGGCTGATTTAAGGTGCTAAGTGAGTTTAATTACCACCTTAATCAGCCACAGAACCTGTGTAATTAATATGTGTTCGGGTTTAAAGGGATGAGATGGCCAACTGTCCCTGATTTGGAGAGACTGTCCTTCATTTTGAACAAAGTCCCTCTGTCCCTCTTTCCACCCCTTTTGTCCCTCATTTTTGGTCTGATTTTTATAGTTGTAAATAAAATGCACTATTTATCTATCCAAAGGTTTTTTTCAGTGCTAAACCTTTCACCCAAGTTTTAAATTGTTGCATCTTTAAATTCTAAAAGCCAGTATAAAGGAATATTAGTGGTAAAAAAAAAATAAAAAACACTTGTGGGTTTAACCAATCATTTTTGTATTAATCTCCTTTATGAGGGGGTGGCAGGGGACGTGTCCTATGCCTAAATACTTTTGCCAAATAGGTGTCCCTCATTCCCATCTCAGAAAGTTGGAAGGTATGCCTCTACTTTTCATGGAATGGGAGGGCAGCACATATACAGCCAATATACAGATACGCTGAAATTATTTATGTCTGAGCCTTTGTCTACTGCTGATCTACAAAGCTTATATAAATCAGTAAACAGAACGATCCTAAAGCATGAGAGGAGCAGAGTGTGTGACAAGACACAAGTGACAAGCAAACAAGTGGGCTTACTTAGATTCTCATTTTTAAACACTTTAGGGTTTATTTGTGGCAAATTATATAAAAGAGCAGATGGCTGCCCAGGGCCCCAAGATCCAGGCGGCCTGCGAGGAGACTAAAAATAGTTCTGTACTTCATTCTTGTACATCGCAGGCAATTTGAGCTTCACAAGATATTTTCACAAGAAGAAGGTCAGCAATTGCAGCCTTCTTATTTCGCTCCAAAAAGATTTAATCTAAAGCTTTACATTTTGTATTTTTTTTTTTTTAAATCTGCACAAGTGATGGTACTTATATTGAACGAGAAGTGTCCCTTGTGCTGTTGGCTGCTCTGTTTGTTGACATTTTTAATCCTCTCTCATATCCCACCCCTGCCGCTGTGGTTTTCTGTGCTGTAGGGGTTAAAACAAGTCGCTGGACCTGTCGGGCCCTTGTTGAAAGTGCTGACGAGTTTCCTCCTTTCCCCTTCCCGGCTCTGTTCATAGAAGCGATAGCATCACTTCGCACAATGCAAAGCGCACTATAAATGGAGGAGAGGCGGATGAATGAAAGGTGCATCTCCAAATGATTAGTTACTATGGGCAAAGATGCCAGCTGTGATACAACTTGTCTCACACTTCCTGCACCTGGAAATATTATTACTCTTTCGTCCATGGACCGACACAGCTTCTCTATTGACAAAGTGGGTATTATCCGTTAATTAGGAGTGACTAGGCAGAAAAACTCGTAAAAAGTGTTGCATCACACCTTCTACAGTACCGCCCAGGGGGCGGACCCTCTGGGTATACCCTCTCAGTCTGCACATCGCAGATCAGTTTTTTTCTGTCTAGCAAGGAGTAGGACATGGCTCCCTTCGGGCCCATTGGTCCGGGGAAAAAAGATATATATATATATTTATTTTTTTTGCTACATTTGTTGTTTCCTGCGATCTTCGATCAACTGCCGACTGGGTGACAGGCTGGATCCTCGATCCTTGTAGTCTCCCCAGTTTCGGCCATCGAGCGTGTGCCGACCCTAGCTACGCGCTGGGTTTTCCACGACATGCCCGTCGCTCCACGGGTGGCCGGTGAGCCTACGCTCCAGGGCCTGCATCGGACCGCTCAGCTTCGGCTGACCTTACGGCCGAGTCGCAGCAGCCTGGCCGGTGAGCTTACGCTCCAAGGCTTGCATCGGACCGCTCAGCTTCAGCTGACCTTACGGCCGAGTCGCAGCAGCCTGTCCGGTGAGCGTCATGCTCCAGGGCATACATATGATCGTCCCTTCTGGGTCCAATCACAGCATGCCTGGCCAACAGTCACCTTCCGTGCGCGGACGATGATCTGTTTGGAATGTCTTCCAGCAGAATACATGCAGGATAGGTAAGTAAAACTCCCCTGCCTCGGCTGGGTGATTTAGCTGGACATTCCTGGAGAGATCAAGTAAGTGGTTGTGGCCCCTTTCTTCCCTCTCTCCCTGCCTTTCCCTCCTCCCTGGGCTTCTAGCTAAAGGTTGCTGGGTGCTGGGGGTCACCTAGGGGGTCCCACTGGAGCGGGGCTGGCTGTAACTAACATTTAAAAAAAATGTCATTTTTGCTTACCTGTGTTTCTGTGTCTCCATGCTGTCGGCGGCCATTTTGAGGTGGTCCATGCCAAGTTTGGCCTCTTGTAACTGCCTGGCGGCCATCTTCCTGTGGTTCGGCCACACCCACTGGCCCCTATCAGGTGATCGGCGGCCATGTTGGTCCACCCTGTATGCAGATATTGCCGTTCGGCGGCCATCTTTTTGTGGGCTATGGCTGCCTGACCTCTATCTTCTGTCGGCGGCCATTTTCTTAGAGCCCACATTATCTTCCATACAGACGTTTTTGGCAACCATTTTGCGAGAGCCTCCGGCCTCTAGGGTGCATTACACTGGCGCGAAAATTCACACAGGAAGTGCTGATAAAAGAAGCAGACTGACACAGCAGCAAGGGGACAGCATCACAGGCGCAGCATAGCAGTACCTATCAAGGGTGGTGAGTCCTCTGGGTAACCCAGCATCTCTGCAGCGCAGGAGGGTGGCCTATTGATATCTTGCCTGGAGCCCTGTGAGTGTCAGCGTGTGGTCAGCATGGCATCTGAGCCAGATGTCTTCTCCCCTGAAACACCAGATTTAGCAGCTGGTGTCCCTGAGGTGTCTATGGACGCTATGTCGGCAATCCTAGAGGCGTTTGCTGCCAGGGTGGAAGCAGCACACGGGAATACAGGGGGTAATAAACGCCCCCGTCCCCTGCAATCTTCTGGGGATATTTCTGATGCAGAACCAGGTCCAGCTACGGCTCATGGCCCAGATTCTGATGCATCAGAGACTGCAGACCGTGACCGATCGGACAGTGAGGAGGACTCCAAGTCCAGGTCAGTACGCGAGACGGCTTTGGTATCTGACCTTATTACTGCAGTGCGGGATACGCTAAAGTTGGAAAGGACTGAAGAAGTAGCAGATACTCCAGTTACCTTTGGGTTTCGTAAACCTGCCCGCACTGCTAAGGTGTTCCCTTGTGTGTCTTATTTTGACAAACTCTTATACAAGGAATGGGAGAACCCACTGAGGGTCTTTACAGCCCCAAAGAGGTTTGCAGTACGGTACCCCTTTGAGGAGAGTTTTCTGAAGATATGGACCTCTCCCCCTATAGTGGACCCTTCGGTGTCCAGACTTAATAGAGCCACCACTATTCCAGTAGAAGGGGCTCCTGTTTTCAAGGACCCTGTGGATAAGAAGGCTGAAGCACTCGCTCGCTACCTATACTCAGTGGTAGGCTCGGCAGTACGCCCGGCATTGGCGGGGGCCCTAGTGTCTCAGACACTTACTGAATGGGCAAAATTGCTACTCCAGGGGTTAAAGGAGCGAGATGCTCCTCCTAATGAGATAACTTTGGCCGACCAGTTGGTCCAGGGCCTTAAGTTTGTCTGCGAGTCAGACATGGATACTATTCCCCTGCTGTCAAGAGCTTCGGTTTATGCAGTAGCAATACGCCGCCTGATCTGGCTAAAGGGCTGGTCTGCGGACCAGACTTCCAAGAAAGCCCTATTGGATCTGCCTTTTAAGGGCGACAGACTTTTTGGGGCTTCTCTGGATGACATCATCAAGGATGCCACAGGAGGTAAAAGCACTTTGCTTCCCCAAACTAGCAAGGGTAGGGGACCACGCCAAGGGCAAGGGCCCTCCTTTACTGCACGTAAGCGTTTTTTTCGCCCCCTTAAGGCGACAGGGAAAAGACCCCAGGCCGATAAAGCGCCTGCCCAAGGACAAAAGCGTCCTTGGTCCCGCAGACCCAACAAGCCTGCGGACAAATCTGCGTCCACATGAAGGTCCGCCCCCACCCAGCTCTCGGGTGGGGGGACGTCTTCGCAAATTCGCGACTCAGTGGACTGCTCTAGTCTCCGACAGGTGGGTTTGCGAAGTAATCTCCTCAGGCTACAAGATAGAATTTCTCTCTTGTCCACCAGACAGATTCATCACCTCCAATCTTCAGCTACTACCGACCCGTCGGGAGGCCCTGTATGGGGCGGTCCAGGGTCTACTGGAACGCGGGGTAGTTATTCCAGTTCCAGAACAGGAACGGGGTCAGGGTTTTTACTCAAATCTGTTCATTGTGCCAAAGAAGGAGGGGGTTCGTCCAATCTTGGATCTCAGAGCCCTCAATTGCTTTGTGAAGGTACAAAGATTTCGGATGGAGTCGGTTCGATCCGTAGTCACGGCTCTCCATCCGGGGGACTTTCTGGCCTCCTTGGACATCAAGGACGCATACCTGCATGTCCCCATATACTCCAGACACCAGAGGTTTCTGCGATTTGCTATCGGGAAGAACCACTACCAGTTTGTGGCCCTCCCGTTTGGCCTTGCCTCAGCACCCAGGACGTTCACCAAGGTGCTCGCTCCGATTCTGGCACTTCTAAGACAGCGGGGTATCGCTATCACAGGTTACTTGGACGACCTTCTGCTGAAGGCCCCTTCAAGCTCAGAATTAGAGGTAAGCGTGTCCATTACCTGTCAGACTCTTCGAGACTGTGGTTGGATACTAAACACGCAAAAGTCAGTATTGGTGCCCACTCAACGCCTAGTGTACCTGGGGTTGATTCTGGATTCCTCAGAGGCAAAGGTATTCCTCCCTGTGGAGAAGTTGCAGACCCTCCGGGCTGCAGTACGGCAGCTGACTTCCAGGAATTGGTCGTCACTCCGTTTTTGCATGCGAGTGTTGGGCCTCATGGTAGCCTCCTTCGAGGCGGTCCCATATGCTCAATACCACACTCGAGTGTTACAGAAGGAAGTTCTGTCCAGATGGAACAGTTGCCCTTCATCTCTGGATTATCAATCCGAGTGAGCCACCTAGTCAGGAGATCCCTGGTATGGTGGCTGACAGCACCGGCTCTAATGGCCGGGAAGTCATTTCTTCCGGTTTACTGGATAGTGATCACGACGGACGCCAGCCTTACAGGTTGGGGGGGAGTCTGGGGTGTCCAGTCGGCGCAAGGTCGCTGGACCCCAGAGGAAGCCCTCCTGCCGATCAATGTCCTGGAGATCCGGGCGATCAAGCTGTGCCTCTTCAAATGGTCTCAGAGACTGCAAGGGCGTCCAGTCAGGATCCAGTCAGACAACGCCACAGCAGTGGCATATGTCAATCATCAAGGAGGAACAAGAAGCTCAGCTGCAGCATCGGAGATCGCTCGCATCCTGAAGTGGGCAGAGAGGAGCGTACCGGCACTGTCGGCCGTGTACATTCCGGGTGTGGAAAACTGGCAGGCGGACTACCTGAGCCACCAGATGCTGGACCAGGGAGAATGGTCCTTACACCCGGAGGTGTTCCAACTCCTCTGCCAAAGATGGGGCACACCAGACGCAGATCTTCTGGCTTCCCGACTCAATCGGAAGGTATTGAGGTTTGTGGCCCGGTCAAGGGACCCATGGGCAGACGCAACGGACGCGTTGGTAGCATCGTGGGGTCAGTATCGGCTAATCTATGCCTTCCTTCCCTTAAGGCTTCTTCCTCTTCTGCTCCGCAGAGTGGAGGTAGAGGGAATTCCAATGATCCTAATCGCTCCAGATTGGCCTCAGCGTCCTTGGTACGCCGATCTAGTACGTCTGGTAGCAGACGTCCCCTGGCGCCTACCACTACGGAAGGACCTGCTATCGCAAGGTCCCATATTCCATCCTGCTTTACAGTCATTGGCTTTAACGGCATGGCTGTTGAGAACCAGGTACTGAGAGATCGGGGCCTGTCAGACTCAGTAATCTCTACTATGAGAAGTGCTCGGAAACCGTCCTCTAGGAAGGTCTATCACCGCACTTGGAGGACCTACATCTCCGTGTGTGAGGAAATGAAATGGCATCCGCGTACCTATTTGGTTTCCAGAATCCTGCTGTTTTTACAGCATGGGGTAGACCAAAGGCTTGCCCTAAGTACGATTAAGGGACAGATATCTGCCCTGGCTGTCTTTTTTCAGCGACCCCTGACGACACACTCTCTCGTGAGTACATTTGTGCAGGGGGTTCGACATGTGGCCCCTCCAGTCCGCCTCCCGTTACCTCCGTGGGACTTGAACCTGGTCCTCTCGGTGCTTCAGACGGCACCGTTTGAGAATATTAGAGATATTCCCCTGATGACACTTTCTCAGAAGGTGGTCTTTTTGGTGGCTGTTACGTCAGTTAGACGAGTCTCTGAGCTGGCAGCCCTGTCCTGCAAGGCTCCCTATTTGATTTTCCACAAGGATAAGGTGGTGCTGCGGCCGCAGCCTTCCTTTCTTCCGAAAGTCGTTTCGGCTTTTCATCTCAACGAAGACATTGTACTTCCATCCTTGTGTCCTCAGCCGTCGAATCCTAAGGAGTCGGCGTTGCATTCCTTGGACGTTGTCCGAGCTTTGAGAGTATACATATCTGCTACTTCCCTGTTCCGGAAGTCAGACTCACTGTTTGTTTCGGTGGCTGGTCCCAAGAAGGGCCAAGCAGTCTCATCGGCCACCATCTCTAGGTGGATCCGACAGATAGTAATCCAGGCTTACGCCTTAAAGGGTCAGGCGCCCCCCTTTCCTGTCACGGCGCATTCGACCAGGGCAATAGGTGCCTCTTGGGCTTTCCGACATCAAGCGTCTGTTTCCCAACTATGTAAAGCGGCGACTTGGTCGTCCGCTCACACTTTCACAAAATTCTACAAAGTTGATGTAGGTGCATCTTCGGATGCCTCTTTCGGCCGCAAGGTTTTGCAGGCGGCTGTTTAGAGTTGCAACTCCTCCGTTGGAGGAGTGCTGTTTTGTGTTTTGGGGTGAAGTTTGTTTTTATGCTGTTACCACCCCTCGTTTTTTCTCTGACACTGCTTTGGGACGTCCCACTTTGTCAATAGAGAAGCTGTGTCGGTCCATGGACGAAAGAGTAAATAGGATTTTTTACTCACCGTAAAATTCTTTTCTCTGAGTCCATGGACCGACACAGCACCCACCCCATCCTTTTAAGTTTGTACTGCTTTTTGACGAACTGATCTGCGATGTGCAGACTGAGAGGGTATACCCAGAGGGTCCGCCCCCTGGGCGGTACTGTAGAAGGTGTGATGCAACACTTTTTACAAGTTTTTCTGCATAGTCACTCCTAATTAACGGATAATACCCACTTTGTCAATAGAGAAGCTGTGTCGGTCCATGGACTCAGAGAAAAGGATTTTACGGTGAGTAAAAAATCCTATTTTTGGTATTGTCTGCCACCACCTCATGTAATGTTTGGAGAATACCACTACATTTCATCCAATTCAAAATTCTAACACTTTGTTCAAGATTGTTCCAAATCATTCAGAATTGCTTTACATGTCAATGTACAGAGACCCTTATGCATGATCCTAAATGGGTGACTCATGGATTGAATACAGCCTGGAGTCCAAGATAAAACTAATCCAGTGACACATTTTCACTTCACATCATACTTGCGAAAAACCAAGCCTTTAGAGCTCTCACACAGGCAGAGGCAGAGATCCCACAAACTGTATGCATGTCTTTGTTCCACAGAAGTTGTTTGATTAATAGACTTCATTGTGGATATGTACAATAGAATATTGAATGCATTGTGAGAGACAGCGTCTGGATATCTAGTTTTTTTAAGTTCCTAATTGATTAGGCTCATAAAGTTCACAATTCATGTCTGTGGTTAGTTGTATTTACTTGTTTGTGTACCATCAGACTCTGTGCCTCTTTTTGGGTCTGGAATCAGTATATATATATATATATATATATATATTTTTTTTTTTTTTTTTTTACCAAAAATTTTTACAGAAACAAAGAAAACATTTTATTTTTCAAAAATGTCAGTCTTTTTTTATTTGTTTAGCAAAAAATAAAAACTGCAGAGGTGAACAAATACCACCAAAAGAAAGCTTTATTTGTGGGAACAAAATTATAAAAATGTTGTTTGGGTACAGTGTAGCACGACCGCGCAATTGTCATTTAAAAAGTGACAGCGATGAAAGCTGAAAATTGGCTTGGGCAGGAAAGGGGGTAAAGTGCCTGGTATTGAAGTGGTTAACAACTGAGTCATCAGCTGTCAGCTGGGTTCCCTGCTGACAGCTGAATGTAAAAAAAAAAAGATTTGGCAGCTAAAATAAATGGCGTAGGGCCCCCCCCCCCAAAAACCATACCAGACACTTCAGTCTGCTATGGATTGGAGGGGGACACCCCCTCACCAATGTTTCTTTTCTCCTTCACTGGTGGGCACTGATAAGCTGCACTGATAAGGCGTAACCAATGAGGTGGCACCAATGAGATGGCACCGATGAGGTACATAATACAGTGCAGCCGTAGTGCAGTTGCTACTACTTTTCTGGTGGTGTACATTGTACACAATACAGTGCAGCCATAGTGCAGTTGCTACTACTTTTCTTGTGGTGTACACAATATAGTGCAGCCGTAGTGCAGTTGCTACTACTTTTCTGGTGGTTTACACAGTACACAATACAGTGCAGCCATAGTGCAGTTGCTACTACACTTCTGGTGGTGTGTACAGTGCAGCCGTAGTACAGTTGCTACTACTTTTCTGGTGGTGTACACATTATCAAATACAGTGTAGTGTGGTGTTGCAAAACAAAATATACATCATGTCCGGAAGGCCACCAAGAAGAGGCAGACGCTCACAGGCCACTTAAAAGAGGGCAAGCAGGCTCTGTGTCTACAGTCAACAGTGCTCGCCGTGGACATGGTGCATCCTCTGAAGGTGGCCGTGGGGCACGCTTGTCCTTTTTTTCTGCTGCTGGCCGTGTTATTGAGCCAGAACATGCAGAAGAGTTGGTGGAGTGGATAAAAAAGGCGTCCTCATCCTCCTCATCCTCTGTCACCCAGGCACATAGTAGTTTGCCTTCCAATGCAGCTGACAAAGCAGCCTATTCCACCGGCTCCTTGTCCACAGTCACTCCTTCAGTAGCCCCACCATCATGCACACAGGAGTCCCCCGAACTATTCGACCACAGTGTCGGGTACATGCTGCTGGAGGATGCGCAGCGATTTGAAGGTTCCGATGTTGGTTCCCAGGTTGAGGAAGGGAGTAACGTGAGCCTAGAGAGAGGGGGTGCCCAAGAAAGACAAGAAACTGGCAGTCATGTTCCCTCCAGCTGCAGCATACTGCCAAGTTTGCTCCAGTGACGAGGAGGGAGAGGATGATGAGGTCACTGACTCTATTTGGGTGCCTGATAGAAGAGAGGAGGAGGAGGCACATCTCCAACGAGGCAGGGGGCAGCCACCCTATTGCATCACACCGCAGAGCTCCACAGGTGCAGGGCGCTGCTGACTCCCCGCTGATTTTGAAAGTTCCTTGGTGTGTGCCTTTTTTGACACGTGTGCAGCAGATCGCACCATTGCTGTTTGCAGCCTATGTCTGAAGCGGATCAAGCGTGGCCAAAACAGTAGCCGCTTGGGCACCACATGCTTGACCAGTCATATGACGACCTCCCATGCAGTCCATTGGCAACAGCACTTAAAAGACCCACATCAAAGAAAAAGGCGGACTTCTCCTTGCTCCTCATCTGGGATCTTCAACCCCACTATACCTTTAGTCCTCTCAAAAACCTGCACTGAGTGGAATGAAGTTATAGCAATAGGTGTCCCAAGTACTTGCAGCCAATCTGTTAGCAGTACACCACCATCTGATTTTAGCAGGCAAATTTCCCTACCCCAGTTGCTAAACCATAAAAAGAAATTTGGTTCCAGCCATCCACATGCTCAGCGTCTGAATGCTAGCTTGGCCAAATTGCTAGCACGGCATCTGCTGCCTTTTCAGCTGGTAGACTCTGCCTCCTTTCATGAATTTGTGGAATGTGCTGTACTTCAGTGGCAGGTTCCAAAACGCCATTTATTTTCACGGAAGGCCATTCCGGCTCTCTACTGGCAAGTGGAAGGTAATGTTTTGGCCTCGTTGGACAGGGCAGTCAGCAGTAAGGTGCATATTACCGCTGTCTCATGGTCCAGCAGGCATGGGCAGGGACATTACCTTTCCTTCACGGCGCATTGGGTAACTCTGCTGGCAGCTGGGAAGGATGCAGGACAGGGTTCAGTATTGTTGGAGCTTGTTCCGCCACCACGGCTCCAAAATGCTAGTGGTGATTCTGCCACAGCTCTCTCCTCCACCCCCTCCTCTTCTTCTTCCTCTATGGCCTCTTCTGCAGATTTTTCCTCTGAACCAGCAGTGCTCCGTAAGCGTTCAAGGGGCTACACAAGCACTGCGATGCTTGAGTTGGTCTGCTTAGGGGACATGAGCCACACTGGGGCAGAGATTCTGTCAGCTCTGCATGGGCAGGCTCAGAGGTGGTTGACACCATGCCAGCTTCAGCCAGGAATGGTTATATGCGACACTGGCACCAATCTTCTCTCCGCCCTCCGACAGTGACACTTGACCCATGTTCTATGTTTGGCACACGTCCTGAATTTGGTGGTGCAATGGTTCTTGAGCAGGTACCCAGGCTTACAGGATTTCATGAGGCAGGCCGTAAAAGTCTGTGGTCATTTCCGCCAGTCATACGACAGTGCTTGGCTGGCTGACATTTAAAGGGAATGCAATCTGCCCACCAACCGCCTCATTTGTGACATGCCCACCAGGTGGAACTCAACGTTGGCAATGCTGCAGCGGCTGCACACGCAGCAGAGGGCCATCAATGAGTACCTGTGTGAATATAGCACCAGGACAGGGTCAGGGGAGCTTGGCTTCTTTTTGCCACGCCAGTGTCTACTGATCAAGGATGCATGCACTGTCCTGTCACCATTTGAGGAGGCCACAAGGATGGTGAGCAGCAACAATGCATGCATCAGTGTTACTGTCCCTCCTGTCTTCCTGTTGGAGCACATGCTTTGTGGAATAATGGACAGGGCACTTGAGGCAGAACAGCGGTAGGAAGAGTAGGACTTCCTTACCTTTCAGGGCCCCCTTTATCCAGATAGTATTCTTGTGGGCCCGCCAAACACACAGGAAGTAGAGGAGGAAGATTGTGTCAGCGTGGATGATAACACTCAGCAGCAGTCTTCAAGGGATCGTTTTCAGTCCCCAGAAACCCAAGGAGTTGTACGTGGCTGGGAGGAGGTTGTTACGGATCATGTGATCCTTAGGACTCAGAATCAAATGCCTCTGCAAACTTCCGCTACATGGCCTTCCTGATTCTGCAAAGCCTGCGAAAGGACCCTGGGATTCGTGGTATCAAGGAGAGGGATCATTACTGGCTGGCAACCCTTCTTGATCCACCACGTTACAAGGGTAAGGTTGCAGAACTCATCCTGCCTTCGCAGAGGGAGCAGAGGATGAAACATCTTCAGGAGGCCTTGAAGAAAAGTTTGTGCAATGCATTTCCAGACCCTGGGAGGTTACAATTTCCTGGTGCTGGACAACGTGTTGCTGAGGCTTCGTTCAGTCAGAGGAAGAGCGGTGGAGAAGGTGGCTGGCTGACCGATGCCTTCAGACAATTTTTCAGTCCTCAGCGCCAAGGTCTGATCAGTTCAAGCAACCATCGCCAGTGTCTGCATTACATGGCGCAGGAATATCTAGGGGCAAGAGCAGACTTGGAGACCTTTCTAACAGAGCATCCACTGGGTTACTGGGTCTTGAGGATGGACCACTGGCCAGAACTTGCTCAATATGCAATTAAGCTACTGGCTTGTCCTGCATCCAGCGTTCTTTCTGAATGCACATTCAGTGCTGCTGGAGGGTTTGTAACGGATCACAGAGTGCGCCTGTCCACAGACTCCGTTGATAGGCTCACATTCATAAAAATGAATCAGTCTTGGATTAGCAGATATCAAGCACCTGATGCTGATGTAACCAATTGAATTTTCTATGGATGTGGGATCCCTTGAAGACTGCCTATGCTGAGTGACTATCATATTCCTACTCAATCTTGATGATGCTAGCTTCTAAGAATATTTTTGGTTTAGGGCACCACCACCACTGCCTAAGGCCCAATTTTTCTGCCCACCAAGAGTAACTGTGAGGGCTTACAATGTTGTAACACTACCATCACCAAAGGCCCAATTTTTCTGCCCCTGTTTAACAGGGGCATGTAATTACAATTCTTGATCTAATATTTCACAGCAGGGCCCGTTCCTGCGCCCACCAAGAGTAACTGTGAGGGCTTACAGGGTTGTGGTACTACCACCACCACCAAAAGCCCAATTTTTCTGCCCCTGTTTAACAGGGGCATGTAATTAAACATTTTGATCTAATATTTCACGACAGGGCCCGTTCCTGCGCCCAACAAGAGTATCTGTGAGGGGTTACAGTGGTGTGGCACCAACACCACCACCAAAGGCCAAATTTTTCTGCCCCTGTTTAACAGGGGCATGTAATTACAATTCTTGATCTGATAGTTCACAGCAGGGCCCGTTCCTGTGCCCATCAAGAGTAACTGAGAAGGCTTACAGTGTTTTGGCACCACCACCAAAGCTCCAATTTTTCTGCCCCTGTTTAACAGGGGCATTTAATTACAATTTTTGATATAGTATTTCACAGCAGGGCCTGTTCCTGCGCCCACCAAGAGTAACTGCCAGGGCTTACAATGTTCTGGTACCACACAGGGGTGGATCCAGGGGGGGCAACAGGGCAATTGCCCCCTCCGAGAATGCGGGTGGCTCCGCGAGTCCGCAGACGTGCCAATCCCTAGGCGTGCGGCTCCGCGCTGCGGGCGAGATAGTGGGCGCTCGGTCGGTGAGTGGGCGGGTGAGAGAGGGGGGTAGCTGGGCGGCTTGGTTTGTGAGCGCTGCTGGCCAGAGCGCCAGCAGACACGGGAGCAGAGAGATGACATCATCTCCCGGCGCCCGCCCTGCATCCTTGCAGTTCCGCCCCTCACTGTGCAGGCTGCCTGACTCTGGGACAGAGCACCTTAGCAGGAAAGTGACACAGCAGGTGACAATCTGCAACGTGTGGCAGGTGACGTGGCAAGTGACAATCCGCATCTGGTGGCAGGCAACGTGGCGAGTGACAATCCGCAACGTGTGGCAGGTGACGTGGCAAGTGACAATCCGCAATGTGTGGCAGGTGACAATCCGCAATGTGTGGCAGGTGACGTGGCAAGTGACAATCCGCAATGTGTGGCAAGTGACAATCCGCAAAGTGTGGCAGGTGACGTGGCAAGTGACAATCCGCAACGTGTGGCAAGTGACAATCCGCAATGTGTGGCAGGTGACGTGGCAAGTGACAATCCGCAATATGTGGCAGGTGACGTGGCAAGTGACAATCCGCAACGTGTGGCAGGTGACGTGGCAAGTGACAATCCGCAACGCGTGGCAAGTGACAATCCGCAACGTGTGGCAAGTGACAATCCGTGACGTGGCAAGTGACAATCCGCAACGAGTGGCAAGTGACAATCCGCATTTGGTGTGTCGTGGAATTTCAGACTGCTGTTTACAGAGCACACAGCCTATAATTCCTGTGCTATCTAAGCACACATCAGTTTTCATCTTTTTGAAGTAATGCTATCTTTAAGTTTGCTAAAGATCCACTCACCGTTCATCCCCATCATTCATCCAAGAAAGGCAGCACCACAAAAGCTTATCTTCTTATCAGGCCATTCCAGCAAAGACTCTTCAGCCGACGCCTAATCATAGGCTTTTATTGAACTCAAAAGATCTCAAGACAGGAGGTGATTGGTTGCAGCAACCAGTCACCTCCCCCCATGGGCGGGAACATCACAGGATGTTCCCTCCTCACAGGAAAATGACCATACAAGGAAAATGGCAGTACCTGGACATTCCTTCCAACAGGAGATGTCATACATGAATACAATAACGTATGATGGCTAAAGTTACCGTTGATAGGAATTCTTATTCTGCGCTATTCCATAGAATAACGCATATTAAGATTATACTATTATTGAATGGGGGATGGAGGCTATCTGCAGATGCACGCTACGAATTCCAACCAATGTTGATCAGACATAGCAGAGACAAGAGCGCCCATCCGCCTATAACCAATGATGTCATTGCAGAGCGAGCATATCCCCTCCTTAACGATTGTCCATGCTAATGCACAGAGGGCCCCCGTTGGTGGACATATCCGCCCCCTGCAAACATCACACTCCAACCTCAAGACGTTTTCCCCTATCAGACGGGATTCAACCAGCCTCAGACCACCCCAATCAGCTCTTTTAGAGCGGGTTGCGGAAGTACTAACACTGGGTGACACTATGACAATACATATTAAATACATCTCCATAAAAATCTCCACAACAGTCCTCCCTTTTTTGTCATATGCACCCTATGTGTCCCTCGATGAGAGTTGATATGCTTCTTACACCTGGAAATCAATCAGTTATTAGTCCATAAAAAGGAAAACACGGCTTGACATGTAGACTCTACTCTTCAGGGGCATGACTTATAAAGGAGGACACGACATGGTGAGCTGTAGTAATCGCCGATCCGTCTGTGCCTTGTATGTGGGTCCGGCTTCGGGGCGTCTCATCAAGGAAACTCTGGTCACGCGTCAAATCAGGCAACAGGAGCACCTCGTCACGACATAGAAAGAATAGAAATAAAACGACATGAGTATATATATTCCCACTTCCTTTAACCACGATCCGCTGTAAAATAAAAAATTAGATCCCCAAAGATTCCCAGACCCTTAAAAAGGACTCCCAACCTTCACTTAGCTACAGCTCTGGCTTCAACAATTACATGAAGAACCCTATCCTTAACGGATGAGAATTGTTCAATCGTATCCCAAGCCCGAGCCGCCCCCACCTTGTACATGCAGGACCCCATGCCCAGACCTGGTCGGGATTGGTGAACAAATCCCTTCTAGCTGTCCCTGCCATTCTTAATTTCCTGCGCCATCAGATCCTCGCGATCGGCCGCGACCTAAAATGTTGGGACAGCTTCACCATCGCGCATGAACCTCTTGCTTTGGAGGAATTACCTTTATAAGCTGCAGATCCCCATAAACACCAAACTAAAGTTCAAACACACTTGTGGGCTGCCTAGATACCCAAACCGACAAGAGACAGAGCCATTAAAACTAAAACCAATTTTACCCTCTAAAAATACATCGTTAGGTTCCATTGACAAGTGTCTGTCTGGAGTCTTCACTAGTTTGTCAAAACTCCTCATACCCATAATAACATCATAAATGGCATGTACCGCTGTCATCGCTGGGGACTAAAACTCGGTGAAGACTCAGAACAGACCATCGGTCCTGTTCGCTTTCTGAGCTAGTCAGGACATACACTTTAAATAATAACTTGGGATGCTTTTCACCGTTACCCTCGCTAAAATTTACTAAACAACAAAAATATAAATAAACAAAGATACTCCTCATTCTTTGGTGTGGTTGAGCCGCTTCTTGCAGTGGCTGGCGTGGTCTCATCCCTCAAGCTTCTTTACAATGACCCAGTCACCTGGTTGGAAAGAATGTAAACTGATTATTGAGTCGGGTCCAGGAGGGACTCGTGAAAACCTTTTGGTGGACATTTTGAAGTTCATGTCACAACGATCGCACCTCCCCCATCAGCCGAGAATATAAGTGACAGCTAATGAGGAGAGTACGACCCTGATTTTGATTGACCTCCAAACAACCCTCATATGACAATAACCCAGACATCGGGACTGTGGTCACTGCATAACCTGTGCGTGGCTTACAATACCTGGAGCCATTGACAAGGTTCTTAGCCTCTGGGATGGGAACCTACTTCACCAGACTGCTGCTTGCCGATTCAAATTCTATTAAAGAAAGACAGTCTCGGCACAAACTTGGTTAGAATTACAGAGGTTATTATTAGTTTGACAAAAAAAAAAAAACTGTCACTCTTAAGCCCCATACACACTATCAGTTTTCTTGCAGGTTTTTCTCTTCAGGTTTACCAAAACCATCTAATATGAGGTCAAACCTTAAGAGTTTCAATTCGTATGCAATCAGGCAGGCCCTTGCACTACATGGTTTTGGTAAACCTGAAGAGAAAAACCTGCAAGAAAACTGATAGTGTGTATGGGGCTTTACATTTATCATTCTCCCCCCTTTTCTTCCTCATTACAGACTGAAGGAAGAAATGCGTGGTGCAGGAAAAAAGAAACAATGAAATAACCTATGATACTTTTACCGCCTTAGACTCATATTTATCCATATGTACCGCTGTCTACATACACCTGTTCTCTGTGTACAAACTCCTTGGACCTGAAAAATACTTATAAGCAAAATCATTACTCTATCCTTCATATTTAACCTGCAAAGAATGGTAAAACAATAATGACATTCCTGTACATTGGTAAATTGTCAATGACATTCTTTCAAAACTGATTCAAACAAAACCCTCTGTAACCCTTACTTTTCCCGTTCCTACAAAAATACAACAGCCGCGACGCATCGAAGGATTGCCGCGGTAAGTTCGAACATATTCACGTTACTACATACAAACATTCCGATACAAACGTGGGGGAAATACTTCCCAGTTTCCAAAACCACAAATGAAAAAAAACAAAAACAGCCAGAATTCTACCTTCACTCTTTCAGCGATAGGAAAAAATAGAATGGGAATATGAGAGCAGCTCGAGAACCTTCCATGTACCAGCCATACAAGGTTCAAACAAACGGGCATGAGCCACCGTTCCTCATCATTACAGATTTCTGAAGCCGCAGCTCAACTACATCCATTCCAGAGGGATACCCAAAATAGTATCCTTGGACCACCTATGTTAATCTTTTTGGGGTTCAAAGGCCTTTGCCCCAAAACTAGGCTTCATGCACTGTGCGACCGTCTGACTATGGGAAGCCTCCATTCCTTCCCTTTGCACAGACCTCCTTGTGTCCATGGCGATTCGAATCGGCTTATCGTCTTAAACCTGCGTCCAGGTTAAACCGTTGCACCCATTTTCGGAGATCACCGCCCGGTGTCTTCTTATACGGTGAATTGCAGAACTACAACCACTATATGGTCAAGTCCTCCAACTAGAAACCCTAACTGAGGCGTCAACTCTATGGCTTGTTGTCCCAACACTTTTGGAACTACAGAACAACCACAGATCAACCCCCGAATTAGGCCTCTACCCCTCACAGTGCATGCATACACAAGCGTTTTCCGCTATACACCCATACACTGCGTTGTCAGACTAAACCTCACAGAACACTTACGCCAGTTTACCACCTGCAGAACAATGTGGCTTCTCTCTGTATCTAGATGATAAAATAATGGTGATGTCGACTGTTTGCTCTCTACTCAAAACTGTATTACAGTACAAAACTTCACAAAACTGGAACAAAATATAAAAGACTTTTAAACGCCAAAATGCTTTCCATTTTCCTTCCAAGCACAAATCTCATTCAGACAACCCCAAGCTCCTCCCACCAACTTTCTGCTGATATATAAATGCTGAAAAGAAACTTCCGGTTATGCTCAGCTACTTAAAAAAAAAAACTGGTTTAATTACATATCAATTGTTCAGGAAGAGGGAGGGGGAGGGGAGGCCTTAATCGCCTTGTCTATCAAGACTCCAAAAAAATCCATGGCTACACATTATATATTTCAACAATTTAAAACCTTGTCAAGAAAATGATGGAATAAAACCCCCCTTTGCAAATGGGAGGGAATCCCCCCTGACCCACACATCCCTGGAAGTCAGACCATAAGTTGGGACTCAAAATACAAACTCCTGCCAAAAGATGGCTATACAGTACAAGTTCCAAAAAAATGAATTGCCCTCTGGGAAACTCCCAAATATTTAAACATAAAAACACATCATTGTACAAAAACTCTGTTAGTCTTACAATCTATCAAAATTCAGTGTAAACTGAAGTTTTTCTTAAAACCAAAATCCAATGCAAAAAAAACGCCGCGCATATACTGCAAAGTCAGCTGACCCTGCAATAGCTTACATTCACTTAAATGAAAACAGAGAAATCCCCAACCTAACATCATGTGCATGGAGTTTGCATGTCCTCCCTGTGTCTGCGTTGGCCTCCTCCCACACTCCAACTGCTGGTAGGTTAGCCAGATCCCATCCATAAATAGGCCCCAGCATGTGCGTGTGTCTGCAAGCACGTTGTGGCCCCTCGGGGTAAGACCGCGCTATTTCAAGATACCTCTCAACTCACCTCAAAAGGTGATGCTTAGAAAAGCAATTTAAACCAGCGAATTCATTAAACAAAAACCAGTCTCTCAGTATGTCCCCCTGGTGTCTCACTACTCTTCCCAGCAGTGCACAGGTCAAACTGTAAACGCATAAAACATAAGAAAACTGCGCCGATCAACAAATGCCAATACAGCATATTCAGGAGCCGTGTTTGCTAAACTGGAACTTCCTATCTCAAACTGTAAACGTCTCTCAAAATGGCCGACAAGCCAGGACTACAAAATGGTGGATGACCCACCACAGCACCTCATGGACAACAAAAATTGCGCCATTGACGCATGCAATTTTTCCCGCCAAAACCAGCATGGGACGTCACAATGAACACCACATTGGTTCCCCTACACAAAGAAAAACACAAATTGCCTCTAACAGGTTCCAAGGCAGAAAAGATCGCACTATATTCGCACCAAACATCAAAATCTGCCCCAAAGGCTGAGAAATTCCACCAGCGAAATAGCAGATGAATGCCACATGGTATAGTGCCCAAAAGAAAGGTGGCTGCACCTTCCCTTATAGGATACTCACAGGCTAAAGAAAAACTGTGCCTCAAAATGGCAGACAAACCTGCAAGGCTAACAAAAGCCAAGAATGGCGCCATTACTTTTTCTCGCCAAAACCAGCATCTCTTTAAAAGAAAATCAAAAAATGTTTTTCTCCACAAAGACTGACTACACCATTGAAACTTTTCTAAATTATCATCAAAATCCACTGAAAAAGGTGTCAGCTACACTCTACAAGGACCACATGTACACTTACAAACTTAGCCTCCCTTTTGCCAACTAAACAGCACATTCAATAAATGTGAGTTACATGACAATATTAAAAACATGTTCATTTCTCTAAGTTCATATACTCTGAGATATTCACCACTTTTCTCTACCTAAAGTTCACACACAGTGGCCTCAGCTTCCATAACAAAGCCATTGCAGAGACATACTATGTCTGCCTTCTAGCAATGCCTGGCCACTTGGATATGCGGCGGGAACTTTCAACTCAAAAACCAAACACTTTACTTAAAATATTTTTACACTTATGGGGACATGTGTCTTTGTCCCCTATAAAGGCAAAAATCACAATTTATCCATTTCTATTTTTCATAGAAATCACAAACACCACACACATACAGTATATTGTTGCTTGTATGTCTGCTTAGAGTGTCTTTCCCTCAGGGCACAGCCCCTGCAACACAAAACAGTGGGCAAGCCCTTCCCCCATTCAAGCACATGGCAGCCAAACAAACAATCTACTTACAAACTTCTCAGTGCACTAAATACCACAGCTATACCTTCATTTCATACACAATATACAGTTTCCATCAGCATTCACACAGGCACAAACACTACACACAACTTTGTAATGAAAATTGGAAAGTCAATAGATACACAACTTTCAAACATGTTGGCAGTGATAGCCATGTTGTCTGCCCCCCCCCCCCCCGCTAAACCTCATGGGGGCAGCCATTTTCAGCTTCTCTCACACAAACATCCAGGCACACCCAGGCATACCCACACACAATCAAATTCACAGGCATACGATCCATGACAAAATCACACACACACATACGATTCGCAGACATACACACGCACACATACACACGCACACATACACACGCTGCAAACTTGAAGCATTATTTCAAAAAGACAAAAATGTTCTTTTAAAGAGTAGAGCCCCCCACATCGGAACGTAGATCCACACTTCCCCCCATCTCGATCCGATGTCCAAAGGGACTCCATCTATTCCCAAAATCCTGGCCCGCCATTACTGTCGTGGAATTTCAGGCTGCTGTTTACAGAGCACACAGCCTATAATTCCTGTGCTATCTAAGCACACATCAGTTTTCATCTTTTTGAAGTAATGCTATCTTTAAGTTTGCTAAAGATCCACTCACCGTTCATCCCCATCATTCATCCAAGAAAGGCAGCACCACAAAAGCTTATCTTCTTATCAGGCCATTCCAGCAAAGACTCTTCAGCCGACGCCAATCATAGGCTTTTATTAAACTCAAAAGATCTCAAGACAGGAGGTGATTGGTTGCAGCAACCAGTCACCTCCCCCCATGGGCGGGAACATCACAGGATGTTCCCTCCTCACAGGAAAATGACCATGCAAGGAAAATGGCAGTACCTGGACATTCCTTCCAACAGGAGATGTCATACATGAATACAATAACGTATGATGGCTAAAGTTACCGTTGATAGGAATTCTTATTCTGCGCTATTCCATAGAATAACGCATATTAAGATTATACTATTATTGAATGGGGGAGGGAGGCTATCTGCAGACGCACGCTACGAATTCCAACCAATGTTGATCAGACATAGCAGAGACAAGAGCGCCCATCCGCCTATAACCAATGATGTAATTGCAGAGCGAGCATATCCCCTCCTTAACGATCGTCCATGCTAATGCACAGAGGGCCCCCGTTGGTGGACATATCCGCCCCCTGCAAACATCACACTCCAACCTCAAGACGTTTTCCCCTATCAGACGGGATTCAACCAGCCTCAGACCACCCCAATCAGCTCTTTTAGAGCGGGTTGCGGAAGTACTAACACTGGGTGACACTATGACAATACATATTAAATACATCTCCATAAAAATCTCCACAACAGGTGGCAGGAAACATGGCAAGTGACAATCCGCATTTGGTGGCAGGCGACGTGGCAAGTGACAATCTGCATTTGGTGGCAAGTGACAATCCGCATTTGGTGGCAGGCGACGTGGCAAGTGACACACTCTGGGCTCCCACTGATTCTGCATTATGGTGAGTTGAACCATTTAATTTTATATTACAATGTAATAATATAAATAATGCGCTTCAATCATCCTGAAACCATAATAACCATGGTGCCGTGATGATTGAAGCGCCAATACCAGCCATTTCCCTGATAAATTGCCCCCAAAAAACATATTTTCTGGCAGTGCCCCTCCCGAGACTTGACTCTGGATCCGCCCCTGGTACCACCAACACCTAAGGCCCAATTTTCTGCAGAGTGTATAGGGCAGGCCGTATAGTATATATAATGCTGTTCAGAGTATATAGTGCCTGGGGACCTGGGGGACCCCCACGCCATTTAAAAAAAAAAAATTGGGTGCAGGGTTCCCCTTAATATCCATACCAGACCCAGGGGGCCTGGTAATGGACTGGGGGGGGACCCATGCTGTTTTTCTCAATTATTTTCATCTATATTGCCGGGACCCAACAATACATTACAGCCGCAAGCAGTTTTGAATGACTTTTTTTCCTTTAGAAATTTAATTTTGCTGTGGTATTGTTCTAAACACGGGAAAATTGCGCCATTTTACAGGCATACTATAGACACCCCCCAGGCACAATATTTAAAGGAACATTTCATTTTTTATTGTTTCACTTTAAGCATTATTAAAATGACTGCTCCTGAAAAAAACTGACGTTTTTTAAAACTTTTTTTAGCATTGATACATGTCCCCTGGGGCAGGACCCAGGTCCCCAAACTTTTTATGGCAATAACTTGCATATAAGCCTTTAAAATGAGCACTGTTGATTTTTCACGTTCGTGTCCCATATACTTTGATCGTGTTCGAACAAACTTTTTGCCTGTTCGCATGTTCTGCTGCGAACCGAACTGGGGGGTGTTCGGCTCATCCCTACTTCTGGGTGATATGGTAGGTTGTTGGATGAATCAGTCTCAGCTAGGCTGGTACCATCAGTAGCCATATTTTAGAAGAGTACAAAAATGGAAGAGTAGGATAGGCACTGTTTGAGCCAATCAGTGTGTCCTGGGTATTTTAAGATATAAGCACCACCCCTCTGCATATAAAGGAGCTAACTGAACTAATATATGGGCTAGAATTGAATCAGGCCGTATTTGGATAAAAACAAAAGTTGTCATACTAATGTACGGTAATTTGTTCCAAAAAATGTCTCCATTGCCTCACTTTCTCAATTATTGTAAACTTTTTCTTTTCTTTAGCGTGCGTTCCTTGTGAACAAACTTGTTTTAAGGGGTTTATGATTGTAAGTAGTCTATAGAGCTAAATAAGACATTTTGAAGGCCTATTTTAATTTAGCTAATGTTTTTCATCCTACAGGTTATGAGTGGGGACAAATAATATTTCAATTAATATCAAATAAATGCATTCTATGTTCATAAGTCTTAAGCTGGCCATACAAGGATCGAAATTCAGCCAGTTCAGCAGGGACTGGCCAAATTTCGATCCATGTATGGGCGGGCTGGTTGTACAGAAGTCAATCTACTGATTGGTTTCTGTACAACCAGCCTGTTGGATTTTCCCCACATTATCAGCACCACTGGCCATTGCTGGCAGTGGTGATCAGTGTATTTTTATGGTGGGGAAGTCTCCGCTGTCAGAATACAATGACTCAGCGGGCAGGACTAGCTTTTCTCTTAGGGTTGTGGCTGATTTCTTAAGAAACCAAAACGGTAAAACAGCCCATAGATGAGTGATTTATTTTTAATGACTTGATTCCTCTATCCATACACTTAATGTGGATAGAGGAATCAAGTAATTTGTTTTTCGTTCAACCCGCTGGTTGATTGAAGAAAAAAAAGACTCATCTTTGGGCTGCTTTTCAGTTTTAGTTTCTTCACAAATCAGCCACAGCCTTGACAGAAAAGCCTGTCCTTTACCAGCATGCTGTAGAGAAGGACCCTTGTTCTCTGGAAGCAGTGGACCCTGTGCAGAGGTCTAACCCCCCTCCTGGCTGAGTCAGACTGATAGCGCTGCAGAGAGACGTGGCCAATTTCGAAACAAAGCAAAGCTAAATTGAACAATTTTAACCCAATTTGTTTTGATGCACCTGGGCTATACAGTATTTAGCTAATTTAAACTGGAAGCTCAGTTAGACTTTAAAGTGATATTAAACCCTCAGTTTTTAAAAACTTTCAGCAGCTGCTTTAATCACTTAACCACTTAAGCCCCGGACCATTTCGGACCATTAGGACCAAGCCTGTTTTTGGGATTCGGCACTTCGCTGCTTTAACTGTAAATTGTGCGGACATGCAATGTTGTACCCAAATGAAATTTGCGTCCTTTTCTTCCCACAAATAGAGCTTTCTTTTAATGGTATTTGATTGTCTCTGCGATTTTTATTTTTTGCGATATAAATGGAAAAAGAACGAAAATTTTGAAAAAAAAAGATATTTTCTACTTTTTGTTATAAGAAAAATCGAATAAACTCAATTTTAGTCATACATTTAGGCCAAAATGTATTCAGCCACATGTCTTTAGTAAAAAAAATGTCAATAAGCGTATATTTATTGGTTTGCGCAAAAGTTATAGCGTTTACAAACTAGGGTACATTTTCTGAAATTTACACAGCTTTAAATTTATGACTGCCTATCTCATTTCTTGAGGTGCTAAAATGGCAGGGCAGTACAAAACCCCCCAAAATGACCCCATTTTGGAAAGTAGACGCCCCAAGGAAATTGCTGAGAGGCATGTTGAGCCCATTGAATATTTTTTTTTTTTGTCCCAAGTGATTGAATAATGACAAAAAAAAAAAAATTACAAAAAGTTGTCACTAAATGATATATTGCTCACACATGCCATGGTTATATGTGGAATTGCACCCCAAAATACATTCTGCTGCTTCTCCTGAGTACGGGGATACCACATGTGTGGGACTTTTTAGGAGCCTAGCCACGTACGGGACCCCGGAAACCAAGCACCGCCTTCAGGATTTCTAAGGGCGCAAATTTTTGATTTCACTCCTCACTACCTATCACAGTTTCGAAGGCCATAAAATGCCAAAATAGCACAAAACCCCCCCAAATGACCCCATTTTGGAAAGTAGACACCCCAAGCTATTTACTGAGAGGCATGTTCAGTCCATGGAATATTTTATATTTTGCCACAAGTTGCGGGAATATGACAAACTTTTTTTTTTTGCACAAAGTTGTCACTAAATGATATATTGCTCACACATGCCATGGGCATATGTGAAATTACACCCCAAAATACATTCTGCTGCTTCTCCTGAGTACGGGGATACCACATGTGTGGGACTTTTTGGGAGCCTAGCCGCGTACGGGACCCCAAAAACCAAGCACCGCCTTCAAGGTTTCTAAGGGCATACATTTTTGATTTCACTCCTCACTACCTATCACAGTTTTGAAGGCCATAAAATGCCAAGATGGCACAAAACCCCCCCAAATGACCCCATTTTGGAAAGTAGACACCCCAAGCTATTTGCTGAGAGGCATGTTGACCCCATTGAATATTTTTTTTTTTGTCCCAAATGATTGAATAATGACAAAAAGAAAAAAAAATTTACAAAATGTTGTCACTAAATGATATATTGCTCACACATGCCATGGTTATATGTGGAATTGCACCCCAAAATACATTCTGCTGCTTTTCCTGAGTACGGGGATACCACATGTGTGGGACTTTTTGGGAGCCTAGCCGCGTACAGGGCCCCAAAAACCAAGCACTGCGAACGCTGCAGTTATGTGTGTTGTGTTTGGTAAGTGACAGTGATCGATCGATACTGCACTTGGGTGGGCTGGGCTGGGCTGGGCTGGGCGGAGGGGCTAAACGCAGGCGCTAGCAGGTATCTGGGCTGATCCCGCTAACACTGCGTTTTTGGGAACCCTAAACCGCTGGGGATGCTAGTATAGATCTGATCAGATCTGATCAGATACTATACCACTAAGGGGGGTGTATGCTTTGCGCGTGGGTGTTAGCATTACTGTCACTAACCTAACACTGCCTGGGGCGACGCAGACCCTCTCTGGCGCTAAAACCTAATTGATCTCACCCGCCGGGCGATCAGGGGGGTTAAACCTTTATTGGGTTATATACGGCGGGTGCCCTGATGCTATAAAAAGCAAACTAATCAACCAGCGTCACCCGTAACCTTTATATGGTGATCACTGGTGAAAGGGTTAACTAGGGGCAATCAGGGGGTTAAAACCTTTATTAGGTTAAATATGGGGGTACCTGACACTATATAAAAACCTGACGGGTAACCTAAATAACTAAATAACTTACTGGCTAACCAGTGACACCAGTGACGCTTATACGGCGATCACTGGTGAAAGGGTTAACTCTAGGGGCAATCAGGGGGTTAAAATAATATATGGGGGTACCTGACACTAATAAAAACCTGCGGCGAACCTAAAAAAAAATAACTGCCTATCTAAAACACCAGCGACACGAATACAGCGATCGGAAAAACAATCGCTTAGTGACGCTGAAGTTAGGGGGTGAAAGGGTTACCTGGGGGGTGATCAAGGGGTTAAACCTTTATTAGGGGGGGTTAGGGGGCTACCCTGGACCTAAAGGGGCCTAATCCTAACTGCCCTGCAACTTTTTACAATCACAGATGACACTAAATGCAGTGATCAGTAAAATAAATGATCACTGCAATCAGTGACACTGTGATTGGGGGCTTTGGGGTGACCTGGGGGGTGATCTGGGGGTGACTGGGGGGTGATTTGTGTGCCTATGTGTACCTACGTGTCAGTGGACTGTTGGTGCACTAACTTGCTTCTTCTCTGCTCGGCGCCGGGAACGGAAAGACCGCGACGAGGGAGATGACATCACTTCCTCCAGCCTTGTTTACATCACATGGCGGAGGAAGCATTTTCATTGGCCGGGAGCGATCGCGAGAGGGGGGGGCGGAATCGAGTGGCCGCCCCCTCATGCCTGATCGCTCCCGAACACTTAACGGCCGCTCACTGCAGTGAAGGGGGGTCCGGATGGACCCCCCAACTGCACAAAGGCGATCACGTAGATCTACGTGATTCTGCCTGTCCGTGCCATTCTGCCGACGTAAATCGGCGGTGGGCGGTCGTTAAGTGGTTAAAGTGGATGTAAACCTGAAAAAAAAAAGTTTTTAATTAAGGCTTGCACCTTGTACAGTAGTACATTTTGCCACAAAGAGTTTTTTTTTTCCCACTTCCTTTTTCCAAAAATTTCTTTTTTAGTCTTTTTCACATAAACTTACATACTTTTCAATACAAAAACATAAAAATTGCATACATACACATAAAACATTTATATGATCTCAACTTTCCCCCTGCCTTAGAAAAAAAAAAATAGAAAAAAAGAAAGAACCATTAGTAGTATATTTGGTCTGTATCCTATAGGTTTACCCTCCCCCGTAGGATGTTCTAGTTATATAAACCCTGTAATCTTAGTCTGCTGATTTGGGAGGTCTGGAATAAGAAAAATAAACGTATGGTACAGAGAGATGAGGAGGAGGTAGAGTAAAGGAAAAAGGGAAAGGGAAAGAGGAGGGGGGGGGGGGGGCGATATGGGAAAGAAATAATATATATATAAAAAAATTGTATTATTAATAAATAAAATAAATAAATAAATAAATAAATAAAATAAAATAAAACAATTTTTTAGTGTTAGTGCCTAAGATGTCTTTATTTAAAAACACTTATCTAATAGTGATGTATTCTCTTTTATTCCCCAAAAAAAAAAAAAGGGAAAAAATTGTGGAACAATCAGGAAGGCTAGCCCTACTAGCCTAAATAGTGGATCAAAAAAGAAAAAGAAAAAAAAAAAGGGGAAAAACCAGGAAACTAAGTGTGGAAGGGGGTATCTACTCCCCGGAATTTGTATTAGTGTTGGTGTCTGATATGTGGTTATTATATAACAATTATCTATATATCTATCTTAAAAAAATTAAAAAAAGAGGAAAAATAAAAAATAAAGGGATGGGGAAGGGAAACCAGTAAATATGGTGTAGGAGGGGACATCAACTCCCCAGACTTTTATATTAGTGTTAGTGTCTAAAGTGTGCTTATTATATAATATTTCTTAATGATAACTATATATCTATAAAAAAAAAAAGTGTTGGTGTCTGATATGTGGTTATTATATAACAATTATCTAAATATTCTTTGTGGCAATATCTAAAATTGCCACGAAGAGTTAATCCAGCTCTGAGCAGTCATCTTTTTTTTTTAATGAGATAAAAATGGACACACAGAGAAATAGGAGTCAGTTCTTCCCCCTTGCTGTGACAGACAGGTAATTTCCTTATCTCAGGCACAAGCCTGAGAGAGACATTCTGTGTACTTCACCCCCCCCCCTCCTTTCTTCTCCAGCTCTCCTAGGATTGGCTGCTCCACGCCTCAGCATGATTGGGCGTGCTGAAGTCATGTGGTGACTTTCCTGGATTTTGACTGGATGTTAGTGATCATGGGGCATAATCCACAAGACCAGCAGAAGTTCAGTGTAAGAAATACCTATGCCTGGCCAAGGGGAGTGTAGAGGTGGGCGAGGAGTCTACTGACATCACGACTCCACCCACCGAGCTCCAGACAACAGACCTGCCCACAGAATCTGCAGTTTTTCAGGTTTCATAACAGACAGAGGGGAGACATTTGACAGGTAAGGATACATGCAGGAGGCATGCATAGCCATCTACATAACCACTATGGCAGTAGTTTAGAAGGGATGAGAGTGGGTTTACATCCACTTTTTGTTTTTTTTTTATAAATCTTTTTATTGAATTTTTATAAAACATACACACATTTTGCCCACACCTAGGCATAACAGCTGCCCACGCAGGGGCCATTACCCTGTTTCGGCATCAGACCGTCACAGGGCGACAAATAACAAAGAACTTAACTTAGTCTATACTACAACCCCAAGCTTGGGGAGAGGGTTCAGTCAACATACGTCATGCTTCAAAGTGGTATTGATAGAGGAAGGTAGCCTGGAAACATTATTTGGGTTAATAGATCGATAGTTCAATGGTACAATAGAAGTCTAGACAGTGGTCACTGTATCACTTGCCGTGCTTCTGTCATCTAACCAACAGTTCCATACCTTTTCAAATTTGTGCGGACAACCTCTAGACAAGTACGTGGCTCTATATAGGGGCAAACTGGCATTAATTAAGTTTTTCCAAAATTTAACAGAGGGGGGAGACGATTGTTTCCAATTCATTGTAATGGCTTTGCGCGCATAATACAACAACAGGGATATGAGTGTTTTTCTGGCTCTGAGTATTGGCAGTTGGTCAACCAGTCCTAGCAAACAGTGTATGGGCTCGCATGGGACGCAAGTCCCGGTGGCCTTATTGATCACCCGTAGCACCTCACTCCAATACTGTACAATTGCTGGGCAAGCCCAGAAAATATGGAAGAAACCCCCTGGCCGGTAGGAGCAACGCCAGCACTCCGGAGAATGCTCCGGTGACATCTGGTGCAGCCTGTGAGGCGTGTAGTGGGCCCTGTGGACAATTTTATATTGGACTAATTTGTCCCTTGCTGAGATCAGAGGGGAGAAGGGATAATCCCAAACCTCCCTCCAGTCGTCCGCGTCCAGCCCCGGTATGTCCTCCACCCATTTCCTGCGGAGGGAAGACAGCTCGGGGATAGCAGCAACCAGCAGGGATCCATAAATCTGAGACGCGGGCTTCTCCAGGTCTTTCACCCGGATAGTAGATTCCAACTCTGAGTATGCCAGTTCGACTGGCCTGCCCAAAAATTGGCACCTGAAGGCATGTGCAATTTGGAGATACCTAAAGTGGGCTCGGTCAGGTACGTTGAATTTAGCACATAAAGTGTGAAAGGGAGTGAGATCTCCGTTGGTGATGATATGTTTGAGGGTCAGTATTTTATACTTGGCCCAGGCCTGCAGATCGGGGATAGTGTGGAATTGTGATAGGTTGGGAATCAGCCACAGGGGGGTGTGAGGAGACCAAGAGTTCGGCTGGGGTGCCCTTAGTGCCTCACCCGCCTTCCATGCCCGCATAGTGGTACGCATGGAAGGGGTGAGATTGTGAGGCGTTTTAGGCCCCCTGAATAGCAGTCCCTCCAGTGCCTCCAGGGACCCCACTACGGCTGCCTCCAGTACCGTCACGGAGTTGGTCAGGTCCGGTCTCAGCCACCAGTGGGCGGTCACAAGCTGAGTGGCCAAATAATACTTGTAACAATCAGGGAGAGCCAAGCCGCCACTATCCACAGGCCTGGTCAAGGTGGAATATTTGAATCTAGGTGGCCTGCCCCCCCAAATAAAGGAGAGGAAGAGTTGCCTGAGGGAATTAAAGAAGACTTTAGTCAGCCATTGAGGGGAGTTCCGAAAAATATACGTGAGCTTAGGAAGGACTTTCATTTTAATCAGGTTAATACGCCCGATGAGAGAAAGGGGGAGGTTACTCCACGCCTTAAGTTTGGCTTTAATGGTCACCAGGACAGGGTCGAGATTTAGCCGCACAAAATCCCCAGTCTCCCTTGAGATAACAATTCCCAAGTAGGTGAACTGTTCAACCCACTGAAGCGGGAGAGAGGAAGGCGAGGAGGACCGGGCCCCCGCATCCACTGGGAACAATTGCGACTTGTGCCAGTTCACCCTTAGCCCCGTGAAGGCGGCGAAGGCATCCATGATACCAAGTGCGCCCCGCAGAGAGTCACCAGCATCATTCAGGAACAGGAGCATATCGTCCGCGTATAAAGCCACTCTCTCCTCCAGCCAGCCCACCCGAAGACCACGGACCTCGGCCGAGCTCCTAAGGGCCTCAGCAATAGGCTCCACGGCCAAGGCGAACAGAGTCGGGGAGAGAGGGCATCCCTGTCTGGTGCCCCTCTGCAGGGAGAACGGAGGAGACAAGGAGCCATTCAGCTTAATGCGTGCCGTAGGACCAGTGTAAAGTGTGCGTATCCAGCCTATAAATTTTAACGGGAACCCCATTCGTCTAAGCACCTCCCACAGATAGACCCATTCCACTGTGTCGAATGCCTTCTCTATATCCAAGGTGGCAATGGTTCTAGTACCCTGGTTAGTATGGGGGGCATGAATATTAGTGAATAATCTGCGTATATTAATGTCTGTAGATCTACCGGGCATGAAGCCCGTTTGGTCGGGGTCAATCAGGGACTTTATCACTACGTTGAGTCTAGTGGCCAGTAACTTGGTCAAAATTTTAAGGTCACAGTTGAGAAGTGCAATTGGCCTGTATGAGGCGCAGAACTTAGGGTCTCTATTAGGCTTAGGAATTAGAACCACATGGGCTTCTCTCATAGAGGGTGGCAAGGAGTCTTGATTCAAGCAAGCTTGAAACATCTGAGCTAGTTTAGGGGCGAGCAATTCTGCGTGGGCCCTATAGTACTTAATGGGCAGGCCGTCCGGCCCTGGGGTTTTTCCTCCAGGAAAAGACTTAATGGCCAGTGTGACTTCTTCTGGGGTGATCTCCGAGGCAAGGAGCTGCCTCTCCATGTCAGAGAGCCACCCCAGGGCCAATGTGTCCAGCAGGGAGATCATAGGCGCAGGATCAAACTCGTCAGGAAGTGAAGAGACATAAAGAGAAGTGTAGAAAGTGTTGAATGCAAACAGAATATCCTCCTGAGAGGTGGCTAAAGCGCCATCCGCCGTGAGGATCTCCGATATAACCGCTGAGGGCCTGTCCTGCTGCGCTAGCATCGCCAGCAGTTTGCTATTTTTATCTCCATGTTCAAAGTATGCCTGTCTGCTACCCTGTATGCCAAGACTAGTGGCATCTGTAACATAGAGATGTAGTTCTCGCCTAAGCGATGACAGGTGTTCAAAATTGGAAACCGTTGGCGAGGCTGAATACTGATTCATCGCCTCATCCACCCTACGCTGCAGGTCAGATACCCCGTCTCCCAGTTCCGCGTTTACCGCCGCCACAGCCGAGATATACTGACCCCTGCTGTGAGCCTTGGAGGCGTCCCAGGTCATCTCCAGAGAAGCCGACCCCGCATTGTGCGCCCAATACTCCCCCAGGGGGGAAAGAACTCTGTCGTGGACAGCCTCATTGTTGATCCAATGGGGTTGCAACCTCCAAAGGGCATTGTTCCACGACCTGGTGGTCCTAATGGTCAATTTAAGGGGGTGATGATCAGAGAGGCCAGAGGGGAGATAACATGCTTCCTGAACGTTAGCCAGCATGGTGGAATTAGCAAAAGCTAGATCAATGCGGGAGAAGGTTCTAAATGTGGCCGAAAAACAAGAGTACGTTCTATCTTGGGGATGAAGCCACCTCCATGCCTCCTGAAACTCCGTGGCCTGAGCCCACGTTCCGAGATCAGAGTTAAAATTGGATTGGGGGGAAGGCCTGTCCAGGTCACGGGACAGCGTGGCATTAAAGTCTCCCATGAACAGAACCTGCGCTGGGCAATGCGGAGCCAGCCTCTCGTAGAGAGTGTACAGAGCCTGCACCTGACCAGGGGGGGCAAATAAACATTCACTATGACATACTTTTGGGTATATACACTCATAACAACCATAACGAACTTTCCCTGGGGGTCCAGATGAACATCGTGTATCACACACGGTACACGTTTGCTAATCAGGATAGACACCCCACAAGATTATGAAGAGTAGGTCGCATGAAACGCCCTCTGTACCCAGGGCTTCTTCAGAGCCAGAACTTTGCTGCCGGTTAAATGTGTCTCCTGCAGTAGCACTATGTGGGGATTATGTATTTTCAAATATTGGAATAAGAGTGACCTCTTAAACTTCGAGTTGAGCCCCCGACCATTCCATGACAGAACGGTCAGGAGCTCAGCATCCGGAGGAGCCATCAAGGAACACCAGGGGGAAATAGAAGCAGGATGAGACCATCAACCCAACACATATAAGTAAACACAGTAGTGGCACACCTATTCAATAGGGTCAGAGACCCATAAGGTAATTGAGCAATACAGTAATTATCTGGACCTTCATAACAATTGAACCCTTCTCCCCATAACATAAAACACCCTACCCAAACACCATACAAACCTAGCGTCAAGGGCCAAAAAAAAGGGACCCAAGAGCCATAAAAACTGATGCAGGGTTTTGTCCCTTAACTGAGAGAAACATGTAATCTTTAGGTCACTGCGACCCTAAGAAGTCGGCCCGTAGGACCGCAGGTGAGAGAGAAGTTTCCGGGGAAGTCCGCCTCAACTCTGGGTGGGGGTCCAAGGTGTGGAAAGGGGGGAACAACTTGAGTCACCTTGGTTCATGAGCGAGGCAGTTCGTTAGTTGCCATTGGAGCTCCTTAGACAGGAGTGAGTGGAAGTTAAATCAGCCGAAGTGTACATTTGTGTAGAAGGAACAAAGGTGAAAGCCAGCAGGGATAAGCAGGATTAGGGGCATAGAAGGGGGCAGTGCTGGGATTCATCAGAAGACAGGAAAGATGTTCATTGATGGGATAGTAGAAGCATATCTGTTCCCTGCCGGGTGAACTCCACCATTGGTCCTCGGCTGTCTAAGATTAACGGGCGTCCAGCCACGCCGCTGCCGACTCCGGGGTATCAAAGAAATGAGTGTCGCTACCGTCAGTGACTCGCAGTCTGCTGGGATACAACAGGCCAAAGCGTAGTCCCTTCTCCCGGAGTCGGCGTCTCACATCAGTGAAGGACTTGCGACGTTGTTGCACCTCCTGGGAGAAGTCCGGGAAGAAAAGTAGTCTGGTGTTTTCATACTTAATGTCAGGCATGGCTCGTGCCGCCGCAAGAATGCGGTCCCGGTCCCGGTAGTTCAGCATTCGTAGCAGGAAGGGGCGTGGAGGGGCCCCAGGTCTCGGAGGGAGCGGTGGAACCCTGTGGGCTCTTTCAACCACAAAGGTAGATGCCGGGGCACCCAGGTCAAACAGGGTGGTCAGTAATTGCTCAGTAAATTCAGCAGGCCTAGGGCCCTCGGCCCTCTCGGGCAGTCCAATTATACGGATGTTGTTCCGCCTGAGGCGGTTCTCGGTGTCTATCGCGCGCTCCTGCAGCGCTTTCACTTGAATTTGGAGGGCCCGTATCTCCCTGGAGTCTGACCGGACCGTATCCTCCACCACAGAGACCCTGTCCTCCACCTCCGTGATGCGAGAGCGAAATTTATCCATATCTTGACGGAGAAGACCGACATCCACTGTCAAAAAATCAATTTTAGATGTCAGAGTTTCTTTACAGGATGTGATGGCTGCCAGGATCTCCACTCCCGTGGGTGGCGCCGCCACCCCCGACTCCGCAGCCATCTGCGTATTGGCCGCTATCCCAGCTGAGGATCTCCGCGGAGACGAAACAACTGCTGACGGGGGTATGTGAGGAGCCTTCGGGCCCTTATTTGCGGAGTAGCGGGTCCTAGGGCGGCCCATCCAAGCCTTACCCCAAAATTAGGGAAAGTTCAGGGGGGGGGGAGAGGGTGGTTCGCGGGCAGAGGGGCCCAGTCCAAAAAAGGGGAGGACGGGGGGCACAGCAGAGACAGGATGGAGAGGTGCAGGAGTGGGGGAGCCCCCCCCCCCGCAGTATTGTGAGGCAGTCAATCACCCAAAGGATCCCAGGAGGAGGGAAGGCGTACCTGCGTCCGATGGATGGGCCGGTTAGGAGGCCGAAAGATGGCTGCGGGCTGCAGACGTGGATGCGTAGGAGCAGCTCTCCGAAAGTCGTCAGACGCGGTGCCGACCCCCCCCGGCACGGATGGTGGCTCCGGAGGACGTGCCCGTCCGCCGCGCGTCCCGCGGCACTCAGAAATTGAGGACGGAGGCTTCCGGTATCGCGGTAGGCCGCAAGATGTGCTTAGGCCGCAGGCCCGGGCAATCAACCTCCCGAGGTCCCCAGGCGGTCGCAGCGCCGGTCCGGATCACCCTCCCCACCACTGGCGCCCTCGGTGTGCGTGGATGAGGCACCTCCAGCCCCGCGAAGCACGGCAATCGAGCCCAGAGGCTCCGAGAAGGACAGCAGGCCGCAAGATGGCGGCGGGACCCGGGAGTACAGAGCCAGTCGCAAGTCCCGATAACGGCTCGATCGGGCGACCAGGGCCAAAAATACAGGATGTGGTCGAGGCAGAGGACCTTCAGGGACCCGCCAGGTAAGTTTGAGGGCTCACCCGGGCGGTGGGAAGGCAGGATGGCAGCAGATTTTGTCAGGATGTATGGAGCTCCTCAGCAACACGTCTTCCCTGCTCTACATCCGGACACGCCCCTCGGGTTTACATCCACTTTAAGGCTCGTACACACTAAAAGAAAATCGTGCAAACATTTCGTCCAAAGAATTTTCGTACGATTTTCGTACAAGAAAAATCAGAAAAGAAAGACTGTGCATGAACAGAAACAATAAACAACAATAAAAAGCCTTTGTCGTACAAGAATTTTCGTACAAATTTTCTTTCATCGGTTTTGATTTGCTGTGAAACATCGAGAAGAATCAGATGAACGTTCGCCCGATTTTCTTATAATGTGTACCCCACTTTACTGAGTTTGCTGCTTCTTCATCGATTATTCCTTGCCTATGTTCCTATTTGAGTTAGTTCCATGACAACTGCCCCAGGTTTCCTGTTTCAGACCTGATTCACACCTATGCACTTTTTAGTGCTTTTTGCATTTTGCAGATTTGCACTACAGTCCATTTAAGATGGTTTCCTATGGAACACGTTCTGTAGTGCACATCTGCAAAATACAAAAAAGCACAAAAAATGCATAGATGTGAATCAGGCCTCAGGTTGGCTCCTTTCTCTTGCAGCGTCCTATAGAGCCACCCTTGCGTGCAGGGACTAGAGTTGTGTCTCCCTACACTGTGTGCATCAATAGAAACACATCAACCCTATTCCTCTCTTCACCTCCCCCTCACATCTCCAAGCTAACAGACTCGCTGGAGACTGCACTGTCCACAGTTAATTCTTTCCTACGAAGACCAGAAGTTCAGGGGAGCAGCACTGAAAGAGCAAGAACCAACAGCATTGAAAGTTGTAAACTGCAAGTGCTTGTAAGAATTGTAACACATAGATTACTGGGGAATGTTTGGTTTATTGTGCCCAGTGTTTTAAATAAACAAAACAACGATGATGGCTAAGACTCCATTCACACAGGGGCAACCTGACTTCCAGCGCGACTTTGGGAGGTAAGTTGGACACGACTTGCGTATGAATCACAGCGCGACATGAAGCTACTTACAAGGCAACTTCAAGTTGCCTCCAGGACAGGAGACATTCCAGTGGCCAATCAAACAAGAATCAGCTCTGTGGGAGGGAGGGGGGAGGGAGAGGTTTGCCTGAGAAATGTATGTTCTCTTCCTGGAAAGTTGCTTCTGTTAAGACAGGGGATCCGACTTCTGAGGCGACTTCCATTGAAATCAATGGGTACAGGTCGCCTAGCAGTTGCCTAGAAGTCGGATTGAAGTAGTACAGGAACCTTTTTTGAAGTTGGAGCGACTGCAGTAGTGTGCATTAAGACGGCTCCATTCACTTCCATTGATTTTCTCATGCAGCGCGACTTGAGGCAACTAGGGGCGACTTGGGGCGACTTGAAGTCGGATCCAAAGTTGCCCCTGTGTGAATGGGCTCTTAGCGTTAAAGCCGTACAAGTCAAGTTAATATTCACAAAAAGTATACATTCTACTAAAAAATTCTTTGCTTCGCTTTTTATGAATGATCCTACTTATTTGTTGTGGAAGGGCCAGGGGTGGGCCAGCTTTGGTACACCCACAACTGGGTATAAGTAATTTTAAATTTTTCTAGATTGTTGTTGCCTAGCACAGGGTTGTCAACATTGCCTTCAAATTGTCAAATTCTGAAACAAGAAAGCAACTACAGTGGAACCTCGGATTGCGAGTACCACGGTTAACGAGCGTTTTGCAATGCAAGCAATTATTTAAAAAAAATCCTGACTCGGTTTGCGAGTGTTGTCTCGCAACACAAGCAGGACTCTGCTGTGTGCAGTACTGCATTTGGCCAGAGGTGCGGGGGTGCAGGTGACACTCTGAGCCGTTCGAAATACTCGAAAATACTCGGAAATACTCTGTTCCCGAGTGTTTCTGAGCCTTTCCGATGGTTTCCGAGTGCAGCCGAATGGTCTCCGAGTATTTCTGAGTCTCTCCGGAGCCCCTCCACCTCTGACCACATGCGGTATTGCATGCCATAGAAGTCAATGGATTATGCTTGTAATCCAAAATTCCACTGTACATATTTTACACAAATTAATCTGTTAATCTGTGATTTTTAGTAATGTAGGTGGAAGTCTGAGCAAAGGTTTATTGCAGTCTGACCTTTGGAAGACACTGCATAGGTAATTCCCACAATCACAGGCATATATCAGAAGTTCTGCAATGTAATTGCACCTGGAGATAAAGTAAACCTGTCACAAACTTAGGCACTTTAGATAGAGAACATGAAGATAAAATAAATGAGCAGAGTTTATTTTTGTAGTGGAAACCAAGTGCCAAAATGATTCTGTAAAATGTGGACTTGACCTATTCCTACCAGGTAATCATTCCTATTGGATCATATATGGGATTGGTGGTATCAATAACTAATAGAAAGACACAGAGGGCAGGAAAAGGTGAGGTCAAGCCCGAAACTCCTAAAAAAGGTGAGATTCGATTTTTTTTCATTGCATTTTTATTGCCAGAACTTTTTTTTCTATATTTGAAAAATAATTATAATCTCTGATCCAATCTTTAGGCTTCATTTAGACTGGAATTGACACCCATTTTTCCATGCAGACCGCATTTATTACACATGCGTCCGCTCCCTATAGGGGTGGACGCAGACACAATGTCTGCACAGACACAATCACATGTCAAAATTTGACATGCATGCAGAAGTGGGTGCACAGTTCAACATGCAGCTGTGTCCAGCTGTGTCTGTGTAGCTGCTGTGTCCGCATGCACCTTTACAAGCAGCGGGGCAGATGCAACCACAACAACAAACAGGGCCTGTATGCAGAATGTGTGTCAATGCTTGCCTGAATGAAGCCTTACCCAGATATTACAGTTCAATTTAAACATAGGCAAAAAAAAAAAAGCGTGGTTGGAAGGGGGGAGTATATAGGGCACCGATCTCCCTATGTTTAACCACTTCAGCCCCGGACCATTTGTCAGCTTAAAGACCAGAGGTCTTTTTACAATTTGGCACTGCGTCGCTTTAACTGACAATTGCGCGGTCGTGCGTCGTGACTCCCAAACAAAATTGATGACCTTTTTTTTCCCCACAAATTGAGCTTTCTTTTGGTGGTATTTGATCACCTCTGCGGTTTTTATTTTTTGCGCTATAAACAAAAATAGAGCGACAGTTTTATAAAAAATGCAATATTTTTTATTTTTTGCTATAATAAATATCCCCAAAAAATATATAAAAAAACATATTTTTTCCTCAGTTTAGGCCGATACGTATTCTTCTACATATTTTTGGTAAAGAAAATTGCAATTAGCGTTTATTGATCGGTTTGCGCAAAAGTTAAAGCGTCTACAAAATAGGGGATAGTTTTATAGCATTTTTATTATTATTATTTTTTTTACTAGTAATGGCGGCGATCAGCGATTTTTATCGTGACTGTGACATTATGGCGGACACATCCGACACTATTGACACATATTTGGGACCATTGTCATTTTTACAGCGATCAGTGCTATAAAAATGCACTGATTACTGTGAAAAGGACACTGGCAGTGAAGGGGATAACCACTAGGTGGCGCTGTAGGGGTTAAGTGTGCCCTAGTGAGTGTAGGGGGGATGGGCTACATGTGACAAGACAGTCATCACCGCTTCCGATTACAGGAAGCTGTGATCACTGTCATTGTCACTAGGCAGAGCGGGGCGATGCGTGTTTACATTAGCATCTCCCCGCTCTATCTCTCCGTGAGACGATCGCGGGTATCCCCGCGGCGATCGAGTCTGCGGGACCCGCGGTCGGGTTCACGGAGCTTTCGCCGCGCGTGTGCAAAATGGCGCTTCCTTTAAGGGGACGTATATATACGTCCTTGTGCCCAGGAGTGCCATTATGTCGATGTATATAGTCGTGTGGCGGTCGGGAAGCGGTTAAAGGATAACTCCACTTTCTTGGGGGAAAAAAATAGCAAATAAAAAAAAAATTATAATATAGCGTGTTATTACAAGTCATATTGTAATTGAATGTTATCAAAAATGACCTTTCCCTTTTAATCTGCAACGCTGTAATTTTTTGTAAAATACAATGCAATATGGCTACCTGGAGGCATTCTGTACACAGAATGTGTACAGAAGGCCCCCAGAAACATAATTTCCTGCTTGTGTGATTGGCTCACTGATTTTCTCAGAAGTTACAAAAGTCAGATTTCAGGCATCCCCTGCAATGTAATTTTTGGTGAGATACTCCCAGTAGGAAATCACATCTAAAGAGATGCAGACCCTGTAACGTTCCTCATTAGAGCCCTGCAAGTGCAGCAACCGATTGATAATTATGAAACTACTCCCGTTAGATTCACTTTCCACATGAATACAGACAAACACACAGGGATTTCTTCAGAATAACAAAAGGTAGGAATCTGCAACAAAGCTTGTTAAAATCCTTGCAATGTACATTGAACACCCAGAGGGAAGTTACTCTTTAACCACTTAAGGACCGCTGCACGACGATGTACGTCGACAGAATGACACGAACAGGCACAAGGGCGTACAGGTACGTCCCCTTTAAGAACCTGTCTGTGGGTTGCGCGCGCCGCCGCCGGCGCACTCGCTACTCGGTCCGAAGCTCCATGACTGCGTCCGCGGGACCCGCGGACCCGATCGGCGCCGGTGTCCCGTGATCGGGTCACAGAGCTGAAGAACGGGGAGAGGTAAGTGTAAACAAACCTTTCCCCGTTCTTCCTAGTGGCAGTGTCACTGATCGTCTGTTCCCTGTCATAGGGAACGACGATCAGTGACATCACACGCCAAGCCACGCCCCCCTTCAGTTAGAATCACTCATTAGGTCACACTTAACCCCTACAGCCCCACCTTGAGGTTAAACCCTTCACTGCAAGTGTAATTTTCACAGTAATCAGTGCATTTTTATAAATGGTCCCAAAAATGTGTCAAACGTGTCCGATGTGTCCGCCATAATGTCGCAGTCACAATAAAAATCGCTGATCGCCGCCATTACTAGTAAAAAAAAAAAATATTAATAAAAATGCCATAAAACTACCCCCTATTTTGTAGATACTATAAGTTTTGCACAAACCAATCAATAAACACTTATTGCGATTTTTTTACCAAAAATATGTAGAATACTTATCGGCCTAAACTGAGGAAAAAAAAAATGTTATATATTTTTTGGGAATATTTATTATAGCAAAAAGTAAAAAATATTGAATTTCTTTAAAAATTCTCGTTCTTTTTTTGTTTATAGCACAAAAAATAAAAACCGCAGAGGTGATCAAATACCACCAAAAGAAAGCTCTATTTGTGGGAAAAAAAAGGGGTTAATTTAGTTTGGGAGCACGTCGCACGACCGCGCAATTGTCAGTTAAAGCGACGCAGTGCCGAATCGCAAAAAGGGGCCTGGTCTTTAACCAGCCAAAATGGTCCGAGGCTGAAGTGGTTACACACAAGTGGATTTGCTCTTTAAACAGTTTACTTAAAGTGGAATTCCAGTCAAATTCTGACTAAACCTTAACCTTTTTTTAACCCCCATTCTAATGCCGCGTACACACGATCGGAATTTCCGAAAAAAATATTCGATGTGAGCTTTTGGTCGGATATTCCGACCGTGTGTATGCTCCATCGGACATTTGCTGACAGAATTTCCGACAACAAATGATTGAGAGCTGGTTCTCAATTTTTCCGACAACAAAAGTTCTTGTTTGAAATTCCGACCGTGTGTATTCAATTCCAACGCACAAAAATCCTACGCATGCTCGGAATCAATTCAACGCATGCTCGGAATCATTGAACTTCATTTTTCTCAGCTTGTTGTAGTGTTGTACGTCACCACGTTCTTGACGTTCGGAGTTTCCGAGCAACATTTGTATGACCGTGTGTATGCAAGACAAGTTTGAGCCAACATCCGTCAGAAAAAAATCCACGGTTTTGTTGTCGGAATGTCTGATCGTGTGTACGCGGCATAAGTCTATTCTATCTAGATTTAGGCTTAATTAGAATTTGACTGGAATTCCACTTTTTTTTTGCAACCTGCAAGGTAAGGTCCTAATGTGCTAGTATGCATCGCATACTAGCACATTATGTGAAACCTACCTTAGAACGAAGCTGTCACTGCTGACAGGGCTTCCATCTTCACCAGGTCTTGTTTCCCGGTTCGCAGACTCTGGCTGTGTGAGTGGCCGGAGTCGCGATGACGTCACTCTCGCGCATGCGTGCGAGAGCCACCGTTTACAGCACAGGACTCTGAAGGAACGGCCCGGGTGGCCGTTCCTTCAGAGCATATGCATTGGTGACATCTCCGGCTGCATTGACCATAAATATCGACTAAACGGTGCACGTTTAGGAGATATTTACAGTACCTGTAGGTAAGCCTTATTATAGGTTTACCTATAGAGATGAGCCGAACACCCCCCCCGTTCGGTTCGCACCAGAACCTGCGTCATTGGCTATTCCCTGGCAAGCAGGGAAAGCTGGGGCTTACCCTATGATGTGACGGGTGACCCCGCCCCCTCGTACGTCATGGGGGTTTCGTGTGGAGTGGAGACTGGAGGAGACTGCAGCGCTGGACATCGGATCACCGCGGGACACTGGATTACATCGCTGGAATGGGTTTTTTATTTTTTTATTTTTAACAAAGGACTTTCCCAACTGTGTCTGTGTGTTTTTTTACAATTTTTTTACACTTTCTTTGTGAAATGGTAGGGGTACAATGTACCCCTTACCAATTCACATAGGGGGGGCCGGGATCTGGGGGTCCCCTTTGTTAAAGGGGTCTTCCAGATTCCGATAAGCCCCCCGCCCTCAGACCCCCACAACCATCGGGCAAGGGTTGTGGGGATGAGGTCCTTGTCCCCATCAACATGGGGACGTGGTGCTTTGAGGGGTCACAGACCCCCAAAGCATCCTCCCCATGTTGAGGGCATGTGGCCTGGTACGGTTCAGGAGGGGGGGCGCTCTCTCGTCCCCCCCTCTTTTCCTGCGGCCTGCCAGGTTGCGTGCTCGGATAAAGGGTCTGGTATGGATTTTTGGGGGGAACTCCACGCCATTTTATTTTTAAATTTGGCGTGGAGCTCCCCTTAAAATCCATACCAGACCTGAAGGGTCTGGTATGGATATTTAGGGGGAACCCCACGTCGTTTTTTTTTTAATTTGACGCAGGATTCCCCTTAATATCCATACCAGACCTGAAGGGCCTGTTAATGGAATTTGGGGGGACCCCCACACATTTTTTTTTTCTTTATCAATGACTTTTTTCTGTATTGCCGGGAGCCGACAATTCATTATAGCCGCGAGTGCTTTTAAATCACTTTTTTTCCTTCAGAAATTACACTTTGAGCAGGGACAGTTCTAAGCACCGGAAACAAGCGCTGATTTACAGGCATACTATACGCACCCCCCAGGTACGAAATTTAAAGGAATATTTCACTTTTATTGTTTCACTTTAAGCATTATTAAAATCACTGCTCCCGAAAAAATGTCAGTTTTTAAAACTTTTTTTTGCATTGATACATGTTCCCTGGGGCAGGACCCGGGTCCCCAAACACTTTTTATGACAATAACTTGCATATAAGCCTTTAAAATTAGCAATTTAGATTTCTCCCATAGACTTTTACAGGGTGTTCCGCGGCTTTTCAAATTTCCCCCGAACACCCCAAATTGTTCGCTGTTCGACGAACGGGCGAACAGGCAATGTTCGAGTCGAACATGAGTTTGACTCGAACTCGAAGCTCATCCCGATTTACCTATAGATAAAATATATGCATGGGAGTTTACTCCCACTTTAAGGACCAATCTTCCATTGACAATAAATAATTATATTTCCATGGAGTTCCATCAATGGCGGCCTGTCAATACAGGGCGAAGGCGCCGGATGCATGGATTCCAATGGGTTTTTTTTAAGCACATGATTAGAGCCTGAGGCTCTAATTGGCTTTTAAAAGGGGTGGGCTTGGGGCACAGAGCACTGGGCCCTGAGCCCTCCCACTTCTGTGACAATAGTGCATTAATATTCACTATTGTCTTCCTGATTCTCCGATTGACCAGGGAGTCTCAGGACCCACTTCCTGTTCGGCTGGGAGGAGAAGGAACGCCCCGGAGCGAGGTCTCCATGGACGGCTCACCCGCAGCCACATCCAGCACTCTGACTCAGACAGTGGAGGGAGGAGGAGGGGAGGTCACAGTGTCATCTGCCTCCTAAGGTAAGGAGGCTCCCTGCTTTCCCGTCCGTCCGGAAGAGAAGGGGGTTGATGGTGCTGGTGATTGCCGCCTTCATGTCCGTCTCCAGCGCGGGAAGGGGAATGGCCCCCCGTGTCTCCAGCACCTGGGGGGATGGGTGGTTGGTTGTTGCTGGTGATCGCTGGCTCCATGTCCGTCTCCCATGGGGGGGTGGCATTGGTTTGCCACCCCCACAAAATATTGAGCACCAGCCGCCACTGAGTTCCATGTGTCCGGAAAGTAGGAGATCTTTCGCACTTTCTCAACATGCACGAAGCGTGATAATACCCTAAAGCCCCGTACACACGGTCAGACTTTTGCCCAACAAACTTTGTTTTAAGCAAGTTGGACCAACAATCCGACCGTGTGTACGCTCCATCGGACAAACTTTTTTCTTTTTCGTACATCACGGGACACAGAGCGACTTAGTCATTACTAATGGGTTATATAGATTACCTTCAGGTGTTGGCACTGGCCAATTCCAAACCGGAAGTACCCTCCCCTATATAAGCCCCTCCCACCCGGGAGCACCTCAGTTTTTTGCCAGTGTCTAAGGTGTTGGCCAAAGAGTAACATGTGTTTTCACTGGGCTTGCGTACAGGTTCTTTTGGGCCTTAGTAAGCTGTTCCGGATCCCACCAAAAAAGCTTCATAGCTAAACGGTCGGTACCCGGGCCTTGCAGCAGAAGAGCAAGGTTTTGCCTGTAATGCTTCTCTTAGGAGGGCTGGACCCTGGGATCCAGAGCTCTGGTCATACCCACGACCAAGACGCTGTCTGTGCAGGGTGCTATACAGGTCCAGGGGAGTGGAATCCTTGGGAACCCGGTCCCTGAAGGTTTAATTACAATGCCTGCCGTGATAGGTGAAGTTTGGACTTTTGTGGACCAAACAAAGTCCTGCGGCGGGGATCAGGTAAGTGGGGGCCCTCAGGAACTTGGTTCTATTGGGGGACCCCCAAGCCTAATTTGTCTTTCTGTCTGTTACCTAACGGTATTCCCGCTAAATATCTGTGTTTGCCTATAACTACTGAAAATGTAAAATTTTAATAGTAGTCAAGAAAAAAAAAAAAAAACAGGGACCGCGGTACCTGTGTTAAACCACTAGAGGCCGCTGTAGTCCATTTTTCTTGTAAATGTGGATCTTTGGTTTTCTCAACTTAAAAGATCCAGGCAGCTGGTAAGTTTCTCTGAGGGAATCCACTTCCTCTGCCCTGTTGCTGCGTTCATCCACCGCACAGGCCCTCCGGCAAAAAGGGCCCTGGCTCCTAGTCCTCTGTTGGTTTTCGAAAAGGGCGCCATTGGCGCACGGGCGCGCGCGCGGGCGCGTGCACGCGCCTCCTATGAAAAAAAGGGGCGGGGCGGGTGGATGACGCTCGATGCGCGCCGCGGCGCTTCTGCGCATGTGCGGGCGTCCCAGCATAGTTAAAAGACACAGTACAAGTGTCAGCTGGATGCAAACAGAGCTAGCAACAAACAGTGGCACACAGAGGCGGTTGATGCAGGCATCCCCATAGAAAGGCACTTTAGTGGACACCAGCTGGTATATAGCAGCACCTGTGTTAGATTATTACCAGCAAAATTGGTGTATGACGACGGGAATACCTCAGCTTTGTGCTTAAAGGATATGTCGTCCAGACGCTCCGGAAATAGATCTTCCAGGAAGCCAAAGGGGTCTCCATCGGGCTCTGAGGATATTGGGCATGCTTGTACTGCACCAATCTCCCCTGAGAATTCAGAGGTCAGTAGCTGTAGAAACCCCGCAGGAATGCCTGGTGCTGCGGCTGTCCCCAGTCCACCTGCTCCTGTATATATAACAGAGGAGGTTTTATCCTCAACTCTGGGAGGATTGGAAGAGAGATTAACAGCATTGATCGCTGCTTCCCTGTCTCAGGAAAAGCGCGTCCGATCTCCGTCTCCTCCTTCAGAGTGCCTGTTAGTGAAGGAACAGCCCCACACAGAGATCGACCTACCTGAAGGGGATCAGGATGAGGTTGATTCAGTTATGGAGGAATCAACAGTGGAAGAACCTTTCTCAGCATCTCAGGCTGAAAGATTATGGGTTCAGTCTCTGACTAATATGGTCCGATCAGCATTTAAAATGCCTCTGGCGGAACCACCATCCACTACGGTTTCCTCGCTGGGGTCGCTAAAAGCTCCCCAGGCTGTCTGTTCCTTCCCAATCCACCCTTTATTAGAAGGGCTTATTTACCAGGATTGGGAGCATCCTGATAAAATATTTGCTCCCCCCAAGAGATTTCCGGTGATCTATCCCATGGAGGATAAGTTCATAAAAAAATGGAGGGTCCCTACAGTGGACGCAGCCATCTCTTCTGTTAACAAATCACTGACATGTCCAGTAGATAATGTTCCAATGTCAAAGACCCAATAGATAAAAAATTGGAGTCTTTACTAAAATCTGCTTTCTCTACAGCAAGCATGGTGACACAACCTGCGGTAGCAGCGATTGGAGTCTGCCAAGCAGTGAAAGATCAGTTGAAACAAGTCTTAAGGGACTTACCAGATCAGCAGGCTCTGGCCCTAGCTGACCTGCCTAGAGCCTTGTGTTTTGCGGTGGACGCCATAAAGGATACAATCCAACAGGCCTCCCGCTTTACGCTGTCTATAGTACATATGCGTAGGCTTCTGTGGCTCAAAAACTGGTCTGCTGAAGCTCCTTGTAAAAAACTGCTGGTTAGCTTCCCATTTCATGGAGAACGCTTATTGGGAGAAGATCTGGACAAATATATCCAGAAAATTTCTGCCGGTAAAAGTTCACTCTTACCGGTTAAGAACAAGGGTAGGAGTCCTTCTTTTAGGAGGCCTACTTCTCCAGTCCCTGGCACATCGGCTGTGAAACAGTTCCGACGGCCTCCGCGGTCAAATCCAGGGGGCAGAAATCAGGGACAATCACAGGGTATCAAGAAACCCTGGATCAAGAGAGGTACAAGACCTCCCCCTAAGTCATGAAGGGTTGCCCCCACTCAGTCGGGTGAGGGGAAGACTTCAGTTGTTCACAGAGACCTGGCGGGACACCATCAGAGATGGGTGATCCCCGCAGTAAGTCTGGGATACAGGCTGGAGTTAAAAGACATTCCTCCTGCCCATTTTATAAGGTCAAACGTGCCAAGCGATCCCCAGAAGAGTGGATCCCTCCTTCTGGCACTAGAGCAACTATTGCCCCAAGGGTAATCATGAAGGTTCCCTTGAAAGAAAACGGGTTCGGGTTTTACTCGAACCTTGTCACAGTCCCCAAACCAAATGGGGACATGAGGCCCATATTGAATATAAAAGGGCTAAACAAGTTCCTACATATCAGGACTTTTTTCGGATGGAGTCGATCCGATCGGTGGCCACCGCCCTACAAGGGCAGGAATGGTTAGCCTCGATCGACATAAGGGATGCTTATTTGCATATTCCCATCTGTCCGGCCCACCAGAAATTTCTACGCCTTGCAGTAGAAGGGCGCCATTTTCAGTTCAGAGCCTTACCTTTCGGTCTGGCCACGGCACCACGAGTGTTCACAAAAATTCTGGCCCTACGATTGGCCAAACTAGGGACACAAGGTGTAACGATAATGGCATATCTAGACGACTTGTTGCTGATAGACCACTCAGTGAAAAAAACTAGAAGTGGTCGTTCACAAGATAATCAAGTATCTGGAATCTCACGGTTGCATTATCAACCGAGACAAGTCAGCCCTAAAACCAGTCAAAAGCCTGGAATACTTGGGGGCTAAGACTGGATTCAAATCAGAGAAAGATTTTCTTACCTCCAGAGAAGGTGTCGTCTTTGAAAGATTTGACCCACTTAGTGGGTACAAAAAAGAAAAACCATCCATACGCCTGTGTATAAGGCTGCTGGGAAAAATGGTGGCTTCATTCGAAGCGGTACCCTACGGTCAATTCCATTCAAGGAACTTGCAGAGGGCCATACTGTCAGCCTGGAACAAAAAAGTTCAGGCTTTAGACTTACCAATGTCCCTGTCCCCTTCAGTCCGGTTTCTTGGAAGGTGGTCACTACAGTTGCCAGCCTCATAGGCTGGGGGGCAGTACTGGAGCAATGGTCTCTCCAGGGCAAGTGGTCAGAAGCAGAGAAGGCCCTGCCCACCAATCTCTTAGAGATACGAGCAGCCCGGTATGCCCTAGTAGTATGGACATCCAAACTCCAAGGGTCACCTGTCAGAATTCAATCAGACAATGCCACAGCAGTGGCATATATCAATCTCCAGGGTGGCACCAGGAGTCGTGCAGCCCAGAGGGAAGCGAAATGCATCCTGGAATGGGCAGAAAGGTATGTCACAGCCATATCCGCGGTTTTCATCCCAGGAGTGAAAAATTGGAGAGCGGACTTTTTTAAGTCGCCAGCAATTATGCCCGGGGGAATGGTCTCTTCACCCCGAGGTTTTCCAGGCAATATGCCAGCGGTGGGGAACACCGGATGTAGATCTGCTAGCATCCAGATTCAACGCAAAGGTGGACAGATTTGTGTCTCGCACAAAGGATCCCCTAGCTTGCGGTTCGGATGCCCTAGTGTTCCCTTGGGATCAGTTCAAGCTGATATATGCATTCCCACCGCGATTAATCCGCAGAATCAGGGTAGAAAAGAAACCAGTGATTCTGGTGGCTCCAGCGTGGCCCCGAAGGGCATGGTACGCGGAGTTTGTAAAAATGTCAGTGGGAAGTCCTTGGACCCTCCCACATCGTCCGGACCTGCTTTCGCAAGGACCGATATACTACCCTTCCTTACCAGCCCTAGGTTGACGGCCTGGCTATAGAAGCCTACATTCTAAAAAAGAGAGGGCTCTCTAATCCTGTGGTATCTACCATGATCAATGCCAGGAAGCCGGTATCCAGGCAGATCTATTATAGGATCTAGAAGGCGTACATCACGTGGGGTGAGGCCAGGAAATGGCATCCACGTAAGTACGTAATAGGTAGGATTCTGGACTTCCTGCAGTGGGCTGTACATAGGAAGCTTGCCTTGAGTACTATCAAGGGTCAGACGGCCTTGTCAATATTTTTTTTTCAAAGGCCCTTGGCTTTGCATTCATTAATCAAAGCTTTCATACAAGGAGTGATGCGTATTAGCCCTCCGGTTAGTATTCCCATATGTCCATGGGACTTAAACCTGGTTCTGTCGGTTCTACAGAAACAACCATTTGAACCATTGCGGCACATTTTCTTGGTTCTTTTCACCAGGAAATTGATTTTCTTTGTAGCCATTTGTTCGGCTAAAAGAGTATCGGAATTAGCCGCCTTGTCCTGTAAGGAGCCATATCTGGTTATCCATAAGGACAGAGTAGTATTACACCCTCATCCAGCCTTCTTCCTAAGGTGGTATCGAGGTTCCATTTGAACCAAGATGTGGTCCTTCCTTCCTTTTTCCCCAAACCTAGTTCGGTAGAGGAAAAGTTATTGCATTCTTTGGATGTAGTAAGAGCAGTTAAAGCTTATCTTAAAGCCACTGCTCAGATTCGTAGAACGGATACTTTGTTTGTTCTGCCGGAAGGCCCCAGAAAGGGTCAGGCAGCATCAAAAATCTACTTTAGCCAAGTGGATTCGACAGGTCATAATACAAGCCTATGGCTTGAAAAGGGGACCGCCTCCGTTCAAAGTTAGGGCGCACTCCACAAGAGCAGTTGGAACTTCATGGGCAGTGCATCACCAAGCCTCCCTGGCTCAAGTACTGTAAGGCCACAACATGGTCCTTAGTACACACGTTTACTAGATTCTACCAGGTAGACGTCACAAGTCAGGAGGATGTCGCCTTTGGGCGCAGTGTGTTGCAGGCCGCAAAAGAGCCTCATGCCTGATGGCGCCCAGCTTATGTATCCCTCCCCTCATTTGGCATTGCTTTGGGACGTCCCATTAGTAATGACTAAGTCGCTCTGTGTCCCGTGATGTACGAAAAAGAAAAAGGGATTTTTATAACAGCTTACCTGTAAAATCCTTTTCTTGGAGTACATCACGGGACACAGAGCTCCCACCCCTCTTTTTGGGACACTTATTGCTTGGCTACAAAACTGAGGTGCTCCCGGGTGGGAGGGGCTTATATAGGGGAGGGTACTTCCGGTTTGGAATTGGCCAGTGCCAACACCTGAAGGTAATCTATATAACCCATTAGTAATGACTAAGTCGCTCTGTGTCCCGTGATGTACTCCAAGAAAAGGATTTTACAGGTAAGCTGTTATAAAAATCCCTTTTTTGTTTGGTTTTGGATTTCATCTGACAAAAGTTGGGTCTGCAAACGGACAAACTTTTGCCCAACAAAAGTCCGATGGAGCAAAGTCCGACCGTGTGTACAGAAAACCATCGGACTTTAGTCCGATGGACAAAACAACTAATGTTAAAATCAACCAACAATAGCAGAAGTTGACTAAAGGGTGGCAGTAAAGATCAGAAAAGAGCAGAAAAAACATGTGATGTTGTAAGAAGTTTTAAGAAAGTTTGCAGAAAAGTCCGAGCGTGTGTATGCTATGGGTGTTCCCAACCAACTCCGTTTGGACAAAAAACCACGGAAAAGTCCGATGGAAGTCCGACCGTGTGTACGAGGCTTTAGTCTAAAGCCCCGTACACACGGTCGGACTTTTGCCCAACAAACTTTGTTTTAAGCAAGTTGGACCAACAATCCGACCGTGTGTACGCTCCATCGGACAAACTTTTTTCGTTTGGTTTTGGATTTCATCGGACAAAAGTTGGGTCTGCAAACGGACAAACTTTTGCCCAACAAAAGTCCGATGGAGCAAAGTCCGACCGTGTGTACAGAAAACCATAGGACTTTAGTCCGATGGACAAAACAACTAATGTTAAAATCAACCAACAATAGCAGAAGTTGACCAAAGGGTGGCAGTAAAGATCAGAAAAGAGCAGAAAAAACATGTGATGTTGTAAGAAGTTTTAAGAAAGTTTGCAGAAAAGTCCGAGCGTGTGTATGCTATGGGTGTTCCCAACCAACTCCGTTCGGACAAAAAACCACGGAAAAGTCAGATGGAAGTCCGACCGTGTGTACAAGGCTTAAGGATCATTAAATTAGTTAAATCAAGAGGGATCAAGCATATTTCATAGTTGTCTTAAATTCTTTCCAAAGGTTCCACATATTAGGTTTGAAAGATTATTGGTTTCACTGCAATAGTTCCGCCATGTGTGCTCTATCTGATAAAACCACGCAACCAGAGGCAAGGCTATTGACTACTTCCAATGTGAAGACACATTCATCTTTGCAGAAAAAGTGCAGCTGTCTATATGGTATCTCCGTATTCACTGATTATGTTAATGTATAGTTTTCACGAGGTAACCCTTGATTATGTATTTTTTATTTTCCACACGTGATTACTTTTAATTGCATGGGTCTGCAACAGGTTTGGCTGAGGCTACCCTATTGTGTACTGAAAATATAATTTGATGTACGAGCAGTCTAGCAAGGAAACACCACCTGACAAGTGTAAAATAAACAGTGTTTTTATATCTTCCTGGAGCTCAACTTTATAGCAAGCCTAAATTCCAAAACAAATATTTAATGGCTGCCACATTTTTATTTTTTAGGCCTTTTTTTCACTTGGTGATCCTGCGTTAACATGCTTCCTATCTTAGGTTGACAACGTTCACTCATTGTATTGTATCCATTGAGAAGCAGCAGAGACATTCTAGGCCCCTGGTGCCCAACCTGGAGCCTGAGGGGCCACATGCGGCCCTTTGGTACTTGTTGTGCGGCCCTTTGCACACCTTAACAGTCAGTAATAAAAGCATTTTCTTTGTAAAAAGATTATAATGACAGTGATCTAGGAGTTTTATGTAGCATGTCTCCAGTCTCTATCTCCTGTATTGTGTCTTCAGTCTCCAGTCAACCCTGTTGCACGTCTGCAGTCTCTGATCGTCTCCTCCACTATCCTAGGCCATGGCTACTAAGCACCCCCCTTCCTTTCATCTTCTTCATAACATAAGGAGAAGATGTTCCATAGTAAGGTGACCGGATTTTTAAAATGAAATCCGGGGACATATTTTTTTTTTTACTAGTAATGGCGGCAATCAGCGACTCTCTGCACGTCGCCGCCGCCCGCCTCACAGCCTGTCAAGTCTTACTCTCCGGGCCCCGGCTACTACTGGGTGGGGAGCGGAGGAAGATCACTCCGCCAGGGAAGTCAAGGAGATAAGCAGGCAGGCAGCTGGCCGGGACTTGAGCCAAGGCAGAAGAACATGCGAGCGGAGCGGATTGGGAATGCACTCGAAACTGAAGAAATATTCCCTCCGCTCCGACCAGGACATGATCATCAGAAAGGGGCACAGATAATGGAAAAAATTCAGATTTTTTTTTTTAAATTCTGCACTGACTGTCTTTGAAATTGCCCCAGCCCCTGTTCAAATCCAATCCGGGGACAAAACCGGGGACAGATTTGGTCCGGGGACAGTGTCCTCAATCCGGGGACTGTCCCCTGAAACTGGGGATGTCTGGTCACCCTATTCCATAGTCCTCAGATATCGCTGGGAACAGCAAAGGAAGTTCCTTTATAACAGCAATAGGGGTTGTTACCTCACAAGTAATCTGGCAGGATCAAGAGGGATCAAACAGATATGACAAGACACTTTCAATTATACATTTAACAGACCGAAGTAGAGAGATGTAAATTGTTGTGGTTTGCATACACTTTAAGCAATCTAGGGAGATGGGAATTATTAAGGAGTGAACATTAGTAAATCCTCATCCTATATGCAGAAAATACAGCAGTTCTATTTTTGAAAAATGCATTCACAAAAGAATGCTCTGGACTGGCAGGGGGATTATGATAACCTTATGTAAATATACAAATGACCTGTACAGAAAACAATGCATTTCCTACATGGCTGAATTCTTATCTCTGCAGTGAGTGAATGCAGGCCTCCCTCTGGTAGCTAATCTCTGAATGTCAATATTTAACCACTTGCCTACAGGATACATTTCACCCTCTTTCTGCCCGGACAAAATTTCATCTTTCAGCGCTCTCACACTTTGAAGGACAATTGCATGATCATGCAGCACTGTACCCATATGACATTTTTATAATTTTTTTTAAGGCTCCATGTACACTGGACAATGTTTTTGCGTTTTTAGAAAAAGCTCATTAACTGCACTCTATGTTAGCCTATGTGTTCATGTACACATGGTCGTTTTTTAGCGTTAATGAGCAGTGCAGTTAATGAGCTTTTTTCTGAACGCCAGAAATTTGCATTTTTCGGCGGGAAAAAAATGCAAAAAAAGCCAAACGCCGATAAACGTGAATTAGCGGCCGCTAATTAGCGTTAGGCGTTTCTTTGGCTCTATTCAAAACCAATGGTTTCCTATGGGAGCCCATTGATTTGAATAGAAGTCGCACCGCAAGTCATCATGATCCGACTTGTGGTGCGACATGCATGCTGAGGATGAAGGAGCACCCCGCCAAAAAAAATAAAATAAATTGGCGTGGGGTTCCCCCCTCAGACGATACCAGGCCCTTCGGTCTGGTATGGATTTTAAGGGGAACCCCCTACGCCGGAAAAACGGCGTGGGGGTACCCCCAAAACCATACCAGACCCTTATCCGAGCACGCAGCCTGGGCGGTCAGGAAAGGGGGTGGGGACGAGCGAGTGTCCCCCCCTCCTGAACCGTACCAGGCCGCATGCCCTCAACATGGGGGGGTGGGTGCTTTGGGGCAGGGGGGCGCTCTGCAGCCCCCCCACCCCAAAGCACCTTGTCCCCATGTTGATGAGGACAAGGGCCTCTTCCCGACAACCCTGGCCGTTGGTTGTCAGGGTCTGCGGGCGGGGGGCTTATCGGAATCTGGGAGCCCCCTTTAATAAGGGGGCCCCCGGATCCCGGTCCCCCACCCTATGTGAATGAGTATGGGGTACATCGTACCCCTACCCATTCACCTGGTGGGAAAAAAAGTCAATAAAAAACACTACACAGGTTTTTAAAGTAATTTATTAGGCAGCTCCGGGGGTCTTCTACCGACGTCGGTGGTCTCTCGGCCTCTTCTCCCGTTCTCCGGTGCCTTCTCTGCACTCTCCGGTTCTTCTCCCGCTCTCCGGTGCTTTCTGCCTTCTGCCAGGCACCTCCGCTATCTAATTCCTGCTCTTTTGCTAGCGGGGGCCCGGTCTTCATTGTCGTCTTCTTCCCTCTTCTCTTCTTGAGATGTTGCCTCGTCGCTCTCTGCCGCTGTAATGCTGTGCGGGTGGTTCGCAATGACTTATATAGGCATGGGGCATGGTCACTGGGTGATGTCACCCGGTGACTCCGCCCCTTATAACGTCACAGTCCCTTCATGCCCCGGGGCTGCGACATCACCTGGTGACCACGCCCCATGCCTATATAAGTCATTGCGAACCGCCCGCACAGCATTACAGCACCAGAGAGCGACGAGGCAGCATCTCAAGAAGAGAAGAGGGAAGAAGACGACAATGAAGACCGGGCCCCCGCTAGCAAAAGAGCTGGAAGAAGATAGCGGAGGTGCCCGGCAGAAGGCAGAAAGCACCGGAGAGCGGGAGAAGAACCGGAGAGTGCGGAGAAGGCACCGGAGAGCGGGAGAAGAGGCCAGAGAGACCCCCAAAGTCGGAAGAAGACCCCCGAAGTCGGCAGAAGACCCCAAAGTCGGAAGAAGACCCCCGACGTCGGTAGAAGACCCCCGGAGGTGCCTAATAAATTACTTTAAAAACCTGTGTAGTGTTTTTTTATTGACTTTTTTCCCACCAGGTGAATGGGTAGGGGTGCGATGTACCCCATACTCATTCACATAGGGTGGGGGACCGGGATCCGGGGGCCCCCTTATTAAAGGGGGCTCCCGGATTCCGGTAAGCCCCCCTCCCGCAGACCCCGACAACCAACGACCAGGGTTGTCGGGAAGAGGCCCTTGTCCTCATCAACATGGGGACAAGGTGCTTTGGAGTGGGGGGGCGCAGAGCGCCCCAAAGCACCCACCCCCCATGTTGAGGGCATGCGGCCTGGTACAGTTCAGGAGGGGGGGGGCGCTCGCTCGTCCCCACCCCCTTTCCTGACAGACCAGGCTGCGTGCTCGGATAAGGGTCTGTTTTTGTTAGAAAATTTAGCGAATAATCTTTCTTTATAAATTTAGGCCAAACTGTATTCTGCTTCATTGCTTTGCTGAAAATAACCCAAATCAGTGTTTATTATTTATTTTGTAGGAAAGTTATAGCGTCCACAAACTATGATATATATATATATATATATATATATAGCGCTTACCACCCTCTCCTCCTTGTCTAAGGCTCCTCGCAGGAGGAAAGGGCACACCCAGCTCTATATGCTCGTACCCTCCTATGTGAAGAGGTTGAGCGGTGTTGTGATGGGTCTCCGCAGCCAGATTCTCCAGAGAATGGTTCTTATCTCTATAGTCAGATAAGACAAGTCTCTATTACCCCCAATGATTTCAATGTCCACACCAGCTGTAACTCCAATGTAGAGTTAATTTCTCTTAAACGACAGTCTCTGATAGAAAAGGTTGGAGAGAGAACAGGACAGCATAAGGTGTGGGAGAGGTCCAGGCACAAACATAATATACTTCACTGCTTGGCTTCTCAAGCAGACTTAGCCCATTTGCATAGTCTCCCTAGATAGGGACTAGCAGCCAAAATGGTACTCAAACTAACCGCACAATCACTACACAAACTGATGCACTTAGTCTCTGCCACAGACCTGGCGAACTTGATCTCTGCCACAGACCTGGTGAACTTGGTTTTCAAAGCTTAGCCTCTTTGTAAGGAGAAGACATCCCTCCAGAGAGTTACCGGGCCCCTTCCTTCACTGTGACTTCTCACCAGTCCCTCGGAACGGTCTTTCCCCAGCCTCCTCGTCTAAGATGCGGGTCCCTCGCAAGGCGGCACCCTGAGATTCAACGATCCTTGACGGGCCCCAGCCGAAGGTGCTGGGCCCAAGGCCTTTAGTTGCAGCCCCAGGGCTAAAGGTGCCTGGGACTGATTCACCAACCTCCAGACAGGAACACACACTCCCTGAGAGTAGGACTCCCGACGACCGACCCCTCGGCAGGCAACGTCTGCCCCTTTTATATCCTCTCACAGCATACACAGCAGGCCGACCACTCCCACTGTATAGTTGCCGAGAGGGGACACACAAGGCACAGCACTGTATCAGCAGTTCAACCCTGGCCCACTATGGCAACGCCACCTGCAGGCCACAGGGAACGGTACACCGATACTCTTCCTGCAGACAAAAATGGTTGATAATGTCTTAGCAATTTAGGTGTTTGAGCATAACTACCACTCAAACACTACCCCTAAATTGAGGACCCCGCTACATACACACATATATATATATATATATATATATATATATATATACAGTATATGAAAATTGATCAATCCTGATGTACCGAAGGCCTATCTCATTTCAAAATGCCAGGACAGTGTAAATGTCCCCCAAATAACTCCTTTTTGGAAAGTAGACAATCAAATCGTCATTGTACTATATTGTACTACTCTGGGGAAGTGATCAGGATTTTTAGTTTTATGATTGTTTATGTGAAGTTTACTGGTATAAGCAACCATTTTTACTGAATTAAATGAATTCACTCAGTGTGTGTTTTTGTGATTAGCTGTGATTAGCCACAGCTAATCACACGGTACAGATGGGCTGTGATTGGCCCTGTCAAAGCCATTCATTGTTTATAATTGTCATGTGATCCTCTGATGTGGTAACAGCGATCACATGGTACCAGCAGTGGCTCGGTACACTGAGCAGTTATCAACTGTGTCCAGACTGTGACAGTGGGTAAAAGATTGCGCCACGGTCAGGTAGACCAACTAAAATTTCAGCCACAACTGCCAGTTGGGATGCAAAGAAAAAGACACAAATAACTTCAGGTGAAAGACAAGACTCTCTGAAAACATGTGGTGGGGCTGTTTCAAGATGCACAATATGATGAAAGGTACACCATTCCTACTGTGAAACACGGAGGTGGATCGCTGATATTTTGGGGATGTGTGAGCTACAAAGGCACAGGAAATTTGGTCAAAATTGATGGCAAGATGAATGCAGTATGTTATCAAAAAATACTGGAGGAACATTTTCATTTATCAGCCAGGAAGCTGCACATGGGATGTTCTTGGACATTCCAACATGACAATGATCCAAAACACAAGGCCAGGTAGACCTGTCATTGGCTACAGCAGAATAAAATTAAGGTTCTGGAGTGGCCATCTTAGTCTCCTGACCTCAATATAATTGAGCCTCTCTGGGGAGATCTCAAACGTGCAGTTCATGCAAGACCGCCCAAGAATTTACTGGAACTGGAGGCCTTTTGCCAAGAGGAATGGGCAGCTTTACCATCTGAGAAGATAAAGAGCCTCATCCACAAATACCACAAAAGACTTCAAGCTGTCATTGATGTTAAAGGGGGCAATACACGGTATTAAGAACTGGGGTATGTAAACTTTTTATCAGGGTCATTTGGGTAGTTTCTGTTACCATTACGATTTAAAAAGTGTAAACACAGTTGATTGATAATAAATGGCTTCAGCCAAACACTAACCATGAGTGAAAGAAAAGTTTTTGTGTTATCATTCATATGTTCTGAAAAATGGCCAAGAAATTATAAATTCTGCCAGGGTATGTAAACTTATGAGCACAACTGTATATAGACAGACTGTACTCCCATCACAGCCAGAAAACTGACCACGATGGGAAGAATGTGCCTAGTAAGGTCAGTTTAACCACTTCCTGCCCGTCCGCCTGCAATGTACAGTGAATGGGCGGCCAGTGAAATTGTCGGCCTTTATTTGTTTATATCGGAAAAAATAAAAACCCAGTGGTAATCAAATACTACCCAAAGAAAGCTCTATTTGTGTGAAAAAATGTTTACATAAAATTCATTTGGGTACAGCGTTTCATGAAGGCACAATTACCAGTTAAATTAGCGCAGTGCTTAATAGCAAACAATGGCCGGGCTGGCCTTGAAAGGGGTAGTGTTGCCAACCACCTGTAGATTTACGGGCCCGTTAAAGTCCGTTACGGGCATCTGTGCCCGTAAAAAATATGGCCGTGAGCCGACCATGCAACTGCGCAAGCGCCGTTCCGAAGCCGGCCGGGCTCGAGAAAGCTTGTACGCGCTCGGCCGGGCGGCCCATGCACAATAATGTAATGGCACTGCCCGGCGCTATTTTTGAATAGACGATTGAGACCACGGCTGCCGGAGGCTCATGCAGTGCACTCACCATAGGCAGAGGAGCTAAGCAGGTGTGAGGAGGAGGAGAGTGAAACTGTGGGGGAATATCATAGCTAAAAGGGGACAGAGTGAGAGGAGGACATTACTGGGAGCCAGGAGGGTGAAGCCGTGGCATGCAGGGGACAGAGACTGATGTGCTCTGTCCACCATCCTATTACTTCTCCACATCATCAGTGTGCTGCTGCCCTGACCTGTAGAGAGGTGAAAGGGGCACAGGAGGAGGACACAGCACACTGATGATGTGGAGAAGTAATAGGATGGTGGACAGAGGAGGAGGCTACTATCATGTCCGCAGCCTCTGTCCACCTCCTGTAGAGCACCAGAAAGGAGGTCAGTGACAGCGCCGCCAGGCCAGTCTGAGGCGGGTCACTGATGTAAGGAGGGGAGTGAATACAATAATGTAAGGGGGCACTGATATAAAGGTTTCCCCCTATATTAGTAACCCCCCCTTACCGTAGTGTATTCACTCTGCGGAAGGTGGTCTCTATTCACCAGAGCCCCCCCACATCAGAGTTCCCACTGTAAGGGGGGATCCTGCAGACTCTGATATCAGTAAATTTCATTAATTTTTGTCAGTAAAAAATTGGTGCCGTTTGCAAATTTTGGCGTTTTGCCAGTAAATTTCACTTCGGGGGGTTGGCAACACTGGAAAGGGGTAAGATATTTAAGAGCTTAAGTGGTTAAAATAGGAATGCAGGGGGACTGGCAGGATCACCACGTATTCAACACAAAAGAAGAAATACAAAGGGAACAGAATACTTTTAAAACATGAGTGCATGGTACAACAGGCACATATCCGAAAAAGGAAATGCTGGGGTAACCTACACTTCAGTTGTAAACAATCTCTACTTTTAGAGGTTCTTTAAGGAACTTGCAAGTCTGCAATGTGGATTTTATCACTGCATGTGAAATACGGAAACACTGGCTTAAAGTTACACTAAACTCTGGTTTCAAAAAAAGTAATTCTATACAAGTGTAGCGGGGTCTCCTTTAAGGCCCCGGGACTACGTTACCCAGAACCCCGTTCGGCACCTAGAGTGCAGTCGGCCACCGCAGAGACTCATGGGAGGGGTTATTTAAGAAGGAGGCGAGGCGGAGCTCGGCCTCTTTGGACACCGCGCTACAAGCAACAGCTTCTTCCTGTGCGGATCTGCTGCAGCACAAGGCCTGAAGCCTGGGGCCTTGTGCAACCTCCAAAGAGCCTTCCACCCCACTGCGGAGCCTGGGTGGCATCTGACTTGCCGAGTAAGGACATCAGTTGGATCGGGGACCCGATCGTTGCAGACGCTGTGTGCGGATACACAGCGGGTGGATGTCCCGGATTGGGATCGCGTCCGGAGTGGTGAGCGGGCACATGCCCAAAACCAATAGACTGTACTGAGTTCAGACCTACGGCCTGTATTGGCCCACCGTTCATTTGTTTGCTGTTTGGCTGGGGACCGGTAGCAGGACAGAGTTGAAGTGTCCCCCAGTATAGTGTCCCAAGTGACTGCCATATTGCGGATTACAAATACCATTCATCAAGTGCACCACCGAAAGTTTGCATGCGAAGAAATACCTAGGGGAAAGACTGAGATTTCTTGTATGTCAGGCCTGACTCGGGAGGGGTGGTAGAGGATTGTTTAATGCGCCATAGGGCGCGTACACCACAAAAGCTGTGCGCGTGGGTTATCACGTGGGGCCATTGTTGTGTGCTACACTTATTGCTGCAGGGCTTTGTGAGCAAGTTGTATGTGTTCTGTTCTGCTTATGCCCATTTGATGAAAGTAAAATTGTTCTATTTAACCTTTCACATCAGTGTGTTGTCTTACTGCAAGGAGGTTACACCTTGCAATACTACTGTTTATGACAAGAGTTAACCCTAGACTAACTGTGCCAGAGTGGATCGAGTAAGATTGCCGGAGGTTGGCGGTGCTGTACACAGGGCCCGAAATCAAACCAGCGGCTCTCTTAACGGGGGGTAGCGCTACACAAGTATGCACAGATTCTCCCACCTGAGCTGTGGATCTCTGCAGCTCATGGGCCTCTTGGGTGCTTCTCTGAAAAATGCTCTCCTTGCCTGGCCTGTCAGTTTAGGTGGACGGCCATGTTTTGTTAGGTTCGCAGTTGTGCCATACTCTTTCCATTTTCGGATGATGGATTGAACAATGCTCTGTGAGATGTTCAAAGCTTGGGATATTTTTTTATAACCTAACCCTGCTTTAAAAACTTCTCCACAACTTTATCCCTGACCTGTCTGGTGTGTTCTTTGGCCTTCATGTTGCTGTTTGTTCACTAAGGTTCTCTAACAAACTTCTGAGGGCTTCAAAGAACAGCTGTATTTATGCTGAGAATAAATTGCACACAGGTGGACTCTATTTACAAATTAGGTGACTTCTGAAGGCAATTAGTTGCACTAGATCTTAGTTAGGGGTATCAGAGAAAAGGGGGCTGAATACAAATGCACGTCACATTTTTCAGATATTTGTCTGTAAAAAAAATTGAAAACCATTTATCGTTTTCCTTTCACTTCATAATTATGTGCCACTTTGAATTGGTCTATCACATAAAATCCCAATAAAATAAATTTACATTTTTGGTTGTAACATGACAAAATGTGAAAAATTTCAAGGGGTATGAATACTTTTTCAAGGCACTGTATATATGTAAACACATAAACGTTCACCCTTAAATAATTAAGAGCTTGTAATTTTAGGGATAATTAATCCATAGCAACCAAGAAGAATCTTTCTTGTACCCCTCTAACTTTAAACGAATATCTCTGTCAGGCATATACTGTATATTGCACAGTTTCCGACATTGCAAAATAGATCTGTAAGTTGCATACACAGTCAAATTGTGCAACTGCAGATAGAGGCTTATCATCAGGATCCACACAATGTACTGTATGTAGTAATCAAATGCACTATGTTGTAATAAGAATCAGGTATAGATTGTTTAACTTAGCTGAAATCAATCATTTGCACATTGTCACTAACTTGTGCTTTCTAGTGTCGTAGTATTCTGCTGTTCTGCTATTGTTCTAGGTTAAGCATATTACATGTTTACCTTTTAATGTACAGCAATGGCTTCTAGAGACCTATGCTACCTACAGTTAAGCTTGCTGTACATGACATATGCTCGCACAGAAGTTGACTGAAAAAAATTGAAGGAGCCGGGTGGAAAAATGTCAGTCCAACAGTGACTGCATTCTATGAGATCCAGTCACTGTTCAGGTATCCATAGGTGCAGCAACAAAAGTCAGCCGTTGAGATTCCTCCATCCACACTAAACAAGAACTGATTGATTTATCTTCTTGAGTCCTACACTATATTACCAAAAGTATTGGGACACCTGCCTTTACACGCACATAAACTTTAATAAATTAAATAAATGAATGATGCGCTGAACACCAACCTGTTTGGAATGTGCACAAGTGCCTAATATAAATATTCAATCAATGCTCCGTGCTGAATATTACATATAGAAAAAACAAATATATATCATTATGTGTATATAAATATGTCAAAACCAAAGTGTTCATAAAGTGCAGTGCTATGATCCAGGAGTAGCGTCAATTACAATGTGGACTGCATCAGGTTTCCCTCACATTCTCATTTGGCTTGTCCCCAAATACACATTCAAAATCAACTGCTGAACAATACAAAAGGTCAAATCCTCTTTCACACCACTATGCTGGTTAGCAGTGAACTATCTCCCAAGAAGAACTTGTTTCATAAATCTCCGGTTTTCAGAAGCATCACCACATAAATGCCTAAGAAAGACAAAACAGAAAGCAGATCATTGCGCAGTATTGTTTACACAAGACACAACCTGTATCAGCTGCGGCTTGCACTCACATAACCTCCGAATTCAAACAGCGCTTGTTCAACTCAGTATCCAGTGTGGTTCTCCTCAGACTGTTGCGAGCGTCAATAGGCTCCTCCCCCTACGCGTTGCGTCACTGGCACGTGACTTAGTCATGTGCCGGTGACGCAACGCGTAGGGGGAGGAGTCATGTGCCTATTGACGCTCGCAACAGTCTGAGGAGAACCACACTGGATACTGAGTTGAACAAGCGCTGTTTGAATTCGGAGGTTATGTGAGTGTTTTTGACATATTTATATACACATATTGATATATATTTGTTTTTTCTATATGTAATATTCAGCATGGAGCATTGATTGAATATTTATATTAGGCACTTGTGCACATTCCAAACACGTTGGTGTTCAGCGCATCATTAATTTATTTAATTTATTCACTTTTTAAGGAATCAGATTCTTTTTTGTTTGATTGCGGCTTTCACTATGTGGTTATCTTTTGGTTGGTTTACACTTATTTATTTCATTAGCGCTTTAGTAATTATTTATCTACATAAACTTTAATGGTGTCTTAGTCCATATGGTTCAATATTGGGTTGGCCCATCCTTTGCAGCTATAACAGCTTAAACTCTTCTGGGAAGGCTGTCCACAAGGTTTAAAGTAGTTGTAAACCCACTCTTGCAACTTACACCTACAGGTAAGCCTAGATTAAGGCTTACCTGTAGGTGTTTGCAATATCTCCTAAACCTACAAGGTTTAGGAGATATTTGGAAAAAAAAGAGTATACGATGTTTACAGCGCAGGCGCACTGTAAATGCCGGTTTTATGAATAATAACGCCGGCTTTTACGGCTCCCACGCGCAATAGCAGGAAGAATCTCAGAGGGAACATAGCGGCGTCAGCGAAAGGGGAACAAGGAGGACTTCGGGGCCTTCGATTTAAGGTAAGTGCCACATAATGAGCTAGTATGCTATGCATACATCTCTTGCGGGGTCTTATTTTATCCCGGTGTTTCGGGGGGGGGGGTGTTTACTTCCTCTTTAAGAGTGTGTCTATGGGAATGTTTGACCATTGGAGACTGCGAGTCAGGCCTTCTCAACCAACATCTGTGCCTGATCTCACAAATGCGCTTCTGGAAGAATGGTCAAACATTCCCATAGACATACTCTTATACCTTTTAGACAGCCTTCCCAGAAAAGTTGAAGCTGTTATAGCTGCAAAGGGTGGGCCAACTCAATACTTAACCCTACGGACGAAGACTGGGATGTCTTTAAAATTCATGTGCGTGCAAAGGCAGGTGTCCCAATACTTTTGACAACATAGTTTATATATGAACCCACGGAACAAACACAGTGGGTATAGAAAAGAATCATCTCCCTTTAAAATAATCACATTTTGTTTCTTTGCAGCCTAAAATAAAGACAGACACGGTTTTTGTTTTATCCATCGGTGATTACTCAGTGCAACTTATAACATCCAAGTGAAAGTGAAAGATATAACACCAACATGTCAGAAAAAATTAATTAAATTCAAAAACAGAATTACTGAGTTGGAAAAAGGATCACCCCGTTATGTCAGTATTTTGTTGAACCACCTTTTGCTTTAATGACAGCCTTTAGTCTGTTGGGATATATCTCTACTAACTTTGCACATCTAGACTTTGCAATATTTGCCCACTCTTCTTTGCCGAACTGCTCAAGTTCAGTTAAATTTGATGGTGACCGTTTGTGGACTGCAGTCTTCAAGTCATTCCACAGATTTTCAATGGGGTTTAAGTCTGGGCTTTGAACAAGCCATGCAAGGACATTCACCTCTTCCTCCTTCAACCACTGTGTAGTAATTTTTTCTGTGTGCTTTGGGGCATTGTAATGGTAGAAGGTAAACCTTCTTCCCATTGACAACTTTCTGGCAGAGGGCAGCAAATTTCCCCTCAAGAATTTGATGGTATTTTGCCCCATAAATTTTTCTTATATCCTGACAAGTGCTCCAGGCCCTGCTGCAGAGAAACACCCATATAACAGGATATTACCATCTCCATGCTTTACTGTAGGAATGGTGTTATTTGGATGGTGAACTGTACTGGATTTTCACCAGATAGAACGTTTGGCGTTGAGGACAAAAAATTCAATTTGAGTCTCATCTGACCATAACACCCTTTTCCATGTGGCCTCAGAATCTTCAAGGTGCATTTAAGGTGGCCAGATGAATTTTTTTAATATTTTTGCTTCAACACCAAAGGATATGTCTGGTGGAAATCCAATCCAATTCACTATCCAAATAACAACATTCCAAAGCACACATTGAAAATCTGTGGAATGACTTGCAGAATGCAGTCCACAAACGGTCACTATCGAATTTAACTGAAAGCGGAGTTCCACCCAAAAATGGCACTTCCGCTTTTCCAGTCCCCCCCCCCCCCCTCAGGTGTCACATTTGGCACCTTTTAGGAGGGAGCAGATACCTGTATAATACAGATATTTGCTCCCACCTGCGGCGATAGATCGCCACAGATTCCGCAGCGATCTATGCCATGTCCAGCCCCTCCTCCTAAATCCCCCCCCCCTGCTGTCTACTGGGAGGCACACAGTTCCAGAAGACAGCAGGGAACAGTGAGATCGCACAGTGCGACTCGCGCATGCGCAGTAGGGAACCAGGCTATGAAGCCGAAAGGCTTCACTTCCTGATTCCCTTACTGAAGATGCCAGAACCTTCACCCAGGAGCCAAGGGACAGATCGGCTTCGGGTGAGGACATCGCGGGCACCCTGGACAGGTAAGTGTTCTAATAATAAAAGCTGCAGTATTTGTAGCTGCTGACTTAAAAAAAAAAATTCCGGCGGAACTCCGCTTGAACTTGAGCAGTTCTGCAAAGAAGAGGGGGCAAATATTGCAAAGTCTAGATGTGCAAAGTTAGTACAGACATATCCCAACAGAATAAAGGCTGTAATTAAAGCTAAATGTGGTCCAACAAAATGCTGACATGAGGGGGTGATCCTTTTTCCAACTCAGTGATTCTGTTTTTGAACTTTTTTTTATTTTCTGACATGCTGGTGTTATATATTTCACTTGGATGTTTTTAGTTGCACTAGTAAATACAGCTGGATAAAACAAAAACTGGGTCTGTCTTCAATTCAGGCTGCAAAGCAACAAAACGTGATTATTTTAAGGGGGTTTGATTATTTTATATACCCACTGTATAATGAAGAGCAGAGGGATCTATAGGCCATTTATGTTGCTACATTTTTATGGCCCATGGGGTTTACCCTGAAGAAGCCAATCAGGAGTAGGAACAGTGGAATACCCAATGACTATCCATCTTAGGTGTTTTATAGCCTTTACTGTCTTTCTGGATATGGGTCTTCCACTTGCATTACATTTAATATGGACTGTTCCCTATCCAAATTGAGTTTATTTTTTCATATTTTCTACTTTTCTATTACATTTGAATTATTCCCATTACGTCCACATAAATAATTGCATCCAAGGCATAATAGAATATCCCCTGTATTTGGAGATTTGCACACGCATTTTTGAAAATGTTACATAGCCCTCTGTACATGTTGTTACACTGTGAGTCATAAATACATTACATCACTGTGCTACATTTTATATTACCATATGAGAATTACTTTTCAACATTACTAGGTTAAAAATGTTAATGAGAGCTAAAAATACTTTTTTGGTCTGCTTTAATCAGTCATCATAGTAAAAATACTAATTATAGGCAGGGCTAAAATTATTGTACATCCTGGTAATTATAATTTAATTGCCATTCATATTTGTAATATACTAGCAGCAAGTGTTTACTTACAAACAAGAATGAGTTTATTTTTAAAATGTAGGGCCTTGCCTCTTACACCTGTAAATGTACTGTACTGTACCTAGGTCACATTATAATCATTTTATTATTGGCAGTACATGTGTGTAGAAGAATATATGCAGTAATTGAAGAATACTGAATGTCCACAAGTACTCTTTGTTCCAGGACTGCTATATTTATGGGCAAGACAGGTGGCCAGGTGGTGTCACAGTCAGTATTTTTACCAATCACCACCCTATATGTATCAGCTATTGACTCACTGAAATCACTATCTCTGGCCAAATGACTAAGGTTACAAGGTTCATCCTTATATCATCAGAACACATTACATCAGCTTACATCAGGACTAGTTATAACCTCCTCTCCATTGACACACAGGTGATTGTAACTTGTATTAGTGCACTTGCAACAAAACAGCTGATTATTGTCCATGATATTTATTTAACTTAAATTTTCAGGACAAGCTTTTGGGGTGTTCCCTTCTTTTCAGACCAAGCAGTACTGATACACTAATCTTAAAGCGGTGTTCCACCCGCAATTTTTTTTTTTTTTTAAAGTCAGCAGCTGCAAACACTGTAGCTGCTGACTTTTAATAAGGACACTTACCTGTCCGGGGAGCCCGCGATGTCAGCCTCCCAAGGCTGATCCGTCCATCAGATTGGGTGCAGGTGCCGCCATTCCAACTAAGGGAAACCGGCAGTGGAATCTTGCGGCTTCACTGCCAGTTTCTGACTGCGCATGCGCGAGTCCCGTGGCGCTTTGTGAATGGCCAGCGTGTCTTCTGGGTAGGGATGTCCCGATACCGATACTAGTATCGGTATCGGCACCGATACCGAGCATTTGCCTGAGTACTTGTACTCGGGCAAATGCTCCCGATGCTTCACCCGATACTTGTGATCAGCAGTGATCAGTGCGGTGGGGGAAGTTACCAGCACCGATCACCGCTGTATATATTTAAAAGTAGTTTCTCCGAGTCCACTTCTCTCTCTCTCTCCCCCCCTCGCGCGGGTATCAGCTGCTTTAAAATCAGCGGTGATCGGTGCTTGTAGCTCCCCCACACACGATCACCGCTGATTGTCCCCGTATCCTCCTCCAGCCCCCTCCGTTTTGCTGCTGTCCCAATCCGTGTGTCCCTCCGTGCTACCGTCCCAATCCGTGTCCTCCTCCGTGCCGCCGTCCCAATAGGTGTCCCCCTCCGTGCTGCCGTCCCAATCCGTGTCCTCCTCCGTGCCGCCGTCCCAATAGGTGTCCCCCTCCGTGCCGCCGTCCCAATCCGTGTCCCCCTCCGTGCCGCCGTCCCAATCCGTGTCCCCCTCCGTGCTGCCGTCCCAATCCGTGTCCTCCTCCGTGCCGCCGTCCCAATCCGTGTCCCCCTCCGTGCTGCCGTCCCAATCCGTGTCCTCCTCCGTGCCGCCGTCCCAATCCGTGTCCTCCTCCGTGCTGCCGTCCCAATCCGTGTCCCCCTCCGTGCTGCCATCCCCCTCTGTTCTCCTCCTCCACCCCCTCCATCTGTCAGGATGGAGAGCGGAGGTAGGAGCCGATAAATCTGGCTCCTTACTGTTCGGAATGTACAGAGTCAGTGATCACTGACTCTGTCCATTCACATAACTGAAACATCGTAAACTGTGTTTACAATGTTTTAGTTTATGAATGAAGAGAAGCCGCGGTCTTCTCTCCATTCATTTTCAGCGCAGCAGAGGCTGCTGAGAAAGGGACTGGGGAATCTGTCCCTAGTCCCTTTCTCTGTCTCAAAGGGGAGATGTCAGAGGTCTGTTAAGACCCCTGATATCTCACCAAAGCCCCCCAACAGGGCTGATAAAAAAATAAAAAATTTAATAAAAAAATAAATAATAAAGAAATGAATTGTAAAAAATAAATAAAATAAAATAGAAGAAAAAAACACACTGACACTGTCCACCCCCCACCCCTTAAAAAAAGAAAACATTATAAAAAATCAATCAATAAATAAATAAAATAAAAATTGTAAAAAAAAAAAAAAAAAAAATTGTAAAAAAAAAAAATTTTTTTTTAAAAGAGATAAAAAAAAAGTACCGTTATTCGGTATCGGCGAGTACTTGTAAAAAAGTATCGGTACTTGTACTCGGTCTTAAAAAAGTGGTATCGGGACAACCCTACTTCTGGGACACACACAGGTCCCAGAAGACAACGGAGGAGCTTGCCAAAGAGGAGGATGTGACGTCCTGTGCCGCCGCCCGGCTGAATCGGAAGTACACTTGTACTCCACTTTAAGTAGGACAGTTTCTGAGAAAAAAAAATTTTTCTCAATGTAACAAAACAAAATTTGTTGCATGTCTGAAACCCAATTTGCAAGAAATTAATACAAACATAACAAATCGTCTTTTAATCTGTATTAAAATAAGATTCATTATCTCTGATTTATGAAGCCACAATGCATTAGAAATGCATAATTATAAAAACTATCACACCACTATTCATTGTATTCAATGAATGTTCTGTAATGGAACAGGTAAAAACTGTTTTTTTTTGTTTTTTTCTACAAAGTAGAGATGCGTTGTACAATGAGCAGCCATTGGTCACTGCAGCCATGTACAATGTACAATCATTTTTTCAAGCAGAACACCTCCAGTAATTGATCACTCCATCAATACTAGGTACAACTCTAGTGTACCTCTACGAACAAACTGTTGTGTTGAGGCATATTTTTCTGCATGGTGTGCTGCCGGCTCCTTCTCTGCTCCGGGAGATGCATGTAAGTGACCCCTCTGTTCTACCTTGGGAGATAGGGTATAATTCATATATACTGTGCTGCATGATGTATATTTTGTATATTATCTAATTAAAAACTGTGAATTTTGTTTCATAGATAGGTCTAGTTTCTTTGTGGTCAAGGAATTGAGGTCCTGAGGAAGCTGTTTGTGAAACGCGTTGGCCTCCTGGCCAGCTTGAACAAGAAACAATATGTGGAGTATATATGTACTAGCCTATCCAACAATCATATGATGTTTTTAAGAGCATGAGCTCCATATTCTCTTTTATATGTAATTGTTTTTGTAATAAATTACCTTTTATGTGACCCTAATGTGGTTTAGTCCTTCTCTGGTACCGTTAAAGTTCGTAAGCTCTGGCTGTTCATTGTTTACTATATCTATTTTGGATGAGGTATCAATATTTAAGCCAGTTTTCTATAATATATATTGGCAATCATTTTTGTCAACAATTTAAAAACACAAATCTTTATGTAGCGCCCTCCTTACACCCCTCTTCGTCTTCAGCTCGTCTTTTCTCTTGTCTAGGGGTACCTTAGAGGGGAAGGGAGCAGGGACACCACGTCTGGCCTTCACCACAGGTGTCAGTGTGGTATAAGCAAAGTTCCTTTACCTTCGGGTCAGTGCTGTGCACCTGGAGCCTCCACCGAGAGTTACCTTAAACAATGTCTGTCAGGAAATGAGCCCCACACCATTAAAGTCCAACACTCCTTTATTCTTCTCGAATGAACACAATCAGTTGAACTCCCTTGGTAGAAATAGAACAGAAAAGGAGGTGTGGATGCGAGTAGGGCCAGACACAATGTGTTCTCCACCCTCCTCCCTGAAAGTGGGCCGCAGTCTCCGAGCGAGGGGGAATTTCCTTCCAGGCGGTCTCCGATGAGAGGCTCACCCGTCACTGGCAATTTGCTGCACCAGGTCTTCAAGTGAGGAGCTCCCCCCGGTCCATTACGCCTTCCGGATTCGGGTTTCCAACCCCTGGGTCCCCTAGGATCTCCTTCCCTTGCGGAACTCAGTGTTGGGCACTGAGCTCCAGACCTCCATCCGAGTACCTCACCCCAGGCTAAAGGTGCCTGGGATGGAACACGACCTCCGGCTGTCCTCTAGGCCTAGGCCGCCTAGAGGACCGACACGTACCACCGTCCACAGGCTGAAGGTGCCCTGGACTCCGACCCCGTGACAAAGATGCCCAGCCCTTTTATATCCTCTCCCGGCAAGCACGGCGGGTTCCCCGCCCCACCATACCGCTGCCGAGGGAGGACAAAAAGGAGGCACGGCACACAGCAATGATTCAACCCCAGCCCAGGGCGACAGTGCCACCTGCTGGGCTGCAGGGAATTACACATCACTGATGCCTCTGCCAAGTTTAAATTACACCCGGGAAAGTACATACCCGCTACATTTAAACAATTTTTTTTTTTTTATTTACAGTGACTTGAAAAAGTATTCATACTGCTTGAAATTTTCCACATTTTGTCATCTTACAAGCAAAAACATAAATGTATTTTATTGGGATTTTATGTGATAGACCAAAACACAGTGGCACATAATTGTGAAGTGGAAGGAAGATGATAAATGGTTTTCAACATTAAAAAAAAAAAAAAAATCTAAAAAGTGTGGCATGCATTTCTATTCAGCCCCCTTTACTCTAATACCTCTAACTAAAATCTAGTGGAACCAATTGCCTCCAGAAGTACCTAATTAGTAAATAGAGTCCACCTGTGTGTAATTCAATCTCAGTATAAATACAGCTGTCCTGTGAAGCCCTCAGAGGTTTGTTAGAGAACCTTAGTGAACAAACAGCACCACGAAGGCCAAGGAACACTCCAGACAGGTTAGGGATAAAGTTGTGGAAAAGTTTAAAGCACGGTTGGGTTAAAAAAAATATCCCAAGCTTTGAACATCTCACAGAGCTCTGTTCAATCCATCATCCCAAAATGGAAAGAGTATGGCACAACTGCAAACCTACCAAGACATGGCCGTCCACCTAAACTGACAGGCCAGGCAAGGAGAGCATTAATCAGAGAAGCAGCCAAGAGGCCCATGGTAACTCTGGAGGAGCTGCAGAGATCCACAGCTTAGGTGGGAGAATCTGTCCACAGTACAACTATTATGCCGCGTACACACGATCGGAATTTTCCATGTGTGTGCCCCATCGGAGAATTCCATCAGAGTTTAAATATAGAACATGTTCTATTTTACTCCGATGGAATTTCGTCGGAATTCCGATGTGAGTTTGGTCGGACAAAGGTCCGATCGTGTGTACGGGGCATTAGTCGTGCACTCCACAAATCTGGCATTTATGGAAAGGTGGCAAGAAGAAAGCCATTGTAGAAAGAAGGCCATAAGAAGTCCCGTTTGCGGTTTGTGAAAAGCCATGTGGGGGACACAGCAAACATGTGGAAGAAGGTGCTCTGGTCAGATGAGACCAAAATTTGACTTTTTGGCCTAATAGCAAAACGCTATGTGTGGCAGAAAACTAACACTGCACACACCATGCTTTTCTTCAGCAAGGACAGGAAAGCTGGTCAGAGTTGATGGGAAGATGGATGGAGCCAAATACAGGGCAATCTTAGAAGGAAACCTGTTCGAGTCTGCAAAAGACTTGAGACTGGGGCGGAGGTTCACCTTCCAGCAGGACAATGACCCTAAACATACAGCCAGAGCTACAATGGAATGGTTTAGATCAAAGGGTATTCATGTGTTAGAATGGCCCAGTCAAAGTCCAGACCTAAATCCAATTAAAAATCTGTGGCAAGACTTGAAAATTGCTGTTCACAGATGCTCTCAATCCAATCTGACAGAGTACCCATCTGTCAGATTGGATGGAGAGTGTCTGTGAACAGCAATGAAAGTGACAGCAATGAAAGTAACAGCAATGAAAGTGAAATTTTTGCCCATTTCCCGCTCATGTGGGATAACAACCGAGTATCTTTTAGCCGCATCGGTTGTTATCCCTAATGAGCCAACTGGTACCCGGGGTGATGCATGCAGCTGCATGCATGCATCACCCCGGTATAACCCCTGAAAGCCGCGAATGCAAATGTGCGTACGGTCGGCGCTAAGGGGTTAAATACACTTCCTAAAATCAGCACCAGGTGATGACTGATTGCAGAAGATGATGTCAGCTTCTGACTGCTGAGAGACACTCGCTGGTGGAAACTGGAACTGCAGCCTATAGATCTGGGAGCCACAGTGCCACCGGCAGGCGAATCCTTTCTTGACACTGAGAGTTTCGAGCCTTCCCCATCGGGAAAAGACAGTGATTACTGTATTGCAAACAGCTATAGCAGCCACTAGCAATAATCACAGGTAAAACCTGGCGTGCTGATTGTACCCAAGTTGATTGATTAATTAACTTGGTACATTCAGCCTACCCATACACGGTTAAAATTTTGGCCGGTTCCTTGGCCTGCCTAATACAGGAGGTGTGCTACTGGCTAGATCAGTGTTTCTCAACTCCAGTCCTCAAGGCGCCCCAACAGGTCAGGTCTTCAGGATTTCCATTATTTTGCACATGTGATTTGATCAGTTTCACTGCCTTAGAAATTAACCACAGCTATTTCATCTGAGGGAAATCCTGAAAACATGACCTGTTGGGGCGCCTTGAGGACTGGAGTTGAGAAACACTGGGCTAGATCACCAGGTGAAAACAGGGAAAACGCCAAAGAAAACAAAACTGATATCGCTTTAAAATTACTTGCAAGAAAAGCATAGAGGCTGCTAAGGCTGATTTTTTTTTTTGGGGGGGGGGATGCTAATTGCCTGGCTGTCATGTTAAAACTCTTGCTTCACTTCTTTGGAGCTGATTTACCAAAGGCAAATAGACTGTTCTCTTTGCAAGGGGATTTTCTCCAGAGCTTAGTGAATGTGATGAAGCTCTTCAGAATTTCACTACATTCACTAAGCTCTAAAAAAAAAAAAAATGCCCTTGCAACATGGAACTTCTCTTACAGAGTCAACAGTTTATTAGCCTTTAGTAAATTAACCCCTTTCAGTCACTGTCCTAGAAAAGGAATGCAGATAAGGAGTTCTCATTTTTCTCTGACTTTCCTGATCTGCATATAAATTGCAAACATACATACAAGGTCAGTGATACAGTCAAATCTAAGGCCAATGGGTCTATATAACAGCCAGGCAACTAGGCTATTGTTGAAGGAGGTCAACGGCAGACTCCCAGAGACAGTCAGAAGGCCTATGTATTTTACTGCTATTGAAATTCTTGGGGAGTTATTATAAAATGTCAAACTTTACTTTTTGACATATTGTACAAAAAACGACAGCATGTAAAAAAATAATATACATTATCTTTAGAAAGAAAGAATTACTGCACACTGCTTAAATAACACTCAGAGCTCAGTATATTAGGTGCATATTTACCTTCAGAAAAACCCGAAATACAGTATTCAGCTGTTTTTTAGAAATGTTTCTTTTTTTCTGTTCTAGTCCTTTGTTATGTTAATATTACAGGAGGTCAGCAGTTTCTGGGATTTTATGACAGGCACGTCTGGTACCATCAATTATTCAATAGTTAAAATCACTTAGATTACATACTGTACCTTCCTACGTCTAATCTTTGCTATATCTACATGCCTCATTTTTTGAGTTGCAGCTAGGTGATTAGCTGTTTAGCGTTGACAAGCAAATGTGTGTAAGGCCTAAAACTGGCCATACATGGATCAAAATTTTGCTTGTTCAGCAAGGATTGGCCAAACTTAAATCCATGCATGGGCAGACTGGTTGTACACAAGTTGATCAATTGAGCCTGTTGGAATATTTTCTCTTGTTCAGCATCTCTAGGTATAGCTGGCAGTGCTGATCAGTGTATTCTGCGGTTAGGTCTCCCTGCCGTCGGAATACAATAGCCCAGTGGGAGAGATTCCCCCATCCACATCAAGTGCGTGGAAGAGGAATTCGAGTCATTTTCTTTAATTCAACCTGCTGGTTGAACAAAAAACGACTCATGTATGGCCAGCCTAAGCCCACCTTTTGCAAAAAAAATAAATGCACCCATATTTATTATTAAAAAATGTGCATTTTATATTTTTTTAATTGGATCCTGTAAAGCATTGCAATGCTCTGGTAAACTATTCATGTCAGGGGGTGGAGAAAGTAACAACTAGCTACAAGTGCAGTGACGTAACTACATTTGTGCTCCATTGAGAATCACAAGTCCCTCTGGTACAGTGGCAGATGAAAATGATAGTTTCTTCATTCACAGATGTCTTTGAATGAATGACGCGACTGTCAGATCCACATACGGATATACCGAATTTAAATAATAACACGATTCGGTGCAGAGAAAAACTTGCCAATATTTCACGTCTGGAATGTACACAGTGGGAGGAGAGGGAACATGATCTTCTGCCCACTGAAAGATGTGGGACAACTTCAATGCTTCCACTGCCTTCTTTGTCCCTCCTTAATTGTTGACATATGCCACCACCGTGCTGTTATCAGACTGCAACCTACTAGAGGCCCTTCCCAGAGCCTTGTCCACAGCAGGAGTGTAAGATCACCTGAATTTCCAGCATGTTGATTGAAAGTTGAGCCCCCTCCTGTGACCAGAGACCCTGAAGAGAAGAGAGCAAAGAAGTTACCAAGTATACCTTTCCAGCCCATTGGGCTGGAATCCATAGTTACAATCTTCCAGCAAAACGTAAGGACTTCCCAGAAGTGCAAAGTGAAACCCACCAATTTCAAGTAGAGATGCCTTTGACAGATGACTCAGCTTGACCTCGCTGTCAAGGGAATGTGGAGACTAGGTCCACTTGGAGAGAATTTCCTGTAAAGGACATGAAACAACAAATTGATGTCCACGTACATGAGCACAGGAGCTGAACACTGGGTTTTAGGCTGTTTAGATGTGAGAAACACCTTGGCCAGTCTGGTGGGCGGAACCAGACCTAGGTGTTCTATTTCAGGTGGAAATATGGGACAAGAAACAAATTCTTGAAGCTGAGAGGCCAGTTAAATTCCTCCAGGGCAGTGTTTCTCAACTCCAGTCCTCGAGGCGCACCAACAGGTCATGTTTTCAGGATTTCCCTCAGATGAAACAGCTGTGGGAATTACTAAGGCAGTGAAACTGATTACCTCCCCTGTGCAAAATAATGGAAAGCCTGAAAACATGACCTGTTGGGGCGCCTTGAGGACTGGAGTTGAGAAACCCTGCTCCAGAGTACAGATGGACAGAGAGGACAGTAGGCTTGAAACAATTTCCGTATGAAGCAGCAGGTTGTACAGGTACTCAACTATGAAGATACCTCATAGTCTTAATAAGGCCAGAACAGAGACCAATAGCTTGATGAATATTCAAGGGATAGACTCCAAGTAAAAATAAAGGGCCATTAAATGATATTGACCCTTCCCATCACAAAGCAAAGGAAGCTATAACGATAGGAGCAGTAAGCATCCTTGAAGCTGACTGGGGTTAACAGGTCCCTCTGAGGTCAGTCCTTTGAGCTCCAGGATAGACTGAGCTCCATCCTTCTTTGAAACAGTGAACAAGTTTGAATCATGGCTTTTGAAACTTTTCTGAGGGGGCCACTGCAGCAGTATCCTCTGCACCAGAGGGCCCTGCACCACCAATCCAAATCTGCCAGATGTTGAGAAGTAAGATGAACATTAGAGGAGAAAAAAACCTCTGTGTTTGAGATAAGAACTCTATCTTGTACCTATAGACCACCGTCTCTCAACCTAATTATCTGAGATGTGGGTCACCCAGAAGTCTGCGAAGGAAGGATGATATTCCCCATTCCAAAGTTGTCGAGTGTAAAATCCCAGAAGCTCTCCCATGGCTGGGGAGCTATAGGTGTTGTGTACAGCCACCAGTACAGGTGAATGGCTGAACGCGGCTGTGCTAATGTAAGCAATCGCTTCTGCATCAGCTCTTTATCCGTGGGCCACTGTCACGTTTCGTGGAATATGCCGTACAGTCACGTGTTTAGCCGAGTATGGCTGCATACAGCTATTCATTTGCATTAGTGGCTGTATTCAGCACCTGTAGCTCCCCAGGCATGGGAAAGCACTGGGGATTTTATACTTAGGCCCCTTTCACACTGGGGCGTTTTTCATGCGGTTTAGCGCTAATAATAGTGCTATTATACCACATGAAAAATTCCTGCCCTGTAGCCTTCAATGTGAAAGCCCGAAGGCTTTCACACTGAAGCGGTGCGCTAGCAGGAACGCTCCAAAAGTCCTGCTAGCCGCTTCTTTACAGCGGTAAAGGAGCGGTGTGTTCACCGCTCCTTTACCGCGGGTGCCCATTGAAATCAATGGGACACCGCGGTAATACCGCCCGCAAACCGCGGCAATAGCCGCGGTTTGCGGGCGGTATTAACCCTTTTTCAGCCGGTAGCGGGGGTTAAATTCACCCCCCTAGCGACCGCATACCGCGGTAAGAACGATGGTATAGCAGCGCTGCAAATCACGCTGCTATACCGCCACCGCTCCTGCCCGCCCCAGTGTGAAAGGGGCCTTAAGGTCTTTGGAGCTATTAAATGTCTATGTGCATAAAGCCTAAGTATATGGAACATGTACTGCCTAGATTAAATCCTATTTATAATCAAGAGTAGTTTTCACAAAAACTCTTATATTTCTCCTTAGCTTTTGCATTTAGAAGGTGTATGCACCACCACGAGTAAAAAGAGCATATAACCCAATATTCTCATCCAGCCAGATTGAGGGGCTCCAGGGGGGTTTTTGTCATTCAGAGGAAACTGGCTTTTCAGTTTCCTCATCATTTAGTAAAATATGTTTTGGGACCTGGAGCCCGGAGATTTAGTAGTTATCTCGGAGGGGTGAAATCTCCAATCCTGAGTCCGTGTTTTGTGAAAAACTGGCTCACTGATTGGGCAGGTGTGTGATCGACTTTTAGAGGGGATCTGACTATAGTTCTGGGCTCCAGCCCGGCAGAGGAGGTCTCTGCCTAGGATTCAGGGGGGCTCCACCTAGGAGACACAGATGGGAGCCAGAGCAATAAAGAGCTGCTAAGGTTACGAACCCAAACATGTGTATGAAGACTGTCTGTAAGAAACAGACAAGCACTTAAAGAAAGAGTATGGCCAGATCAGCAGTGCTGAATGTGTTTTTTTTTTTTATAGAAGACCAATGCTGAAAACCCCTGCAAGTGAAACTCATGTTTTGTGTTTTCTAAACTTTTTATTTTTTTGTAATTTCTTTATTTTCTGAGAGTTGCAATTCACAGTTTAACAGAAACATGAAAGGACGGAGCATGGTCAGCATTTAGCATAAACATGGTAAATCTCTCAGTAAAATTTGTAGGTCAATCAAATAAACGGATCAGATATGAGAATGCACTACATTTAACCAAGTATATGCAACAAATAGAGTAACAATGTGAGAGACCACACACACCAGTTCATAGAGTTAAAGCCATGCAACTATGTTTTTAACAGGATCATGTATTGCACCGGGAAGTGGGCCTCCCGGTGGCCAGCTGGACCCAGAGTGGGAACAGGGTAACTGAGTTAATGTATAACAGGATTTTAAGATATCACCCAGGACTGAGCCCAGTAAACAGGAAGGGTAGGAATCATTGAGGGGAAGGGGAGATAAGGTTTGCAGGAGACAGTTGGGGAAAAGGAAAAAGAGAATTGAGCATCTCAGGTGTAGGAGAAAAGGAACTCAGGTGAAAAAAGAGGGGTAGGGCCCAGGGAACGTGGCCAACCTCAGGGGCTCAGCCCGAATGCAAGGCCCCTTGAAGATAGGCATCAGTGAAGACAAAGTGTTTCCATGGTCTTCAGGTGTCGCGGAAGGTCTCCTCTCGGTTATGCAAGGTAGCAGTGAGATCCTCCATGTCCCTGAGTTCATTAACTTTGGAAAACCACAAGGATTTAGACAGCGGGCTCTCGGATATCCAACATAAGGGGATGAATGCTTTAGCTGCATTCAGTAACTAGATTGTGAGAGAAGCTTAATGCCGCGTACACACAATTGGAATTTCCGTCAACAAAACCGTGTTTTTTTTTTCCGACGGCTGTTGGCTCAAACTTGTCTTGCCTACACACTGTCGCACAAATGTTACTCGGAAATTCCGATGGTCAAGAACGCAGAGACGTACAACACTACGACAAGCTCAGAAAAATGATGTACAATGATTCTGAGCATGCGTCGAATTTGTTCCAAACATGCGCAGCACTTTTGTGCGTCGGAAATGGCTACACACGATCGGAATTTCCGACACGAACTTTTGCCGTCTGAAAAATTGAGAACCTGCTCTCAAACATTAGTTGTCGGAAATTCCGACAGCAAATGTCCGATGGAGCCTACACACGGTCGGAATATCCGACCAAAAGCTCACATCAAATATTTGTTGTCGGAAATTCCGATCTTGTGTACGCGGCATTATACTTCTTGATTGGATGGTTCGAGAGATGCAACAGACGGGCCGCGGGGTTCCCCTCCAGGTCGACGTTAGTCAGGTGCTTGATAGTACCGATCACCTCTTGCCAAAGGGGTCTAAGTTTGGGACAATCCCAAAAGATATCTGAACTTTCTTTTAATAAAATTGGGCACGAGAAGCCCAAAAAAGGAGAAAAGGGAGTGTCTGTATCATTAAAATTGTGCCTTTTGAACTTTATTCTCACAGAGAATTTGCTTTTGCTTTTCCAGTGGTGGTAGATGTCTAAATTAAAAAAAGGTTTATGTGTATGTAGCATGCTCAGACATGCATCTGGTGATTTAGCATTCCCAAAGACCGGTTACTCTTCTATGTATGACAAAGATATTAAAGCATTTGTAGCATTAGTAGGTAAAATTATACATTATATTGATAACATGATACAAAATTCTAGTGCACTAATCAGGTTAGATACCAAACATTAGACATATCTCATTATTAATCCTCCTTCTGTAAACATAACTACATATTTATAAAGCAGTGAATGTGACATTCACCAAACATTCACTATAGGCGAATCAATCAAAAGCAATGAATGTACCATTCACCAAATATTCACTATAGGTAAATCAATCAATCAAATGTAATGTAAAACACATGAACCAGGAAAATACAACTGCAGTGAATGTTTATTGAATGAATGCCACATTCACTGCTTTAGGCCTCATTCACACTAGCACTTCTGAATTTAGGTTTTCTAATCGCAGGATAAACAACATTCATGCCTCCCAGATCTCCTTTTTCTGCATTTTGATGTTCCTACTTTAAAGCAGATTTAGCTGCATTTGGGTGTGTTTAGTCTTGCTTACATGTGTTTAGCAGCAATTAGTGTCTAATCATAGCTAAATTGACCAAGACCTGTGCCCTTGACCTTTGTCCCTGAACGCTCTGGGCCTTAAATTCAAGTACCACCCAGGAAAGCGTTCAGGCCTGCAATAGATTTTGAAAGGTTGCCTGGGCTGGATGTTGCACTTGTCCCTCCAGCGGTGCACTAAAACACCAGGAGGGAAGCACTAGGCGGCCTCGTGTGCAGGAGGTCTGAATGTGATAAAACTGATCACTTTGGCTTTGACTTTGTTGCTTTGGCTTTTGCCTTTCACAGCTTAAACTAAGTTCAATTGCCAGTCTTGGATGTGACAGCTGTTCTAACAGGCTGTCTTTGCGGCAATGAAACATACCGTATTTTCCGGCGTATAAGACGACTTTTTAACCCATAAAAATCTTCTCAAAAGTCGGGGGTCGTCTTATACGCCGGTACCTGACATGTAGAATCTCAGTCAGACCGCGGCCGTCCATTTTTCAAAAGCCGCGCCTCCTCCTCATGCTGTTCCGTGATAGGCGGAACACTCAGCTTCCCAGCAGAGCCTCTGTTCAGTGTTTCGCCTATCATGGATGCCCTCTTGTCCTCGGCCTCGGATGAGAGGGCATCTGTGATAGGCGGAACACTGAACACAGTGTCTGCTGGGAAGCTGAGTGTTCCGCCTATCACAGAACAGCACGAGGAGGAGGCGCGGCTTTTGAAAAATGGACGGCCGCGGTCTGGCTGAGATTCTACATGTCAGGGATAAGGTATGTGATCGTCGAGGCATGCAGGGGCACAGTGAGGTATGCAATGGCACAGTACAGTGAGGTATGCAATGGCACAGTGCAGTGAGGTATGCAATGGCACAGTGAGGTAAGCAATGGCACAGTGAGGTATGCAATGGCACAGTGAGGCATGCAATGGCACAGTGAGGCATGCAATGGCACAGTGAGGCATGCAATGGCACAGTGAGGCATGCAATGGCACAGTGAAGCATGCAATGGCACAGTGAGGCATGCAATGGCACAGTGAGGTGAGGTGAGGCATGGCTAGTCGGAAGGGGGGTCGTCTTATACGGCGAGTATATCCCAAAACCAAAATTTTAGCTGGAAAATTAGGGGGTTGTCTTATACGCCCAGTCGCCTTATACGCCGGCAAATACGGTAAACTGTTGCCACATCTAAATCATCAACACTTTATTTGTCTTTATACCATAAACTGCATCCCTGGCAGAACTATATATTTAAAGGTAACATTTCTGGACACGTTTTTTTTTTTTTTACATGAATTGGCAGTTTTATTTTCTGAAATATTAGTGGTGCTAGAGGTTTCTGCTGTGTCAAAGGAGTTGTACACTTGTAGAATTCAAGTGTTCTTCTCTTTATATCTGACTGATGGGCGTCACGTCATTTTCCATGTGTAGCGTCCCTTTACTTTTAGGGGAGCTAGGTACCTAAATTTAGGGGTTGATCTGGGTCAGTAGTCAGACCCAGATCGCTTCAATTGTTAGGTTTTGTTCTTTTGCTTTTGCCAAGTGGTGTTGCTGGTGTACAGTTCCCTGTGGCCTGTGGGTGGCGCTGCCAGAACAGGTCAGGGTTGAACCGCTGGTGACATTGCTGACATTGCTGTACCTTTGGGTGTCCTCTCCAGGCGGTTGTGTGAGGGGGCGTGGTCAGCCCGCTGCGCATGATGGGAGAGGATACATAAGGGGCAGACACCATCTTAAGGAGAAGGAGGGGTATTGAGGAGCAGTATCGAGCAGCAGTCCGTCTGCGCCTCGTGGCCCTCCAGGCCATGGGGTTGTGCGTGGATGGATCAGTCTCAGGCACCTTTAGCCTGGGGCTGCAGCTCTTCATGTAGCCCCAACACCTTTAGCTGGCCTACCATCTAAAGAGGAATTCCAGGGCACTCGAGGGTGACCCGTTCTGGAGAGGGAGCCAGGGTTACCGGTGAAGGAAGTCACCGCCTCGGATGAGGCCTGGTCACCTACAGAGGGATTCCGCAAGTCCGCCACAGACATTGTAGCGTGCTTCAACTTGCACCTAGGTCCTTAAGCTACAAGTGCTGGGAAGTTTGGAACTAGTCAAATGGTTTCCGATCGTATCCCTAGGAAAGAAAAGTAAAGTTCGTGCATCACTCTGGCTGCTAGGACCGTGAGAGGGAACTATCCGGGAGAGCAGAGTCCACTTAGGATTGAGTGGTGATATTAAGTGCCTGAACCTGCCTCCCTGTTATTCTATTATTTACTTTCAACTTTCCTGTCTGGTTTCAAGCATAAAGAAAATAAACCTTCAGTCGTTGAGGTTTAACCTTGTCTAGACATTGGCCTTCTTGATACACAAACAACAGACCTTCCTCTACACTCTAGAGAAAGGAACCAGCCTAGGAAGGGTAACTCGCTGCAGAACCCAACAAATTGTGAACACCGCTTAACCTCTTCAAACAGGATTGTATGGGCATATAGCACGGTGTGCCTTATCTTACAAGTGAGCCAGGTGAGAAAAGGGTCCGTGTGCTACACATGTATAGCTTCAATATGATATTTATGGGTACGTTTTTGCCAATGTGAACATTGGTAAATTGCTGAGACTACATCACTAAGTAATCTTAGAAGCTCAATTGACAATTACATGTAGTGTAGTCATAATTTTAATTACATAATTTCTTTAAGTGATACCAAACACACTGTTTTTTAATTTACATTGTCCCTTCTATTACTGTATGTGGATGATGGTCCTGTAATTATGTTAATAGAAAAAAGACCCAAGTACCTATTTCCTAATTGATTTACAGCTGTCACATGACCCAGCTCTTTCCCAGCATGTCTGCAGAGAAACATAAGCAGCAGGAGCTTCTAGCTGCTGGTCACAGGTTCAAAATAAAAAAACATCCTTTGGAATACAGAGTAAAATTAAATAAATAACATCAATAAACTGTTTTAAATTGGCATACAAATATATATATATATATTTTTTAATCTTTATTATTGTGTGTAAATAACATAGATTCTAGGAAGTCACAGGCTGTCACACCCCTCCAGCCTGTGTCTTGAGGGAGGTAAAGCCTCCGTTCATTTACATGTAATATCCCACTCCCCCATTGTGTTTAGCTGGTTAGTGGGCATGGAGGACAGGGGAACAGAGCCGACTTTCTCTGAGGACAGTTGCCTCCTATCACCCTTCCATTTCTCCCCCCTGTTAAAGGAATGGTCATTATATACCAGCAAATGGACTAAAAAGAACTGTGACTGGACTTTTTGAGATCCAATTCCTGGCCATCTATCATGCATTAGTCTTTTGCGCTAACAGTTTATTCCATTGTTTTTAGTGGGCATGGAGAAGGGGGAGGGAGTGGGCTGTCATTTACCACTGTGTATATGCCCACGTGTGTGACTCTATAGTCACATGGGCTACTCAGATGTGATAGGGAGGAAATGCTCAGCATAGAAACTCACTGAAAGCTGAGCATGTGCAGAGTTGCTACCACAGCTGCAAAATTCCTAGCTGCATTGGGGACATGAACAGAAGATGGAGATAGAGAACAGCAGGATCAACTAGGTTTTTGGCAAAATACAGAAAATTAATTAATGTAAAACACCATTTATTGATAATTTTTTTAATATGTGGATTTAGTGACACTTTAAGTAAAACTGTCAGTGCACAAAGTGTGGCAAAAAAAGCTTTCTGGCACAGTAGATAATAACTTTAGACTGTAAGCTCTATCGAGCAGGGCCCTCTGATCCCTCTGTATTGAATTGTATTGTGATTGTACTGTCTTCCTTGATGTTGTAAAGCGCTGCGCAAACTGTTGGCGCTATATAAATCCTGTATAATAATAATAATAATAATAATAATAATAACTTTAAAACTAAACCTGTTTTTTTACTTATAATGTTCATGTGGGAAAAGCACATCATTTGCACATTGAGCGTATATTTGATTCCTACTGTAAAAAATTAACTCACTCTAGCATGATGATGCAAATGCAAGATAAGTATCATCTATGGCCCCGCCCCGTAGACATTCAAACTTCCATTCTGCCTGAGATAAGTTCTATTGACCCCTTGTCAACCTGCCATGGTTGATTGAAGTTAGATATATTTCCTTTTGTGCTTCAGCCTATGACAGATTTGCCAGAGTGGGCGCAAAAAAGGTGAGCTGACCCATGCTGATGAGGTTTGTAGGTATTGGCATTAATGTAAAATTGCCCAGTAAATGAAATCCTGTAAATCCTTTGCATAGGTTAGACATGCCCTGCTCCATCATATCTGTGTTTCCAATTTTGTCCTGACTAAGACAAAGAGCATCTGGATGGTAGAGCAGTTAATGTGAAGGCTTTAAATACCTACATTTCCTGCTGCTGCTGAATGCTGCTCTTATGGGAAGACCAAAGTTTGTTTAAAATCTAACACTTCTGGAAGTGTGTGCTCTGCATTGCTCAAGGAAACCTCTAGCCAACCCCTCACTACAGGACACAGAGTTGGTTTCCATACAGACTTTGTGGAACAATTTCACCTAATCAGAGAGGCCTTCAAAAGAGCAGGCAGAAATATAGATAGGTATACTGTATACAGTCTTCTTTGAAAGCACCTATTTTGTTTTATTTAAACAGTTAGTTCACCTTTAAGAACATTTTACACAACATGCCTATGCACCACAGCATCCCAAGCACATTACCATCCATTCTTCTGCTTTTGAAAAAAAAAGTGCTTCTTCGTCATTCCAAACCTATAGGCCATACACAGCCCTGTCCGCAAAAACTCAGTATAGCGACTCCTCAGTCCTGCCTAAATGGCAGGACATTAGAAGTGCGCTACAACACTGAAGAAATAGTTGATCAAGCAGGCGTGCTAGTTCTTTGGATGTTGGGAGCACCCTTGTAATGTCCTGCCATTTAAGGATTGCCTACTCTTAGTTTTTGCAGACAGGCCATGTAGAGCCTACGGGCATGGAATGACAAAGGAGCACACCTTTGAAAGTTGCAAAGTGGATTATAATGTACTTGGGATGCTGCCGTGAGGCAGCGAATAGGGTTTTTTGAAAAGTGTGATGCAACCATTTAAGCAACATCTGCAGCTCAGGTCACAAGAAGCAACAATATGCACCTTTTTTACATTTTTTAAGCATTCTCTGTTTAGTCAGGTACTTGGCTAGAGAAAGAGAGTGATTTAGGACACTGTGCTGCAGTACTCTCTGTGCTCCCAATGAACTTCAGCTCCTGTGTACACATCAGGCCTGTGGACATGGGCTGAGGAGCAGAGTCACTCTATATCTGAACAGCGGGGGGCCCTGTTGCTGTATTGCTGGGACTGGTGAGAGGGCAGTGCTGGCATTAACCTGTTGTTGCTAGTGGAGACTGAGCACATAGAGAATAGGCATCTAACTAGCAGCATTACTTACGGCATGGTGAAGAAAGGAAGGTGCGCCAAACTAAGTGCAGTATAATCAGGCTTTAATGGCAAATAAAATAAAAGACAGCCAAATGGCTACTCACAAGATGCAAGACAATATAGGGCATGTAAAGGGTTAATGGTGGTCCGGTGTCATCTAAGGCGGTCCTCGGGGGAGATGTAGGTCCCAGATGAGAGAATGGCTGAAGGCAGGATGAGCGGAAGGCTGGAGGCAGATTTGCGGTGTCAGCAGAGGAAGTCAGAGCATCCGAGCCGTGGGTGATGTGAATATCCCTGTACCGCAGAGACAGCCAGGAGACAACCAGGAAGCTGTGCATCAGTGTGCGCTTCACCGTGGAGCGCAGCGTGCCGTCGGACCGGAAGTGACGTGGAGTATTGAATGGACCAATGGGATGACGCGTTTCACAGCATCCGCTGGATCTGATGAAACAGCGGATGCTGTGAAACGCGTCATCCCATTGGTCCGTTCAAAACTCCACGTCACTTCCGGTCCGACGGCACGCTGCGCTCCACGGTGAAGCGCACGCTGATGCGCAGCTTCCTGGTTGTCTCCTGGCTGTCTCTGCGGTACAGGGATATTCACATCACCCACGGCTCGGATGCTCTGACTTCCTCTGCTGACACCGCAAATCTGCCTCCAGCTTTCCGCTCATCCTGCCTTCAGCCATTCTCTCATCTGGGACCTACATCTCCCCCGAGAACCGCCTTAGATGACACCGGACCACCATTAACCCTTTACATGCCCTATATTGTCTTGCATCTTGTGAGTAGCCATTTGGCTGTCTTTTATTTTATTTGCCATTAAAGCCTGATTATACTGCACTTAGTTTAGCGCACCTTCCTTTCTTCACCATGTTTTACAGAGCCTGCTTCTGCTTATGGTAGCTGCCGCTGGTGCTTACATCATTCATTGAAACTCACTGACATTTGGATTTTATGCTCTGCCAGAACTCTATTTGCACCATTTGTTCGTTTTTACTTATTACTTACGGCATGCAGACTATACTGCATGCCATAAATGTCCTCATGTGCACCACCGTAAAGAGTGGGCCCCACTGAAGAACTAGGCTGAAGAACTAGGGCTAAAGACTGCTCACTCAGATAACTGCTTCAGAAAAACTTTGCCTAATGCCCATAGTAAGAGGTACCTCTTTAGGGAGTTTTACGTTTCATTGCTGCCATTTATATAGAATGCACTTTAAAGTGTTTAAAGCCTACTGTTTACAGAGGAGTTACTGCAGTATTGATTATCATTGCTGTAATTTTTTTCTAATGCTATTACTTATTGCTGATTTTGTGGATTACCAGTTTTACTCTTATTTAGCTGCATAGAACTCCATTCTATGGTGTGTCACTGGGACTGGGGTTGTTCTCAGAGTGAAGGCAGATAAACAGAGAACCCTATCTACCAAGCAGCTTCTGCGGGGGGGGGGGGGGGGGGGGGTAGCGCTACATCTGTTTTTACAAAACACTGTATAAGGAAAAAAAAATAAACAGTGCCGAATGACATGTTTGTTGAATAATGAGCCACGTGTGTTGAAAAGTCATACCATGTGCGTGAGTGTCACGGCAATAAAGAAGACAGAACACTGCTGCAGTTGCAGTGAACCATTACTGCAAACAATACTCAGTTTTCTCATGACAAAAAGAAAAAAAAAACACTCCTACAGTTCATTTATTATAGTCAAAAAAGATTCAAGACAAGGTTTTTGCATTTAATAATATCTGTCCAGTAAGGAGGCTGGATGATTTTGGTAACTTTGTCCAATGCATATGTTCACTTATTGGTTTGTACATATGTTCTCAAAAACATACTCTCATGTACATACCTACTTAAATGCATGCCTACATATGAAAGCAGCGATTGAGCTACACAAGTTATATATTTCTGGGCACGCCAGAGTGACAGAAATAATTCTAGGGCCATTATTCACATTTAAATTTAAACTGATGACTTGGCCAGCACAATTTTAAAGCTTGACATATTGGGTATCTATTGACTTGGCAAAACCTCCTCTTTTGTATTTTAACAAACAATGTGTAATATATTGAATTTGTTTGCACTAATTTTTTTGCATACATGTTAAAATGCACATTTTTGGCTTTAAGATTAGTCAAAACCCTCAAACAGTATATATTTTTTGAAAGCAGAGACCCTGGAGAATAAAATGGTAGTAGCTGCAATTTTTTTATGTCACATGGCATTATAGCATATGCATATGTTTATCAAACCCATATTTTTGGTAAAATTTGTTTAATATGGACAGCGCATAGTGATGTTCACATTATCAAAATATGAAGCATTTGCATTGCATCATGTTGCTGTGTTTTAAAAAATGAAGCTTCATATGGAGCATCTCAACTCCTTCCATTCAAGTCTATGGCAACACACATAACATAAACACATTAGGCCTTAATCACAATGTGGGATGCAAATGTGCAAGGGACATTTGTTGAGCGTTTTTAATGCGCCTTTAACATGCATTAAACACGCTCAAATGCAATGAACGATGCACATTAATCTTAGATTGTAAGCTCTAGCGAGCAGGGCCCTCTGATTCCTCTTGTACCAAATTGTAATATAACTCTAATGTCTGCCTTCTTTTTGTTAAGCACTGCGCAAACTGTTGGCGCTATATAAATCCTGTATAATAATAATAATAATAATAATAATCTTTATTATTTTAAGCAAGTGTAAGCAAGGCTCTACAGTTAGCAGCAGCATTGCTAACCTGGCAAGTGTTCCCTTTCAGTTGGCTGTTAAGCTAAGGTGACCAGATTTTTAAAATGAAATCCGGGGAAATATTTTTTTTTTTACTAGTAATGGCGGCAATCAGCGACTCTCTGCACGTCGCCGCTGCCCGCCTCACAGCCTGTCAAGTCTTAGGCCCCTTTCACACTGAGGCGTTTTTACCACGTTTTCGCGGTAAAAATAGCGCTGTAATAACGCCTGAAATAATCCTGCCCCAGCATTCTCATGTGAAAGCCCTGAGGGCTTTCACATTGAGGCGTTTTGCTGGCTGGGCGTTGAAAAAAATCCTGCAAACAGCTTTTTTAGAGCAACTTAAGGCCCCTTTCACACTGAGGCGTTTTTACCGCGTTTTCGCGCTAAAAATAGCGCTGTAATAACGCCTGAAATTATCCTGCCCCAGCATTCTCAATGTGAAAGCCCTGAGGGCTTTCAAACTGAGGCGTTATGCTGGCTGGGCGTTGGAAAAAATCCTGCAAACCGCTTTTTTAGAGCAACTTTAGGGCGCATAAAATAGCGCTGTAAAAACGCCTATCTCCATTAAAATGAATGGGAACCGCGGTAAAAACGCATAGGCATAAGCGTTATTTAAATAAATAGCGCTAACGCGCATGCGTTTTTACCGCGTTTTTACCGCGTTCGCGCTATTTTTAGCGCGATCGCGGTAAAAACGCGGTAAAATAGAGGTACAAAATCCCAACATTTTTGAGCGTTTTTTCAACGCCTCAGTGTGAAAGGGGCCTTAGGGCGCATAAAATAGCGCTGTAAAAATGCCTATCCCCATTGAAATGAATGGGATTCGCGGTAAAAACGCGGTAAAAACGCATAGGCATAAGCGTTATGTTAAAAAATAACGCTAACGCCTATGCGTTTTTACCGCGTTCGCGCTAATTTTAGCGCGAACGCGGTAAAATCGCGGTAAAAACGCGGTAAAAACGCATAGGCGTTAGCGCTATTTTTACCGCGATCGCGGTAAAAACGCGGTAAAATCGCGGTAAGGCCCCTTTCACACTGGGGCGTTTTTCATGCGGTTTAGCGCTAATAATAGCGCTGTTATACCGCATGAAAAAATCCTGCCCTGTGCCTTCAATGTGAAAGCCCGAAGGCTTTCACACTGAAGCGGTGCGCTAGCAGGACCGCTCCAAAAGTCCTGCTAGCCGCTTCTTTACAGCGGTAAAGGAGCGGTGTGTTCACCGCTCCTTTACCGCGGTCTCCCATTGAAATCAATGGGACAGCGCGGTAATACCGCCCGCAAACCGTGGCAATAGCCGCGGTTTGCGGGCGGTATTAACCCTTTTTCGGCCGCTAGCGGGGGTTAAATTAACCCCCCTAGCGACCGCATACCGCGGTAAGAACGACGGTATAGCAGCGCTGAAAATCGCGCTGCTATACCGCCACCGCTCCTGCCCGCCCCAGTGTGAAAGGGGCCTAAAATAGAGGTACAAAATCCCATAATTTTTGAGCGTTTTTTCAACGCCTCAGTGTGAAAGGGGCCTTACTCTCCGGGCCCCGGCTACTACTGGGTGGAGAGTGGAGGAAGATCACTCCACCAGGGAAGTCAAGGAGATAAGCAGGCAGGCGGCTGGCCGGGACTTGAGCCAAGGCAGAAGAACATGCGAGCGGAGCTGAATGGGCATCCAACCGAAATTTAAGAAATATTCCCTCCGCGCCGACCAGCACGTGATAATCAGAAAGGGGCACAGATAATGGAAAAAAATACACCCCCCCCCCTAAGCTAGTAGGAGGAGGGGGGGGGGGGTGTAATTCAGATTTTTTTTATTTTATTTTTATTCTGCACTGACTGTCGTTGAAATTGCCCCAGCCCCTGTTCAAATCCAATTCAGGGACAAAACTGGGTACAGATTTGGTCCGGGGACAGTGTCCTCAATCCGGGGACTGTCCCCTGAAACTGGGGATGTCTGATCACCCTATGTTAAGCTGCCTGCAAGCAAAAACCTTAGAGGCGACCCACCTGCCAACTGAGGAACCATGCATGACAACACTGCTGTTGTCCTGATCTTCAAAGTTCTACTACTATCAGGGTCTCCAGGTCACAAACTTTGCAACAGTTTATAAAGGAAAAAATGTGGAGTTTATATACCATTTAACCACTTGCCGACAGCTGGACGTCCTTTGTGATGGTATATAGGAATGATGCCTGAAGCTACACTGGCATCATTCAGATATTGGCATTTTCAGCCAGCGATTCCCTACACTATAAGAACGATCATACGGGCCTGCTTGATCGTTCTTACGGGCGGCGAAAGGGGACGCCCCCCCTCCCGCTGCCCTCCGGTGCTTCTACCGACTCACCGCTGCGATCGGTAAGTCGGAGAACGGATCCGCCAGCCCCGGATGTCCACCATAGTGATTTCCGGCAGACCAGATGGTCGCCGGAGTCTCTATGATCGTCGGAGGCTGGGTGCGATGTTATGATGTCACGCCCGGCCTCTGTATTAAAAAAAACGGTGCCGCCTCGGCTAGGAAGCCGTGATCGTTTTTTTTATTTTTATTTTAGGCTTCCCAGCCTAGAGGTGAGATGTGGGGTCTTATTGACCCCATATCTCAATGTAAAGAGGACCTGTCATGCTACATTCCTTGTAATAGGGATAAAAGTGATTACATTTTTTTTAAAGTGTCAAATTAGAAAATTTTAAGTAAAATGAACAATAAAAAATATATATATTTTTTTTTTAAAGTGCCCCTGTCAGAAGCAAACACATACGTAAGTCCCGCCCCCATTGGAAAACGGTGTTTAAACCACACATGTGAGGTGTCACCACGAACGTTAGAGCGAGAGCAATAATTCCAGCCCCAGACCTCCTCTGTAACTCAAAACATGTAACCAGTAAAAAAAAATGTAAAGCATCGTCTATGGGGATTTTTAAGTACAGAGGTTTGGCGCCATTCTATGAGCGTGTGCAGTTTTGAAGCATGACACGTTAGGTATCTATTTACTTGGCGTAACTTCATCTTTCACATTATGCAAAAAAAATTGGGCTAACTTTACTGTTTTTTTTTTTTTTTTAAAGCATGAAACAAAAAAATTCCTGCGCAAATACCGTGCGGGATAAAAAGTTGCAAAGACCGCCATTGTATTCTCTAGGGTCTCTGCTAAAAAAAAACATATATAATGTTTAGGGGTACTATGTAATTTTCTAGCAAAAAAAAATGATGATTTTTACATGTAGGAGAGAAATGTCAGATTTGGCCTGGTTGACAAGTGGTTAAATATTACACTGTAAAGTACAGTATGTAGGCGTACTGTGTTAAAATCTGTCATTGTGACTGCCGAGAGACACAGCTGCAGCATATATCTGCCCATAGGACTACATTACAGAAAACACATGCACGCATAACTGCCAGCACTGGCATGTACTTGGATAGACATATTTTTGCAGAATGTAATAGTTAAAAAAAATACGCATATAGGCGAGTGGTGAATGTGTCCAAAAGTCAGAATCCTGAATTAGAAAACAACATTTACAGAATATTTTGAATAACCATACCCTGGGAACTTTTTTCGAAACAAATGAACTGTCACCCACAAAGCACATAAGAAAAATAGAAATAGACGTTTCTGTTAGGCAATCGTATACATTGAAATTGCATATTACATGTAGCTGCACTAATGAATATTAAAATAAAGGTTTTGTGGTCATTGGCTACTCTATGTAACTTTAATATAAAAGACATGTGAAAAGGAAACTAAACTGCCACCTGGTGGTAAAAACAAAAAACAAAAACAAACAATGTTGATATGCAATATTTTTTATTTACTTGCCTAACAATTGTCCGTCAAAAAAATATATATATACACACACACACACACATATATATGTAACACACGGACCCTTTTCCCTTGCTTTGGCTCAATTGCAGGAAAAAGGCACACCGTACTATATGCCCGTACCCTTCTGGATGAGGAGGTTAAGCGGTGTTATGTATTTGGGTCCCACAGCTAGGTTCTTCCGTCAGTTGGTTCTCATCTCCTAGGATATAGGGACAAGTCTCTGTATTCCCCCCAGTAATTCCAGTGTCCACACCACTTTAAACTCCAACGTTGAGTTTATTTTCTCAATGTTCAGCAGATAGGAAAAGGGTGGAAGAGAGACAGGACAGCAAGGTTTGGGAGGTTAGTCCAGGCACAATGGATATCACAATCGCTACTCTATCCCAGAGTAGGTTTAGCTCACCCGGATAGTCTCCTACAAAGTGGATTCTAGCAGCCGAAGTGATGCTCGGACGTTTGATCAAGTTCTTTCCTAGATGCGATCGGGAGACTCTCTGCCACAGAATCTATCAGACCCCGAACCTCTTATCTTCTGGTACTTAAGGACAGCTGCCAGCAGCAGCACATTATTAGGCCCTTGGTGAATAGGAGAATCCCTCCAGAGAGTTACCGGGCCCCTTCCTTCACCGTGAACTTCTCCTTCTCTTAGTGGGCTCCAGCTAAAGGTGCTGGGCCCAGTGTTGAAGATGCAACCCCAGGACTAAAGGTGCCTGGGACTGATGCACACGTGGCCCCATGGCCTGGAGGGCCATGCGCCACGCACCAGGACTCCGACTCTGGAACGAAGACCCCTCCCAGGCGGCGTCTGCCCCTTATGTATCCTCTCCCGGCATGCACAGCAGGTCGACCACACCCACCGTACCGCCGCCGAGAGAGGACACCCAAGGCACAGCACTAATACCAGTGGTTCAACCCTGACCCATTATGACAGTGCCACCTACAGGCCACAGGGAACTGCACACCAGTATACCATCCTGGAAATAAACAGCACAACCTATAAATTGAGAATGGTCTGAGCCCAACTACTATCTCAGACCAGCCCCCCTAAATTTGGGTGTATAGCACCCCTAAATGGGGTGGGTGCTACAATATATATATATATATATATATATATATATATATATATATTTTAACATAGTAGGAGAAACCTAAATCCATGTCATCTTTTTATTTCCGTCTGTGTTTCTGTTAGAGATTTTCCCTCACTTCCTGTAGCAGTGTAGGGAAACTTTTTTGGCAATGGAGATTTTGCATGTATCTTCTGCAAAAAAAAAAGACCCAACTGCAAGCAATTTTTTTACAGAAGGACGTTGGTTTCACTTAGTGTAAGCTGAATTCTACACTTTTGTATCTGGTATGTAATGTACATCATGTAGAAATATTAAATGAAAGTGATGCTAAATCCATTTATTACATTTTAGTTTATAATGTCCAGACTTACATATAAAGGTATGGTCCGCTTTCTTGAAAATTCACCTCTTTTAAATGCTTGGCCAGTCCTCGCACCTCTGCCCCACCTCACTGTTGCGGGTGTCTTATTTGCCACATTGGTTGCAAACAAGACACTCGTGCATGGGCACTCTCAGACAAGGCTGCGTGCATCCATTGGCACACACAGCACCCGGAAAGACACACCCCTGCGCTCTACTCCTAGCTCCTGAGAGGCAGCTACAGGAACCAATCACTACCCTATTCTCACCTTTCCACTACAACTAGGGATTTCAGGGGGAACAGTGCAGATTGTGAAGGACCAAGTGGTGGTGATAAGGACAGCAGGTAGGTGTTTGGGGAGAAGGGAGGGTTATGAATGTACTGGGTTAACTTAGATGATGATGTCTTCGCTTTTACATCCTTTGCTTATTTGTAAAATATTGATTGCTCTTTATCGCACATTTGGTAGTGCAGTTCTTCTGAATAGATATTTTTTTTATAGATAACTTCTATATTTTTCTCTGGTTGATTTATTGCCCAGTCCTGTGCTGAAGCATGCTTCATAGTCCTCATTGTCCAGTGTTATAGACAATATGTTGTTCATGTAAAAAACATAACGTTTTGTGACAGCTGCTATATGGGAAAAAAAACAAAAAAAAAAAACAAAACAAGGAAACAAAATAACTTTTCATAACTTTTGCTCCCAGGTGATGTTGTGGTGTATAAAATCTACAAAACATCCTCTGCAATAAAAGATCAAATTAAAAAATAAAAGAGAGACAGTGACACTTAGAGGTAAGAAGTGGTAGTACACAGGAGACCATATGCAGTTACTGTGTTTTATTTGTTTATAAATGTCATTGTATTACATTGGCGTGATATAATCTTACAAATTGTTAACAAGGTGGGACAGAAAGAAAGTAAAAAATGGTAAAAAGTAAGCAGTGCATTTATTGTACTTGACTAAAAAGTCAAAGTCTGTGAAAGGACAAATTAAGGAGTGCGCACAAAATAATATTTGTGCAAATGCCATGAATAAATGCCCTATTGTCCACCTATAGGACTCTACTATTACTGACGTAGCTTAAAAACTTAAATGAACTTGGGAAAATCTAGGCAGCCACTTACATCAGCGCCAGTTTAGACCACGATTCACATGCAATCCCGGTGCAGTGCGATTTTAGCCCATTCATTTGCATAGGCTGAAATTGTGCTGGACTGCAGCAAAAGTAGTGCATACACTTGTAGCGGCCTCCTCTCTCTCCTCTCTCTATCAGCTCGTCTGTCTCTTGTCTAGGGGTACCTTAGAGGAGAGAGTGCGGGGTCACCACGCCAAGCCTTCACCGCAGATGTTTGTGTGGTGGAAGCAAAGTTCTTATGTTACCTTCGGGTCGATGTTCTGCACCTGGAGCCTCCAAAGAGAGTTACCTTGAACAATGTCTGTCAGAAAATGAGCCCCACAACATTAAAGTCCAACACTCCTTTATTCTTCTCAATGCAAAGTGAACACAATCAGTTGGACTCCCTTAGAGAACAGAACAGACAAGGAGGTGTGGATGCGAATAGGCCCAGACACAATGAACTCTCCACTTTCCTTCCTGAAAGTGGGTTGCGGTCTCCGAGCGAGGGGGGAATTTCCTTCCAGGCGGTCTCCGATGAGAGGCCCACCTGTCACTGGCAATATGCTGCACCAGGTCTTCAAGCAAGTATCTACCACTGGTCCATTACGCCTTCCGGATTCGGGTACCCACTCCCGGGGTTCCCTAGGATCTCCTTCCCTCGCGGAACTCAGTGGTGGGCACTGAGCTCCAGACCTCCATCCGAGTACCTCACCCCAGGCTAAAGGTGCCTGGGATGGAACACGACCTCCGAACATCCTCTAGGCCTAAGCTGCCTCGAGGACCGACACGAACCACCGCCCACAGGCTGAAGGTGCCTGGGACTCGACCCCGTGACAAAGATGGCCGGCCCCTTTATACCCTCTCCCAGCAAGCACGGCGGGTTCCCCGCCCCACCATACCGCTGCCGAGGGAGGACAAAAAGGGAGCACAGCACACAGCAATGGTTCAACCCCAGCCCAAGGCGGCAGCGCCACCCGTGAGGCTGCAGGGAACTGCACATCACTGGTATCTCTGCCAGTTTTAACACACAGAAAAGTGTATACCCGCTACACACTACTTTATAAAATGCACAGCAACTGGATCGCACTGTACTACTGTGCCATCCGATCTGGTGCAGACAAATGCACAGCGTTTGGGGTGTCATTAAGTTAACATTGCCACCCACTGCAGGTCGCAACTGCAGTGCGTTTTGAACACAGTGTAGGAAACGTGCACTGAACGTGGGTTTCCCGCACTGCAATCTGGCGTGAAACATGGATACAGTTATCCTTATAATATAGACTATATGGGGATACGTTTCACAAATAGGTTGCACAGCAAGACAGTGCTAAGGAGGAACAATGAAATGGATTATGACACAGATACATCTAATTCTAAAATTCCTTCCTCTACCACTCTAAAGTACAGCTCTGTTAGAATAAAACATGACCCTTACCATTCCTAAAGCTGAGCTATGGGGAAAAGTATACAGTATGTCCTCCTCTGCAGTGGGGCTGCTCCCACACTGCAAGGGTTAATTGCTTGTTTATAGCACGGGGACGTGTAAAGTAGATTTACTTACCTGATCCTCCACTTTCCCAAGTTCATCTGTGCTGCTAGGCCTGTCCATGCAGCCTCTTCTCCCCTGCACCCCAAAGGTCTGATGTCTCTGATGTCATCAAGATCAATGTAGGGACTATAGCCCTGCACTGGATGTGAGGACACCAAGGGATAGTCCACTGCCAGAGCGTAGGGTAGCACATAGGATTATTTAAGTAAAGGTGTTTTCACCATACCCTAGATCAGGGGTATTGAATTACAATTCACAGAGGTCCGACTAGTAAAATTTTCTCCCAGCAGAAGACCCTCTCACATGTTTGTGCGATGACTCAGATCCTTCACATTACAGCACTCTCCTCCTATATCACAATCCAGTTCTTACATCATTTTCATCAGTCCCCCCTGCATATCACAATCCCCCTTTACATCACAGTCCTCCTTCATATCAAGATCCCCATCTTCACACCACAGTCCCACAGTTAGTATTGTTTGAATCCAGCCATTTCCCCTCTCATTTCTAAAAATAAATAAATAAAGTGTAGCGCCCTCCCCAAAAGGTTGGGACGCTATTTAAAATATAGAGGGATGTGTGAGCCAGTAGTTGGGCTCAGACGGTTTAATTACATTGAAATTTACCTCTGTTCTAGCTGTGGTTTGCCCGATAGCATTTTCCCTTTTTGCCTGTAGGTGGCGTTACCACCTCAGGCACCTGTTGGAACATGGGCAAACCATGGTGCATTGAGTGGCCCTTCTCGGCAGCGGTACGGTGGGAGTGGTTGCCCCGCTGTGCCTGTTGAGAGGGGATACTTAAAGGGCAGACGCCATTCATTGGGGTCCGTTTTTGCCCCGCAGCCCTCCGGGCGTGAGGTGTGTGCACGTGGTTCTGGTCTCGGGCCGAGTTGGCCCGAGGCTGCATCGCTATCAAGTAGGCCCAGCTAGTCTGGCTGGGGCCTGCATACTGAGAGGGGATCCCAAGCTGTCCGTTCAAATAGGAGGAAGCTGTCTTAATGAAAGAGACCAGGGGAGGACCTGCCCTGGAGGAGACCGGCAAAATGCTGCTGTCTCGGGTGAGGCCTGGCAACATTATTGAGGAGGGATACACTATACTACAAGCCCTGCAGTTCGCCGGATTGGCTTAAAGGCTCTTTAACTGTACAGCTGGAAGTTTGGGACGTTGAAATCCTGTGGCAGAGGATTCCTGGACTATCCTTTCTCTCAACTAAAAAAAGGTCTGTGGCAGAGACTTTATTCATTCCAAGAGGTCTGTGGCAGAGACCCACTTCATCTTGGGCAGTCTGTGGCAGAGACTACCCCATTGCTGATTCGTGTGTCATCCCGGCTGCTAGGCCATGTGAGAGGGGACTATCCGGGTGACCAATACCCACTCTAAACACTGAGAGTGGTAAGTGACTGTGAGCTGATATTTCTGGCTAGTATTACTGAGTCGGGAGAGAGGGAGCCGCTCAGGTGTGGGAATCCCTGAAAATACCTCCTCCCAGCAGCCAAGGGTGCAGGCAAATGCAATGTTGATCAAAAAGAGAAGAAAGTGACTTCTGGAAGCAGCACTCCGATTAAAAAGCCTTTATTCCAAAAAGGTTCAGGAAACAAAACACACTGCACGACACAGCAAACTGATCACATCTGGCTAACGCGTTTCACACTATTGTAGTGCTTACTCATAGCTGATTATTGTACAAATGTTACCTAAGATATACCCTGAAACAGGGGAAGTCATAGGATCCAACCCCAAGGTGAAAATAATTAATTGATTAAAGATTGATGAACGTGAGGTGATTCAGGTGAAATAGGTGTGGTTCACTAACCACAATGAGAGGAAAAACAAAAAAAGTGCCTCACCATGCATACAATCTTGTGGAAAATATATGTAAGGATGTATGTGTAAAGTATAAAGTGTGTGGTAGTGAAATGAAAAGATATCTAATAAAAACATGTATTGATTAATAAAAAATATAAAAAATATAAATTGAAAATTGTCAATAAAATTGTCAATAAAAAATAATGTGTATAATGTGCTTGATTAATCTAGACCATTTAATTTACATTAGTGTTGATTGTTCCATAGTGGTATATACACATATCTTTTTGTTTTTTTGTCTATTTTATTTTATATTTTTTGTTGTTTCTATTTTATTGGTGGTTTGTGGAATAAAAATACTGTGAAGAAACAAGTGTTTTAAATTAAACCAATATCTGAACAAATTGTATTTGTGTATGAGTGTATGTCTCTTTTGTCTGTTGGGATAAAGGTCATCCCAGGGGGGGTATATGGTACATAACAGTGAGCTGTTGTATGAACATGCAGTAGATAGATATATATACGAATGAACAAAGCGCATGTGTGAAGATACATATATGTATATATATATGTTTTAAAACTGCACAAAGGTACTCGATATATTCACTTCCACATGAGCCTTGAGTACAAAAAAATTTTTTTTCAGCAAATATTCCAAACGGGATATATAAGACAAACTAGAATTATGTGTAAATGCAAATATATAAATATAAATGTAGTATGGTGTAGAGGGACATAGAGCCCATGCAACGTGCATGGTAAATAGGCACGCATGCATGGACAAATTGGTTTGGATTGGTTGTAATCAACCGATGTCCATAACCATAACCAATCTATATGAAACGTACATAAAAGGTCTAGATGGAACAATGTGTGAAATATTTTATGTAATTTAAGGTATGAGTATGCACTGACAAACTAGAAGAACTATAAGAACTATAAATATGCCCATATATATGGGTAATGAATAGTAAAGGTAAAAAGAGTGCGTGTACATGCATGCCTGTCTGTTTCGGGACAAAGTGCATACGAATCCCAGACCAACAAGAATATGTCATTATAAACATACAGATCAATGTGCACACATACATAGTCCACCAAAAGGATGTGTCCATGTGTGTGGTCGTTCCAAAATTGTGTATATCGGTTGAGGTGCACGTCCAACTATGGACACCTCGATGGAAGTCAATGTATCCAATCAGAGTGTGGAAAGATGCACAAAATGGTTCTGTGTGAACAATTCACACTAGAGCAAGTGTCTGTGTGAAAATGTTTGTTTAAAAGTAATAACAGTAATAACAATAACCTTGTGGTTGGATCCTAACCAGAATAAACGTACATGATACCGACATATGTATGGGCACTCAACAAATACCAATGCAATATTGCATCTATGATATAGTTCAAAATACAATTTGAAATACAATTTTCCTGCATATATATATGTTTGTTAGCTTCCAAAATGGAAGATTATGGTTGTATCGCCTACATATGCATGATTGTATTTGTATAAATCCAAAACAGTGCATACTATCAAAAATGACATAACAGTACCAACATAAGTTAAAAGAATAGAAAAGCGACTATGGAACACTCAAAACAAAAAACAAGAAGGATGTGTGGAACATATATGACACAACCTAATCGTTACAATCTACCACTAGATGATAATTTGTGCAAATAAGAGACCAAGTCCATATTATTTCTTCAAAACCATATGAATTATGATTCAATGCTAAAAAAGGAGTAAAAGAGGAAAAAAGAAAGGAAATTGGTCTCAATGAAATAGTGGAACTTTCATGTTACATTAATATTGTAAATTATGTTACAGAAACCATGAAGATTAAAACATGCAACAAGCGATCAGTATCATGGTGACTGAATAAAATAAGATAAAATAAAATGGAAACCTCTGACAGCATTCCGAGTATATAAATGCACGTCAATAGACGTGTCATATGCAGGGACAAAACACAGGACAAACCTCAGCCGACATACATAGGTGACAGACGTTGAAAAGGACACTGTGCAGGACGTGAGAACTAGTCATAGTAGTGGGATACATCCCATTCAAAGTTAAGGCCCGCCGGTATCCTAGTATCCAACGAGAAGATCCAATAGACTTCGCGCCTGCACAGTGTCCTGAACTTGTCTCCCCCTCTTGCAGGTGAACTGATTTTTTCTATGCCTTGTATGGAGAGGCATGAGACATTTTTCTGGTGTACAGATGCCCAATGCCTAGCAACATTTGTATTCCTATCTTTCTGTATATCGTACAGGTGATCGTACAGTCTATCCTTAAGTCTCCTGGTTGTTCTTCCGACATATTGGATATCGCACTGTTCGCATTTAATCACATATACCAAAAACTTGGTATTGCAATTAATAAATTGCTTGATGTCAAAAGAATTGTGATTAGTGCTTGACTGAACTATATCACCTGTTTTTATATGTTTACAGTAGTTACAATGAGGCATTCCACATCTAAAGGTGCCCTGAAAGTGCAACCAATTGGTGGCCGAAGATTTACTTGAGAAAAGGCTGGGGGAAAGGCGACTGCCCAAGGTAGGGGCTCTACGGGACACTGATTTAACCCCCCTAGAGAGTATTGTGTGGTAAGCAGGGTCATTCAGTAGAATAGGAAGGTATTTCTCGATAGTGGATTTTATTTTACTGAATTCAAAACTGTACGGTGTAGAGAATACCGGAATTCCACTGAATGACAATGCCAGTTGGTTTTTATGTTTATTCGGATGATTCCGAAGTAAGGCCTCTCTAGGGATGGCACTCGCAGCTTTGGAGGCTCTTGTTACAATGTTAGGGGTGTAACCCCTGCTGATGAACCGTTGGGTCATGTTCGCAGCCTCAGTGGCAAAATCCTCAGGTCTGCTGCACAAACGACGGAGCCTGAGGAATTGTCCAACCGGAACCCCGCGAATGGTATGGCTGGGGTGACCCGAATCTGCTCTAAGGAGGGCATTGCCAGCTGTGGGTTTTCTGTAAATGCCTGTGACTACCACATCATTGGCAGCCGACAAATAGACATCCAAAAAATCTATGGAAGTGATGCCTAATTTCCCCGTGAAACGAAGATTCATAGAATTGTCATTGAAGTAATCCAACCAATCCTGTAAGTTTGTCTCCTCATGGGAGGAAACGAACAGGAGGTCATCAATGAACCTGCAAAAGAAAACCGTGTCTGAACGACGGGGGCTGTCGTGTCCAAAAATGCGGGACCTCTCCCAAAATCCCATATAGAGATTGGCCAGGGAGGGCGAGAATTTCGCTCCCATAGAGGCCCCGCATTTTTGGAGATAATATCCCCCGTCGAACATAAAAAAATTGTGTGTAAGTAGGTAGTTCAATGACAACAAGATGAACTCCTGTAATGCCAATGAATACCTCCCGGATTCTTTAAGAAAAGTGGACACAGCCAAAACACCCAGGTCATGAGGAATACTCGAATAAAGACTAGTGACATCGCATGTGATCCACCTGTACTCTGCTTTCCACTGGAAGTCCCTACGTTTTATAAGTAGTTGTTTGGTGTCACGTAGATACCCTGGGAGGTTGACTACCAATGGCTGAAGTTGGCCATCGATCCACTCTCCCAGGCGCTCGTTAAGCGATCCAATACCTGCCACTATGGGCCTGCCCATGAGTGGGTCCAGGCCTTTGTGAATTTTTGGCAGGTGATGGAACACTGGCATCACGGGGTTAATGGGAATGAATAACAGTTTTTCTTTTTCTGAAAAAATTCCCGCATGGACTGCTAAGTCCAACAAAGAGGAAAGTTTAGCAGAGAAAGTGGTGGTGGGGTCACCTTTGAGTGAAGTGTAAGTATTGCTATCAGACAGCTGGCGTAGAGCCTCACTTTGATAAGTGTCAGAATCAAGAACCACCACCAGCCCACCCTTATCCGCATTACGAATTACAATGTTCCTGTCCATTTCTAAATTCCTAAGGGCCTTGTGTTCTAATGGAGACAGGTTATGGGAAACAGACCTCCTACGGCAATCGCGAGCCAGATGGGTGAGATCCTTCTCGACCATTCGCTGAAAAAGGTAGAGATCCCTGCCCCGCGACTCCACCGGATAAAAGTCCGATCTAAGTTTAAATGAAATACTGTTAGGGACATCAGTGGGGTCAACGGGGCAAGGACTGGACTCAGTGGCCAAATCCACAAGCTCTTGGAGGGCGCATACTTCAGAAAACAGCACTGGGGAGGAAGGACACTCACCCATATCTCGATCGCCGGAGGAGGTGTCTTCTGTTTCTGTGGGGAGATTAAGGTAGTGTTTCTTGAGCGTTAAGCTGCGGGAGAACTTGTTAACGTCCAGTAGGGTGTTAAAAAGGTCAAAATGCCTGGTAGGGCAAAAGTTTAGTCCCTTGGATAAAATGCATTTCTCTTCGTCACTTAAAGTTCTACTCGAGATGTTAATAACGTTGGTGACCTCTATTTCTTTCTCCCCCGCAAAATGTATGGAGTTTTCTTTGATGTACGAATGTCTTTTCCCTCCTCTCCGGGTTTTCTTGTTGCGCCCTTCGATTTGGCTTTTGTGTGGGACCCCCGAGGGTTTCCAGATGGAATTCCGTCTTGTGAATGGTCCAGAATGGGAGACCTCAGCGGACGTTCGAGTGAAGAATCCGATGCGGATGTAGCCATGGTGTCATTGCCCGGATCATGTTCTAAATCGGAAAAGCTAACTCTCTTGGGCTGGTTTTTCCGTGATCGACCAGATTGAAAACGCATCTTCTTCCATGTGTATACATTCCCCCTTTCGTAATCGACCTTATCTCGGGTCATTTTGGTGGTTTTGGTGGAGATGACATGCCTTTCCAATTTATCCAGTCTTTTGTTCAAGCGGCTATCTAGTTCCGCAAACTCAGGATGTGTCTGTAGTTCCGTGAGGCTGCTCTGAATGTCTGCCATTTCTGATTGTATGGTACTTATTTCTTGGCTCTTTGATTTAAGGAGTATCTCCATTAATTTAAGAGAACATGAGCTGAGTGTATCTGTCCATTCTTGTTTTAAAGCCTCATTCAAGAGGTCAGACGTGGGGAACTTCTTGATTCTGAGACCTCGGGGGATGCGTGAAAGTGCCACATATTCAGAAAGCGAATTGATGTCCCAATAAATTCGAATTTCCTTAGCCATCACCGATTCAAGTTTCCTGAAGGTACTTGTTAGGGAAACAATTCTGTCATCTGTGGGCTGGAGTTGTAGAGCCTGCAGTCCCGATCTGAGGGGGTTGTCAGAGGGTGCCATAAAAGTTCTACTGTGACCAGATTCGTTGGCAGCAGTGTTTGGTGTATTGATATCCATGACAGGCTGGTTGCTGGAATAAACTAAATTCAGATGAAAGTGAATAGGAAGGTGGGAATCCACTCCGAGCTGGTCAACACTGGGTAGCAAAGATCCAGAAAATTGAAGAGACGGGAGAGAGGGAGCCGCTCAGGTGTGGGAATCCCTGAAAATACCTCCTCCCAGCAGCCAAGGGTGCAGGCAAATGCAATGTTGATCAAAAAGAGAAGAAAGTGACTTCTGGAAGCAGCACTCCGATTAAAAAGCCTTTATTCCAAAAAGGTTCAGGAAACAAAACACACTGCACGACACAGCAAACTGATCACATCTGGCTAATGCGTTTCACACTATTGTAGTGCTTACTCATAGCTGATTATTGTACAAATGTTACCTAAGATATACCCTGAAACAGGGGAAGTCATAGAATCCAACCCCAAGGTGAAAATAATTAATTGATTAAAGATTGATGAACGTGAGGTGATTCAGGTGAAATAGGTGTGGTTCACTAACCACAATGAAAGGAAAAACAAAAAAAGTGCCTCACCATGCATACAATCTTGTGGAAAATATATGTAAGGATGTATGTGTAAAGTATAAAGTGTGTGGTAGTGAAATGAAAAGATATCTAATAAAAACATGTATTGATTAATAAAAAATATAAAAAATATAAAAAATATAAATTGAAAATTGTCAATAAAATTGTCAATAAAAAAGAATGTGTATAATGTGCTTGATTAATCTAGACCATTTAATTTACATTAGTGTTGATTGGTCCATAGTGGTATATACACATATCTTTTTGTTTTTTTGTCTATTTTATTTTATATTTTTTGTTGTTTCTATTTTATTGCTGGTTTGTGGAATAAAAATACTGTGAAGAAACAAGTGTTTTAAATTAAACCAATATCTGAACAAATTGTATTTGTGTATGAGTGTATGTCTCTTTTGTCTGTTGGGATAAAGGTCATCCCAGGGGGGGTATATGGTACATAACAGTGAGCTGTTGTATGAACATGCAGTAGATAGATATATATACGAATGAACAAAGCGCATGTGTGAAGATACATATATGTATATATATATGTTTTAAAACTGCACAAAGGTACTCGATATATTCACTTCACCAATTGGTTGCACTTTCAGGGCACCTTTAGATGTGGAATGCCTCATTGTAACTACTGTAAACATATAAAAACAGGTGATATAGTTCAGTCAAGCACTAATCACAATTCTTTTGACATCAAGCAATTTATTAATTGCAATACCAAGTTTTTGGTATATGTGATTAAATGCGAACAGTGCGATATCCAATATGTCGGAAGAACAACCAGGAGACTTAAGGATAGACTGTACGATCACCTGTACGATATACAGAAAGATAGGAATACAAATGTTGCTAGGCATTGGGCATCTGTACACCAGAAAAATGTCTCATGCCTCTCCATACAAGGCATAGAAAAAATCAGTTCACCTGCAAGAGGGGGAGACAAGTTCAGGACACTGTGCAGGCGCGAAGTCTATTGGATCTTCTCATTGGATACTAGGATACCGGCGGGCCTTAACTTTGAATGGGATGTATCCCACTACTATGACTAGTTCTCACGTCCTGCACAGTGTCCTTTTCAACGTCTGTCACCTATGTATGTCGGCTGAGGTTTGTCCTGTGTTTTGTCCCTGCATATGACACGTCTATTGACGTGCATTTATATACTCGGAATGCTGTCAGAGGTTTCCATTTTATTTTATCTTATTTTATTCCGTCACCATGATACTGATTGCTTGTTGCATGTTTTAATCTTCATGGTTTCTGTAACATAATTTACAATATTAATGTAACATGAAAGTTCCACTATTTCATTGAGACCAATTTCCTTTCTTTTTTCCTCTTTTACTCCTTTTTTAGCATTGAATCATAATTCATATGGTTTTGAAGAAATAATATGGACTTGGTCTCTTATTTGCACAAATTATCATCTAGTGGTAGATTGTAACGATTAGGTTGTGTCATATATGTTCCACACATCCTTCTTGTTTTTTGTTTTGAGTGTTCCATAGTCGCTTTTCTATTCTTTTAACTTATGTTGGTACTGTTATGTCATTTTTGATAGTATGCACTGTTTTGGATTTATACAAATACAATCATGCATATGTAGGCGATACAACCATAATCTTCCATTTTGGAAGCTAACAAACATATATATATGCAGGAAAATTGTATTTCAAATTGTATTTTGAACTATATCATAGATGCAATATTGCATTGGTATTTGTTGAGTGCCCATACATATGTCGGTATCATGTACGTTTATTCTGGTTAGGATCCAACCACAAGGTTATTGTTATTACTGTTATTACTTTTAAACAAACATTTTTACACAGACACTTGCTCTAGTGTGAATTGTTCACACAGAACCATTTTGTGCATCTTTCCACACTCTGATTGGATACATTGACTTCCATCGAGGTGTCCATAGTTGGACGTGCACCTCAACCGATATACACAATTTTGGAACGACCACACACATGGACACATCCTTTTGGTGGACTATGTATGTGTGCACATTGATCTGTATGTTTATAATGACATATTCTTGTTGGTCTGGGATTCGTATGCACTTTGTCCCGAAACAGACAGGCATGCATGTACACGCACTCTTTTTACCTTTACTATTCATTACCCATATATATGGGCATATTTATAGTTCTTATAGTTCTTCTAGTTTGTCAGTGCATACTCATACCTTAAATTACATAAAATATTTCACACATTGTTCCATCTAGACCTTTTATGTACGTTTCATATAGATTGGTTATGGTTATGGACATCGGTTGATTACAACCAATCCAAACCAATTTGTCCATGCATGCGTGCCTATTTACCATGCACGTTGCATGGGCTCTATGTCCCTCTACACCATACTACATTTATATTTATATATTTGCATTTACACATAATTCTAGTTTGTCTTATATATCCCGTTTGGAATATTTGCTGAAAAAAAAAAAATTTGTACTCAAGGCTCATGGGGAAGTGAATATATTGAGTACCTTTGTGCAGTTTTAAAACATATATATATACATATATGTATCTTCACACATGCGCTTTGTTCATTCGTATATATATCTATCTACTGCATGTTCATACAACAGCTCACTGTTATGTACCATATACCCCCCCTGGGATGACCTTTATCCCAACAGACAAAAGAGACATACACTCATACACAAATACAATTTGTTCAGATATTGGTTTAATTTAAAACACTTGTTTCTTCACAGTATTTTTATTCCACAAACCACCAATAAAATAGAAACAACAAAAAATATAAAATAAAATAGACAAAAAAACAAAAAGATATGTGTATATACCACTATGGAACAATCAACACTAATGTAAATTAAATGGTCTAGATTAATCAAGCACATTATACACATTATTTTTTATTGACAATTTTATTGACAATTTTCAATTTATATTTTTTATATATTTTATATTTTTTATTAATCAATACATGTTTTTATTAGATATCTTTTCATTTCACTACCACACACTTTATACTTTACACATACATCCTTACATATATTTTCCACAAGATTGTATGCATGGTGAGGCACTTTTTTTGTTTTTCCTCTCATTGTGGTTAGTGAACCACACCTATTTCACCTGAATCACCTCACGTTCATCAATCTTTAATCAATTAATTATTTTCACCTTGGGGTTGGATCCTATGACTTCCCCTGTTTCAGGGTATATCTTAGGTAACATTTGTACAATAATCAGCTATGAGTAAGCAATACAATAGTGTGAAACGCGTTAGCCAGATGTGATCAGTTTGCTGTGTCGTGCAGTGTGTTTTGTTTCCTGAACCTTTTTGGAATAAAGGCTTTTTAATCGGAGTGCTGCTTCCAGAAGTCACTTTCTTCTCTTTTTGATTAGTATTACTGAGTGCCTGAACCTTCCCCTACTCTTCTATACCTTCTACTTTCTCAACGTTTACTGCATAAGAAAATAAAGCCTAACTGTTTGAGGTTTTACATCTGCGTGGACATTGCATTACTACAGACTTTCCTGCCCGGACAACGAAGCTGAAGAGGTAACGTGCAAAACCCAAAATTAACCAGCGGCCCTCTAGGGAGTATTGCTACAAAAGTATATAATTCAAAGTATGGTATCAAAAGAAAGTACTAACCGTCCCCCAAAAAACAATGTCAAGATTGGCTCACCTGCTCTCTATCTATCCATTAGAATGCATGTGCTTCCACTGTGGAGACTCTCATAAATTTACAAGAGTTAGGACTGCAGAAATATTGGGGTTCCTTGGAGCGGCTCTGCAGCTCATGCATGTATTTGTAAATGTGTGCAAACAAAACCCCTGTTTTTAATGCAAACTGTTAGACCGGTTAATTCAGTTGGTAGCAGATTGGTTGGCAAGTTGAGATGGGAATTTTATTTGGTTGTGTTTTTCAAGATTGGCTAGGTTGACTGCCATCATGTCCAAAACTTGAAAAAACCCTAGGGGGTTCACATAGGGTAAAGGTGCTGGGACTCAAGAGGTAAAGGTTTGGGCTAAACACAGGTGTTTTACACTTTTACAGAATAGAGAACAGTACAAAGGACCAGGGAGATCTTGAAAGTTCAACCATCTAGGAAGTACGGTATATCTTAAAATAGAATTCCTGCCTAACACTAACTAAGTTTAAAATCGTTCCCTCAACCCTCCTGCTACCAGTGGCTGCCCGTCCATACGGGGGGAAAGGGTCGCTGCCTCCCTAACTTTTGCGCCCAGCCCTTTATTTACATGCAGTGTGCCGGACGCATGAATTCCAATGTTTTTTTTTTTTAAAACACATGATTAGAGCCTGAGGCTGTGGCTCTGTTGTTGGAAATGTGGCAGGAGGAGGAGGAGAAGGAGGAGAGGGATGGGCCAGATGGCAGAGATGTGTGGCCTCTGTCAGCTGCCCCCTCCCCGCCGTGTGAAGGACTGTATAAATCAGGTGCTCAGAGAGGGCACATTGTCCCTCCTCAAGTTAGGCGCTAAAGCCCTCCACAGGGTTGAGGGGGGCCCTCATTATGGCAGCAGCGTCCCTGATTATTTTAAGTGACTCCTCTTCCACCTGTGTCATCCTCCTAGATTTTTTGGGTCTGACGTGGAGGGGAGCCACTTGGAACTGGGTGCTGCCAGTTGGCCTGGGGACCTGCTGAGTGCCACTTGGCCCGGCCTCCTCCTGGCTGCCACTCACCCCTGCCTCCTCCTGGCTGCCACATTCCGGAGCCTCTTCCTCCTGGCTGAGCTCATCCTGTGTATACAAAAGGGACATAGTTTTATATGTAGCGGGTATTTAAATTTGGGGGGGAGCATCTGGGTCATTTAACCCAGATGTACTAATTGTTAGGAAATCCGAGAGTCCCTTTTGTGGTTCTTGGAGGACTCTGGTGGTGCAAGGTTCCCTGTGGCCTGCAGGTGGCGTTGTCGCCCTGGGTCGGAGTTGAACCTGCACCGTAAGACTGTTCCTTTTTGTCCTTTCCTGGCACCGGTACAGCGGGGCGGGGAACCCGCTGTGACGCAAAGGGAGAGGAGATAAAAGGGGGCGGACGCCCTGACCTCGGGGTTCAGAGTTGGAGGACGCGGCCGCACCCAGGCACCTTCGGCCTGGGTGCTGGCGTTCCCGGAGTTCCGGGCCCAGGTGCCCTTGACCTGGCCGGAGCGAGGGATGTAGTCGATCCCAGGCACCTTAAGCCTGGGGTGAGGTACTACGGCCGAGGCCTGGAGCCCAGTAACTTTGACTTGGTTCCGTGAGGGTGGAGGAGTCCGAGGGGCCCTAAGGTGTTGGGACCCGTATCTGAGGCGAGGAGGCCGGGAGTGTAACCCTTCCGAATAGCCCGGTACAGCATTAATCCGGTGACGGCGGGGCCTCCGGTAACTCTCTTCGAGGGATGTCTTCCCCCCTGACAGGGGCTGCAACGTAGCGAAGGTAACTCCAGTTCCTGTTCACTAGAGTCGCTGGAAGAGACTCTGAAGCCAAAAAGTCCATTTAACAGCCACTGTACTTAGCAACCGTTGGTGAAACCTCAATGGTTTAGTTTTCTTTGAGGATTGTGCCTTGACCTACTCCCCACCAATACTGAACTGTTCTATGGGTCTCAAACTGTCTGCTCGCAAAGGACTATTTGTTTGCTGTTATGGAATAAATAAGTGTTGGACCTTTTCAGTGTGTGGTACTCCAATTACTGGGAGCAAAGGGGGTTATCAGCAGAACAGACTTGGCTCTGAGCGTATACACAGCCCGGGTGTAATCTGATTCTGGCTTTCACCTCTACACGCAGTAATCTAGAGGACATGGGCCGCGGCGCACCTCGCTCTCCCCTTCAAAGTACCCAAAGACCGAAGCCAAAGTGACCACTAAAGAAGAGAGAGAGGGTGAGGCCGCTACCTATATATTGGTGAATCAATCACACACAAATTTTCATCTCATGACTGTTGCAATTTGAATGTTAATAAATAGAATAGACTCTCATTCTGACCCCAGATTTTTTCTATACTGTACCAATCATTTCTGGCCACTACTTTTTTTTTTGGTATTTTTTTTTATATTTTTGTCTATTTTTTTAAATTTATTTTTTTATTTAATTATTTCATTTGTGAATAATAACATCTAGTTCACACTAAATAATTTGAGGCCAATAAATATGTTTTAAAATACTAGACCTGGCTGAAGATACGCAGATCCGGCTCTTCCAGCTCAGGTGGCTCCTCTTCCCCCTCTGCAGGAATGGAGGGAAGGGTGGAAGGAACGCTGGAGGGAAGGGTGGAAGAAAGGGTGGAGGGAAGGCTGGAAAGTGATTCCCTGGCTTCAATCTGGTCGTCCAAAAATGGCAGATGTTTGTAGTACCACAGCTTGGGCTGAACTACTTAGTCTGCTGCTGCTCCTGATCTCATTGAATTACGGACCTCTTTGTAGCGTTTATTGTAGGCATTCCTCATGTTGTTAATTTTTCTGTTCATAATTGTATAGTCTGCCTCTGGGACCCAGGTCTTCATATATACAGCTAATTTCTTAAATTGTTGCCCTTCGTACCACAGTGTTGTGGTATAAACTATTTTTAACCTCCCACAAGTTGCGCATTTCCCGGTATTTTTCTATGAATACAAGCGTAATTTCTGGCTCCCTTAATTTATGCATACTTATTTCTGCAAGACAAAACACAACACAAAAACATTAGGTCAGCTTCAATTGTCCTAATCTTATCCCAATATAGGCCTTTACAATCATGAACCAGTATAGGCCACTAATGCCCAAAGTTTCATTCTTACCTTATTTGGAATCGTTCAGCACTTCCGGTCGTCCTTACTCCGCGTACCCACAACCTCGTTTACCATTTATATACTGTGCCCATGACGGTCTTTTTCGGAATTTCCCCGCCCCTTATCGTTCGGTGCACATTGGGAGACGACGACATGGCGGTGACACAGGTGCGTGTTTTATTAAAGTGGAGTTCCACCCAAATTTGGAACTTCCGCTTTATCCACTCCTCGCCCCCTTACATGCCACATTTGGCATGTAATTTTTTTGGGGGGGGTAGTGGGGGCTTCAGTAGGAGTGGGACTTCCTGTCCCACTTCCTCCTTCCGCCCTGGGCTCGCCTAGGCGATACGTCATATCGTCTTGTGGCGGCCCCTCCCTGTAGGCGATCACCTGGGACGTGACAGGTCCCAGGCGATCGCCTGTCCATTCAGAGAGCGCTGCACCGTTCGCGCATGCTCAGTGAGTGCCCGGCCGTGAAGCCGAAAGCTGTCACGGCCGGGTGCCCACACAATGAATGGAGGCACCGGCGGAGAAGGGGGGGAGAGGAGCGGAGCTCCAGGCGGCACGTCGCTGGACAGTGCAGCAGGTAAGTGTGTTTATTAAAAGCCAGCAGCTACACTTTTTGTAGCTGCTGACTTTTAATAAACATAAAAAAAGGGTGGAACTCCCCTTTAAGTATCGACGAGGAAAGCCCGGAGGTGGGAACGTCCCGATCCAGGAAAAAAAGATACAAGGCGTCTAATATGTCATTTGTGAGATGGCGGAGATGGTGGACATCCTGCGGAGGAAAGATTACGATGGGAAGCATGGGCCATACGACACCCCTAATCTCAGGAAGTCTAAAATAATGGACAAAGTGGCGAGGAGTCTCTATAATAAATTTGGGGTCAGGAGATCCAAGGAGCAGCTCCGTAAAAGGTGGTCTGACCTGAAGCTGAGGGAGCCGGAGCAGTATAGGAAGCTTATAAAAATCCTTGATAAAAGTAAGTTTATTTCCTGTGTTATTTCAAATAGTAATATTTATTCTTGCATGTTTTGCTCCATGTGCTTGGATTGACTGGTTTCACATTGTAAAATGTTAACTTTCATGTTAGTTTAGTGGCCCAATTTTTTTAATGTTTCGTAGTAAACAGCGATCGTCTAAAAAATCACATGTTTTGCACAGATACACGTAAACCACATGTGGTCATGCCTATTTGTCTTAAAACAACGCTTATAAACATTGTTGTCTAGATGATGTGTTTGTAAGTAGAATGTGAAATGCTAAACTAGATTCAGTGTAAAGGAGAGGACACTCAGCAGCTGGTTACACATCTTGACTCAGGAGCACTATAGTGTGGGCCACCAGAACAACCTTTTTAGGGTGTCCCACACAGGTGCTCCAGTGGATACTTTGGGGTGTCTCCATTAGGGTGACCACATGTCCCGGATTGCCCGTGACAGTCCCGCATTTCGCAGGTCTTTCCCGGGCACCTCCATTTCAGGACAATACAGTGTCCTGGAATGAAACTGACACAGCCACCCCCCCGGGCCAATCTGATGCCCCCAAAAAAGGCCGCCACATCACTGCTTTACTCACTGACAGTACTTGCCCTGGTCGGGAATGCCTGGAGGAGCACAATCCCTGCCCCCTGCTTGTGATTGGAGAAATCATAAATCCCGCCTCTTGTGTCCAATCACTGTGCTGTTATTCGTTACAGCACAAGTTGATTTTTGGGAAGGGGGCGGGGGGTGTCCCTGAATGGTAGTTTGGAAATGTGGTCACCCTAGTCTCCATGTGTGTTATTTTGGACCAAAACTGAAAGTATTCTTGCTTTGTTGAATTCCAAAAATCTCATGTGTTCATCTTGGAACTCTGCCAAAACAAACAATTGTAGCCCACTTCCAAACAATGTTTCCAATTTATGCCCTCAAATATCTGTGTGTAAGGATACCTTTGGTTTCATTCTCATAGGGGAGAGGAGACTGGGAGGACACCAATCTGAGGAGCCTAGGAAGCACAGACCACAGAAAGAACCCCAAGCTCAGAAAGAACCCCAAGATCAGCATGTGAAGGAAGCAGAGGTGGAGGAAGCAGAGGTGGAGGAAGGAGAGGTGGAGGAAGGAGAGGTGGAGCTTATCACCACAACAGGTCAGTGTCTGTCATCCCAGCTTCAGGTAAAGAGATGTAGGCCTGCATATTTCTAATACCTTTTTTTTTTAGGGGATGAACATGCTGGTGTGTCAGAAACTCCTACTACTCCTTTCTCAAGTGCTAGTGCCCAGATCATAATTCAAGAAAGAATGGAATGTAGTAGTGAAATGGACATTATGAGGAATAGGATGAATGTGATTGAGCAAAAATATAAAAATATCATTGATATTTTGGGGCGAATAGTCTGACCCCCCCCCCTTGTTATTTTGCATTTTTTTTTTCAAAAATATTTTGCACTTGATTTACCACAAGCCAAAATTTGAAGATGCACACAGTGTGTCAACATGTGCTATCTGCTGTCACAGGATATCTATGTCCCCGTTTTGTGGGTGCAACCCCTTCCTCGCTACTCAAGTAGGTGAGAGGAAGGGTTTGCACCCCCAAAACACGTCCATTGATCCCCCATGATGGCAGATAGCACATGTTGACTTTAGCCATGGGATCAGGATGAAAATACCCATTTTGCCACACAAACTGTGTGCATCTTCAAATTTTGGATGGTTCAGGGGTGAAATAACCCCATCTCAAGTTTTCTTTTTTAAGGTTGAACTTTGTAAGTTCCATTGTTTTGATATGTTTTATTTTTTTAACCATGCATGTTTATGCAAACCAAAAATAAAGGAAAAAAAAAATATTATTCTTCAAAATTTGGAGCCAAAAATGTCAAGATTTTCTTTTCCAAAAAAAAAAAAAACGCACATGTTGTGCACAGAGTAAAAAAAAATTTTGGCACTCAACAATGTGTGGCTTGTTCTTTCTATGCTCAATAGCAGTTATAGAAAATGTCAAAGTTCATGTTTTACTGTGATAATTGTGGCTATTTACTAAAGACAAATACACTTGGTACTACTACAAAGTGTACTATGAGAACCTGGGAGACACATAAAAATAAAAAAAAATGCAATAATGACAAAACAAGTTTCTCAAATATATTTTTTGATTTTTATTTTTCATAAAAAGTATACAGATAATATTGTCTGGTATAGCGATGGCCCCCCTACTTGTGAAGTACTCAACGTATTTATCACGTACTTCACGGGCGCTTTGGGGGCCAAGCCAGTACGGCCAGTGTCCAGGCCTGTCATCAAGTTTGGTTCAGAAAGACCGGCCTCAGGCCCAACGTTCAAAAGATAAGTAGACAAGTATTTTCTCATAAAATTGTTCAGTATGCAGCAGCTGTACACAATGTGGTTTAGTTTATATTCCGCCATGTGGATGGCTGTCTGAAACAGGCGGAACCGGCTGGCCATTATCCCGAAGGCATTCTCAACAACCCTCCGGGCTCTGGTCAGCCGGTAATTAAAAACCCTCCTCTCCGGGGTGAGGGTCCTTTGGGGAAACAGCCGCATCAGGTGGGGTCCCAGGCCAAAGGCTTCATCCGCAAGAAACACAAAAGGAGTCCCTCCACATTATCTGCATCAGGTGGCAGTGCCAGGCCCCCAGATTGCAGACGGTGGGCAAACTCCGTCTGTGCGAAGACTCTGCCATCGGCCATCCGGCAATTCTTCCCCACATCCACATACAAGAACTCATAGCGTGCCGACACCACCACGATTAACACAATACTATTAAAACCCTTGTAGTTGTAATAGTACGACCCCGAACGGGGTGGCGGCACTATGTGGACGTGTTTTCCATCGATTGCCCCTCCGCAGTTGGGGAAGCCCCACCGCGGGGCAAATTGGGAGGCCACAGTCTGCCATTCCTGTGGCGATGAAGGAAACTGTGGAGTCAAACAAAAAAAAAAATAATACTTTTGCACATAACATTGCAAGCAGATTACACAAATACATTCTTGGCCAACGTCAGTATAACATTTATTTGAAGGAGTATTTAAACACAAAAATAGAAGGCCCACTTATCAGATGACTCACCCCCTCTGATGGCCCATTGGAAAAAATTAAGGGGGGGGGTTAAAGCTGATTTTGTGCCCCCCCAAAAAAGCCTCGACCACTCTGAACTACAATGGAGCTGACAAAAAACATTGTTAACAGACTAGGCTAGGTGTGTTTGAGCCCAGGATAGCATGCTGGAGAGGTTAGTTAAGGGAAATATGCATGTAGGCCAAAAAATTTGCATTTAAAAGTAACAACATGCATGGGGAGAAAGGGGACATTCCCAGCATATTACAATCATGGCAATTTGGAAAGGATGAAAGAAATACAATACATTAACAAACATTCAAAACATAGAATGTGATGTTAAAGGAGAAAACTTACCTTAATATAGTCCTTCTGCATGACTTGTATGATAGCAGAACATGTTTCTGGGATAATGATCCCAAGAGCCTGGGGGGAGATGCCTGTTGTGAACTTGAGGTCCTGCAAGCTTCTCCCAGTCGCCAGGTATCTTAACGTGGCAATAAGCCTCTGCTCGGCAGTGATGGCCTGGCGCATCACAGTGTCCTGCCTCGTGATATAGGGGGACAGCAAATCCAACAGACGGTGAAAAACGGGGTCCGTCATCCGGAGATAATTCCTGAAGTCATCAGGATTATTCTCCTGGATTTCCCGCAGCAGAGGCATATGAGAGAATTGGTCCCGCTGGAGCAACCAATTCTTGGTCCATGAACTCCTCCTCGCCCTGTTCATGGACTGAACTTGGGTTACAGTATTAACCGCAACACCAAGCGCATATGCAGCACGAGCTCTACGACGAGAACGTACTTGCAACATGGCTTTAAATCGGTCAGCTGGTCAGAACGAACTTAAACAGAACGCACCGAGGAACAGCAAGGCCTGTGAAGAACGACTTGAAAAACAGTAACGAGCGGCCAAGAAGGCACTGCAAAACAGAACCGACCTGACTGCACGCACTGAAAGTCAAATACGAACCCACAAGCACAAACATAAATGCAGAAAACGATCTGAAAAGCACGGAGACTGAAAAGCGCGAATCGGCTCTCACCAAACTTTTACTAACACGCGGTAACACGAAATCAGCAAAAGCAGCCCAAAGGGTGGCGCCATTGGATTTGAACTTCCCCTTTATAATGCCGTTGTATGTCACGGCGTTTGGGACGATCGGTTTTTTGACTGATGGTGTGTAGGCAAGACTGATGGAAGTCAGCTTCATCGGATTTCCGATGGACAAATCCATCGGATTAGAATCCATAGGAAATCTGATCGTGCGTACAGGGCTTTAGAGTGTAAACTTTTATGAGCAGGGCCCTCTTAGCCCTCTTGTATTTTATTGTATTGTAACTATACTGTCTCCCTTTTATATCGTAAAGCGCTGCATAAACATGCTAGTGCTATATAAATCCTGTATAATAATAATAACTTATTTAAGCCTCAATAAACTGACTTTTTAATGGTCAGTATAGGTTACTGTATATTGCAAATAATTGTTGCTGTTTACACCAGGGGCGGATCCAGAGTCTAGTTTCGGGAAGGGCACTGCCCATGAACTAATAAGGTGTTGCTTACAGAACTGTATTTAACGTATCATACAGTCCTAACCTTGTTTAAAACAGTGACACTGTTTTAAAGTGTTACATGCATTCCAATGCTGGCATCCCATTTATTTCTACTGAGACACACAGTCGCTTTATCCCAATATGACATGCTGGTGCAGGTCCCTGAATGCCTGGGGCCCGGAGGTCCCCAGGGCCCCGGGTGGCAACCCCCCTTTTTTTATTTTTATTTTTTTTATACATTTTTATTTTTATTATTTTTTTTTTGTAAGGAACCCAGAGGTCCCCAGGGGCCGGATGGTAACCCCCCCTTTTTTTATATAATTTTTTTTTTATATGTTTTTGTAAGGGGCCCAGAGGTCCCCAGGGCCCCGGATGGCAACCCATCCTTTTTTTTTTTTGTTCGTCAGCACCCAAATCCCCCCCGACCTCAACAATTTGCGGCGGCAGCACCCCCGCCTCACAATTCGTGGCACTCCCCCGCTTCTCAATTCGCGGCAGCCCCCCCGCTTCTCAATTTGTGGCGGCAGCACCCTCCCGGTTCTCCTTTGCTCCAGGGGGCCCATGCCTGAAGCCGTGTAAGGGGCCCCAAAATTCCTGATGGCGGCCCTGCCTGCATGCATTCTGGGACCCGCATGCATGACATATTGGGATAAAGCAGCTGTGTGTCTCAGTAGAAATAAATGGGATGCCAGCATTGGGATGCATGTAACACTTTAAGCATCCCCAAGCCAGTAAAAGACAGCCCTGCATGTTAGACGCATGTTTGCAGCACGCCCTGTGTGAATGAAGCCTAAAGATGAATTTTTCTGTCATTCTATATCATCATTATTATCATGATAATCACACAATACAGGTGCCGTGGCTAAACGCACCTGTACTGTGTGATTATCATGATGATAATGATGATGATTGGTAGTTGTAATATGGCACATGGAGAGGGGATTAAAGTACTCACTGATGTATTACTGACCGGTTGCAATTAATTAACCCCTTTTTTGCTGCATTAGTGGCACTAGTGGCAATGTTTATAAACCCCTTCATGCTGCAGCATAAAAGGTGTTAATTAACACTGATGGTGCCACTGTCATTAATGCAGCACAAAGGGGTTAATTGCCACTGGTCACTAATACATTGGTGAGTACATTAACCCCCTCCATGTGCTATATTACAATTACCAATCATCATCATTATCATCATGATAATCACACAATTATTTAACCCCCCCTCCCCTCCCCCAAAGCATTAACCACTTCACACATCTAAGACAAGGTGTTAAATCAGGCATTGTTATGTTAATGAGTTACGGGATCACTCACTTGCAGTACACTGAGCTCTGGCTACAGGTCCTATCAGCAGCATCTTGTCTTCAATATCGCGCTCCCGACCTCTGAATCATGACGTCACACCAGCTGGGACAAGGAAGCTCCTGTTGGGTGGAGATCACTCCGCCTGACAGGGAAGTGAAGTGACACTCGCACCACTCTACTGCTACTCTGCCAGTGTGTAGCAGCGGTCCCGGTGTCACCACGATCCACACCCCCATAGTGACGCTACTGGGCCCCTCTAAATGAACTGATGGGGCCCAGGGAATATATCTTAGGCCAGTGTTTCTCAACTCCAGTCCTCAAGGCGCACCAACAGGTCATGTTTTTGGGATTTCCTGCAGATGAAACAGCTGTGGTAATTACTAAGGCAGTGAAACTGCTCAAATCATCTGTGCAAATCAATGGAAATCCCAAAAATATGACCTGTTGGTGCGCCTTGAGGACTGGAGTTGAGAAACACTGTCTTAGGCCACCTGGGAAACGGGGGAAGCAGAAATAAAGTCCCTGCAGCTGCATTTAGATGATGCCTCGTAACGCAAATCTGGTGAGGTGGCCGATTAAGAAAGCCTTTGAGCCTGTATTATTTTCTGGGAGGGGGCAATTGCCCCGTTGCCCCCCCCTGGATCCGCCCCTGGCTTGCACTGCTTCATTGAATAAGCCTGTTAAGTAGAAGTATAAGCCAAATGAACAAGTTGCAGTAATCTGCAACTTGAAGCTTACTGTATGAATGTAAGGTAAACTGACAATGCCAATAAAATGGTGAAGGGATATGTATTACGCATAGGTCAAAGTATTACAGGCAGTGCAACTATTGTAGTAAAGGCAAGCCAAGAAGTAATTCCTACCCAAGTTGTTAAGTAGCAGAAGAGAACAGAATATAGTAAGAAATCACTAGTAATACACCACACAGTACAATTCAGTCTAATGCAAATACAGTTGCAGTTCCATCTGGGGCAAAACCTCACTTATGAGCAGGCTGGCTGCAGCTGATAGCTCCGGAGGTTGACCACAGGGTTCTGGGATGGGAGTACTTGGAGGCTGCTGAAGATACAGGGCAACCCCACTGGAAAGGCAATATTTCAGGGCCACCTAACACAGTGCCAACCATGTTGACCGGGGCTTAAGCTGAAGCTATGTGCTCTTTTGCTTTCATCCAGCAGCCCACATGCTGGGAACAATGAAGGAAGACCCCCCAAATGGTGGCAGTGTGCACTCACTGCTCTCCCATCAGGCTCAGTCTCTGGGAAGCAGTGGAACCTAAATTCTCTGGGCATGTCTTGGAGTCCTAAAGATTGCGTGCAGGGCCGTCAGAACAGGGCAGGCAAAACAAGCAATTGCCTGGGGCCCCGAGCTGGCCTGGGGCCCAAGCCTAGGATGCCTGCCTGCTGCCTGTCACTGTCCTGGATTTCCAAATTCCGCCCTGGGTCGATCTAAATCAAATGCACGATCGATCTGACAGTGGCTGTGGACCCCCCTAGCCTAGCTAGCTTGCACTGTCTCTGCTGGTTGCTACGTGATGCCCGCTTGGCTTGTAGCAACTAGTGACGTCACTAGCAGAGCAGGAGAGGGGCAGAGTTGTGCCTATCACAGGCAGCGGAGGAAAGATCTTCTAGATAGCTCCACCTCTGAGTCCACCCTCCTCCTCCTCCCGCTCTGTCTTCGAGGCACACTGTCCAGCCACTCAGCCAGGCACTCAGGCAGCAGCATGCTGCTGTGCTGAAGTCTGAAGAACACAGAAAGACGTGACAGAGTGAGACAGATTTCAGCCAGCTGTAGAAAGCAGGCAAGTAAGCATTGCTCACTCACCATTGTCAGCACAGCACTGACCAACACATCATAAGGGGTGGGCACTGCACTGGGCAGGACTGGAGCAGTAGTCAGCTCTGAGGGGTTCATGCTTGGACCTGTAGTTCTTCACTTTTGGGGGGGTCACATGATTTCCAGTCCCAGCATGAACCCTCCCTGCCCTGCCAGGATAGGACACACAAACACATCCTAGCAGGGCAGGGAGGGTTCATTGTGGGACTTGAAATCATGTGACCCCCCCAAAAGTGAAGAACTACAGGTCCCAGCATGAACCCCTCAGGACACACAAACACATCCTAGCAGGGCAGGGAGGGTTCATTGTGGGACTTGAAATCATGTGACCCCCCAAAAGTGAAGAACTACAGGTCCCAGCTGAACCCCTCAGGACACACAAACACATCCTAGCAGGGCAGGGAGGGTTCATGCTGGGACCTGAAATCATGTGACCCCCCCCCAAAAGTGAAGAACTACAGGTCCAAGCATGAACCCCTCAGGACACACAAACACATCCTAGCAGAGCAGGGAGAGTTCATGCTGGGACTTAAAATCATGTGACCCCCCCCCAAAAAGTGAAGAACTACAGGTCCAAGCATGAACCCCTCAGGACACACAAAAACATCCTAGCAGAGCAGGGAGAGTTCATGCTGGGACTTAAAATCATGTGACCCCCCCCCAAAAGTGAAGAACTACAGGTCCCAGCATGAACCCCTCAGGACACACAAACACATCCTAGCAGAGCAGGGAGGGTTCATGCTGGGACTTAAAATCATGTGACCCCCCCCCCAAAAGTGAAGAAATACAGGTCCCAGCATAAACCACTCAGGACACACAAAACACATCCTAGCAGGGCAGGGAGGGTTCATTGTGGGACTTAAAATCATGTGACCCCCCCCAAAAGTGAAGAACTACAGGTCCCAGCCAGTGGCGTATCCAGGGTATGGCACTCCATGGCAAGTGCCATGGGCGCCCTGGGGGGGGGCGGCAAAATAAACGAAACAAAAAAAAAATTCCCACCCGCACCTGTCCTCCTGCGGGCCGCCTCCCGCACTATAGCCCCCGGCGGCGGCACAGCACTTCACTCTTACTTGGCTGGATCTGGATGGCAGTGTATAGGAGAGTGACAGGCGCGGGCGCCCCCATGCTTATAGATGAGTGGGACCGTCCACTGCATCTCCAGACCGTCATTCGGCTAACTGGCGGAGGCTGAGCTTTCCTCCTCTGCGCTGGTGGACTGGGCGGGGGGATGGGTGGAGATTTCCCCCCCAGGAAGCCTACCTTATTGATAAAACGGCCGCGCTGCCTTAGCCTGTGTTTACTTTTTTTTTTTTTTTTGTCTGTGGCTGTGCAGTGCGGCGGTATTAGTTGCAAGTATTGTGAATGTGTATGCGGGGGGCGGGGCCGAGGGCGGGGGGGGGGGGGGTAGTACAGAGCGGCCTCCCTATTAGCAGCCGACATATTCGACTGGCAGAGGCGGAGCCTATAGCTCCGCCCACCCTCTCCGTGCGGCTGTGGTCCACTGCATCCTCTCTTGAGGAGGGGTCTGTCTGATGACAGGAGGAGGAGGAGAGAGAAGCACGAGGAGAATCCCCTGGCAAGGACAGAAGGTAAAATGTAATAAATTACTCTTATGATGATATACAGTCAGATCATGATTTTGCAATAAAGTGATCCATGTTGCAAACACAACAGTCTCCCTTCAGTGAAAGTTCATGTTTTGCAAACTTTGCAGTACATGAACTTTCACTGAAGGTGGACTGTTTAATGAGTTTGCAGCATGAATCACTTTATTGCAAAATCATGATCTGTATATTAATGAACTTTCAATGAATGTGGTCTGTTTAACGAGTTTGCATTGAGTTCAGCATGTGCAAAGTGTTCCATGTATGCTGAAATCAATGCAAACTCATTAAGGAGGTTGAGGCTGCACTCATTGCCACTGATTAGGCGGCACTCTAAGGCTACTTTCACACTGAGGCATCAGCGGTAAAGCACTGCTATATTTAGCGGCGCTTTACTGTCGTTTTTGCTGCACTATTTGGCTGCTAGCAGGGTTTAACCCCCGCTAGCGGGCAAAAAAGGGTTAAAACCGCCCGCAAAGCGCCGATGCAGCGGCTCTTTGTTGGCGGCTTGGCAGCGCTGCCCATTGATTCCAATGGACAGGGGCGCTGTAGGAGCGGTGTATACACCGCTCCTACAGCGCCTCAAAGATGCGGCTTGCAGGACTTTTTTTACCATCCTGCCAGTGCACCGCTCCAGTGTGAAAGCCTTCGGGAGTGAAAGGAGAGGCTCTTTCAGGGCACTTTGCAGGCGCTATTTTTAGCACTATAGCACCTGCAAAGCGCCTCAGTGTGAAAGTAGCCTTAAGCTGCACTGATATGCTACACTGATGGGCACTGATGAGGCCGCACTGTTGGCCACTGATAAGCTGCACTGGTGAGGCTGCATTGTCGGGCACTGGTGAGGCTGTGCTGATGGGTACTGGCGAGACTGCACTAATGGGCACTGGTGAGGCTGCATTGATGGGTACCAATGAGGCTGCATTGATGGGCATTGGTGAGGCTTCATTGATGGGCACTGGTGAGGCTGCATTGATGGGCACTGGTGAGGCTGCATTGATGGGCACTCATGAGGCTGCATTGATGGGCACTGGTGAAGCTGCATTGATGGGCACTGATCAGCCTGCGTTGATGGGCACTGATCAGTCTGCACCGATGGGCACTGTCTGCACTGGTGAGGCTGCATTGATGGGCTCTGATAAGGCTGCACTGATCAGGCTACACTGATGGGCACTGATCAGGCTGCACTGATGGGCACTGTCTGCACTGGTGAAGCTGCACTGATGGGCACTGTCTGCACTGGTGAGGCTGCACTGATGGGCACTGTCTGCACTGATCAGGCTGCACTGATGGGCACTGTCTGCACTGGTGAGGCTACGTTAATGGGCACTGATCAGGCTGCATTGATGGTTCAATGGGCCACTTGACTGGACTTGCCCCCCAGGCCTAAGGCTGCCAGCCCTCCCCTGGAGCCTGCTTCCATCTTCTCCCCGAGCGCGAGCGGGTCGGTGATGTCACGTGAGGTGAGGTCCCCGTCGCTGAGGAGGATCCCTTGATTGATTGCCGAGCTCCAGCACGTGTACATCTCCTGAGCCATGGGCCTCTGCTACAGCCTCTGACCATGGCTGTTCGGTGATTCTAGCGGCTCCATCTCCAACGCCCCCACCAACTCGGACACCGAGCAGCCCCCTGGAGCTGTTAGTGCCTATGAGAGCCAGGGACCTGAGGATCACAGCAGCAGCTCAGGGGGGGGGGGGAGCTCTGTAAACCGACTAGAGAGGGGAAAGTTCCAGACGGGCTGCTTCTACTACTGCAGAACTGGGGAGATAGCACCAGCAGCACTGGGGACAGCAATAAGCAGCAGCACAAGCCCAGCAAGGGCCAGCAGGTGCACCATCAACAGCAACATTCTCTGCAGAAGGGATGGGACAAACTCTGACTGGAGGAGAAGGAGGCCAAGAAAGTCAGCAAGAGCATAGATCGGGTACTGAAGGAGCAGAAGAGGGAGTACAAGCAGACCCATAGACTGCTCCTCCTAGGTAAGTGCCTCTCCTTCCATTTCTACACTAACATGGGGGATAGGTGGCCGGCCATGCCTGCTGACACTGCCTGTCTGCTTTATGTTGTCCTTGACATTTTATGGTTGGCCTGCATCCTGGGCATGCCTCTGGACTCTACATGTTCTCTCTCTCTCTCTCTCTCTCTCTCTCTCTCTCTCTCTCTATATATATATATAAGACTTCACTCCTGCCCAGCACACTAGCTGCATGGAGTTTGCATGTTCTCCCTGTGGGGTTCCTCTCCCACTCCAAACACATGCAGGTAGGTGAATTGTACCCTGTGTACAGACTGGCAGTGTACATGGCTGATCACATTCTACACTGACCCTACAATCCTAGAGGACCCTACACATATCTATGTATACTTCCATTCAGTCCTGTCCAGCTCTTGGCAGATTTTGAGCCAGAGATCATCTTAAATCATTTTTCGGACATGGGGGTGGCATGCAGAATGTGATTGGCCATATACATTGCCACTTCATACAGACAGGTGACCATCACCTACCAACATGGCTTTGGAATGTGCCAGGAAACTGGAGTACCTGGAGGATGCCCACACAAAGAGAACATGAAAACTCCATGCAGATAGCTTCCTGGCCCAGATTCAAACCAAGTAAGGCAAGTGCCAACCACTATACTGACAGCATTATCTGAAAGTAGGGTTTCAAATGTTTTAAAAGGGGCGCATTTTCAGTGCTTGCCATAGGCGCCATTTTCGCTAGATACGCCTCTGGTCCCAGCTGAACCCCTCAGGACACACAAACACATCCTAGCAGGGCAGGGAGGGTTCATGCTGGGACTTGAAATCATGTGACCCCCCCCCAAAAGTGAAGAACTACAGGTCCCAGCATGAACCCCTCAGGACACAAACACATCCTAGCAGAGCAGGGAGGGTTCATGCTGGGACTTAAAATCATGTGACCCCCCCGGGCCCCCCCAAAAGTGAAGAACTACAGGTCCCAGCATGAACCCCTCAGAGCTGACTCCTGCTCCAGTCCTGCCCAGTGACCACCCTTATGTGGGCACTGGGCAGGACTGGAGCAGTAGTCAGCTCTGAGGGGTTCATGCTGGGACCTGTAGTTCTTCACTTTTGGGGGGGTCACATGATTTCCAGTCCCAGCATGAACCCTCCCTGCCCTGCTAGGATGTGTTTGTGTGTCCTCTCCTGCCAGGATAAACTGTATCGCTATGCTGTGGTTCCTGTAGGCTTTGCGTGAGTGCAGGGGGGGGGGGCCTCCATGTCCATTTTGCTTGGGGCCCCCAAATTCCTTCAAACGGCCCTGATTGCGTGCACCTACTGGATGGTGGGAAAAATAATTAAATGGCCCAGGGATCTGTGGGCATAAAGAACTATGTTTTCATGGTGGAGAGTGATAGGTGTCCCAGGAGCTGCACATCAAGTCAAAGCCTGCTGTGTGATAGTGAATGACAGTCTCAGCCTGGACCCCCGCCAGGCTTACTCATGGGGATGGGTCGCTACCATTGCATGGAGTATAGAGAAGCTCCCTTCCCGGCCAGCACTCACAGCGGTGAACACAGGACTTTATTTCAATATAGCCCAAGCGGCTCACACACATATCTTGGTTAACTATTTTTTCACACAGTATGTCTGATAAATTAGGCCTAATTATGTTTTAACAACTGTAAAATTGCAATTAATTAACATGTTTAAATAATAAACTTTATACTGTAATAAGTATGAATGGCACAAAACAGCTTTTACTGATTGAAATACAGCAATTCCACAATTAACTGATAGTACAGAAGCTCCCAAGTTATTAGGCTGATGACCTGCTATTATCTAATGCAGTTAAAAGGTGTAGCCTGACCACATCCCTGTCACTGACTCAACAATGAAGAAAACGCAACAAACAGATGAGGTGATGTGTCTGCTCACTCTGACCTCTCCTTCTGTTAGCATGTTTCTTATCAGTACATCTACTTGCAGAAAATCTGTTGCGCTCTGAGCATTGGCCCTCCCTGTCCTGCTCTGAATTTTACTATGCAGAGGGTTAAAAGAGGCGGATATAAAGGCTGATACCAAATCAGGTACCTACACTAGATACTTAAAAAAAAAATGCCCAAATTTTACCTTGAATGACTAGTCTCCATTTAAGGCACTAGTTTTGGTTTTCTAACTCATGTTTAATTTACTGTCAGTCAATATGACATTTTTGCTTCTGTTTTTTCTCATGTGAGCTACTAATAAAAGTGCGTATAGGCAGTATTTAAATCCCTGAAATTCTCACTGCAGCTATTACAATTATTAATTCTGTATTTGTCTAGGGTTTGAACCACTGTTTATTGAAAATGTAATTTTGAAAACACTTTATATTGTTTCTATACCAGCACACATAAAGTTTGTATATTTATGTCTTTACCAGCATACTTTATCTCCTGCAGGCCTTGATGTTGTGATTGTAAGGTCTTTAAAAGTACTGTGTATTAGTAACAGCAAACCTCTAAATATTGGGTTCACTTTGAGGGTCCGTGCACACTAGGAGCAGAAAAAAATGCCAGAACATCTGGCAGATAAGAGTTTAGGAGAATTTATGGGCATTTGTTTTTATAAAGGTTTTTTTTTCTGCTCATTTCTCACTATCATCTTGAAAACACAGAATGCTCCTAAACCTGCGTTTAGAAGCGTTTAGCATTTTTTCTGCATGAAAACTCCTCTCAAAAATGCACTTTGATGGGTTTCATAAACTAAACAAACAAAAATATTTATTTTTGACAAACAGAAATGCAACTTTAAAATATATATATATATATACGGTATATATATATATATATATATATATATATATATATATATATATATAAAAAAAAAATATTGCACATATTAACTGAATTTATTACCAACATTAAACATTCAACCTTTTTCTTATTTGTTTTCTTTCAGCAGCTTAGTAGATGCCCCCTACTTATTCTTAAATGGTAGTGCAATAGTGCAATATGGGGCTGAACATTTCAAGTTCTGAGCTACTAGCCAGGCCTCAAGGGTTACTCGCCACCAGTTGCCCCACCCATCTAAACCCCACCCCTAATTTCGCCCCCAAACATGCCCTCATAAATTATCTCATGAAATGACACTTAATGCTCGGTTTACACCCATGCGAATTGCATGTGCGTTTCCCCGCATCCAATTCGCATAGCAGGAGAACTGGATCTCTATGGAGCCGGTGCACATATCTCCGCAGTGGGTCCGGTGCGGTGCGCCGGAAAAACGTGTGCCTTTTTTGGTGCGTTTCAGGTACGATTTCAGCCCAAAATTTGGGCTGAAATCGGACCTAAAGCGGTGAACTAGCACGCACCGGACCCCTGCTGTGCGACAGATGCTGCGACGGTGTGAACCGAGCCTAAATGTTTTATGCAGAATTAAGTTATAAAAATAAATATTAATAACAACAACTTTATCCGTGCCTATTAATGCAGCCTGCCTGTGCCCACCAATGCAGGCTGCCTGTGCCCAACAATGCAGCCTGTGTCCACCATGCAGCCTGTGCCCACCATGCAGCCTGTGTTTACCATGCAGCCTGTGTCCACCATGCAGCCTACCTGTGCAGGGGAGGAGAGGAACAGGAGAGCCGCCCGGATGATCAGAGCGCAGCGCAGGGAGCACAACGATAACAGGTTTAATTTCAATTGCTGTGTTGCCCGATGCTCAACGTCATATACAGCCCTGCCCCCTGGCCGGGGAACTTTGATTGACAGGTCACACGTCCCGAGACCAGGAGGAGGAGCTGTATCAATATTAAATATAACATTTATAAAATTGATGTAAAAATATTTTCATCAAAGAAATTAACACTGCATTTCAGCAGCAAGAATCCCTTTATTCTTGCCACAGGAATCCAGTATCCGCAGCTACCGGCCCTGTGAAAGAGGCCTAAGACTGTCACTGAACAAACTTGTGGTCCCCACAATTTACAAAAATTATTTTTATATTCCCCAAGAAATCTAGAAAACAAAACATAGATCCTTAAATTGTCAAACTAAATAAAGAATACAAAAGACTGAGCCGTAAGCTTTGAGTCTAGATCATTTTGTAATGAAGTAGATGGTTTGCAGCGTTACAGAAACTGACAGATATTCAACATGGTAATGCGCATTTACAAAAGTTAAAGTTGAACTTTAGCCATCTAGAAAATGTCATGTAATGAGGCAGACTAGTATTCTACTGAAAATATCACATGCTGTGCCCAAAATATCACATGCAGTAACATCAACTACTCAGTCCATAAATGTAATATTTTTTAGATGAACTGTGGGTATACCAGTGACTTTTCTGTTTTAATTAACAGGAACTTCTTTATATGGTGTAAGGTAAGAAGATACGGAGGATGAGTGTGAGACAATTATGACCCTACAGAGATACCATCCCATAAGGAACATATACCATACTAGGACAAATTTTGTGGGACTTTAAGTACACATAAAGTCCCACAAACTTTGTTCTAGTATGGTACTGTATATGTTCTTCATATGGTGGTGACACACATTTCTCTGCTGCTCTGCATGGGCTGACAAAAGAAGAAATGGATAGTGTTTTCAAATACAAAACCTCAGTACATTACTACATTGAGGTTTTTTTCCAACAAACTGGCTGTTCTAAGAGAAGAAAAGAAACAGCTGCACATCCAGAGATTCCGATTGCCTTTTATTGTGCACAGTGATGACACCAAAGACACCAACATGAAGTCACGTAGACGCGTTTCACACATGATTAAGCACAAGATGTATGTGTAAAAAGGCATCTACGTGACTTCATGTTGGTGTCTTTGGTTTCATCACTGTGCACAATAAAAGGCAATCAGAATATCTGGATGTGCAGCCGTTTCTTTTATTCTCTTACAAGTTTCCCACGGGGCTGGCACTCTATGAGACACTCCATTTCAGGCTCTCATCATACACCTGGAGCAGCGGTTCTTTTTCCTTGTAAACTGGCAGTTGAAGAGACTGAAAAGTTGTTTTAGACTGCTGAGTACCTTAAACTTGGTGAAAGCTAACGTAACTAGAACTGTTCAGGATATAGGACGAAGGTTTCCTAAAGAAATCATAGGAAGCCCGAGTAGCTTCTTCTATATTTAATTTTGTTATGATTGTTTTGAGTCTTATATAAAGAGCTTTGGCTGAGGCTAGTAGAATATTCTAAACAAAGTTTATATGTATTGCCTTTCAATTGACAATTTTGCTTAAAAAAGTTTATTTGAATTAAAACTTTGGATTGAGTTACAGACTTAGTTTAGGTAATTGTTAGGTCAAGTATCAGAGTTCATATTTAGGGTTAAGGGTTAAAGAGTTAAAGCAAAAGGTTTTGGTGTCCTCCAGTGATCCTCAGAAAAGAAAGATTTTATGGTGATTAGAAAAAAAATACCCTTCTTAATTATTCAGTTAAGCACATGGCACAATAATTCTTTATGTGGGATGTCCAAAGGCAGTTCCAAAATAAGGGACAGGCAAGGACTGCCAACTATGACAGGGGAGCAAGTCCTTGCAATCCAAAGGAAGCAAGTAAGTTCTTACAGAGCCACCTACAGAACTAATGCTAGAATCTGCAAAAGCAGGCACATCTGCTAACTAAAACCTGGTAAAGATGTGGACAAAAGTCACAGCTTTGCAAACCAAACCAGGGAGACTGAGGTCTGAGTTGTGAAGGTCCAAAGAAGTACTCACCACCCTTGTAAATGGTATCAAAATTAGGGACAGACAAGGATACCCAACAACAACGCTTAGCAAGTCATTGCAATCCAAAGGCGACAAGGATGTATTTACAGAACCACCTGTAGGATCAAAGCTAGCTTTCACTGATGCATCCACATCAACCAAATAAAAACTTGTAAAGGTGGAAACAAAAGATCAGATCTTTGCAAACCAGGGGGACCAGTGCCTGGTTTTGGAAGGCCCAAAAAGTACTCACCACTGTGGAGAATGTCTAAAAGTCTAAAAACTGGTGTGGGAAACACATCTGGAATGCAGTGGCGGCCCACTGGTGAAAGGCTTATGTCTTGGTGACAAGAAAGCTTTCCTATGGTTTTCAGGAGACCCTCAGTGGGATATGAAAGAGGGAGGGGAAAAGTGGCTTAATTTTTCCCTAGTACTGGTTTCAGAGGGATAATAAGAAACAGAAGAAAGCAAAGAATTGTTTAACTAAGGAAGAGTATGACCTTAAACATAAGCAGGAATCTGAGGTCAAGAGACCCAATCCCACGGCCCCACCTTTGCCTTTCTCTCATGTATCCCCACCACCATACAGCAGTCAGATCGATCCTAGCCTAAGTGTAGCGGGGTGTTCAATTTAAGGGTAGTGTCTGAGTGGTAATTAGGCTCAGACACATTGATTGTTAGGGTTAATGGACCATTTCTGTTAATGGGAGATAGTGTTGGTGCACAGTTGGTGCCCTGTGGCCTATGGGTGGCGCTGTTGCCATGGGCCAGGGTTGAACCACCAATCCAGGGCTGCACCTTTTGTGTCCCCTCTCAGCAGTAGTACGGCAGGGCGGGGAACCTGCTGTGCCTGTCGGGAGAGGGTATAAAAGGGACAGACATCTTCCATTGGGGCCTTCATCCACGCCTAGGCACCTTCAGCCTGGGTGTGTGTGGTTCGTCCGCGCCCAGGCACCTTCGGCCTGGGCGTGAGGAGGGTCATCTCCGGGTGCCTTAGGCCCGGAGGTGGAGTTCCTGTTCCATCCCAGACACCTTCAGTCTGCGGTGAGGTACTATTTGAAGGCACGGGGCCCAGCAACCTTCGGCTGGGGTCCGCTGGGGGTCGAGGACTCACAAGGTGCCGCCTTGCGAGGGGACCTGTATCTGAGATGAGGAGGCCAGGGAGGTAACCCTTTCCGAAGATCCAGCGCAGAGTCGTGGTGATGGTGAGGGCCTCTGGTAACTCTTCGGAGGGATGGTTTTCTCCTTGACATGGGCCAAATACTTTAAGAAGGTAGTCGTTCAGGTCAGTGGCAGTGACCCTACTCGTTCAAGTCAGTGGCAGTGACTTTTATTCACCCGGTCTGTGGCAGAGACCAACCTCACGGTCTGTGGCAGAGATTGTGATCCAAAACTGTTTGTGAAACCTAAACAGTCTGAAGGAATCATTTGAGTTTGTGCCTGGACCTCCTCCCACCTAAGCTGTCCTGTGTCTTGTTCCAACCTGTCTGCTGTTAAAGAGACTATTTATTATCCGTGAGAAATAAATATAGAAGTTGGACTTTCAGTTGGTGTGGACAGTTACATTACTGGGGAAAAATAAAGACTTGCATCTATTCAAGGTAGAGGCAAAATCATCCTCGGGAGGATCATAACACCAGCCACAGGCAGGCCCGAAAAACTAACACCGCTCAACCTCCTCACACAGGAGGGTACAGGCTTGTGGTGCGGTGTGCCTCTCTCTGCCTGCGAGGAGCCTAATTAAATGCAGGTAAAGACAGGGGTGTGTGCGCTACATAAGCAAGGACGAGATAGATCTTCTTGCTGGTCAATATGCTGTACACCAGCGACCCACAAACCCTCCCCCTGCAGTTGCCCCTTGTTGTATGCAGAGCCTGTTGCTGGGGTACAGCAACAGGCTCTGCATACAACAACAAGCACCCACACATTCACAACAGCCAACAGTACAAGCCACACAAGCACCTGCCACCCCACAAAGACAAGCATCACAAGATTCTGAGGATAGTGATAGCGCCTCAGAAGGAGCAACAGGGGGCCACACATCAACTACCCAATCCTCCCCTGCTGTTATAGTAGACAAGGAAGATGAGGAAGATGATCTTGACATGATGGGAATGAAAAAAGCTATTGGAGTTGCTATTGTAAGTTTTTTAAGCCCAACCAGAACAAAGAGTGGAAAGATATATGGGATGGATGCAAATGTACAAGGTGTCAGCATGCAGGCTCCTTTTATGACTATAGCAAATGACATGCTTAAAAAGGTTTTAGATATTGAGGACATAAATCATATTATCAAGTGTAGCGATACCCACCCTTTTTCTCACCTGCCTTTGGCTCCTCGCAGGGAGAGAGGGCACACCACGCCACAAGCCCGTCCCCTCCTATGTGAAGAGGTTGAGCGGTGTTGTTGGTGGGTCTCCACAGCCAGAAAGCCAGAATCCTCCAGAGAATGGTTCTCACTTCTATAGTTAATAAAGATAAGTCTCTATGTTCCCCAATGACTTCAATGTCTACACCAGCCGTAACTCCAACGTAGAGTTTATTTCTCTTAGATAACAGCCTCTGATAGAAAAGGTTGGAGAAAGAACAGGACAGCATAAGGTGTGGGAGAGGTCCAGGCACAAATGTAAATCCAGTTCACTGCTTGGCTTCTCAAGCAGACTCGGGCCATTTGGATAGTCTCCCTAGATAGGGACTAGCAGCCAGAATGGTGCTCTCACTCAACCGCAGTCTCTGCTACAGACTTGGTGAACTCGGTCTCTGCCACAGACCTGGTGAACTTGGTCTCTGCCACAGACCTGGTGAACTTGGTCTCTGCCACAGACCTGGTGAACTTGGTCTCTGTTTAGAGCTTGACCTCTGTTAAAGAGAAGACATCCCTTCAGAGAGTTACCGGGCCCCTTCCTTCACTGTGACTTCTCACCAGTCCCTCAGAACGGTTCCTCCCCCGGCCTCCTCGTCTAAGATACGGGTCCCCTCGCAAGGCGGAACCCTGGGATTCCTCGATCCTTGATGGGCCCCAGCCGAAGGTGCTGGGCCCAAGGCCTTTGCTGTAGCCCCAGGGCTAAAGGTGCCTGGGACTGATTCACTGACCTCCGCCCCTGGGCCAAAGGTGCCCAGGGTGGACAGGCACACACTCCCTGGGGTAGGACCCCCGACCACGACAGAACCCCAAACAGGCAGCGTCTGCCCCTTTTATATCCTCTCCCAGCATGCACAGCAGGCCTACCACACCCACTGTATGGCTGGTGAGAGGGGACACACAAGGCACAGCACTGTATCAGTGGTTCAACCCTGGCCTACCATGACAGCGCCACCTGCAGGCCACAGGGAACTGTACACTGATACTCTCCCTGCGGACAAAAATGGTTGATAGAATCCTGACAATTGGGGTGTTTGAGCATAACTACCACTCAAACACTTCCCCTAAATCTAGGACCCGGCTACACACTCCCTCCACTAAATTAGACACTGTCCCCAGTGTCTGGAGCAAACCTATGCCTCTCAAGCCTGAGTCAACATAGACCTATTCCAGAAACTATCTACAAAAAAAAACAAATTTGAAAAAAAATGTTTGTTTGTGCCGGAACCTGAACATGGGGAAAGGGAGTTAAACTGAAGAGATGAAAAAAGAGTAGTAGAAAACAAATGTGTACATCCCATTCTCAAATGTCACACATTTCAAAGCAAACACATTCTTATTATTTACATTTCCCTCCCCTCCTTCCTAAATCCACCCATACTCAGTGATTCGCTTGGTGTCCACCTGCAGAGGGAGAAAAAAAAACATACACAACCAACAATTTGACATCCTAACTTATGTACATTAGAAGAGAAAAGATTCTCCCCGGGGGAAAAATCCTTTCCTTCTAACAAGTAAAACACATTTTAAATGTAGTGCAAGAGTTACGCAACACCGCCACCTAGTGGTAGTGCCACCGTCAAGACACTTGTCCCAAAACTTGTACAGAACATCTTCTCCTTCTTCTGTGGCCCTAAACTATTTCTACCCCAAAGTCTTGATCTTTGTGGCGCTGCGAGAGGAGGAAAAAAAACAAAACAGCTCCTGCTCTTCCAGCGAAGTAGAATACACCACTTTTTTTTTCTTTTGACAAAGTTCTCTGCGACTCCAGAAGAGTGCACTCCGGAATAAAGAAAGGACAAAACATGAAGATTCCAGTCTCTCAAAGATAATACTGTGGATGGGGCAACACTAGTGGTTTCCAGTTCTTGTCAAAAGTGTCAATAAAGTACTCGACATTGTCTTTTTCCTGCCGACAAATAACCACTTTATCTGTGTGGATATGCCTGCCAAGCATCCATGACTCCTTACATTCTTTGTACTGCTTGGTGGTTGCGGCGGAACAGGCAAAGTACCTACGGGACTGGGGTACCTTTAAGTAAGTCCATAGAAAGTCCCCGTACCACCGATACCTATAGGCCTCCACTTCAAAAAGCAAGTCTTTAGGCAAGTACGGGTATTCCCACCCATATTCGTTTACCACTCTCTGATTAAATAACCGCTGCATCCTGGACAACGGAAGCACGATCTCCCATACCTGGCAGGACTATTGCATCTGGGTGTCGAGGCACTTTCACTGCCTCCGGACCAGACATAGGGGTCCGCAATGACACTCGTTCCATCACGGCAACAGGTGCAGGTACCTCAAGTTGTGGAAGGGCAGACAACGGGACAGATCCCTCCTCAGGCTCCTGGGCCTTCTCCCGGGGTGTATCATCCCCAGTGACCATGGGTGGGTCCCTTTTCCTACGGGACGAGGACAGGGGCATCTTATCCCTACCCTTTCGCTCTAACAGTTCATATATGTCTGCATCATCCCCCGGATCGGAGACTAACTCCAGGTCGGAGGTATCACACACCTCCGCCGGCAGGTAACTTTTAGTGGACGAGGAATCCCCGTCTCTAACAAGTTCAAGTTCTCTGGCGTCCTTGACCCAAACATCCTCGACACTTCGGACCTTAACCAAGGTCCCTTTCCCCGGATTACCTCGGCCTGTAGCTGATGCAGGATGTCCGGAACTCTTTCCCGTGGATACATCCGATCTGGGCAAGCGCTGGTGTGTAACTCGACCACGACCACAGGAAGCTTTAACATAGCCGACCTTCCTCTTGGGCGGTGGGAGCGAGGACTCAGTAACAACCGAGGCAGCATCCCCTGGTTTCTCCGTCTCCGGTTCCTCAATCACCGGAACATTCTCAACAGCGACTTCCTCCGAAGTCCCGACAGTGCGCGTAGGGGTGACTGTTGAAGCTCTGGTTCCCTCCTCTAGAGTGGGGGCGCCCGTAAGGCAGTTCAAACGGAAAGCCTGAGGTTTTTCAGTAGGCTGCTCTACCTCAAACAGGAATTCTTTGCACTGTTCGCATCTTCCAAAAGGCCTAAGATGCACCACCAGTCCCTGGCATCCGGGACAAACCACTCCAAGGGCCTCCACATCTCTGCAGACATAGAGAGCGAAGCGACCCAGAGGCTTCAGTCGGACCCCCGTATCAGTCACAGAAGCAGCAAATAAGGTAAATACATTCATGGTAGAAGAACTTGGAATCCATGAGGCATTAGACGCCATGTTACCCGCTTGCCGATCCATTGCGCACTGTCCCTTTTTCGCCAAAGTCACCACGTGTAACTCATCACATGGCGAGGCTCCTCCCATCTTCTGCAATGTTCATAGGCTTTCTTTCTCTTGACACGCCCACAAACTATGCAGCTTGGGCTCTCCCCGTGGCGCAGTCACTTTTTTTTCCAAAAATGGCCGACCTCCACGGAGCCTCACAGGGGGAACAAAGTCCAAACTCTGGGGGGGGGGGTTTCTTCTTCTTTCTGGCTGCAGAAATCCCGGACTCGAGCCCCCACGTGTAGCGATACCCACCCTCTCTCTCACCTGCCTTTGGCTCCTCGCAGGGAGAGAGGGCACACCACGCCACAAGCCCGTACCCTCCTATGTGAAGAGGTTGAGTGGTGTTGTTGGTGGGTCTCCACAGCCAGAAAGCCAGAATCCTCCAGAGAATGGTTCTCACCTCTATAGTTAATAAAGATAAGTCTCTATGTTCCCCAATGACTTCAATGTCCACACCAGCCGTAACTCCAACGTAGAGTTTATTTCTCTTAGATAACAGTCTCTGATAGAAAAGGTTGGAGAAAGAACAGGACAGCATAAGGTGTGGGAGAGGTCCAGGCACAAACGTAAACACACTTCACTGCTTGGCTTCTCAAGCAGACTCTGCCCATTTGGATAGTCTGCCTAGATAGGGACTAGCAGCCAGAATGGTGCTCTCACTCAACCGCAGTCTCTGTCACAGACTTGGTGAACTCGGTCTCTGCCACAGACCTGGTGAACTTGGTCTCTGCCACAGACCTGGTGAACTTGGTCTCTGTTTAGAGCTTAACCTCGGTTAAGGAGAAGACATCCCTCCAGAGAGTTACCGGGCCCCTTCCTTCACTGTGACTTCTCACCAGTCCCTCGGAACGGTTCCTCCCCCGGCCTCCTCGTCTAAGATGCGGGTCCCCTCGCAAGGCGGCACCCTGGGATTTCTCGATCCTTGATGGGCCCCAGCCAAGACCTTTGCTGCAGCCCCAGGGCTAAAGGTGCCTGGGACTGATTCACCGACCTCCGCCCCTGGGCCAAAGGTGCCCAGGGCGGACAGGAACACACTCCCTGGGGTAGGACCCCCGACCACGACAGAACCCAGAACAGGCAGCGTATGGCTGCTGAGAGGGGACACACAAGGCACAGCACTGTATCAGCGGTTCAACCCTGGCCTACCATGGCAGCGCCACCTGCAGGCCACAGGAAACTGTACACTGATACTCTCCCTGCGGACAAAAATGGTTGATAGAATCCTGACAATTGGGGTGTTTGAGCATAACTACCACTCAAACACTTCCCCTAAATTTAGGACCCCACTACACAAGCATTGTCCTAAACCCACTCAATCATTGTGACAGGGGGGTCACTTTGGACACAGGGTGAGCCAGGAAATAATGGACATTAAGAAATATATCTTGGACTACCTAAAATGGATCTGTAATATTTATCCACCATATTCCCAAGGATATCTGTAAAGGACTATTTACTGATTCTGGACTCAACAGGTTAATTGAGAGATACTGAGGTGTTCAGCCTCAATCACCTGTCTGCCTAGTCTAATGCTAATGAATTCCAGCTTCTAGAAGACCTGTTCATTGTTTGTGGTGATGTGGATTGTGTTAATTAAGTCTGTCCTTGTGTGTATTGTAAAGTACCAGACAGTCTGTTGAATATAAAGGTCATGCATAGTTATTTAAACATAAAGGGGATTAGAACCTGTTGTCTCCTAGCAGACGTCAAAATAATGTGTATTGGCTCTTGTTATGTTGTGGGTGGAGCTGGACCATTGTTCATTTTAGGTTAATGCAGTATTGGATGGGTATAAAAGTTACAATGTTTTTCTCAAAAAATGCATTAGATCCTAGAAAGATACAGAGCGTGTTGTCTCGTTCTTTGGAAGGATTAATTCCTATGGGAAGGGGTCGTCTGGCTGTGGAGGATCGACAGGGAATTTGTGTCCAGGAGAGGGAAGATATCTAAACGGCGTTACCCCCTTTCGTATTTGGGGTGCCGTTACATTGGTTGGCAGCAGCGGGATTTTCCCTCCAGTTCCTGGGACACTCCAAGCCACCACAGTGAATGACCAGCTATGCAGACTGCAGGAAAGCCACGCTGAAGGACCTACTTGAGAGCCGTGAAGGGACCAGTGGGACAAAGAACAAGGCCACCTTGATCAGGGAGCTAGCCGAGATGGACCAGAGAGACGGTGATGCAGGACCCCGGTCAGTTGAAGATTTGTTTCAGCAACGAGTGCGACAGCGGTTGGCATTATATGGTGCTAACCCATCAGAGACCGCCATACAGGAAGCCATTAGAGGCATCCAGCTGCAGGATGCGTGACAAAAGAGAGAACTAGAGCGGCAACAGGAGTGGAGAATGGTGGTAATACGACAATCTAAGATCGCCTACAGACAGCTGCTAGAATCTGCTCAGCAGCAGGGTGGTGCTACCTTTGCCTGGGACTATCAGGAAATACCAGTGGACAACTCTGAAATCCTGGCTGAAGAATCGGCAGTGGAAAATCTGAAGATTGCCATCCCTAAAGCCGAAGTGGATGATATGGAGTTCCAGGGAGCTAGCCGGGCTGAAGAATCGGCAGTGGAAAATCTGAAGATTGCCATCCCTAAAGCCGAAGTGGGTGATATGGAGTTCCAGGGAGCTAGCCTGGCTGAAGAATCGGCAGTGTAAAATCTGAAGATTGCCATCCCTAAAGCTGAAGTGGATGATATGGAGTTCCAGGGAGCTAGGGCACTTGGCTCATCTCCGCAGCCACAGATTACAGAAGGTATGGACTTAAGGGACAGTTCAGAGGATGTTATGGATTATGCATTGCCTGCCCAAGTAGTGGCAGCAGGACAGAGTACTGCAGACCCCTGCTCTACACCAGTGGCAGTTTTGGAGGCCCGAGGTGAGAAGGTGATGGTTCCTCTTTCCCAGGGGATTTCAGAGATGCAGGGGGGAGAAGCAGCCCTTTTTCCTCCCCAACAGTTAGCCAGAGCAGATAGGGTGGAGTCCCCAGCAGAAGTGCTGGCAACAGGGCAGAGTGATAGCAACCTCTGCCCAGCACCGGAAACTGTGGAGTTTCAGGGAGCCGGGGAAGTTGGCCCATCTCTCCGGCAACAAACTGAGGTGGTAAAGCTTTTACCCCCAGCTGAATCACTGGCAGCAGGACAGAATGCTACTGGCCGCTGCACACAACTGCCACTTGAGCAGATATCGGTGGATGGGACTGCGGTCTCCACTCACAGCAACCCAGCACAAGAGCTGGCAACAGAGCAGAGTGCCGCGGGCCTCTGCTCTCAACTAACAGAAGAGGGAGTACCTGTGGTACTGGATCGGACTTCGGTCCTCACTGACACAACCCCAGAAAATGGTGTGACACTGGGACAGGAGGATGTCAGCATTGCTTTGCAAGCACTGGGGGATTTTCACCTACCACAAGTGGATGGGACTTCAGTCTCCACTTGTATACCTCAGGGATGCTGGGCAGTCGGCCCAGATCCCCAACAGCATGAAAGACTGAGCCCAGTCACCCTGTCTTCTCCCCAGCGGCGGGTATGTTCTCCGAGAGAGGCAGAGGTTGGCTGGGTAAGTAATGCTCTGTTTGGAGCAATTTATTTGGGGTACTGTGTGGATACCGGCATTAGAAGAATGGACCTATGGACTAACTTCAGAGTCAACCCATCTGGGGTCACCTCCTGTGTTAGTCTCCTGCCGAAAGGTGAGATGTGTGACAGGGGGGTCACTTTGGACACAGGGTGAGCCAGGAAATAATGGACATTAAGAAATATATCTTGGACTACCTAAAATGGATCTGTAATATTTATCCACCATATTCCCAAGGATATCTGTAAAGGACTATTTACTGATTCTGGACTCAACAGAGAGATACTGAGGTGTTCAGCCTCAATCACCTGTCTGCCTAGTCTAATGCTAATGAATTCCAGCTTCTAGAAGACCTGTTCATTGTTTGTGGTGATGTGGATTGTGTTAATTAAGTCTGTCCTTGTGTGTATTGTAAAGTACCAGACAGTCTGTTGAATATAAAGGTCATGCATAGTTATTTAAACATAAAGGGGATTAGAACCTGTTGTCTCCTAGCAGACGTCAAAATAATGTGTATTGGCTCTTGTTATTTTGTGGGTGGAGCTGGACCATTGTTCATTTTAGGTTAATGCAGTATTGGATGGGTATAAAAGTTACAATGTTTTTCTCAATAAACGCATTCGATCCTAGAAAGATACAGAGCGTGTTGTCTCGTTCTTTGGAAGGATTAATTCCTATGGGAAGGGGTCGTCTGGCTGTGGAGGATCGACAGGGAATTTGTGTTCAGGAGAGGGAAGATATCTAAACGGCGTTACCCCCTTTCGTATTTGGGGTGTCGTTACAATCATCATCCGCTACATTGAGTTATTTGAAAAAAGGTTGTAATGGCAGAAACTATACACAAAAAGATATGCGGTTGATTGTTAATGGGGTGATCGGACATACTTCTGCTTTTGATTGAATAAAGGTTCCCAGTACTTCAATAATACAGGGCAATGCTGTCCATGCAGATCAATATAGCTTAAATACAGAAGCTGGAAGAACCATAATGTGGGACCAATTGGAGGCAAAAATAAACAGTGCATTTAAAAACAGGACCTCCCTTCCCACTGCCATAGCATGTAAACAGACATCTGGAAAAAGTCTGTTAGAATTCTGGAAAAGGTTCTTGGATGTATGGACTCAAGAGGCTGGATTATCCACGCTGGCAAATATGCATAGCTTGATGATCCAAACTTTCATTAACAACCTTAAACCACAACATGGTTTAATGGTTAGGAGTCCTGGCGCAGGAACACAAAGGGAAAACTCCGCCCTATTGCATTTTTTTCAAGAGTAGTGCCAATGCCGGTACAGGGTATCTCAGAGCTTTATCATCATGCGCTATGGTAGTAGAAATGGCTACTTCTTTTACTCTAGGACATCCAACCACCTTACATACCACACATAATGTATCAATTTTGTTGAAAAATACTCATACATGTCAGATCAGAGATTGAGTGGATATGAGGTGATTCTCCTCTCAAATCCTAATCTTAAAATAAAATATGCTGCACACACTTCAGGCCCAGCCCTGATTCTAAATGCGTTACTAGGTCTAAAAGGAGAAGAGGATGAGGTAGTTCCTCAACATGAGTGCATTGAAATAATCAGTGGAGGCTGGTGCTAAAAAAAATTGGGGGGGGGGGGCGGGTGCTTAGTGCTTAATTATAGCTATGATTAAGCACTAAGCTTTAGTGCATAACGCGTCAGTTTGTACCCTGTTTGTTGTGGCATGTATCTTGTGGTTTTTTATCTACAATAAAAGCAACAAGTTGTTTGGAGTGCGGCTGTCCAGAAATTCTTCCTTCACTTTGCATTATCCTATGCATTGCCAGCACCCGTGGCTTCAGATCTGGTGGAGAGGTTTTTGCAATCAGCATCCTTGAGCGGTGACTCCCTTTCCCTACTGGCATGATAAAGGCAGTCTTTTCCCAGTCTTGTTTGAGTGTAGAGAAAAATTTGGCTTGGCTCAGTGCCCTAAGCGACTCCTCCATCCTAGGCAATGGTTAGGCGATCTGGCAGGTGCAGTCATTCAGCTTGCAATAATCGACACAGAATCACGGGCTCCCATCCTTTTTTTTGTTCCATGATAACAGGGGTGGCCCATGGACTGCAGTTCTCCCGAATTATCCCATTCTGCAGCATGTTGTGGACCAAGTCCTTGACCTCTTGGCACAGGGTGGGGGAAATATGATGGTACTGCTCCCGGATGAGTGGAGCATCTTTCGTATGAATCATTTGGTCTATTGCCTCCATGTAGCCATAGTCCTTAGGGCTGGTTACAAGGACCAGCAGGTACTTCTCCAGTAGTTAATGAAGTAGTCGCTGGTGGGGTAGAGGGTAGTTCTGGAAAGGAATGGCCAGCTGTTCCAGAAGTAATGTGTATTTTGGCTCATTCAAGGAGGTCATGGCCACCTGTAGTGGGGCACAGATGGCTTCCAACCCTGGGCACCCTGTAGAGGTCTGCGATAGGCATCTGTTTTGATCAGTTTACAGCATTTTCTGTGGCTTTGATGACATTACCCAGAAAGCATTTCTCCTCCCATGCTGCATTGCAGTTTTCAGTGATTGACTTGTCCTTGCTGTATCCTTGCTTTGTACTTGTCCTTGTGTGTGCTATCTGCATTGTGTGATGGATTCCAACAATTTTTGGGACAGCGTGACATCGTTTGTCATATTTGCCTATATGTGGAAAAAGGAGAGCAAGAAGAAGCAGATTGTGGCTAGGAGACTTTGTTGATTTTGGACCCATCCCATGCTACTGAAGTGGCCTGAGGTTGGGTTCACATAAAAAAAAAACGTATTTGACGTGGAATTTTATAGATAAGCAACTCCTATCTTCATATTGATTAGTGGTTCCAAATTAATAATAACTACTGCAGTAGGGAACAGACACAAAAGATACACTCATCTATCCAAATAACTGTTCTGCCTTATTATGACGCAATTGAAGGTTTTTATACACATGATTACGTAGGTATCACATTAATATTACAATTGTACTTTTATAATAACAAGGGGCATAACATAGGCAGACTAATTCTAATCAGAACTCGAAAGAATGCAAACATGTACTAAAAACATTATTAGTGCCGTGTGCACAGTGAGGGCAGTGTGCAATACATACAAAATAGAATACAATTATATACAGAACTTACAAATGTCTCCTTTTTTTTGATTAATATTTTGATCACTAACCATATCTGCTATCACCTTTAACCTGGAACCTCCACACGCTTAGGTGGAGGTAGTCCTGGCCAAAGAGGCAAAACTCCATTGTGGAGAATATAATATCTGAGCAGCTTTTTCATTACAAAATGACTTTTCATTGTGAAAAACAAATGATTGATAAGACATATTTACAGAGTACTGGCTGTACACTTCTGTGGCCAGAATGGCCTTCTAGCTTAATTGTTGGCATGCTGACTTATCAGCATATGTAAACACAGACAATGCTACATAAAATGGAAGACGTATAAAAGACAAATATGACTTCAACATGGCTAAACTACTTTTCAAATCACATTATATATACAGTATATATATATATAGTGGGTACGGAAAGTATTCAGACCCCCTTAAATTTTTCACTCTTTGTTATATTGCAGCCATTTGCTAAAATCATTTAAGTTCATTTTTTTCCTCATTAATGTACACACAGCACCCCATATTGACAGAAAAACACAGAATTGTTGACATTTGTGCAGATTTATAAAAAAAAAAAAAAAAATGAAATATCACATGGTCCTAAGTATTCAGACCCTTTGCTGTGACACTCTATATTTAACTCAGGTGCTGTCCATTTCTTCTGATCATCCTTGAGATGGTTCTACGCCTTCATTTGAGTCCAGCTGTGTTTGATTATACTGATTGGACTTGATTAGGAAAGCCACACACCTGTCTATATAAGACCTTACAGCTCACAGTGCATGTCAGAGCAAATGAGAATCATGAGGTCAAAGGAACTGCCTGAAGAGCTCAGAGACAGAATTGTGGCAAGGCACAGATCTGGCCAAGGTTACAAAAAAATTTCTGCTGCACTTAAAGTTTCTAAGAGCACAGTGGCCTCCATAATCCTTAAATGGAAGACGTTTGGGATGACCAGAACCCTTCCTAGAGCTGGCCGTCCGGCCAAACCGAGCTATCGGGGGAGAAGAGCCTTGGTGAGAGAGGTAAAGAAGAACCCAAAGATTACTGTGGCTGAGCTCCAGAGATGCAGTCGGGATATGGGAGAAAGTTGTAGTAAGTCAACCATCACTGCAGCCCTCCACAAGTCGAGGCTTTATGGCAGAGTGGCCCGACGGAAGCCTCTCCTCAGTGCAAGATACATGAAAGCCTGCATGGAGTTTGCTTAAAAAACACCTGAAGGACTCCAAGATGGTGAGAAATAAGATTCTCTGGTCTGAGGAGACCAAGATAGAACTTTTTAGCCTTAATTCTAAGCGGTATGTGTGGAGAAAACCAGGCACTGCTCATCACCTGTCCAATACAGTCCCAACAGTGAAGCATGGTGGTGGCAGCATCATGCTGTGGGGGTGTTTTTCAGCTGCAGGGACAGGACGACTGGTTGAAATCGAGGGAAACATGAATGCGGCCAAGTACAGAGATATCCTGGACGAAAACCTTCCCCAGAGTGCTCAGGACCCCAGATTGGGCCGACGGTTTACCTTCCAACAAGACAATGACCCTAAGCACACAGCTAAAATAACGAAGGAGTGGCTTCACAACAACTCCTTGGCTGTTCTTGAATGGCCCAGCCAGAGCCCTGACTTAAACCCAATTGAGCATCTCTGGAGAGACCTAAAAATGGCTGTCCACCAACGTTTACCATCCAACCTGACAGACCTGGAGAGGATCTGCAAGGAGGAATGGCAGAGGATCCCCAAATCCAAGTGTGAAAAAATCTTTCCCAAAAAGACTCATGGCTGTATTAGATCAAAAGGGTGCAAATACTAAATACTGAGCAAAGGGTCTGAATACTTAGGACCATGTGATATTTCAGTTTCTCTTTTTTAATAAATCTGCAAAAATGTCAACAATTCTGTGTTTTTCTGTCAATATGGGGTGCTGTGTGTACATTAATGAGGGAAAAAAATGAATTTAAATGTGTAGCGGGGTCTCCTTTAAGGCCCCATGGACTACGTTACCCAGAACCCCGTTTAGCACTCAAGGTGAAACTGCCAACCGCAGAGACTCATGGGTGGGGTATAAAAGGAAAGGACGAGGCTAAGCCCGGCCTCTTTGGACACCACGCTGCTAGCAATAGGACTCCCTGTGCGGACCTGCTACAAGTGCAAGGCCCAAAGCCTGGGCCTTGCGCACTTCGAAGGAGCCTTCCACCCCACTGCGGAGCCTGTGTGGCACCTGATCTCTATCGGCTCGAGGGACATCAGTTGGACCGGAGACCTGGCTGTCGCAGACCCTGTGTGCGGAGACACAGCGGTGGAAGTCATGGACTAGGACTGAGTCCGGAGTGGTGAGAGAGCACCTGCTCACAATCATAGCCGAGTACTTTTGTTTAGGCCTATTGACTACCTAGGCCCATCGTTCTATACTTGCTATCCTGACCGGAGACTAGTTCCAGAACTGAGTTATATAGTGTTATAGGGAGTTGTTTCCATTACCATAAACCATTATTTGGATTTACAAATTGTTGTTCCTGTATGTGCACCACCGATCATCTTGCATGCGAAGATTCCTCACCTTAAAACTGAGCTTTAACCAAGTCAGGCCTGACTGGAGGGTAGAACTTTACTGAGCGCCATATTGCTCACGAGGAGAATAGCTGCACGCAGTGTATGATCTATTTCTATATAGTAGTTGACTAGTGTCATTATTATTGCAGGGCTCTGCATGTATGTGATGTATTGTATTTATGATTGACTTTTATACTCAGTTAATCTGATATAGTTAATCATTCCGGTATTAGTGTCAATTACTATAATTTACCACCATTCGCATTACTGTGGGATTGCTCTTTGACTAGTACAGAGCTATACTAATACCTCATTTCCTAGACTAGCTGTGCCAGAGGAGGGTCAAGTAGATTTCTGGGGGTTGGCAGTACTGTGTACAGGGCCCGAAAAAAAACAGCGGCTCTCTTAGTTTGGGGGTATCGCTACACGTGGGGGCTCCAAGTCCGGGATCCTGTATACGGCAAGCAAACACGCCAAAAGTACCGGCATGGACCCGCAAGAAGTTAAATCGTGGTGCGAAGCAGCCGAGGCTAGCATAGACATGTCAGTGGTCATCAGTCTCCCGGGAGAAGAATGGCCGATGGATGCGGTGGAGCGACTTCTAGTGTCGTTATCCCCGAATCAAGAGCCAAGGGTGATGGACATGAAATCCAACCCTGAAGCTTAATTTCAGTATGTACTGCTACAATGGAGGGATGGAATACCGGAAAACTTTAAAGGCCGAAGTGTGCGAACGTTAGATAACAAAATTTATGGTTTGCCGTACGCAATGACCATAAAGACAGAATCACTTACGCCATCCCCACCGGGATCACCACCAGGGACCTCCCATGCGTCAGAGAAGCGCAAAGGGATGATACCTCCGGCGGCACCCATTGCTACCATGGCACCAGAACTTTTAAATGCTCTAGGGGATCTGCTCGCGAAGTGTCAGAAAACCAACACGGTACACATAGAGGCTAGTTATCGGAAGCTAAGAATATTTTCAGGGAAGCTGCCCGTCCCTGTAGGGGAGGAAGGCTTCGATACCTGGATCGAGCAGGCCTTACTAGCGGTAGAGGCATGGAAAGTGCCTGAAGCGCAGAAGAAGCAGCGCGTGATTGAGAGTCTGAAAGGCGTGGCTGCGGAAGCGGTAAAAAGTCTCTGGTTTGGAAATGCTGCCTGCACGGCCTATGACTGTTTAGCCATGCTGCAAGAAGAGTTCGGTCAGTTAGAAAAGGTGACAGAACTAATATACCAGTTTGAAAACACTTTCCAGCAGCCAGGAGAAAAATTGTCGGAGTATGTCAGAAGACTGAACAAGATGCTCTGTCAAATCGTACTGAAAAAGGGAATGGTACCCGAAGCCATAGATGCGGCAAGGATGAAGCAGATCCTAAAGGGAGCATTACGTTCAGATCCAGTCTGGCTCCATCTGAAAACCTCAGGAGGAGGTATGTCACTGAACTACCCTGATTTGGTAAAGATCATTAGAGACGAAGAGGCTCTACAGAAAGATCAGCAAACGATCAAGACGCACACCTCTTCTACACCCGTAGTGGTCAGATCAGCCATGACCCCCGAAAGAGACTCAGAAGTGGATACCCTGAAGTGACAGATGTCTCAGGTATTGGAGATACTGACCTTTCTTTTTTTTAACAATCAGGAGTGCTTTATTGAAGGTTCAGTACAGTACAGTAGGTCATCAACACAGACAGTTCGTCAAGCACACAGGAGAAAAAATAAACACATCAAAAGCAATACAGTACAATCGGTTACTACAGCACATGGTATGTACGTTACTCCAACTCAATATGAAATCCAGTAAAGCAAGACACCTTGCAAGCACAAAATTACATACAACGAAGAGAAAGACAGAGGAGTAGACCCAGACGGTAGGAAGGCATATAAAAAAATAAACCGAATAGCCTGACCAGATCATCCCGGGGGGGGGGGAAGAAGAGGGAGAAACACAGAGGGGGGGGGGCAGAAAGAGGCGAGGACTAGAGAGAGGGGGGGAGGGAGAGGAGGGGAGGGGGGGGCAAACAGGGAGGGAAGGGACCACTCTCAGGTATAACCAGTGATTCAAAATGTTGTCCAGGCCGACCAAACCTTGTCATACTTCCAGGGACATCCACGACTAATGTAGGTCAATTTATAGAGAGGCAAAGCTGCGTTAATTTTTCCCTCCCAGGAAGAGACAGAAGGAGGGGTGGGGGAGGTCCATTTGCATAAGATTTCTTTTTTGGCATAATAAAGAAGATAAGAGATCAACAGTTTACTATGATGGGATCTGTGCTCATCGTCAATGACACCCAGCAAGGCTAGTTCAGGCGTCATGGGAACAGCCAGCTCCAATTGGACATTTAATTGTTCAAATACCCCTGACCAGAAGGACACCAGAGCAGGACATGTCCAGAACATGTGGATATAGGTGCCCTGGGTCGTCCGACACCGTGGGCAGTGCGGGTCCCTATCCGGGTATATTCTGGATAAGCGCACTGGGGTAAAGTACACTCTGTGGAGGAATTTGGTTTGTATAAGTTTGTCTCCCGCAGACACAACCAGCTTGGGACCCCTCTCCAGACATTCCTCCCATTCCTCCCTTTCCAGTGCCGGTATGTCCGCCCTCCAAGCCTCCCAGAGCCTATCCATTTTAAGGGAATCAATGGGAAGCAAGGTGTTATAAAGAGCAGAGAGGGGCTTCTGTAGGCCCTCACCGGATAAAAGATCCTACACCGGGTCTAGCTGAAGACACGGGGGTGAGGGAAATTGGGCCCTTACAGCGTGACGAAGCTGGGCGTACCGAAAGTACATCCAGCCGGGTAGGCCATAGATCCGAGTTAGTTGGGGAAATGTCAGTAAGACTCCTGCCGGCATAATATCTCTCAAGGTCTTGATGCCATATCTCGCCCACACCTGTGGATCCGGTATGGTTCGAAAATGAGGCAGATTGGGATTCCCCCAGAGGGGCTGGACCGGGGACCAGCGCCCCACCCGGGAGAATCTGCGCCGCGCCACCACCCACACCTTAAGTGTCGCCCTAGTCAGGGCCGGCAGGTCCAAATATGCTCTCCGTCCTCTATATGCTAAGTTTTGAAGTGCCTGCAGGGAGCCCAGCCGGGCTGCCTCCACACAGACCGCAGCATTGGAGCGTCGAGCCCCAAACCACCAATACACAGTAACCAGCATAGCTGCCCAGCAGTAAGCCTGCAGGTTTGGAAGGGCCAGGCCCCCCAGGTGAGTCGGGGATTGTAGGGTAGCTTTCGCTAGTCGCGGCACACACCCATTCCAGATAAAGGAACTAATACACTTGTCCACCTCCCGAAAAAAGGCCGCCGGGATCCAGATCGGGCTGTTCCGAAACAGATAAGTGAACTTTGGTAAGATAATCATTTTTAGGATGTTTATACGCCCAATTAAGTTCAGTGGAAGGCCCGACCAGGATTGACACCGTTCCCTCAGGAGCTGGAGCAAGGGGAGTATGTTAAGTGGGTAATACTGGGCAGGAGTCCTAGCAACCCGTATCCCAAGGTATCTAAATTCTTCAACCCATTGCAACTGTGTGGGATTGGACGGAGCCCGGGACTGATCATCGATGGGGAAAAGAACCGACTTTGACCAGTTGATACGGATTCCCGACAGGGACCCGAATTCATCGAATAGCGCCAGGGCAGCAGTCAGGGATGGGCCCGCGTCGTTTAGATATAAAAGGGCATCATCCGCATAGAGGGATAGTTTCTCCTCTAAAGCACCAATCCGTAGCCCCCTAACTTCCATAGACTCCCTGACCAAAATCGCCAGGGCGAACAGTCCGGGGGGCAGGGGGCACCCCTGACGCGTACCCCTATACAAGCGGAAGGAGTCAGAGATCCGGTCATTAGTACGCACCCTGGCCCTCGGGGCCCTGTAGAGCAGCTGGATCCATCGCACAAAATTGGGGCCAAATCCGAAGTGTCGCAGGACACCCCAGAGATATTCCCACTCCACTGAGTCAAATGCCTTTTCGGCATCCAGGGAGGCGATCACCCGGGAGCCAGCATGGTCATGTTGTATAGTCAGGTTTAGGAACAGACGCCTGATATTAATGTCCGTGCCTTTACCTGGCATGAAACCAGTCTGGTCAATATGTATTAGTGTAGATATTACCGACGACAGGCGGGTGGCCAAAATCTTGGCCAATATTTTTGCGTCTACGTTAAGTAGCGAGATGGGTCTGTACGATGCGCAGTCCTGGAGGTTCTTACCAGGCTTGGGGATCAAGACAATGATGGCTTCTTCCATAGACTCAGGCAAAACATCATTTTCCGCGAGTCCAGAGAAGAGGGTTTGAATTCTAGGGGCGAGGAGATCTGCATGCTGAGAATAGAACTCCGTGGGCAAACCATCTGCTCCTGGGGTCTTACCACTTTGCAGTCCCCCAATCGCAGCTTGAACCTCCTCCAGCGATATATCCCCCTCCAACAATGCCCTATGGTCCTCCGATAAAGTAGGAAAGGGGATGGCTCCTAGATATTCCTGTAGTTCAGATGGAGAGAAACCGGCCCTAGAGGAGTATACCCCTTGAAAAAATTCTAAAAATCTAGCACTGATGTCTTCAGGAGAGGACACCAATCGTCCCTGAGTATCCCGGACAGCAGCAATATGCGTGGCAGCTGCCTGGGCTCTTGCCAGCCAAGCCAGCAACCTTCCGTTTTTATTGCCATGTTCAAATATTCTCTGTTTAGAATATAGCATAGATTCCTTTGTCAGTTCAACATTGTGTAGGGAGAGTTCTCGAAGGGCCCTCTGCCAGCACAAGTGAGCCGCCTCACTAGAGGAACGAGTGTATTCCCTCTCACATCGTACGGCCTCCCCCTCCAGATCCTCCAGTGCCCGAGAAGCCTCTCTCTGCAGGGAAGAGATTAGTGATATATATTCCCCCCTTGTCCAAGATTTTAAAGCATCCCATAAAATGGCAGCGTTAGCAGATTCCTTATTTAGCAGCCAATAATTGCAAATACCTTCCACCATTGACTTCTGAACCTTTTCATCCATTGCCCAGAACCTAGACAGACGCCACAGCTTCAGGCCCGGAGGCCTAGCCAGGGAAATATTAGGAAGTAAAGGGGCGTGATCTGAAATTCCACGGGGCAAATGCTTGGCTTCTCTTGTCCAGCCTAATGCTCCAGATGAGGCATATGCCAGGTCTATACGGGACAGGGCCCGATAGGAGGCAGAGTGACAGGTGTATTCCCTATCCTGAGGGTGGAATTTGCGCCATACATCCGTGAGAGCAAACGTATCTGCCCAGTTTTGTAGGTCTGAAGAGGGACGGCCACCCGCATGCAGTCTGTCTAGGTCCTGTGATGGCACCATGTTAAAATCCCCAAAGAGAAGCACCTCCTGAGTGTGGAACCCCATCACCATCTGCATAACCTCTTATAAGAGTTGGGCGCTTGCTGGAGGAGGGAGATATGCTGACCTTTCTGATGACAAAGGATTTAAGGGTCTCAGAGGGAGAGGGACAGAAGAAGGAGTTGTTCCCAGACACCTCAGCGCCCGCTCCCCTACAAGATTGGGGGGATGCGATTTGTTTTAACTGTGGAGGAATTGGCCATATTGCAAAAGTATGTTCCAGTCCCAAGAAAAAGAAGCTAAATAATCGCAAGCCGGGGGAAAACTCCAGAGGGCCCCGGTGAAGGAGTCAACCGGGTGCCCATCATCTCCAGTAAGCTCAATTGGATCCAAACTGAATGAGAAGCCCAAAAAGAAAGGGGAAAAACCCCCTTAGAAGGAGAACAGTGTCCCTCAGCAGAAACTTACACCTAAAAAGAGGGGGGATATCAATGCATACCGATCCCAAGAGGGACCAAAGTCACCAGCTAATTGCAAGAAGGAAAGTCCCAAGGGAGAATGTAGGGATCAAAGGAAAGAGACCCCTCCGAAGCCATACCCAGAAAAACTGGTAGGCCCCTCCCCCATAGTACCTATTCAAGTGGAGGGAGTCTACACAAGAGCCATCTTAGATACTGGGGCACAAGTGACCCTATTATATAGAGACTTCTATGACAAACATCTGAGTCATCTATCCATCCAGAAAATTGAAGACTTGGAGATATGGGGGATCAGAACACAGAGTTTCCCTTACGATGGTTACCTGCCCATAAAATTGTCCTTTGACCCCTCAGTGGCCGGGAAGGCTGAAGTGTTCGATACCCTGGCAGTGGTATGCCCCCGACCACCTGGAGCCAACAAGAGCTCCCTAATAATAGGGACCAACACGGACTTGGTCCGGAGGCTCTTGGCCCCTCTAGCACGAGGGAAGAACCCCGCAGTTACCAGAATCCACCCAATGTTGAAGACAGCCTATCAGCGACTAGTCTTAGAACAGAAGGCCCCAGAAGAGGGGGTAGGGAAAGTCTGGAGACTGGTGAAGGAAGGAATATTGTTGCAGCCCGGTGAAGTAACCTGTCTCAGAGCCACCGTGAAGCTTACTTGGGAGCAACCAGGCCCCTTTGTTATATTGGAACCGGATCCCCAGGAAAGACACTCGGGTTTAGAAGTGATTCCCGAAGTGGTTCCATTAAGAGCTTTGAAAAGGTACACTGTAAGGTGCCGGTGAGCGTCAGGAACATTACAGGTGCCCCATGGAGATCCCAGCTAGGATGTTGCTGGGCCAGGTGAGCCCTGCTGCCCCAGTTGTCTTATCAGATGTGGAGAAGACAGAGGGAGAAAGGACTATCTGGGAGAAGCTCTGCATGAAGAACCCGAACCTGCCAAGGGCCTGGAAAGAAAGAGCAAAGGCCCAGTTGACCAGATGGAGGAAGATTTTCTCTAAAGATGAGTTTGATGTAGGGTGTGCGAAGAGTGCCACCCATCGAATCCGCCTCCAGGAGGACAAACCTTTCAGGGAGAGGGTCAGGCGAGTCCCTGTAGCCGACCTTGAAGACCTGAGAGAACAGCTCGCTGAGCTCAAGCGAACCGGTGTTATCCGGGAATCTAGAAGCCCTTATGCCTCTCCAATAGTGGTGGTCAGGAAAAAGAATGGGTCGTTGAGACTGTGTATCGACTACAGGAACCTCAACAGGAGAACGATACCCGACCAGTATACCACCCCGAGGATAGAGGACGCCCTACAGAGCTTGTCTGGAGCCAGGTGGTTCAGCGTCATGGACCTTAAGAGTGGATACTATCAGATCCCCATGCATCCGGAAGATAAGGAGATGACAGCCTTCATAACCCCTGTGGGATTCTTTGAATTTGACCGGATGCCCCAAGGTCTGTCTGGAGCCCCTGCCACCTTTCAGCGCCTCATGGAGAAAACTGTAGGAGACATGAACCTCATTGAAGTCCTAGTGTACCTAGATGATATCATCGTCTTTGGGAAGACTCTAGAGGAGCATGAAGAGAGACGGGAAAAAGTCTTGAGAAGGCTCAGCGAGGAGGGACTAAAGCTTTCACCAGAGAAATGCCAGTTCTACCAGTCATCAGTCAACTATCTGGGGCACATAGTGTCCGAAGAAGGGGTAGCCACAGATCCCGAGAAGTTGGAGGCGGTTACTAGACTTGTGCACAACGGAAAAATTTGTTTAGTTTCGGTTCGTTTCTTGTGCACAACGGAAAAATTTGTTTAGTTTCGGTTTGTTTCTTTTTGGTCCTGTTGAGTCGTAATCATTCGTAATTTTGCTAGACGGGATTTTTCGTGTTCGGACTAATTCGTATTTTCGCAAGCGACATTTTTAGTTGAATTTTTTGTTGATTTATAATTCGTACTTTCGGTAGGGTACATTGTTTTTCGTTGATTCTGGACACAACTCCTACTTTCGTAACTTTTTTTGGGTTAGTTGATTCGTAATTTTCCGTGTCTCTCTCACAACGACGCTGCCTATTATGCCTAATGTGATTCAAATGGATTTGTACTTTTCTAAATACATAGCGGTTATTTGTAACGATTCGAAATCTCGTATTTTACTTTAGTTTTTTACATTCGGCTATAGCCTCCGCCCCTGTACACCATTTTGAGAGGGTTCAGCACGGTGAGGGAGAAGCAGAGAGCAGAGCAGAGTGTTATTGTGCTTCGAATGGATTAGAAATCTCGTATTTTACTTTCGTTTTTTACATGCGGCTATAGCCTCCGCCCCTGTACACCATTTTGAGAGGGAGTTCAGCACGGTGAGGGAGAAGCAGAGAGCAGAGCAGAGTGAGTGTTATTGTGCTTGGTATGGATTCGTACATTTGTAACTTTTTTCATAACGAATTATGCCGAAGACATTCGGGCATTCGCTATTTGCGGTATAATTTATTTCGTATTCGGTTTTATTCGTAATTGCTCTGTTCGGAAATTCGAATGCTTCCGAATGTCCGAAAGTTGCTAAATTCGGACGAATTTCGATTTGTTACGAAACGAATTGCACAAGCCTAGCGGTTACCTCCTGGCCACGGCCCACCACTGTGACAGAACTCCGGTCCTTTTTGGGGTTCTGCTCCTACTATAGGAGGTTTGTAGAGGGGTTCGCACGGATTGCCAGACCCCTGAATGAACTGTTAAAGACGGAGGGAGAAGAGGATGACTCGGGTCCCAGGAAGCCGGGAGAGTCAGTCGAAGATCAGTGGAATGGAAAGTGTGAAGAGGCATTCCAAATGCTGAAGAAAAACTTAACCACTGCCCCTGTCTTGGCCTATGCAGACCCAAAGAAGCCCTATGAACTCTATGTGGATGCCAGTCATGATGGTCTGGGGGGAGTGCTCTATCAGGAGCATGGAGGGCAACTGCGACCCGTTGCATATGTGAGCAGGAGTTTGACCCCATCTGAAAAGAACTACCCCATTCACAAGTTGGAGTTCCTGGCCCTCAAATGAGCTGTGGTCGATAAACTGTATGGGGCAGAATTTACCGTGAAAACTGACAACAACCCCCTTACCTATCTTTTCACCACAGCAAAGCTGGATGCCACAGGCCATCGATGGCTGGCTGCACTGTCTGGATTCAATTTCAGCCTGAAATACAGACCTGGGGCTGGAAATCGAGATGCAGATGCTCTGTCCAGAAGGTCTCATGCTCCCACCAGCAGTACAGAAGACTGGACCGAAGTGGCACCGGACGGGGTGCGGGCCCTCTGTCAGGGAGCTGAACTCCAGGCCAGTGGGGGATCCAGAGCGGAAGAGATAGGGGTCACAGAGAGAGGAGTACCCAAACAATACTGTGGAGTAACTCAGATAGAAGAAGATGACTTGCCAAAGCTGTCCAATAAGGAATTGAGATGCGACCAATTGGAAGACCCCTTGGGGAAATTGGTCCAGGAGGCCCTGGAAAATCAGGATCCCGACAGACTCCTGCATCACGCTTCGAAGGAGGCCCACCTGCTGCGGAAGGAGTGGGACAGGCTGCAGGTGCATCAAGGGGTGGTCTACCGAAGGGGCCCCTCTGATGACCTGGAAGACAAATGGCAACTGTTTCTACCTGAGAATCACAGAGAGACAGTCTTGGTTGCCCTACACGACAACCATGGCCACTTAGGAGCTGAAAGAACCTTTCAACTCATCAGGAGTCGATTCTTTCGGCCTTGCATGAGGGCTGAAGTAGAGGAATACTGCCACTCATGCGCACGCTGCATTCAGCGAAAGACTTTACCCCATCAAGCTGCCCCAATGGGCCACCTGCAAAGTCAAGGTCCATTGGATTTGGTATGCATTGATTTTCTCTGCCTCGAACCCGGCTTGAGTGGACTAGGAAATGTTCTGGTGATAACCGATCATTTCACCCGGTATGCCTAGGCCTTCCCAACCAAAGACCAGAAGGCTTCCACCGTGGCCAAAGTACTTATGGAAAAATACTTTGTGCACTATGGGCTACCACAGCGTCTTCACTCGGATCAAGAGAGGGACTTTAAAAGTCGGTTTGATCGGAAGCTCTTGGACTCCTTAGGGATCCAGAAGACCCGTACCACCCCCTACCATCCACAAGGGGATGCTCAGCCGGAGAGGTTCAACCGAACCTTACTTAACATGCTGGGGACTTTAAGTAGCAAAAAGAAGCAGCATTGGAGCAAGCACATAGCAGCAATTGTGCATGCTTACAACAGTACAACAAGTGACGTCACAGGTTACTCTCCCTATCAACTTATGTTTGGAAGAGAAGCAAGACTACCCGTAGACCTGGCCTTTGGCACATCCATAGACCATTCCTCAGCCACTTCTCACAAAGGATATGTGGACAGGCTGAGGCACAGTTTAAAGTTGGCCTATGAGCAGGCTCAAGCAGCTTCAGATCAAAGGGGAGCTCGTAACAAGAAAACCTTTGACTTGAAAGTCCGGGTTCAGTATCTACAACCTGGGGACAGAGTGCTGCTACGGAACTTAGGAGTCCCTGGTAGGCACAAGCTTGCAGACAGATGGAGACCTGAACCCTATGTTGTTTGCAAGAAGCTGCCCGGCCTACCAGTCTACAAACTAAAGCCGGAAGGAAAGGTGGGACCATTGAAGAGTTGGCACCGAAACCATATACTTCCACTTGCCGAAGCAGTTCGGATACCCCCTATAAAAGATTTCCCTGAGCCAACTTCCATCCTGGATACTCCTAGGCCAAATACCCGGTCCCAGACGTCTCGATCTGAAGGAATAGATGTCTCTGAACTCAGTGAGGATGAGAGGGGAGAGCTTGAATGGCTATGGCCTTCCCAGGCCCCTGTAACTTCTGCTATAGATCTTCCACCTTCTGAAGACACCATAGACAGTACACTTAATGCAGAAGCTACTGAGTTCATCCCGTCCAGTCCTCCACCAGACTCATGGGAGAATGCCTCTGACTCATTCTCAGAGGAGGATCCAAGAGATTCCATGTATCTTCCTGCTCCTGAGTTAAAATGTTCCAGAGACAATGGAAGTTTCTATGTCTGTTCCAGAAGAGGAACCTACAGTGACCGAACCAGAGATCCCAAGAGAGCAGAGGATGAAAAGGACCATACGCCCCCCCCTCCCGGAAGTTGACTTACGCTCAAATGGGGGAGAGTTCAGAGGACACTGTAGTAACCGCCAGGAGGAGTGCAGAAGACCCTGATCCCTCCACTGTTCATTTGGTGGAGGGCAACCCCAACTTACCCTCTGGCACAGTTAGGCAGGCCACTTGTGACAGTGTGACCTGTGGGCAGGGAAGTTCCCCCCCTCATTTTTGGTGGGAGCTACCCCTGCCGACATCATACGCCGCTTTGTCTATTATTGTGCGTACTGTATGTTGACATTATCTTTGGGGACCAGAGAGTTTAAGTGGGGGGAGTGTGTAGCGGGGTCTCCTTTAAGGCCCCACGGACTACGTTACCCAGAACCCCGTTTGGCACTCAAGGTGAAACTGCCAACCGCAGAGACTCATGGGTGGGGTATAAAAGGAAAGGGCGAGGCTAAGCCCGGCCTCTTTGGACACCGCGCTTCTAGCAATAGGACTCCCTGTGCGGACCTGCTACAAGTGCAAGGCCCAAAGCCTGGGCCGTGCGCACTTTCAAGGAGCCTTCCACCCCACTGCGGAGCCTGTGTGGCACCTGATCTCTATCGGCTTGAGGGACATCAGTTGGACCGGAGACCTGGCTGTCGCAGACCCTGTGTGCGAAGACACAACGGTGGAAGTCACGGACTAGGACTGAGTCCGGAGTGGTGAGAGAGCACCTGCTCACAATCATAGCCGAGTACTTTTGTTTAGGCCTATTGACTACCTAGGCCCATCATTCTATACTTGCTATCCTGACCGGAGACTAGTTCCAGAACTGAGTTATATAGTCTCCGGGGAGTTGTTTCCATTACCATAAACCGTTATTTGGATTTACAAATTGTTGTTCCTGTATGTGCACCACCGATCATCTTGCATGCGAAGATTCCTCACCTTAAAACTGAGCTTTAACCAAGTCAGGCCTGACTGAGGGGGTAGAACTTTACTGAGCGCCATATTGCTCACGGGGAGAATAGCTGCACGCAGTATATGATCTATTTCTATATAGTAGTTGACTAGTGTCATTATTATTGCAGGGCTCTGCATGTATGTGATGTATTGTATTTATGATTGACTTTTATACTCAAAGTAAATCTGATATAGTTAATCATTCCGGTATTAGTGTCAATTACTATAATTTTCCACCATTTGCATTACTGTGGGATTGCTCTTAGACTAGTACAGAGCTATACTAATACCTCATTCCCTAGACTAGCTGTGCCAGAGGAGGGTCAAGTAGATTGCCGGGGGTTGGCAGTACTGTGAACAGGGCCCAAAACAAAACCAGTGGCTCTCTTAGTTTGGGGGTATCACTACAAATTATTTTAGCAAATGGCTGCAATATAACAAAGAGTGAAAAATTTAAGGGGGTCTGAATACTTTCCGTACCCACTGTATATATATATATATCCCTTACAATTAAAGTATTTGAATAAACAGTACCCTAGACTGTGATTTCAAGAGGAAAACAAATCAAACAAAGAGATTCTTTAATTTTGTCATTTTTGCAGTGTCTGGTGTGGATCCAGGTGACTTTTCCTTCAAGTTTTGCAAAACTGTACATGAAATAGATGCTGTATTGTCTTTAAACATTTCCTTATATATAAATGTCTCTTAACAATCCATAAGTTACCTGGCTTTAGTTTTAAATCCTTCCAAACTTTTAGGATCTGGAATTGGGGAGAAAACACATAAATGAATTTGTCAAAAACCTTAAAAGATCAGCAACATTCTCGTGAGATCCGAATGGAGGACTTCAGCTGCTGAGACAATATACAGGTGAAACTCGAAAAAATTTAATATTGCACAAAAGTTCATTTATTTCACTAATGCAACTTAAAAGGTAAAACTAATATATGAGATAGACTCATTACATGCAAAGCAAGATAGTTCAAGCCGTGATTTGTCATAATTGTGATCATTATGGCTTACAGCTCATGAAAACCCCAAATCCACAATCTCAGAAAATTAGAATATTACATGCAATCAATAAAACAAGGATTGTACATAGAACAATATCAGACCTCTGAAAAGTATAAGCATGCATATGTACTCAGTACTTGGTTTGGGCCCCTTTTGCAGCAATTACTGCCTGAATGCGGCGTGGCATGGAAGCCATCAGCCTGTGGCACTGCTGAGGTGTTATGGAAGACCAGGATGCTTCAATAGTGGCCTTCAGCTCTTCTGCATTGTTCAGTCTCATGTCTCTCATCTTTCTCTTGGCAATGCCCCATAGATTCTCTTTAAAAAAAATAACTTATTCCAAACGGATCTTAACTGATTGGACGTTGATGGACATTGTCAGTTAACGTCAGTTAACCACTTCAATACAGGGCACTTATACACCTTCCTGCCCAGACCAATTTTCAGCTTTCAGCACTGTCGCACTTTGAATGACAATTGTGCGGTCATGCTACACTGTACCCAAACAACATTTTTAGCATTTTGTTCCCACAAATAGAGCTTTCTTTTGGTGGTATTTAATCACCACTGGGATTTTTATTTTCTGCTAAACAAATAAAAAAATACACAGAATTTATTTTTGTTTCTGTTACAAAACTTTGTAAATAAGTAAGTTTTCTCCTTCACTGATAGGCACGGATGGGGATGCACTGATGGGCACTGATGAGGTGGAACCAATGAGGTGGCACTGATGAGGTGGCAATGATGGGCACTGATGATGGACACTAATATGCGGCACTGACAGGTGGCATTGATGGGCACTAAAAGGTGGCACTGTTATGCAGCACTGATGGGCACACATATGTGGCAGTGATGGGCACACATAGATGGCACTGATAGGCGGCACTGATGGGCACTGATAGGTGGCACGGATGGGCACTGATAGGTGGCACTGATGGGTGCCACTGATGTACACTGATGAATGGTACTGATGGGCATCACTGATTGGCAGGCATTAGTATATGGCACTGATTGGCATCCATTGTGGGCACTGATTGGCATCCCTGATGGCCATGGGTGGCATACCTGGTGGTGACAAGTGGTGGGAAACCCTGGTGGTCCTGGTGGTATCCCTGGTGGTCCAGTGTGGGTATCCTTGGGAATCAATCAGCACAGACCCCCCTGTCAGAGGAGCAGCCGATCGGCTCATGTCTGACAGACACGAGTGAGGAAAAGCCGATACACGGCTTTTCTTGTTTACACTGTGATCAGCCGTGATTGGACATGACTGATCACGTGGTAAAGAGTCTCTGTCAGAGACTCTTTACCTAGACCAGAGTTGCGGTGTGTCAGACTGACACGCCGCACCACTGATCACCACGCTACGTGCCCCAGTGGGCGCGCCGGCTAGTTATCCTGATCACGTCATATGACATCCGATCAGACATCCGATCAGAATAACGGAACCACTTTGCCACCGTCATTTTACTATATGGCGGGCGACAAGTGGTTAATATCCATTTTCACAGATTTTGATGTACTCTTGTACGTTCAAAAAAACGGATAAGATCGAAAGTGGAGGTGAACGGATGGTTATCCGTTTGCCCATAGGAATGCATTGTCGTCCATTGATGGATGGATGAAAAATGGATAGACGGTCCGATGGTGTGAAAGGGGCCTAATACAGTATGTTCTTTATAGAGTCTTTAATGTAAAGTTTTCATCTTTTGTGGAAAATTTAGGCAAGTTTCATTGTAATCTGGCAGTGTTTCGTGAGTTCAGCTATCTGACAAAGATTGTCTGCAGTGATTGTTTCTCATTACTACTATGCTTAAATATTGGTGCACTCTCCTTTTTCTTTTAGTTTTATATCCATTGGCAATCCATGAAATCATCACTCGCGAATGGCATCATAGAGTACCTATTGATAGGTCATGTCTTACCCATTTGCATGTGAGTGCAATACGTACCTTCTAACATTTTTACTGGTCATCTTACTAATACCGGTACTACGCTTAGACCATGATGCTTTCTCTCCGCTTTATAAATCTTTGTTTTTCATGAAGTGGCTAGCATATTCCAGAGCCCATACGAAGGAGGGACTGCTGCCCTGTACAAGTGTATTTCCCCTAAGAGGCATTATTCTATACAGCTGCTAAACAGAGTCTTTTTTGTCATTTTCCTTTATTACTAGTGGAGAGACTGTACCCTTCTTTGCGCTGGGTTACAAGCAGATACTCTTCGAGGGGTTATATTTGTATTTATATTGGTTCCAATGCCAAGCACCAATGGACACACTCCCAGCCTCATTTCGAAAACCCGGCCTTTATTGAATTATCATTGCCAGTTGAAGTGTTGTGTTACACTATGTGATTATTCTTGCTCTGTGTCTTTAAGATCTGTCCCTTTTTTTCTAGCTGAACTCTCTCTCTCACCGTAGTTTTTTATATATCTCCTCCACTTCCTGATTCTGGTCATTACTCCTGTATATCTTCCATGCTAAACATCTTACATGTGGCTTACAACTGCAACGTTTTTCTACCTATGAATATCCATCATTAAACGGAACATTCAAAAGGATTCATCGTCTGTCGTCCTAACTGTGAGTTTATTCATTGAGTTAAACTGCCTGTATCGATGCAAGGGATGAATATCAAACCAGCTTGAGTAAGGCCTACTTAAACCTGGAGATGAACTTTATCGCTTTGTAGTTGAGACAGAACAGTAGAAAAACGGAGTTCACAGCCTAATTACAAGATTTCTGCATGTCGGTACTGAAACAGACAAGATTTACTGCCCTCATAGCAAGACAGAAGGGACAGAGCAGCACATGGCAGCCTTATAGCCTGAGACAATCTGCACAGTGTCATATTTCAGCACACAGATCCTGCCTGCTTTCACAGTCAGTCTGCTATCATGAGTGACCAAGCTTCTGCATGTGAACTCACATCTACCTCCCCACAAGTTGCTGAAGAAACTGAGTTACCCAAACGCTCAGTTAAACCCACTTGGAAAGTAATGGAGAATTATGAAGCTTCAAGGACTGAATTGTCAAATAGCTTGGAATTAGTCTGGGAGAAAATCCTTGCTGAAGCCAATACAGTGTCTGTTGAACGTGAACTACTGACACTAGAGGGCGCCATTAAACAACTTTCTGCCTCATATGAGCTTTATCAGCTTACCAGCAGCAAATTCACTAATGTCTTGCAAAACATGAATACAGAAAGTGCGATGACACAATTAAACCGTGTCAACATTCTTAATATTGAAAGAGACAGTTTTATCCAGCAAACCAGATTAAAGGCAGAAGCAAAAATAAAGCTGTTACAGGACACTGCATCTCACAGATCTGTTTCCACCAGACGTTCTAAAAACTCGTCAAGATCCCATAGTTCAAGATACTCAACACTCTCTGAGCGACTTATTAATGCCCGCGCTGAAGTGGAAGCCAGCAAAGTGCAGGTGGCATATGCAGAAAAAAGAGCAGAGTTGGACGCTCAAAGGGCAGAGTTGGAAGTGCAGTCAGCACGTCAAAGAGCAACAATGGAAACCTTAAATGAACAGTGTAAACATGACGCAGCTATGGCAAAGCTAAGGGTCCTACAGCAAGCTATCAGTGCAGACGAAGGTGCAAGTGAGAAAGACAGCATTAACCTAAACATAGCAGATATGGAAGACCCCCTCAAACGCACTAAAGACTATGTCCTAAGCCACTGCAGTGCACACTCCATTGTCTCCAATGCTCCCGACTACATAGAGACTCCTTCACAGCTTCAAGTTAAAGAGGTTCCAGCAACTTCCTGCACTCAAAATCACTCCACTGCATTTCCTACCTGCCTACCTTGCCTGCCTTCATACGTCTCAGAGCATCAGCGCAAGCTTCAAGCAAGTCATCAATCTCCAGTCATCGGTACAGCCTTGAATCAACGTACCATTGGAACAACTGACTTCAAGCAAGGAACTCACCTGGATGCATCTGCTGCACCATATTTCCCTGTGTCCTTTAACAACAATGTCAAAGATAACGCAATCAGCACCATACAGCCAACAGCATCTCACATAAAGGTGGAGACAACTGAAACAGAAGAGTTTGTGAGGTACATGCTTCGCAGGGAGCTCACAAAGACTGGTCTTACAAGTTTTGATGACCAACCTGAGAACTACAGAAGTTGGAAATGTGCCTTCAGAACTACAATCAGCAATATTGGCATTACAGCTGATCAAGAATTGAATCTGCTGATCACATGGCTTGATCCTCTATCTGCTGCACGTGTTAAGCCATTAAGATCGGTTTTCATGGACAATCCTACTGCAGGCCTCACAGCTGCATGAGAGCGACTAGAGCAAAGTTATGGCAGTCCAGAAGCTATAGAAAATGCTTTGTTCATGTGTCTGGAAACTTTCCCAAAGATATCCGGTAAGGACAACAAGGAGTTCCAGAGACTGAGTGACCTTCTCCTTGAGCTTCAGCTAGCCAAGACAGACCCAAAACTACCTGGACTCAGTTACCTTGACACTCCAAGAGGGGTAAACCCAATTGTCTCCAAGCTCCCGTATGGTTTGCAAGAGAAATGGACTGCACTAGGGTCATCATACAAAAGAGAGAACAAGGTTTCCTTCCCTCCATTCTCTTTCTTCTGTGAATTCATCAGGGAAATTGCAGAGACCAAGAACGATCCAAGTTTTTCCTACGGTGAGTACAGTCTCTTCTCACCCTTTCCTAAGAGTACCAGTCTTCAGGGCAACTACAGAAACCATAGAGGCCCAGTGTCCGTGAAAAAGACTGACATCCTTCCCACTCCTACCACAGTTCTGGCCACGAACAAACAGAGTAGGAAGATTGAAAACCCTAACAGAGAGTGTCCCATACACAAGAAGCCACAACCCCTCAATAAATGTATCGGCTTTAGGAAAAAGCCTCTGGAAGAGCGCAAGGAGCTTTTAAAGACATTTAGGGTATGTTTCAGGTGCTGTGCTTCTACAGAACATTTTGCAAGGGACTGTAATGTGTCCATCAAGTGCATAGAGTGTGGCTCTGAAGAACATGTGCAAGCCCTCCATCCTCTTGAGCCCAGCTCTGCACAACCTGCCAACACTCCTCCCAGGTTAACGCATGGCGGGGAGAATACAGACCAAGTGCCTAATTCTACCATAATTTCTTCATCCTGCACTGAAGTTTGTGGAGAAGACCGCTGTGGTAAGTCCTGTGCTAAGATATGCTTGGTGAACATATACCACAAGGATCAACCAGAAAAGTCTCTAAAGGCATATGCTCTCTTAGACGATCAGAGCAATCGATCACTTGCAAAATCGGAATTGTTCAATCTATTTGAAATAAAAGGCGAAGCTCATCCTTACACCTTGGGTACCTGTAGTGGAACTATAGAGGTTTCTGGAAGAAGGGCTCATGGACTCATGGTATCTTCTCTCAAAGGTAACTTGCAATTACCCTTACCTACACTTGTTGAGTGCAATCAGATACCTGCTAACAGGGAAGAAATCCCTACTCCAGCTGCTGCTTTCCATCACCCTCACCTCAAGGTAATAGCAAATGAGATACCACCGCTTGACGAAGATGCTCAGATCCTTCTTCTGTTAGGAAGAGACATTCTAAGAGTTCACAAGGTACACAGACAAGTCAGTGGACCCCCAGATGCCCCATTTGCCCAGCGCACAGATCTAGGGTGGGTCATCATAGGCAATGTCTGCTAAGGCAAAATGAAAAGACCTACCAACATTTCGTCATTCAAGACAAATGTTCTGCCAAATGGCCGAAACACTTACTTTGAGCCATGCCCACATCACTACTGGGTGAAAGAGAAGATAGCCAGCCACGAATGGCAACATGGTATCTCAGGTGACACAAGCCCTTTCTCCTGCCATGATGGCGACTTCGGCTCTACAGTGTTTAATGCAACCAGTGAAGATGACATACTGGCTCCTTCAATGGAAGACAAAGAATTCATCAAGGCAATGGACAATGAGTTCTTTCAAGATGACTCCAATAACTGGGTAGCACCCCTACCCTTTCGTCTCCCAAGAGAGAGATTGCCCAACAACTTACAGCAGGCCATCAGTAGATTCTCCTCCTTAAAGCGAAACTTAAGCAGGAAACCAGAGATGCAAAAGCACTTTGTGGACTTTATGCAAAATGTATTTGACAGAGATCATGCAGAGCCTGCTCCCCCACTAAAGGAGGGAGAAGAATGCTGGTACCTTCCATCCTTTGGCGTGTATCACCCACGCAAACCAGACCAAATCAGAGTTGTCTTTGATTACAGTGCTCAGCACGAAGGTGTTTCTCTTAACAACATGCTCCTTACGGGACCCAACTTGAACAACAGTCTAACAGGAGTCTTGATTCGTTTCAGACAAGAGCCTGTAGCAGTAATGGCCGACATTCAACAGATGTTTCACTGCTTCATCGTCAGAGAAGACAACAGAAACTACCTCAGGTTTCTATGGCACAAGGACAATGACCTCAACAAGGAAGTTATAGATTATCGCATGAAGGTACATGTCTTCGGTAACAGTCCTTCCCCAGCAGTGGCAACTTATGGGCTAAGGAGAACAGCTCAAACTGGAGAAGTTGAATATGGATCTGATGCCCGTCAATTTGTTGAAAGAAACTTCTATGTTGATGACACACTTAAGTCCTTTCCAACTGCTAAAGAAGCAATTGATCTTCTCACCAGAACAAAGGAGATGCTGTCTGTAGCAAACCTTAGACTGCACAAGATTATATCCAACAGCCAGGAACTTATGAATGCCTTTCACTCTGAGGATTATGCCACTAGTCTAAAAAACCTTGACTTAGGTACAGATGTGCCTCCTGTACAGCGAAGTCTGGGTTTGTTGTGGAACATCAAGCAAGACAAATTCACCTTCCAAGTATCAACTTGTGACAAACCCTTCACTAAGAGAGGAGTCCTGTCCGTGGTGAATAGCATCTATGACCCACTGGGTTTCCTTGCTCCAGTTACCATTCAAGGTAAGATTTTACTAAGACAGTTGTCTACTGAGAACATAGACTGGGATACTCCCTTGCCTAGTGAGAATCAACACAAGTGGGAAAGGTGGAGATATTCTTTGAAGTCACTAGAAAAACTTCAGATTCCCCGTTGCTATGTTCCAGGATCCACTTCAACTGCTAACCGGAGAGAGATTCATATTTTCTCTGATGCATCAGTTGAAGCTATTGCTGCAGTAGCCTATGTGAAGACCTCTGAACTGAATGGAGAATCACACAGTAGTTTTGTCCTAGGCAAGGCAAAACTCACACCCAAGCCTGCACATACCATACCAAGACTTGAACTTTGTGCAGCCGTGCTAGCAGTAGAAATTGCCGAGGTCATACGAAGTGAAATGGACACTAGAATTGATTCTTTCACCTTCTATACAGACAGTAAGGTAGTACTTGGTTACATAAACAACCAAACAAAACAATTTTATGTGTACGTCAGCAACAGGGTTGAACGTATCAAGAGATTCTCTCTACCAAGTCAATGGCATCACGTTCCCACTGAACTCAACCCAGCTGACTGTGGGACCAGAGCCGTGTCACCTGCCGCTCTTCAGGACAGCTTATGGCTGTCACCTCCAAGGTTTGTGTGAGGACTCTTACTTACTCCCTATTGACACCACCTATGGGCTAGTAAACCCTGAAGATAAGGAAATAAGAACTGTGAACATCTCACTACACACTTCTGTAAGTACAAAACAGAAGCTGCGATCACACCATTACAGGCATCAATGGAAGCAGGTGCAGCATCTAGCCAATGTGTTCTGGCATCGCTGGAAGAAAAAGTATCTTCATCACCTTCAAGGTCGTAACAAATGGCAAGCATCTAAGCCGAATCTTAAGGTTGGAGACCTCATCCTTCTAAAAGACAAGGAAGTTTGTCGGAATGAGTGGCCTATGGGTCTTATTACTAAAGTTATGCCCAGCGACGATAACAAAGTCCGGAAGGTAGAAGTCAAGGTAACCAAGGGAGGATCGACACGAACCTTTAGTCGACCAATTACAGAGTTAGTACTCCTTTTGCCAGGTGAGTGACTTGTGCAAGGACTAGCCAAGCTGTTGGCACGGCGGGGAGTACATTGCTGCCATCTACAGGTTCTACTCAGAACTTTGGAATTCTTTGAAGACATCCTACTGTGACTTTATGTTCTTCATCCTGTTGAACTTACGTTTATTATTTGCTTGTTGCATGTTTTTCATTACAGGTTCCAGGACATTCGTCAGTATTGGACTTTTTGAAAATATATATTTTAGTTTAAGGTTATGAAATCTAAAGATTTCAGACGGGGAGTGTTGTGTTACACTATGTGATTATTCTTGCTCTGTGTCTTTAAGATCTGTCCCCTTTTTTCTAGCTGAACTCTCTCTCTCACCGTAGTTCTTTATATATCTCCTCCACTTCCTGATTCTGGTCATTACTCCTGTATATCTTCCATGCTAAACATCTTACATGTGGCTTACAACTGCAACGTTTTTCTACCTATGAATATCCATCATTAAACGGAACATTCGAAAGGATTCATCGTCTGTCGTCCTAACTGTGAGTTTATTCATTGAGTTAAACTGCCTGTATCGATGCAAGGGATGAATATCAAACCAGCTTGAGTAAGGCCTACTTAAACCTGGAGATGAACTTTATCGCTTTGTAGTTGAGACAGAACATGAAGCATTCTAAAATGGCATTGTAACTGTGGTTATCGTAATCTAATGGATAGAACCCGGGACGATAAATAGTGGGAGCAGATCTGGTTTTTTTTGGGTTTTTTTTTTGTTTGCCCACCACAAATCACTATCCTTTGCAGCCTAGACGACAGAATGCATTTCAGTTAGTCTGACATGTAGCCCTTAGTTTCAATTGTAGATTTGTGTTTTGAGCATAGACTTGTAAAACTGGTTATAGCTGATAAATTCTGGTTAGCCTTTTTTTTTAAAGGTTGGAATCAAACCAAGCAAAGGCAAGCCTACAGCAAATATTTCTGTTTTCTACCTGACCATGCAGCATTTATTTATTATTCAGGGGTTTTGCTGGAGGGGTATCAGTCAAGTCATGGTGCTCGGCTACTAATTTCTCTCTGGCAGCATTTTATGGAGAAGGTTGTTCCAATGGTATTCTATAAAAATGAGTTAGTTCTTCTGTAAAATGCATTGCAACGATGTTGCATTTATCAGCTGGATGTGGGCCAAACACATTTTTATTTTTTTTAACAGATTACCTGTAAATATTGTTGAGATTAAATAATATTGTATTTGCAATTTGAAACCTAAAATTTTATTGAAGTTGTAGCTGTAGTGTTTAATTTTTACTGCATAAATGCTATTTTCTATGGGAATCTGAGACTCAAGACAAATATATTTTCTCTCCAGTATTAACAAGTCATGCATGCCTACTTTGCTTTAATTATGCTTTACTCCCAAGGAGTTTCATTTTCAAAGCAGCCATACTACTAAGAATAGGGATGGTATTCTGATTTGCTTAAATTTGAATTCGCAGCGAATTTCCAGGACTTAAATTAGTAAATTTTGGAAAAATGTGCAGCTTTTGAATTTCAGCACTGACCCAAAATGCCATGGGATGCATGCAACCCTGGCTATAGCCTGACAGCAGCCAGCGGGAGTTCCAAAAAAGCTAGTCATACACTGTTAAAGGGGTTGTAAATATAGCGACCTCACCCTTTTCCTCCCGCCTCTTTAGCTCACTCATGAGAGGAAAAGGCGCAAGGTGCCACCATGCCCGTACCCTCTGGTTTGCAGAGGTTAAGCACACTTGTTTCACCTACGGGTCTTGCAGCGAAGTTCTCCTCAAAGTTGGTTTCTGTCCTCAGTGTGCAAGGACAGAGTCTTTATACCCCAAGTAACTCCAAGGTCCACACAAGTATATCACTCCAACGTAGAGCTTTATTTTCTTTGCACGAAGAGAGAAAGGTGTTAGAAGGATAGACAGCATTCAGGCACTTTTGGCTTTGTCGCCACTCGGTCCCGAGTGGGTATAGCTCACCCGGATAGCCACCAATGGTGCTAGCAGCCGGCGTGCAGCTCGAACAGTCAATCTAGATCCCTAATAGATGCGTCTAGGAGATCCTCTACCACAGGATCTATAGTGTCCCAAACCTCCTGATGGTTCAGATTGTTAGGCCCCTGGGTTCCGGATGGATGACATCCCCCTGGAGAGTTACTGGGCCCCTTCCTTCACTTTGATCTCTCACCAGTCCCTCGGAACGGTCCTCCCCCAGCCTCCTCATCCAGAAATGGGTCTCCTTGCAAGGCAGCACCCTGAGATTCTTCCTTCCGAAGAGGCTCCAGCTAAAGGTGCTGGGCCCAGGGCTGAAGTTGCAATCCCAGGACTAAAGGTGCCTGGGACTGAGGCGTACGTGGCCCCATGGCCTGGAAGGCCACGCACTCGACTCCCGAACCCGCAGGTTCCCTCGGGTACCGGTCCTCGGAATCACTCCCTAAACAATGGCATCCGCCCCTTTTGTATCCTCTCCCAGCATGAACAGCAGGCCGACCCCGCCCACTGCACGGCTGCCGAGAGAGGACACCAAATCGCCACTCCAACACCTGTGGTTCAACCCCGAGTACAAGTGACAGCGCCACCCATACTACCTAGGGGAACTGCAAGCCAGGTGAAGCAGCAGCAAGGCAGAGTCCAGTAATTGAAAGACTTGAGCCAACTATCACTCAACTCACCCTAAATTTGGCATAACATAACCTGAATTTAGGACCCTGCTACATAAACCTTCCTGTTTTTTCACCTTAATGCATCCTAACACAGGAGGAGGTGCAGGCAGCAGAAAATAGAGCAGTAAGTAGGGCAAGCTCACTCTCTGTCTATCGGTTTGACCCCTGGGATATAGAGGCAGCAGGAGGCCAAAGGATGAGAAGGAGGAAAAGTTTAGGGCTGGAGTGGAGCAAAGAGTATAGGCTTTCTGATAGACTTTTCAGGCACCCGTGCCATTTTATATGGGTGGGATGAGCAGCTGGAGGATCATGTTGTGGGACAACAGCCACAGGTATATTTTGGCATATGGGGTCCTTCATGTTGCAGTGCCTGGTTGCAGCATTTCATGATCATGGTGGAAATTCCTATGGTGACTCTTACCTTGGTTTGTTATAGTCTGGTCAGCAGTGCCAGCAGAACCAGCAATGTCTGTTTCACCAAGGCCTTCTAAGGTGTATAGACTGCAGCCGCCAGGCCCAACCACAGATACCAGTTAAAAGCAGCACCTAAAACTGATGGTCAGTAGTAAGAGCAAATTTAATGAATTTTTTTTTTCTCCAAAGATTGGCGGTGAATAGGTTTTAAGCCAATGGGTGCATTTTGTTGATCAACTGCAGCATTTTTCTGGGCTGTTTTTGGGACAATCTATCTTCAAGCAAATGGCATGGGACTTTTGGCAATGCAACTTTGCATGCAACTTTTGAGGATTGTGTGGAAAATAAACAGAACCTTTTAATTACAGGTCTTGAGAAACGCCTTAAAGCTGTACATCGGGGGTGCTCAACCTTTTAAAGAGCGAGGGCCACTTAAGTAATTTGGCAACCATTGGTGGACACAATGAAATTAAATGGTTCAGAATTTTGAATTCTTTATTTGTTTATTTCGAATTGCAGGAGGAAAATGGAAAGAATCAGTTCCCGTATATACTACCGCCACCGCTCCTCCTGTCCAAGTGTAAAACAGAATGTGCCAGAGAGGCTTCATGGGCCCCCTGGAGCATGGGGCGGCGTTGCTATTGCGACCCCTGATCAGGGCCATTGATAGGGCAGTACAACCGGCCCTGTTGTACTGGGCCCGGCCCCATTAGGGGCCCTGGCAGACGGCAGCTTTATAGTCCATGTCTGGCAAAAAAAAAAAAAGGCTTAATATTGTAGTGGGTGCCGACCCAAGCCACGCCCCCCGCCGCGGACAAACCACCACGGCGCTGACACTGACAGGCTCGCTCAGTGACGGCAGAGCCGCAGCTGTGGAGGATTTCCTCCCCCTCCCTCTCCTCTTCACACAGACAGGGAGCGGGGCAGATCGGTACTGCCGTCCGCTCTCTTCCTTTGCTCATTGGCCATGGCCAGAGCCAATAAGAGGGAGGAGTCAGAGCAGGAGAGGATTATGGGACATCTAGTCCCGGGTACCAGTGGCCGAATGGTGATTGCCTGGGAGTGGACTGTAGCCCCCAGCATGCCCGGGTAAGGGGAGAGAACACCAGGAGGCTGCAAAGAAGACAGAGGGAGACGAGAGGGGACCATGAGGCGGTAAGGACGAGTTGGAGGGAGCCTGAGAGGGAAGAATTGTTTCCCTTTTCCCTGCTGGGAAGACATCGTAGTTGAGCAAGGTGGCGACTCTTCCCTGGAAGCAGCAACACGTTCAGCCACAGGTTACTTGTCACAGACCCCCTGATCTGCTGTGTGGGGCAGTGATACAAATACCGCTGGCCCTTTTGGTTGCTGAGTTGCCAGTCGGTTGCTGGGTTGCCAAGAGCCTGTTCCAGAACATCTTTCCCTTGGGCCTGTGTGTCGCAGGATTGGTGAGCGGGCAGTAGCCCAATAAGCATATATTGATTGGTTTGCGCAAAAGTTATAGCGTTCTTCAAACTATGGGATAGATTTATGGATTTTTTTTTTATTGTGTTTACTGGTAATGACGGTGATCTGGGATTTTTAGTGGGACTGTAACATTGCAGCAGACAAATCTGACCCCAAGTGACACTTTTTGGGGACCAGTGACATTATTACATTGATCAGTGCTAAACAAAAAATGCACTGATCAATGTATAAATGACACTGGCAGGGAAGGGGTTAACACTAGGGGGCGATCAAGGGGTTAATTGTGTTCCCCAGGTGTGTTCTAACTGTAGGGTAGGGGGGGATGGGCTTACTGGGATAACACAGAGATCGCTGTTCCTGATCACTAGAAACAGCATATCTCAGTATTGTCCCCTGTCAGAAGGGGGCTCCGCCTTGTTTACATAGGCAGATCCCCGTTCAGCCTCTCTGTACCGCAATCGGGTGGCGGACATTGAGTCCACCGGACCTGAGGCGGGCGCGCGTGCGCCCACACTATCACATGCACAGACCAACGTACATGTACGTACATGTACGTCGGTTTGCAGCAGCACTAGTCCCAGCGGTGGAGGCAGCGACGTGGCAGCAGTGCATCACACAGTGAGTGACACTAGTATCCTGATAGAGTTCTCAGAATCCTCCCTGTGTCTTATGAACATCAGCATTCGGTCATACACACAGCAGGCGGAATCAGGGGAGGGACCAGGGGTTGGGCTGAGGGCGGGACCAAGGGTGGATTCAAAGGGGGCCCCGTCAGGTAGGCTGTACGAGGCCCCATGATTTCTAACAGCAGCCCTGCCCCTGATGCTACACCAGTGGTTGGTTGGGGGGGGTGGTAAAAACATGTCTTAACTATGGGGTTTAACTGCCCTCAAACTGCAAATGTAACAAGCCCTTACTGTCTTGAGCCCCCTATAAGGCTGGTTTCACACTGATGCACTGCGGTTTACCCACACTACGGGTACAGCGCGGTGCTAATGCGGCTTTCCTGTGGGTTAGCTGTGCTTTGCCATAGACTTCTTTTATATCTTCTGGGTGTGGTGCACTTTCAGAAAACCCACAGGATATAATCAAAGTCTATGGCTCAGTGTAGCGAACCCGCAGGATAGCCGTAGGTGCACTGTGCTGCACCCACGGATTAGTGTGAAAGCAGCCGAATAGTTGTTAACCCTATTATAGGTGCTAATATGTCCATTGTAAAAGCGCAGTGTATGTGTTGTTTAATTCACTGACCTACTTTTCCTCTTCCAGCTTCTGTTGGCATCCCCTTCAGGCTGCTAGAAATGTCTCAGGCGAAGTGCACTTGGTATCACTCCGACTGGGACAGGAGCCGTCTCTGCAGAGGAAGCATTGACTTCGTCCAGTCCCAGTGCCGGCTGGATGCACTCTGATGCTCTGGGATCGCGGGTCGGAAAGCCCAGATTGTGATTCATGGGTTGCCAATCCCAGGCATGTGCTTTTCTTGTTTGAGGTCAAGGGTCTCATTAGAGAGCTCTGAGGGCCACTTGTGGAACCTGATAAATATTCAGGCTGGTCCAGGTCAATCTCCCGCTCTAAGCACTGGAAGCTTCTTGCAGAAGCAGGGGGAAGCAATCTAACTCCCAGACTGTGAAACCCTAAACAGACCAGGCCAAACAATCGCTGCTCCCTTGAGAAGGAGCCAAAAACAAAATTTACTAATGCTACGAGGGTGCTACATTATAGAAGAGCGTAGTTTTCAGAGTAGTAGATTTCAGAGACATACTTTACCTTAGTGACACTAATATATTGCCAGTCTATATTTGGCTATGGAATTCAGCTTTAATTTTTCTTTTATAATTAGCTTTGCTGACAGACAGACAGCAGCATACCTCCCCCAACCATCCCGGATTCGCCGGGACTGTCTCAGGATTTTATATCCTGGCGAATCAAGGGTTTGTCCCGTAGTGGAACCAAGTGCTGGAACAAGTTCCAGCACTTGGCTACAGTGGCTTGCCCACAAGCACGCACTAGCACCAGTACCACTCACCCTGCGGCTTGTGCGGGCTGTCTGGGGTCTGCTTTCCTGCACACAGACAGGAGGGGGAAGTGGGAAAGAGTCATTGCAGGGGTGGACTGGGCCGGTGGGTAGGGCAATGCCCCCCGGACCGCTATGATGCCTCAAAAAGGCTGCAGACATGGCCCTCCATGCATCTGTGCAGTTCGGTGCTACAGGACGCTGTCTCCTAGCAACCCACCAGGCTCACTTGACCAACCAGCACCTTCTATTAATTCCCTCTCACCTCCTTGTCCAATGATTGGGTCAATTGACAGAGAGCCCCACCCACTGATCGCTGGACTCAAGAGTGGAGATGGAGCTACCTGCTGTCAGCGTGAAGGTACCTGGGTGGGGGTCCAAAGTGATCGGGGGAGGGGGTAAGTCATTGCAGAGGGTACAGAGTAAGGGGGGAAACATTGAGGGGTGTAAGTGTAAAGGGGGGATAGACTGGGGGTGAGGGGTTTAAGGGTAAGATGGGGATAGACTGAGGGGGATGTAAAAGGTAAAGCGGGGATAGAAGGGGGGGTTGCTAGGAGGAGGAATGGGCGGGGGGATTTGTGCTTGGATGGAGAGGGGGGATTTTGGTTAAGAGGAGGAATGGGGGGATTTGACCTCCTGTACCCTGCTCTACTGACTCCTGTCCTCCATCCTGCTGACCCCTGTACACTGCCCTACTAACTCCCTGTGCTCTGTCCTGTTAACTCCTGTACCCTGCCCTACTGACTCCTGTTACATTGCTGTAGTAGTTCATGCTTACAATAGCACAGTGAATGACTGCACTTTATATTCCCCTTATCGGTTGATGTTTAGAAGGGAAGCTCCCTTGCCGGTGGATCTGGCCTTTGGAATGTCATTGGATCACACTCAGGCCTCCTACCTAGGGTACGTTGATAGACTTCGGAAAAATGTAAAAACTGCTTATGAGAAAGCTAAGGAGGCGTCTACCACCAGGGAACAGAGAAACAAGAAAAACTTTGATCTTAAAGTAAGGGTTCAAGATCTGCAACCAGGAGATCGGGTATTGTTGCGCAACTTAGGGGTGCCGGGAAAGCATAAGCGGGCTGATTGATGGTGTTCACAGCCCTACATTATCTGCAAACACTTACATGGGCTTCCTGCTTTACAGATTCCCCCAGAAGGAAAGACTGGCCCCTTAAAAACTTGGCATCTAAACCATTTGTTGCCTATAACCGAAGCTACCTGAGTGCTCCCGCCTCCTTGTTAAGAAACCTATCAGTCTCCTACGCTGAGATCTAGGATTCTTCGGGGTCGTGAACCCATACCTCAATAGGAGGAGAGCGACGATGCGGAACTAACCCTCGATTGGCTATGGGTTCCCTTATCCGAGGACAACTCTACTGTTTCTCAAGTTCCTGAAGAGAACCGTAATGAAATGCTTCCCTGCAGGAAAGAATGAGAGATTAAAATGGAGTCAGATGACAGTTTGGAGGTATCAGATACTATGGAAACTCCTGTTCTTCTATTTGTCTTATTGTTGTGTTAGTGGCTTATCTATAGGGCAGCGCGGAATTATTCTGTATGCCATTAAAAATGAAGTAGAAAGTGAGCGCGTTCCCGGGAGGAGCCAAAACCTGCACCAGAGCAGGAGCAAGAACCCGGATGTAGTTTTTGGGGAACAGATCATGAGCCAGAGCTATTGGAAAGTATCTATTCTAGGTTGAGACAGAAAATCTGCCCTTCTAAGAGATTGATGTACGATACCTTTGGGGAGAATTCTGATGAACTTATTACTACAGCTCAACATCCTAGTCAAGTACTTTATCCTCCTTTATCAAACCTTTCCTGACACTTCTGGGAGGGCCACTAATTTACTACTGGCCTGTAACAAAATTGATATGACCCTGTCCGATAATGTATGTCGTTTATTACTAGAGAATCCTTCTCTAGGCCAAATGTTGACCAAGGCAGTGGCAGCTTCTGGTTTGTAAAACAATATATTTTTCTTGTATACAGTAAAGTGATTTCACAGGTTGTGATCTGTCTACGGGAACCAAAGACTTTCAAGTGGGGGGGAGGATGTAGCAAAAGTGGACTACAATTATATTATGGTACAGACCACCCTCATCATTCTTCATCTATTCTGATGTCCCTCTAGTGCTGGGCGCCAGTAACTGTGATCATATCTGTAAGCCAAGCCAGGAGGATGCTGGGACCAGTAATATTTTAGATCAGGGAGTCTGTTATTGGAATATTACCCCACGGACTACACATTCCAGAGATCCCTCTGCAACACGAACAGATCCCTGGCAGGAAGGATAAAGAAGCCATCAGACCTGCCCTGCGCTCTCTTCTCGTTGGGCCTTGCGGAGTGCATACCTCTCTGTGGCCAAGACGGAGGGCTGTGGCATACTACGCAGTGATCGAGTGATTCCAGCCTGGCCTGGGAGGGCCCAAATCTGCTTGCTGTCATCAGACATCCACCCGGCACCTATTCATCAGACTGCCACTACAACCGTCCGCATCCAGCATGGCAGCTTGTAGGTCATCGCTGTTCGCCTTCCCGAAGGACGTCTCTTCCAGGGTCCTTGTTTACGAGGCGACAATCTGGTCCAGTCAGTGGTGAGAGGGCAATCGCCCATCCTTTGCAATCCCTATTTGATTAGCTAGAACACTGTGTACAGACACCTTATCTTTGGGAACACTTTACTGCATTATATTAGACGCTATACATAGACTCCTTTCCCCCAAACTGCCAGGGAAGATTATCAGGCCAGCATCCTGGACATTGCTGTTACTATTCAAAGGGACCCCCATCCTATTCCTATTCTGTCAGGATTCTCTTTAGGATCTAAAGGTTGCATAGGCTGACCTGGGATTCCCCTTTAGTGTGGTAACTTCCTGCATTGGATAGGAATTTCATCTCCCACAGCTCTGCTCTCTGCACAGGTTATGTACAGTGCAGTGATATTGAAGCGGTAGTAAACTCTGCATTTTGATTTTTACATACAGGTAAGCTTATGAAAAAGCTTACCTGTAGTTAAAATGCATATCACATTTAGGAGATATCCTAGCGAAAAGCAGCCGGTGATGTCACCGGCACATGTGCTCTGAAGGAACAGCATACCTGTGTTGTTTCTTCAGAGCTGTGTGCTGTGGCTGAGACTCCCACGCATGCTGGAGTGACGTCATCATGGCTCTGCCATTCAAGTGGCCGCAGAACCCGGAAGGAAGACTGGGTGAAGATAGAAGCTTCTACAGTGGTGACAGCGTGCCGCTGGAGGGCTTTGTTTCAAAGTAAGTCTTTCTATGTGATGCATACTAGCACATTATGTTATTGCCTTGCTGGAGCGTTTACTACCGCTTTAAAGTGGATGTAAACTCAATTCATGAAATCTGACCTCGGCACATATATCTGTAGTGTTTACTTATCTCTCTCCAAACCTCTGAGTGTCGGGTCTTTCTGCTGCTCCATTCCTGTTATCAGCATGATAACTTCTGACAAGCTCTCTGACACAGGAGATAAAAGCAGCTGAAAATATGTGTCGGGGAGGTAAGTTAGAGACAGATAAGCAGAGAGTTTGTCTATTCACAGCACAGCTCTGCACGTTTCTTCGTTCCTCTGCGTATGCGGAGGGAAGGGGGTGTGCCTTTCCTCCAATCAGCTGTCACACAGTGTATATCCAGACTCCCCACCCGCCACTGCTGTAACATGAAGAACATTTTCTAACACGATGTGCATTTTCTAAAGGATATATACAGATGAAGACAGTAGATATACATGTAAAACTTATGTAGGGAGATTTGTTTCATCTCTGTGTATCACCTGAGGCTGTTCACCTCACTGGGTATATGTGAGGGTTTACATCCACTTTAACCATTTGTGTAATAGCATTTGATGGGCACAAAGTGGATTTATGTTCTTTGTGGCTATTGAGGAATATATTTAATTGACATTTTGTGACCTGTGTTTGGCTTTAATTAAACAGTACATACGGCAGGCAGTTTAGTGTTTGACCTGCTTTGCGTTGCATTGGGTTTCTTTGAACGCAGCATGCCCTATTAAGGTACATTTGAACTGCAGGCAAAGCAAACGCAACCTTTTCTTGGCAAACAATGCATACTGTATTTTAATGAAGCTGCTTGCGTTCAGATAGGAAACACAGCGATTGACTAGAACGCTCATCAACACGAACCCTTAAGGGTTTTTTTTTCTGCCCAGCATGCATTCATTCAAGGCTCTGTTGTGCAGGAAGGAGAGCTGCAGACTACCTCCAGAGACATAAGCTGGCTGCTGGATCCTGTCAGTGCAGTTCTGTCATTTGATTGTGCTGTGAGTCTGTTATTCCACTCACACACTGGCAGCCGCCTGAACAGAAGGGAAAGACTAGAGTCCTGCCGCTGTGCTCTACAAAAGCACTTTCTAAAAACAGCACTTGCCTAATAAAGATATGGGGCTTGTGCGTTCACCGCTGGCTTTTCCTACACTATAAATACTCTTGTCGAAGAACATTCAGGCTTTGCTTGTTCAAGGTTAGGATCTGGTACATACACTGTAACAATAACAGGATCTCTGCAGTAAAGGACAGAAAGATCAGTTTAATCCAAAAAATGCCAAGGGTGGATGCAGACCTCAAACTGGACTTCAAAGATGTCCTTCTCAGACCAAAGAGGAGTAGCCTTAAAAGCAGATCAGAGGTGAGTGCTATTCTGTTCTTTCTTATTCATTTGTAACTCTTCACCAACCCTTCACTGCTAATCTTTCGGGAACTTCTGATGATTGACAGAACTAATCTGACCCAGTGTTTAATAGATAAGCAAATTCAAATTTTACGTAGGCTATAATAATTCTTTTGCAGGTTCATATGTTTCAATTTTTTTTTTATCTAGTTCTGGCCTCTGTCACACTAGCAATGGCATACATGCGTTTATAGGACATTTCAGAATGCAAATGAGCATGTAAAGATTTTAAATGGTATAATTCACACTGGGCGTTTACCTGCGGTTAGGTGCAGGAGGATAGACTGTAAAGTTTTTATGCAGAAGTAACACATGAAGTTAGACACCAGTAGCATTGCAGGTCTTTGGATTTGTAGCATAGCCCCAAGTTGGTACTGTATGGGGCAAACTGGAGAGTATCCATAGGTGTGCACAGCCTGTTGCATTAGGGTGTGCACTCCAAAGCTCAAACACATTTGCATGTGTGTGCATGTGTATACAGTATATACTGACGGTGTCAGTAGGACAGTGAACAGTGTCAGTAGTTTTTATCTATATGTTTTTATTAGCCCGTCAGGGGGCTTTGGTTAAATATCAAGAGCCTAATCAGGGGGAATCTGCTCCACACCGGGTGATTAGGGTGTGCCCATGCACACCTGGCACACCCTGTGCGCACGCCTATGAGAGTATCAGAAGAGGTTGACCGTAGGCTGGCTGAGCAATACAGGGGAGTGGGAATAGGACTGTACTAGACTGCAGCCAGACTCTCACCTTGTGGCACTCATTAATTCACCTTGGCAGCAAAGAATACAGTAACTCACAGCTCTGGTTAGAGGTGGATTAATCTGGGAAGGACATTCTAAATGCTAGGCTTATAGTACCTACAACATAAATGACAAAGACGGCAAAGGTCCTATTCAAGAATTCTCCAAGCACTTTGTTCTGCATGCCGGACACACACCTCTAGTTACATTCGGTGCTACCTCAGTCTAGGGAGGGATTAACCTATACACTGCTGAGTGTTCTGATTACATTCATGTAAAAATCTAGTGAATGTAGCTATCTATCTTTTATCATTTAGTTATTCTCCTGATAATAAATTGCAATCTATATTTTTTGTGAATAGGGTAGATTTCAATATTTTCGTTTTTAGTTTTCTGATGTTTGAAAATTAATCTTTTAGATTGTAAACTCTTATGAGCAGGACCCTCATAACCTTTTTGTATTTTATTTTGTAATGTAACTGTACTGTTTCCCTTTACATTGTAAAGCACTAAATAAATCCTGTATAAAAATAATAATAATGTGTGGCCGGCACATGTTACTATCAGTTTAGAGAGCTGCTTTTACATTACACTGCAGTGAGAAGTCACCTTCAAGGCTTTCATGCAGCAGACGCGCTGCTTTCACTATAGTGGGTGGGTGTCTCCCACTGACAAAGTGCCTTTCTGGGAAACTGCTCGGTCATAACAACTTCAGGAGTTATTTGTAGCTGGCATAGGTAATTCAAGGTAATACAATTTGACTTCCCCCTATAACTGCTGACTGAGAAACAAACTGATAATTTATGTGATAGCCATATCTGTGAGCACTGCTGGAAAATAGCACTGCATTGCAGGCTGCATCTGCATTCTGCAAACACATTAGAGGGATGGGCCTCAATCGTTCCTGCTAATGTCTCCATCATTTTCCCTGCAAATGTGCACAAAGACAGAGCAGGGGCGGATATCCATTTTCGTTATGTTGCAGGTAGGGTTGCCATCTCATCCCTTTAAACCCGAACACATATGGATTACACAGGTTCTGAGGCAAATTTAATGCAGAAAAGGTACCAAGTGTGTTTAATTACCACCTTAATCAGCCACAAAACCTGTGTAATTAATATGTGTTCGGGTTTAAAGAGATGAGGTGGCAACCCTAGTTGCAGGGGTCTTTCAGACCAAGTGTGATAATGCATTGACAACAATTGTTTTGTTATGTTCACACCATATTGTAATGAGATGCGCTGCTTAAGTCGATAGTAAACTGCATTTTTTTAAATCCGGTAAGACAATGGCATAACGTGCTAGTATGCATTGCATACTAGTACATTGTGTAATACTTACCTTAGAATGAAGCCTTGCAGCGGCACGCTGGCATCGCTGAAGGTGCTTTCATCTTTGCCCAGTCTTTCTTCCGGATTTGCTTCCTCCTGGCCACGCCATGATGACTTTACTCCTGCACGGAGCTCTGAAAGGGTGGCACGGCAAAGCCTCACCTGCCATGAACATAAAAAAATAAAAAATACCAAAAAACCCCAGAAGGGTCGTAGCTCAGCGGCCTGGGCTGCGGCGTTGCTAGCCAGGTGCGGGCCGCACCCGGGTGACACCCACCAGAGGGGTGACACCCGTGGGTAGCGGCACAACGCTAACACCGCCCGCCCGCTGCCCTGTACCTCGTGTCTCGCGTCCCTTGTGTCCCTCAGCGGAGCGGAAGGAAGCTGCCGCCCCTCCTCCTCTCTGTTTACATCCACAGAGGAGGAGGAGGCGGAGCCCGCGCTCAAGGGACACACTGCTGTGTGTATGCTCATTCTGCTGCTCTGTAAGGTAAGGGGGGGGTGTCTGCACTAGGGGGGTTTTTACCAAGGGGGGGCTGTAACTGGGGGGGTTTGCACCAAGGAGGGGGGGTTGTAACTGGGGTTGTCTGCACTAGGGGGGGTTTGCACCAGGGGGGGGGCTGTAACTGGGGGTGTCTGCGCTAGAGGGGTTTGCACCAAGGGGGGGGCTGTAACTGGGGGTGTCTGCACTAGGGGGGTTTGCACCAAGGGGGGGCTGTAACTGGGGGTGTCTGCACTAGGGGGGGGTTTGCACCAAGGGGGGGCTGTAACTGGGGGTGTCTGCACTAGGGGGGTTTGCACCAAGGGGGGCTGTAACTGGGGGTGTCTGCACTAGGGGGGGTTTGCACCAAGGGGGGGGGGCTGTAACTGGGGTGTCTGCACTAGGGGGGGGTTTGCACCAAGGGGGGCTGTAACTGGGGGTGTCTGCACTAGTTGGGGTTTGCACCAAGGGGGCTGTAACTGGGGGTGTCTGCACTAGGGGGGGTTTGCACCAAGGGGGCTGTAACTGGGGGTGTTTGTAACTGATGGGGGGTCTTTAACTGGGGGGGTCTGTAACTGAAAAAGGTCTGCACTGGGGGGGTCTGTAACTGAGGGGGGTCTGTAACTGAGGGGGTGTCTGTACTGCTGGGGGTCTGTACTGAGGGGGTCTGCACTGAGGTGGGGGTGTCTGTACTGATGGAGCGGTCTGCACTGAGGTGGGGGTGTCTGTACTGAGGGAGGGGGTCTATATTGATGGAGGGGGGTCTGTACTTAGTAGGATGGTCTGTACTGAGGGAGGGGGATCTATACTGCGGGAGGGGGGTCTGTAGTTAGTGGAGGGGGTCTGTACTGAGGGGGGACTATAGTTGGTGGGGGGTGACACCATTTTTTTTCGCACCGGGTGACACCAACCCTAGTGACGCCTCTGGGCCTGGGGTCACAGAGACTGCAAATGGGGGGGGGGGTTAGGTAGCTGAAGTCCTACCCCACTACTGGTCAAAAAAGTTGTCTCCTATAGGTCCGGTGATACTAGGCTTCTTGTGCAGACAGTTTAAATTCAAGTTGGCATACTCTGTTTGCAGCAGACAGATGATGAGCTCACATTGCCTCTTACTTCTTGTCAGAGACACTGAGCTCAATGGACAGCTTGGTAAAGCACCATTGAAACAAGCTGTCCAATAAAAATGCTGCAGTAGAGGCACGCCCCTCACTGCAGTGTCATAGAAGGGGACATGCTTCCTTCCAGCTTAGCCCTCTTTTACTGGTTTGAAGAAGGAAAAAGAATGGGTTTATGGATATAGGGTTTACCCATAATCCCATGTTTAGCGCCCACCCCATTTAGGGGTTCTATATACGCAAATTTAGGGGCTGGTCTGAGATAGTAGTTGGGCTCAGACCGTTCTCATTTATAGGTTGTGCTATTTTATTTCTCCAGGTGGTATACTGGTGTGCAGTTCCCTGTAGCCTGTAGGTGGCACTGCCATGACGGGTCAGGGTTGAACCATCAGTACTAGTGCTGTGCCTTAGCGTATCCTCTCTCGGCAGCGGTACAGTGGGCGTGGTTGGCCTGCTGTGCATGCTGGGAGAGGATACATAAGGGGCAGACGCCGTCTGGGAGGGGTCGCTCTCTGGAGTTCGTGAGGAGAGTCGGAGTCCAGGTGCGTGGCGCCCGGCCCTCCAGGCCAATGTTCCACGTGCACATCAGTCCCAGGCCCCTTTAGCCCTGGGGCTGCAGTTTCAACACTGGGCCCAGCACCTTTAGCTGGAGCCCACTTCTGGGAAGAGGAATCCCAGGGTGTCCCTCGCGAGGGAGCCCGCTTCTAAGAAGAGGAGGCCGGGGGAGGACCTTTCTGACGGACCGGTGAGAGTTCACAGTGAAGGAAGGGGTCCGGTAACTTTCTGGAGGGATTCATCTATCCACCAAGGGCCTAGTAATGTGCTGCTGCTGGCATCTGCCCTTATATTGCTAAGCTGAGAAGTTCGGGACCTGATAGATTCTGTGGCAGAGAGTCTCCCGATCGTATCTAGGAAAACAACTTGATTAAGCGTCCGAGCATCACTGCAGCTGCTAGGATCCACTCTATAGGAGACTATCCGGGTGAGCTGAACCTACTCTGGGATAGAGTAGTGATTGTAAAATATACTTGTGCCTGGACCTAACTCCCAAAACCTTGCTGTCCTGTCTCTTATCCACCCTTTCCTATCTGCTGAACATTGAGAAAAATAAACTCAACATTGGAGTTTAGAGTGGTGTGGACATTGGAATTACTTGGGGGAAAACAGAGACTTGTCCCTATATCCTAGGAGATGAGAACCAACTGATGGAGAACCTAGCTGTGGGACCCAAATACATAACACCGCTCGGCCTCCTCAAATAGGACGGTACCGGCATATAGTACGGTGTGCCTTTTTCCTGCAAGTGAGCCTAAGGTAGGAGAAAAGGGTCCGTGTGCTACACATGTTTTTCTCACACAGTTAAAGCGGAGATCCACTCGAAAATGATACTTCTGCTTTAAGTGTTGGTGACCACCTGGCATGCCACATTTGACGTAATTTTTTTGGGGAGGAGAGGGAACCCTATTTTTAGAGGCACTCAGCTCCCACTTCCTCCCCTGGTTCTGCGACGCCGGAAGGAAGATCAGCTCTCCCCCCTCCCTCCCTGCAATCTTCTGGGACACGTCACAGGTCCCAGAAGATTGCTTGGCCATTCACAGCGTGCAGCTTTAAGAGGGAGAATGAGAATCTGCTGCCTGCTGAAAAGGTACTGTTTTAATCAAGCTAAATCATATATTATTATGCTATATGTTATAACATAATAATTGATTTATCTATTTACTGTGAAATTACTGGTTTGAAACGACAAATTACTCAGAACCCCCAAACATTATATATACCGTATATACTCGAGTATAAGCCGAGTTTTTCAGCACATTTTTTTGTGCTGAAAATGCCCCCCTCTGCTTATACTCGAGTCACGTTTTTGCGCCTGATCTCCCGGATTTTGGGGACCCGGTACCGGCCGACCGTAAGACCCCTGGTCCTCAATCTTGACACACATGTAGCCTCACTCTTCCTCTACAAGTGTGCAAAGTTTGTTGTCCGGGGGACTTACGGCTGGGGAGCACCGATTTTTCGACCGGGCATCCCTTCCATAGACTCCCATGTTAAACAGTAATTTCTCTGGTGACTTTGGGGACCCTTTACTGGCCGGTCATAGGACCCCTGGACCCGAATCTTGGCACACATGTAGCCCGTTTTCTCATCTATAAATGTGCAAAGTTTTTTGTCTGGGGAACCTACGGCCGAGGAGCACCGATTTTTCAAATCCGGGCACCTCTGCCATAGACTCCCATGTTAAACGTCAGTCTAGTCATGGGCACAGTGAGGCATGGACACAGTGAGGCATGCACATGGACACAGTGAGGCAAAGTGAGGCACAGTGAGGCATGCAAATGGACACCCTAGGCTTATACTCGAGTATATACGGTATATATATATATATATATATATATATATACTGTATGTGTATATATATATACTGTATGTATATATACTGTATGTGTGTATATATATATATATATATATATATATATATATATTTAGCAGACACCCTAGGGAATAAAATGGTGTCCATTGCAACTTTTTATGTTACACGGTATTTGCGCAGCAATTTTTCTAAACTTTTTTTTGTTACATGTTTAGAGTTACAGAGAAGGTCTAGTGCTTGAATTATTGCTCTCACTCTAACGTCCGTGGCGTATGTAACCTGTGTGTATCTGGCTCTGATACTAGCCAGTGCCTCACCAGCCACTGACCTTACCGCACGTCCCTGTGGCACGGGTATGCCGTCCCTTTAAGAGCGCATAAGCCAGTGACGTCACCAACTGCATGCAATGTGAATATCTTCTAAACCGTGCAGGTTTAGGAGATATCCACTGTACCTACAGGTTAGTCTTATTATAGGTACAAGATAAAAAAAAGGTTTACTTCCACTTTAAAAATGCAGCATTTCTGCTTTTTTTGCACACAACACTGCATGTCTCTGTACCGCAGAGCAGTGGCGTCTCCAGCTTTCATATTTAGGGGGGCACATGGGGGGACAGGGACAAAAGTAGGGGGGGCCAACTATAAAATGCAATTATATATAAACAGTCAGGTCCATAAATATTGGGACATCGACACAATTCTAATCTTTTTGGCTCTATACACCACCACAATGGATTTGAAATGAAATGAACAAGATGTGCTTTAACTGCAGACTTGCAGCTTTAATTTGAGGGTATTTACATCCAAATCAGGTGAACGGTGTAGGAATTACAACAGTTTGTATTTGTGCCTCCCACTTTTTAAGGGACCAAAAGTAATGGGACAGATTAACAATCATCAATCAAACTTTCATTCTTTAATACTTGGTTGCAAATCCTTTTGCAGTCAATTACAGCCTGAATTGCGTCTGGAACGCATAGACATCACCACATGCTGGGTTTCATCCCTGGTGATACTCTGCCAGGCCTCTACTGAAACTGTCTTCAGTTCCTGCTTGTTCTTGGGGCATTTTCCCTTCACTTTTGTCTTCAGCAAGTGAAATGCATGCTCAATCGGATTCAGGTCAGGTGATTGACTTGGCCATTGCATAACATTCCACTTCTTTCCCTTAAAAAACTCTTTGGTTGCTTTCGCAGAATGCTTCGGGTCATTGTCCATCTGCACTGTGAAGCGCCGTCCAATGAGTTCTGAAGCATTTGGCTGAATATGAGCCGATAATAATATTGCCCGAAACACTTCAGAATTCCTCCGGCTGCTTTTGTCAGCAGTCACATCATCAATAAATACAAGAGAACCAGTTCCATTGGCAGCCATACATGCCCACGCCATGACACTACCACCACCATGCTTCACTGATGAGGTGGTATGCTTTGGATCATGAGCAGTTCCTTTCCTTCTCCATACTCTTCTCTTCCCATCACTCTGGTACAAGTTGATCTTGGTCTAAACTGTCCATAGGATGTTGTTCCAGAACTGTGAAGGCTTTTTTAGATGTTGTTTGGCAAACTCTAATCTGGCCTTCCTGTTTTTGAGGCTCACCAATGGTTTACATCTTGTGGTGAACCCTCTGTATTCACTCTGGTGAAGTCTTCTCTTGATTGTTGACTTTGACACACATACACCTACCTCCTGGAGAGTGTTCTTCATCTGGTCAACTGTTGTGAAGGGTGTTTTCTTCACCAGGGAAAGAATTCTTTGGTCATCCACCACAGTTGTTTTCCATGGTCTTCCGGGTCTTTTGGTGTTGCTGAGCTCACTGGTGCGTTCTTTTTTTTTAAGGATGTTCCAAACAGTTGATTTGGCACACAACTTATGTTTTTGCTATCTCTCTGATGGGTTTGTTTTGTTTTTAAAGCCTAATGAAAGCTTGCTTCACTGATAGTGACAGCTCTTTGGATCTCATATTGAGAGTTGACAGCAACAGATTCCAAATGCAAATAGCACACTTGAAATGAACTCTGGACCTTTTATCTGCTCCTTGTAAATGGGATAATGAGGGAATAACACACACCTGGCCATGGAACAGCTGAGCAGCCAATTGTCCCATTACTTTTGGTCCCTTAAAAAGTGGGAGGAACATATACAAACTGTTATAATTCCTACACTGTTCACCTGATTTGGATGTAAATACCCTCAAATTAAAGCTGAAAGTCTGCAGTTAAAGCACATCTTGTTCGTTTCATTTCAAATCCATTGTGGTGGTGTATAGAGCCAACAAGATTAGAATTGTGTCAATGTCCCAATATTTATGGACCTGACTGTGTGTGTGTGTGTGTGCGCGTGTGTGTGTGTGTGTATGTATATATATATATATATATATATAACCTGGGGCCCTTTACTACGATCCCACAACGGGCCCTTTTCACATGTTCTGCAGTGAGCTCCCTTCCTACTATACTGCCCACCCCCCCAGGGTGGCAGAAAACAAGAGATATATGTCACCAGCACACCAAGAAAATATAAGGGTCCAAAGCAGTGGGAGAACTATCAGGGTTGCAAAGGTTGTCTTGCCACCGGGCCCTGGTGTTCTGCCACTGTGGGGTTCCCCAGCTGTCCTGTCCCTGTTATTGACAGCACTGGTCTGGCATCTGTCTCCTTGGCAAAGGCGGCAGGCTTTTAGGACCTAGTGCTGGTGACATTATGGGTGCATGCAGGAGAAGGCTAGCACTATTGGTTATAGAGAGCCGAGCCCCCAGCTGGTCACCTAGAAGCAGTAATGCTGTATAACCTTCTCTGTTGACATGCTGATTGGGATGTGTTCCTAGTGATGCTCCCAGTCAGATCTAATAAACACAGTATTTATTAGCATCAAGAGTACAACCACATATATATAATCAACCGTATGTTCAGCGGCCATGTGGGATCTATGCCTGTAAAGTGTGGGCTTTGATCAATAAACTCACTGATATTTAACACTAGGATTTGACTAGGAGCATCACCTGGATTGCATCACAATCAGCATGTCAGAGAAGGCTCCACTGCTGCTAAGCAACCTGCAGGGAGCTCAACTGTCTACAACCAATAGAGATGGGCTTGGGTTTGAAATCCCACATGCCCGATCTCCCGCCAGGAAGCCGACACTCCACAGTGCTAATCACAGCCAGTGAGACATTTCCTGATCTGTGCAGTGTGGGCTTCCTGGCAGGTTCTGGCATGTAGAATCTTGAACATGCCCAGCCCATCTCTAACAACAAATTGTGCTGGCCCTCCTGTACATCAGTCCCATAAAGTAACCAGCACTGGGTTCCAATGTGCTGCCGCCGCTGCCATGGAGACAGAGGCCAGCGCTGTGAATAGCCGGGACAGGACAGCAACTCTGGTTGTTCCAGCACTGGTCCACACTGGGAGGATTCCCCCATCCACCTATAATGTGTAGATGGGGGAATTGGATCATTTTTTTTTTTTTCATTCAACATAATAGTTGAATGAAAAAAGTGATCAATGTATGGGCTGCCTAAGAGCTAAGATGAGCCATAGACAGTTTAAATCTCAGCTGGTTCAGCAGGAACTGGCTGAGATTTGAACCATTAATGAGCAGATTCTCTTATGATTATCACTAGTGGTTGCTATGGCCACTAGTGATAATCACTGTTTGTCGGGAGAATACAATTGTTGGGCAGGAGGGATATTCCCCTGTCAGCACTGTCTGTGTTGATGGGGGAATTATGCAAGTTTCTTTCCTGCAATCTGTGGATGCAGAAAAGAAATTTGCACCGTATTTTACCTGCCTAACTGAAAGTGAAAGGTCTTTAAAGAACAGGAGAGGGGGAGGGAGACAGATGGGGAGAGAAGGGATGGAAATAATGCAGTTCAGTGATTACAGTGTACTGCAGTCTGCAGTGCACACACCCACATGTCCAAGCTAGAATCTCATGCATCATTCACACACAGCCAGGAATGCTGCTGATTTTCATATTTCCCACTGACACATCCCCTCTCTTCAGATACAGCGCTCCGGGATAGTGTGGGCGGGACTGGAAGGAGGAGGAGGAGCTGTATTCCTCACTGCTCGTATGTGAGGAGAGTGGGGGGGGTGGTTGGACTCGCTGGGATGTGAAAGAGTGTCATAGACTGACACTCGGCTCAGCTTGCAGTCATCACTCTCGGAATTTACAGGCTGGTTCTCCTGTCCTAAGGATGGGAGAAATCAGTCTGTTTTTTCAGTAACTGAGATGAAGGCTTGGGCCGCCCCCCCCCCCACAGTGCTCGTGGAGTCCTTCCTGCAACTCGCTCTTCTCCGTGCCAATGAGGATGCAGGGGAAGGAGCAGATCGGGCGGCTGTGGTTGTGTGAGCACTCGCATTATGCAGTGTCAGCGAGCAGAGGGAGGGGGGAGGAATCCCCCGCAGGAGCCGACTGGGGACGCTCTCCCTCTCAGGAGAGACTATGTTAGCCCAGCAGCAGCCCGAGCGAAATGTTGGGGGGGCCAGGGCATAATGTTGGGGGGCCAGGGCCCCCTCTGGCCCCCCTCTAGGGACGCCATTGCCGCAGAGCACTGCAATATTAAATGTAACATCAAGCTGAAAAAGAAAAACGTAAACAGTGTGGTGCATTATAACAATGCACGGCACTACCATTCACATCCCACACCGGTGTGCACATTTCATAAAGCTTAACACGTGTGGGCTGGGGTGAGCAAGCCCTAAAAATCCTTTCATACAGGCCCACTCCATTCTGTTTAGCAGGGGATCCATCAACAGATGCCCTGCTGAATCGGAGCAGAACAGAATGGATTCAGTTCAGCCTTTTCTGCATTTGACCCCAATTGGATCTATGGCCTGCCAGATGTTTGCATCAGGTTACCTCTGATCCATCACATTTAGGTCTGTAAAGGCCCATACACACGATCAGACTTTTTGACAACAATTTCCGACGGACCTGTTTTAGTGGACAAGCTGACCACGTGTACGCTCCATCGGACAAACTTTTTTGCTTTTTCATCGGACAAATGTTTGCTGTGAGAACAGACAAACTTTCCGGCAACAAATGTCCTACGTCGGCTAATCCGATCGTGTGTACACAAGTCCATCGGACTAAAGTCCAAAGTACAAACACGCATGCTCAGAACCAATGCTAAAGATCAGACAACAATAGCAGAAGTTGCCCAAAGGGTGGCGGTAAAGTGCAGAAAAACCACGTAGTACGTCTATTACGTCACTACGTTCGTGTTTGTTGGCTGCAAAAGTCTTGCCGTGTGTATGCATACCAAGTTCATGGCCAACGCCCATTCGGAGCAAAATCCATGGAAAAGTCCATTGGAAGTCTGATCGTGTGTATGAGGCTTAACAATGAAAAACGACATAGCCCTTTTCTGTTTTCTGTTTTGTTCACGGACCTTGATGGAGGTAGGTGGAAGTAAACAGACACAAGGCCTTATATACCCATCTGCCCATAGACCTGCAGGGAGCATCCAATCAGAGCTGCCTAAAAAACTAACAGACTAGATGAGAAAGCCTGTGTTAAAGGGGCCTTATTAGCAGATTTGTATTCTCAAGGGGCTTATTAAAGTGGTAGTAAACTACGGTTGGCAAAAAAAATCCCCTGCAAAGGCAAGGGCATAATGTGCTAGTAATAAAAACTTACCTTAGAATAGCGCACTGTCACCGCTGACACGGCTTCTATCTTCACCCGGTCTTCCTTCTGGGTTCAAACAGAGGGAAAATGCTGGAGTCCTGCATGCATACGGGAGCAGTCGGTTGCGGAATGGAGCTCTAAAGATCCGACATGGTATGCCAGACCTTCACAGCACTTGCGCCGGTGACGTCACTGGCTGCATGCATTGGGAATATCTCCTAAGTTTAAGAGATGTTCAATGTACCTACAGGTGAGCCTTATTATAGCCTCATTATAGGACTGTGGCTTTACAAATGTGCTAAAATGCTGATTGCAAAATTACTGTTACTATTATTGTAAAATACTTTCTAGGAACACTTAGCTTCTGTGCATCATATAGAAATATGCAGAGGTACCTAATAAGGGTACATAAACACCAGAGTTTGAACTACATATGAGTTTTTTTTTTGCATTATTCTTGTAGGTGGGTTGCAGCATGATACGAGTCAATAATTCAGATAGCGCTGTACCTGAACAAGGTCTAATTCCTTTTGTTGAATCAGGGCCCACTCCTCCTGCCTGTAAAGCTCTGCTGCCTAAACTCGAGGATCAGGACTTGACTTTCCAATGGCACACAGGGCAGTGGGTGCCAGCAAGACAGGCACAACCGCTATGTCTTCAAAGCTTGTCCACGTCTTCTCTCTGATGCTCCACCGAGAAGCGGGACAGGGCATCAGCATGTCTGTTGAGATTACCCAGCTGATAGTGTATATTTTGAGTTTAAACCATGCCAGGCATGCTGCCCACCTTTTCTCCAGTGCACTCAACTACATGGTCACTAGGTATGCCAAAGAGTTATTGTCCTTGAAGACCTCAATGTTGGCCCCGGTGAGGTACACCACAAACTTTTCAGTGATAGCCCAGACCAGGCAAGTAATTTAAGTTTGAAGGAACTGTAGTTGTGGGGATTCTATTTGGTGGGCCTTAGGTTCCTTTTGGTATAGGTAATCACGTTCTCTTGTCCATCTTGCTCCTGGCCCAGGACAGCCCCTAGACCCTGGAGTCTCCCATTCGTGTATACCCGGAATAGCTGGGTGTAGTCAGCCTAGGCTAGCAATGGGGCCGAAGTCAGTCTCTGCTTAAGCCCTTCAAACGCCTGATGTTATTGAGCTTGGATGGAAGCTGAGGATCCGCCCTTATTTTGGGTACTGTGCCCACACAATAGATGCGTAAGTGGGGTGGTGATCTGGGGGAATTTTGTGATGAACCGTCAACAGACCCAGGAAGGAGCACAACTCTGTGGTGTTTTTTGGAGGCTGCCAACTTTGGACAGTTTGTCCTTTACCTGGGTCTGGGGACACGCCTCCAGTTTTGACCACATGCCCCAAGTACTGGATCTTCTGCCGCATCAGACGGCATTTGCTGGGTTTAAGTTTCAAACCATATTGCACTAAAGGGGAGAATACCCAGTCCATATATTGCACATGTTTCTTGAATGTCTTTGAGAAGATTATACACTAATACAGTCTTAAAGTTGAAATCCATAAGACATCTTTCCATTAGGTGCTGGAAGGTGATAGGGGCATTACTGAGGCCAAAGGGCATATAGCTGAACTTGAAGATTCTCAGGGGTGTGATAAAGATGTTCTTGATCTTGTACGGGGACCTGTCACTGGCCAGATCCAGAGAAGAGAAGAACTTGGCTTGCCCAAGGGCCATTAGTGAATCTTCAACCCACAGATGGGGGGGGGGGGGTAAATATCCCCGTGGGTGAATGCATTCAGTTTGCGATAGTCCACACAGAATCGTAGACTGGTATCTTTTTTGCGCACCGACACAATAGGGGCAGCCCATGGGCTGCGACTTTCCCGGATCACTCAACCTTGCAGCATGTTGTGAAGCAACTCTTTAATCTCTTGACACAGTGCTGGAAGAATTTGATGGTATTGCTCACAGATGAGCAGTGTGTCCCCTGTATGAATGGGATGGTCAATGACTTCTGTGATTCTGTAATCTTCGGGGGTTGGTGGCATACACCAACAAGTGTTTTTCCCGTAGCTGATGGAGCAGTCTCTGCTGCGGCAAGGAAAAGTCCTTAAAAGTAATATCCAGCTGCTCCAGGAGGGACTTGGATATTGGATCTCATTGCAAGAAGCCATGGCCACCTGTAAGGGGGTACATACAGCCTCAAACCCTGGCTGGGCGGTTGAGATGAAATGGCAAGACACAGCGTATATATTGGCCAATGCACCATGGGCTGGGTAGGGCATTGTTTCCAGATTGATGAGCTGTACCAACACCCTTCTGTGGTGGACCAATTATTCTCCTGGCATCACGGGGTCCTTGTGGGGCTCTACCATAATGATAGCTTCTTGTAGGCCCCTACTGGCAGGGACCAGACCACCTCCTGTAGCAGTGTCATTATACATTTTTTCTTTTGGGGGGTACAGACCACCCCACTTGCTCAAATTGTTTCTTGGTGGCTCTGCTCTGCACTGTGCCTCAACAGCTTGAAGTACTCTGAGCCACACTACTCAAAGGCCACAGCTGCAGGTCTGCCAGCCCGAATGTTCATATTTAGTTAACAAGGGGGCGGGTTCAAGTCTTTCAGGACATTCATGCCCAAAACCACAGACACTGCAGAGTTAAAGCGGTAGTAAACCCACATTTTTTTTTTAAACCTGTAAGGCAAAAGGCATAATGAGCTAGTATGCACTGCATACTAGCTCATTATGAAATACTTACCTTAGAACGAGGCGTCGGCAGGTGATCTCGGTCCACGCCAAGGGAGCTGACATTTTCCCTCGTCGTGTCTTCTGGGTATCCCGGCTCCGGCGATGTGAGTGGCCGGAGCCGCGATGTCGTCACTCCCACGCATGCGCGCGGGAGAATTCTTTCCAGCAAGGTCCGGCAGCGTCTGCCGGACCTTTAGCCCGGGAACTCATCGCGCATGCGCCACTGAAGTCAGCGGCTGCATGCAAAGGGAATATCTCCTAAACCTTAAAGGTTTAGGAGATATTCTTTTTACCTACAGGTAAGCCTTATTATAGGCTTACTTGTAGGTCAAAGTGAAAAAAAAGACTTTACTACCGCTTTAACTAGGCCGCAGGTCACAACTACTCTGACCCCTCCCACCACTTGGTCCTCTATTTGAATGTTCAACCAATATATAGATTTTTGATGCCTTCAACCAATATATAGATTTTTGGCCCCTCTAAAGGACAGCCAGCAAGGATCCAGCTGTTTCTGGGCTCAAAACCTTTCTATATAGAAGTCATATTCCATTAAGGTGACGTCTGACTCCGTATCAATCAGACATGATTGAATAGGGTTGAAACCACTGGACTAGTAGCCACCATCCCTTCAGACCTTTCGGGACTTTATGTTGCCTGTCCCAGGAGTCATCCCCCTGCTCTGGGAGTTAGTAGTTTAATGACGGCCTAGGAGGATTCATTCATCCAGACCACCCACAGTTCTTGGATATGTGTCCATACCAACCACACCGCCAGCATTTTCTGTCTTCTTTCGGGTCCTTTCACAAAGGGTTCTCGCCCCTCTGGTGTTGGGGTGAGTCTTTCTTGAGCCAGCTTTGTGAGTGCCATTTGCATGGCTGACCGGGGTGCTAGGGCCTCCTACTTGAGGTACGCAGTCTCAAATTTCTGGGTGAACGCCGCTTTTGTGTCTGCTTCTTCTTGTTCCCCTGCAATCGCATCCACCATTGCATCGTGAAAGAAAAGGGTGGGTTGCGCTTTTATTTTTTAATTGCCTTCAGGCCAATGATGAATTGATCCCTTAGTATGTGGTCTAAATCTGTAGTATTCGCACAGCCTCAAAATTCCCTCTTTTCCAGGCACATCCACAGGTTCTGCATGGTTTCCGCATATGGCAAGCATTGGTCTTCAAAGCATTCATAGCCAGCTCCACCACCAGCTGGGCTGGGACCTGGTACAGGTGCCCCGCAATCTCCAGTCTCTCCTTCCATTCTGCTAGTGGGATGTTGAAGCCATTGAATTTCGGTATTAGAGCTAAGGTCGATCTTAACTAAGCAATATTGTAGCCTAAATCTCTTTCTGCACCTGCTGCCTAGGACATATCCTGCTGACTATGCCAAATGTAGGTAGGGGGCAGCGTGGTTCAGAGTGAGTAATTCACGCAGGCTGGTGCAATAAAATATATATTGAAGAAAAGCAACAACAGTTCACAACAAGCCTGGTGGGAATGCCACCCAGCTGGGCACACTCAAAGTTCAGTAGCGTGAAAGGAGTAGATTCCAGACAGATATACAGCATCTGTTGAGAGGGGACTGAATGTGGCCTGGCTGCTTGGTCCAAAATGAGAGAATGTCCAGCAAGCATGAAGCCCTATGCTTACCCTCCTCATCAGGAACCTTTCCCTAGCACTTACTGTCCCTCACAGACAGGGTACCTGTCCCCACTCTGTCCACTCGCCAAATTGCACCAAAACTTAACTTAAATAGGCTCTCACTGACCCAAGATGGTTGCTGGAGTCACATGGGGCAGCAGCATCCAATGGAATAGCTTCCAAAGTGATTCAGGAAACCATACAGGAACCTGTTCCTGCTGACTTCCTCTCCAGCAACAGGGCTGCCACGGAAGAGCGCCACCTGCCGTGGAGAAAATAGACTGCACCTACATGCTCCTGGAACAATGATGGTCCTTACAAGATATAGATATTAGGCTCCATGAGAGGGCCCTTCTATTCCTTCTGTATTGAACTGTATTGTAATGGCACTGTCCCATTTTATACTGAAAAGTGCTGCACAAACTATTGGTGTTATATAAATCCTGTATAATAATAACAATAATAATATAGATGAGTTGCATCTTATGACATAACCAAGGGATCATGTGTTATATTTTTACTGTGGACATCCTGTAGTATAGAAGATGATCAGAGACGGCAGACATGCTATAGGAGATGATCAGACACTGTGGATATAATACATCTGTAGTTGGAGACTGGGGACATGCTGAAATTTAATAGGAAGCCAGCCTGATGAAAATGTTTCCAGTTTCTGGCAGTGCAGGTACTGCAGTATGGTGCAAAAGTTCTGTAAGGGTGTGTATTGTATGTATCTAGGTGTTATAGAGAGCATTAGACATGTGCAATTAGTTTTAGTTTCAAATAATTTTTTTAACGAATTTAGAAAAATTTGTTAATTTGGAAATATCTGAATTTCTGAATTTTAAAATTTCCGAATTTTTCCGAATATTCGGAAATTCAAAATCCACAAATTCGGAAATTTGGAAATCCAAAAATAAGAATAAAAATCCGAAAATTCAAAGACACGAAAATCTGAAATAATAACTAACTAAGAATGACTATTACATTATAGGTATTGGAATTTCCTTTCAAATTTGGCTGTTAGTAAATGTAACAAATTATCATAACGAATGCCGTATCTAAACGAATGGAACATAACAAATAATATTAATAAATAACAATAATAATAATAATAAAAACATATTATTATTAATATTATTATTAATTTGTTCTGTTCCATATGTTTAGATGCAGCATTCTTTATTTCGGATAATTTGTAACTTCAGATAAAGCGTATTTGTTACGTTTACTAACAGCCAAATTTGAAAGGAAATTCCAATACCTATAAATTTAATAGTTAGTTATTATTAGTTAGTAAGTAATTTTTTAGAATTTTGGGATTTTCGTTCTTTTGAAGCATGTTTTTTGTCCTCTTCATTAGCACAGAGCCCAAGGCACAAAAAGCAGGCATTCCAAGGAATTTCCTACATCAGCAATCACATGAGAGATACAGTTCAAGAAACACTTCTTCTCATATTGTCATGCACTGATCAAGTCTAAATAAGTGTATAGCCAGCTATTATAGTAGGGTACATTGTGAGTTTCCCATATGTATTGCAAGTGATAGAATTAGGTGTTTTGTAATTTGTTTAAAATTATTGCCCATTTCTTTTTGACTACCCCCCCCCCCCCAGTTTATTATACATGGACAAAGTGCTTACTGTTTCATTTGTTTGTTGTATTAGGTGCACACACCTGTAAGATCTTAATTTGCCTTAAGCGAGTCTGGTGCATTTTGATGCACCTTTAGGCACAGTTCGCACTTATACAAAAAGGGGGGTAGAAGGGAGGACATTACCTTCTGAAAGAATTCTTCAACGAGGAGCTGCTGTTGTAACTATAAACTTTAATTAGTTAACCGCAATAAATAACTTTACAAAAACCATTAGAGAAAAAACACACCTTCCTCCACCACATTGATTAAAAATTGGACTAGTCTAAACTATGAACACGGGTGGCCACCAGATCAGCCATACACATCACAACCTCTCTCATGACTCATCCATCCAATGTCAATCTCAGGTCATATGGCAATATAAACTATAAAGGACTCCTTCATAATAGAAATAAGTAGAGCTGGCCAAATGATTTGAGAAGAGGATTTGCACGCTCAGTCACTGTTAGTACTCCAAATGTGAGAGCAGGGACATGAAGATGCTATTCATAAACATTTAGCCATTTCAGACACGCATTTGCATGGTCAAGCACTAAATAGGTTCAGGAAGGAAACGTCAGCCAATAACCTACTGTTCGCTGAGAGTCACCACCCCAAGTCACTGATCCAGGGGATCCCAGTAGGGCAGTTCCTGCGAATTAGAAGGAACTGCTCTGGTGAGGATGATTTTCAGGCACGTGAACTGTATGACAAATTCCGTGAAAGAGGATACCCCCATGGGTGCATACGGAGAGCCAAAAAGAGAGCAATCCAGACTGACAGGAAGGATCTCCTACGAAAGAAGGGACCGGTGAACAAAAAGATCTCATCAGAAGCCCCAATTCAAATTATTACAAAATATGGGGCACAGTGGGCACAAGTCAAAAACATACTGAGCCATCACTGGCATATTCTTTCAGAGGCCCCAATCTTGGGTAACTTTGTTGGCGACCGCCCCCTTCTTACTGCAAGGAGATCCCGTAATCTCAAGGATAGCTTGGTTCACTCTGAGTATCAAAGATCATCTAAACCCAGTTGGTTGACAGAACTACCACTGCTAAAAGGCATGTTTGCCTGTTGTAGGTGTCCAATTTGTAAATTTGTTGATAGGATGGGTGTGTTCACCAACTCTGATGGCACCAAGAATTTTAAAATCACAAACTTTATAAACTGTTCCACTACACGTGTCATATACATGTTGTCCTGCCCATGCAGGAAAATCTACGTGGGCAAGACCAAAAGACAACTTAGGATCAGAGTTGGTGAGCACATCCAAACTATCATCAAAAAAGATGATGAACGACCGCTATCCTTACACTTCCTCAGACACCATGGAGGCAAACCCGATGGCCTCACCTGTAAGGGGATCTATAGGTTAAATTTGCCACTCCGGAGAGGTGACTTCGATAAGATCCTTTACCAAAAGGAAAAAATGTGGATATTTAACCTCAACAGTAGGCAGCCGATGGGACTTAACAACAAGTGTAACCTATCTGTATTTCTGGAGTCATAGTCATAACCTTTAGCATACCCACAGTTGTGCAGTGGTATAGGTATTCCCTGGAACCTGTTGCTAAATTCAGTGCTACCAGATGTTCCAGATCTTGGTCATAAGGGACACTGCTTTCCCTGGATCATGTTCAAATAACCTATATTCGATGTCAATATCCATTCTTTGATTTCCTTCTAAATCCGAAATAAGTCCCTAGTTATTATCCATCTATATATAATCTTTCCTCTACTCTTCCTCTCTCCTCCTATCTCTAATCTGAGTAAAATGATCCTATGATTGAGAACGAGTTGTTGCATTTAATTTAGCATCAATCCCTGTATCCAAAATATGTGACTGGAATAGTCACGGGTATCCATATGTACATGTTTCTGAATCGTTAATGAGATAAATGATTTTGATAATCTGTTATTATTTTTTATTTAATGTATATATTCTTTTCATTATTTTTCTAATTAAAAAAAAAAAAAAACATTATTTAGTCCCCCCCGTATGTCCTATTGAATTTGTAGTTTTGATTGATTGTTTGAGCCAGTGCTGCTCCCTTGCACCGCGGATCGTCCACTTGCTATGTCTGTGTAAACAATTTAAAGTGAATTGGCAAGACTGTTGGTATGAATGATCCAATTAAGCCACAGGTGATCAGATGCGATCACCTGCTACGGAGGGTATATATGGACTCATATCTGACTTACTGCGTATGCTCCGAAGAAGCTTGTAATCAAGCGAAACATGTAAGCAATTTGTCACTACACTTGCTGTAGTTTGAACGTGGATGTTCCACCTCCACGGCCAAGCATCTGACCATGCTCAACATGACCAATAACTCCATCCTTGGATAGTGCCTAGCTGACACGGCACCAACACCGCTCTATGCTAAATCACATATCTGTCATTAGCCAAATAAACGGATTGTCCGCAAATCGGCTGCTCCGAACAGATCTACACCAACGCACGCTAATATCTTCCTGCTGGATCTGACTACAGTTGTCCCAGGACTTGGAATTGCTCTCTCCACAAAGCAATTGTCTCTGCATTTGCGGATGCCAAACTGAAGGGCTGTTCGGCTGAAGAAAACACCAGGCGGTGAGCTGCAATATTCCATTTGCATTTACCTCTATCCCCCTTTCTCAATAGGGGGATATCTGTTCTAAATGCCAAATGCCTGTTTTCTTTAATTGCCGTATCCAAATCTAACATGATTGGGACCTATTTAGTGCTTGACCATGCAAATGCGTTTCTGAAATGGCTAGATGTGTATGAATAGCATCTTTATGTCCCTGCTCTCACATTTGGAGTACTAACAGTGGCTGAGCGAGGAAATCCTCTTCTCAAATAATTTGGCCAGCTCTACTTATTTTGATTATGAAGGAGTCCATTATAGTTTATATTGCCATTTGACCTGAGATTGACATTGGATGGATGAGTCATGAGAGTGGTTGTGATGTGTATGGCTGATCTGGTGGCAACCTGTGTTCATAGTTTAGACTAGTCCTATTTTTAATCAATGTGGTGAAGGAAGGTGTGTTTTTTTTTCTCTAATGGTTTTTGTAAAGTTATTTATTGCGGTTAACTAATTAAAGTTTATAGTTACAACAGCAGCTCCTCGTTGAAGAATTATTTCGGGAGGTAATGTCCTCCCTTCTCCCCCCCCCCCTTTTTTTATATGCCTATCTAATTCAGAGGAACTACCACTGGGATAATTTTGTCACCACAGAGATTTCCCAGTGTCTGTTGCAGTTGTTACATGGATAGAGAAATAAAGCATAAATTATGTGCATCTCTTCATTGTAACAAGGTATAGTGGATGAGCTTGCTATATACCTCCCTTTTGTTTTGTACAGTTCACACTTATGCAGGTACAATCGTGCTGTTTGTGCATTTTTGCGTGTTTTAGAGCTTCACATTTAAAACAGTCATTCATTTCAGCAGACTGACCTATGAACACCAAAGAAGTACAAGTAAATTCTGTCGCTCTGATCTGGAGAAAAACTTCCAGAGTGTTGATCTTCTGGGACCTTTATACTGTAGCATTCACAGGTTTTTCTTGCTTTCCTCCTACTCTCCTCTGTAATGATGTGGAGGTCAGTAGGTGGTACAAATTTTTTTTTTTTTACCATTGTTTTATTGTGTAGCAACAGGGGCGCTTTAACAGGGCTAACTACTGGGTAATATTTTAATTTTGTATCGTTAATGTCTTCTACTAGTGTGCATATTGCTAGCAATCTATAGGATGATTTAGGCTGGTTTCACACTGGGGCGGTGGGTGCGGTGGCGGTATAGCACCGCTATTTTTAGCAGTGCTATATTGTCAGAATTGCGGCGGTATTCGGCCGCTAGCGGCCGAAAAAGGGTTAATACCACGGCAATGCGCATCTGCAGTATTACCGCGGTTTCCCATTGCTTTCAATGGGAAGGAGCGGTGTAGGAGCGGTAAACACACCGCTCCTCTCACCGCTCCAAAGATGCGGCTAGCAGGACTTTTTTTCACGTCCTGCTAGCACACCGCTCCAGTGTGAAAGCCCTCGGGGTTTCACACTGGAGAAACAGCAGCTGCTGTTTAGGGTCGGTTTGCAGGCACTATTTTTAGCGCAATAGCGCCTGCAAACCGACCCAGTGTGAAAGGGGCCTTAGTGGTTCTTTTTGGGTTTGTTTACTGCACCATGTTTAGGCATATTTGTCTAAGTTAAATGATTTAAATTACAATTGATGTCTGGGATCTATGAGTGTTCTAATAAGGTTTCTTCAATTTAAAAGAGATCTGTCATGAGGGGATCATGGGGGGTGCTAAGAAGAATTTCCTTAAAATAGATGACTACTTAACAACCAGCAGCTGAACACTCAGGAATATGTATTGTACAACACAGCTTATAGAGTTTATTGGTCAGGGATTATGTAACCAGGGCTGGTGCTACCACTAGGCAAACTAGGCAACCGCCTGGGGCGCACTGCTGCCCAGGGCGCCCGACCACTGGTGTTCCTACTCTCTTCTCTATGCAGCAAGCAACTAAGTCTCAGCATCAGCAGGCAGCCGCTGCTCCATTCGCACATAGTGTCAGAAGCGCAGTGGCGGCGGAGGACTGTGTCTGTGTCCCGAACTCCCAAATGAATGGAAGCAAGCAAACATTTGCTAATGGGCACTGGTAGGCTGCATTTGATGGGCGCTGGTGAGGCTGCATTGATGGGCGCTGGTGGGCTGCATTTGATGGGCACTTCATTAAAAAGGTGGGGTATACATGGGCAGGGCAAAGAGGGTGGGGTCAGGAGTGGAGCCAAGGAGGGTGGCCGGCAAAATGAGATTTCGTCTAGGGTGTCAAAAATCCTTGCACCAGCCCTGTATGTAACATGTGCTACAGATTACAGGGAGCATTGAATTGTCCTCTTACATTGCTAGTGACTAGAGAAGTATCCCTTACAGGAGTGCCCAGTGCTGAATTGGCAGCTTATATTGCTGGCCAGTGGAGAATTGTCCCTTATTTAGCTGGTCCTGGTGAAGTGACCCCTTACGTCGTGCTCAGTGGTAAAGTGTTTCCTTGCATTGGTGGTCAATAGCAAAGTGCTTGTTTGCAATGGTGTATAGTGGTAATTGAGTAAGTGCCTCCTTGTGTTGGTGGTCATTGTGAACGTGCCCCCCCTTGCACTGGGGGTCTGTGGGAACTAAGTAGGTCATTGATATCAGTAGTGATTTACATGAGAGAGAAAAGGCCCCACATAATGTGCCACTGGATGTGGCTGTCTCTCTGAGTGAAACCAATGTAAGACTTATATAGGCACTGCTGGGCAGGAAATCATCACATAATTGTTTTTTCTTTTTTTTTTTTACAGGTGGATTTGGTACGCACCTTCACATTTAGAAACTCCAAGCAAACTTATACTGGAATCCCGATAATTGCAGCCAATATGGATACTGTAGGAACATTTGAGATGGCCAGAACACTGAGCAAGGTCAGCATTTGTCATCTGTTTCTAAAGACTAAAAATGGCTATGCGTATGTTTCAGTTATTTAGCCAGCTCAAGTAACCCTAATGTTTATCTAACACTTTACTTATACCAGCAGTATATTTTACGGGCCTTGCAAACAACCTCTAGACCGTGGAAGGGTTACTGAATTTTCTATTGTTTTTGACTCCACACTAGGAACAACATAGAAAATCTATCAATCAAAATTTGAATTGTGTTATTTAAATTAGTTGACCATAAGTTGTGATGCATATAGGCAATACAGGAAAGCCAGATAATTAAAAATAAACTCACCTCTATAAATACTCACCAATCATTCTGTAAGTGTGGACGGTGAGTGTTCTAGAAAGATCTGTAATCACATGAACATTGGATGACTGATCAGGGGGATTGCAACTGTTAACACCTATGACTGAGCAGTCTGCTGATATCAATAACCCAGAATGCTTTGCAGAGTCCACATTACCAATCTTCCCTGCCATTCCAGCTGCTTACCTACTCAAACCAGACAGCTGCAGATTGTGCATTCTCTGGCTAATGTCCTCTTTACAATATTTTCAGTCTTGAAAAACAAAAGTATTTTTTTCTGGAAATAAAAATCCAGCTTTGTTTGATGTCTTCCTGTCCCTTAACCACCTCAATGCTGGGCACTTTCACCCCCTTCCTTCCCAGACCAATTTTCAGCTTTCCGTGCTCTTGCACTTTGAATGACAATTAGTCATTACTAGTCATGCTACGATTTACCCAAATGAAATTTTTATCATCTTGTTCACACAAATAGAGATTTCTTTTGGTGGTGTTTATTCACCACTGGGTTTTTTTATTTTTTACAATCTAAGCAAAAAAAGAGCAAAAGTTTGAAAAAAATATATATATTTTCTACTTTCTTTTTTAAAAGAAATCAAATTTCGTCATAAATTTAGGCCAGAATGTATTCTGCTTCATGTCTTTGGTAAAAAAAAAAAAATCCTTATACCGTATATACTCGAGTATAAGCCGAGTTTTTAAGCACAATTTTTTGTGCTGAAAATGCCCCCCTCGGCTTATACTCGAGTCACCTTTTTGCGCCTGATCTCCCGGACTTTGGGGAGCCGGTAACTTGGCACACATGTAGCCCCACTCTTCCTCTACAAGTGTGCAAAGTTTCTTGTCCAGGGGACCTACGGTCGGGGAGCACCGATTTTTCAAGACCGGGCAACCCTTCCATAGACTCCCATGTTAAACGGTAATTTCTCTGGTAACTTTGGGGACCCGGTACTGGCCGGTCGTAGGTCCTCTGGACCCCAAACTTCGCACACATGTAGCCCCAGCTTTCTCTACAAGTTTGCAAAGTTTCTTGTCCGGGGGACCTATGGCCGGGGAGCACCGATTTTTCAAAGCCAGGCACCCCTTCCATAGACTCCCATGTTTAAACGTCAGTCTAGTCATGGACACAGTGAGGCATGGGGCACAGTGAGGCAAAGTGATGCACACCCTAGGCTTATACTCGAGTCAATAAGTTTTCCCAGTTTTTGTGGTAAAATTAGGTGCCTCGGCTTATATTCGGGTTGGCTTATACTCGAGTATATACGGTAAGTGTATGATAATTGGTTTGTGTGAAAGATATAGGGGCTGCAGGCTATGCTACGTATCACAGAAAATTGATCAGTTCCGACTGCCTATCTCAATTCTTGAGGCCCTAAAATGTCAGGACAGTACAAATACCCCCCAAATGACCCCATTTTGTAAAGATGACAGTCCAATGTATTTAGTAAGAGGCATAGTGAGTTTTTTGAAGTTGCAATTTTTTGCCCACAATTTTTTTTGACAAAATTGTCATATTAACAAGTTATTTCTCACACATGACAAATGGTAAACTTGCAATTACATCCTAAAATATATTCTGCTACTCCTCCTGAGTATCGCGATACCACATGTGTGAGACTTTTCCACAGTCTGGCCATATACAGAGGCCCAACATGCAGGGGGCACCGTCAGGTGTTCTAGGAGCATAAATTACACATTTTGTTTCCTGACTACCTATTAAATTTTTGAAGGCCCTGGAACACCAAGACAGTGGAGTTACCCACAAAATACCGCATTTTGGAAAGAAAACACCCCAATGTATATTCTATGAGGCATAATGAGTCTTTTGAACTTGTCTTTTTATTCCACAAGTTTTTGGAAAATGTGGAAAGAAAATGAAATTTTTTTTTTTTTTTTTTTTTTTTACACAAAGTTGTCAATTTAGAAGATATATCTAACACATAGCAAAAAAATACACTACGAAATACATTCTGCTACTCCTGAGTATGGCGATACCACATGTGTGAAGCCTCGTACACACGAACGAGTTTCTCGGCAAAAACCAGCAAGAAACTTGCTGGCAGAGATTTCTTGCCGAGAAATTCGTTCGTGTGTATGGTTTCTCGTCAAGAAAAGCGACAAGAATCTCGACGAGAAAATAGAGAACCTGCTCTCTATTTTCTCATCGAGATTCTCGTCAGCCTGTTTCTCGACGAGAAAAGTGAGTGTGTGTACACTTACCTGTCCTCCGGGAAGCCCGCGCATGTTCGAAATTAATTCGATGCATGCGCGGTAGCTTCCTAGGCATACGTAGGGTATACCAAGATGGCGGCGACGGCATCGAATGTGACGAGCGCATGCTCGTCGTAGTCGATGACGTCACCGCGTACGCTCCATTCAAAGAACCGCGGGTTCTTTGAATCGAGCGTCTGTACACTCGGCCGGGACAAGTTTCTTGTCCAAGAATCTCGTCGAAAAAAACGACATGTTTTTTTCGACGAGAATCTCGGCCGTGTGTACGAGGCCTTAGACTTTTCCACAGCTTGGCCACATACAGAGGCCCAACATGCAGGGAGCACCATCAGACATTCTAAAGGCACACATTTCATTTCCTGACTACCTATCACATTTTTGAAGGCTCCTGAGCCTCGTTGTTAGGATTCTGTCCTCCTCAGTTTCCATTTCAGAGCCACTGCTTTCTACTGACTCATACTCACTATCCGAGGCTGACGGAGAGAGTTCCCCGTTACTCTCGTCCGACATACTCTGGAGTATATGGAAAGCCTTCTCGCTGCTATATAATTTTTTAGCCATGTTGACAGACTACTGGGACAGATTTGACAGATGTGTAAGATGTGTGACAGATGTTGATCACTGGGACAGATGTGGGAGATGATCAGGGACAGATGTGTGCAGATATGCACTGGGACAGATGTGGCAGATGATCACAGACAGATGTTTGCAGATGTGCACTGGAACAGATGTGGCAGATGTTCACTGGGACAGATGTGGCGGATGTTCACTGGGACAGATGTGGCAGATGATCATAGACAGATGTGCGCAGATGATCGGGGAATAGATGTGGCAGATGATCATGGACAGATTTGACAGATGTGGCAGATGTTCACTGGGACAAATGGGGCAGATGATTACAGACAGATGTGCGCCAGATATGCACAGATGATCACGGACAGATGATCACGGACAGATGTGATATCAGATCACACAGCCTGTCGTGCTGTGTAAGTCCTCTGTGGCTGTTTGTAAATACACAAGCCCCAGCAGGTGGATTGCACAGTGCCACAGCTTGGAATTAACCTTTTTTATCAATGATTAATCCGCGCTATCAGGATCTGTGCAAGTCCATTCATAAATGTAAAAGATCATGCAGCCTAAAGTGCCATATGAGCTTTGTGTGGCTGCTTGTAAGCAAACATAGCCACGGCAGGTGGGTTACATAGCACTGCAGGACAAAGTTACCTTATGCCTGAATGAACAGGCAGTGGTGCTGAGCCATACGTGGCACTAGTGGGCGGAGATGAAGACAAGCTGCTTTGAATATTTTGGGGCCTTTAGCCAATTCCCAGGTTGGGGGCCTGGCAGGAAGCTAAAGAAGCCTTTAAATAGACAGGGGCCATGCCAGCAGGGGAGTTTGAGTGGAAGGTGGGGAAGCAGTGCTGAGGAAGGATGTCGGTGGCCCTTAAGGGACCCCTGCCAAGGAGGGGTTTTACCTTGGGCTAGGAGCTCAGGAAATCTGGCCTGGAAGGATCCTACCACAGGAGGAAAGGAAGGAGAGGCAGCAGGAAGGAGCAAGCAGAGACAGTGAGCAGATCAGCATGGTGCAGGGACAAGACAAGGGGAAAGACTGTCAGCTGTAACCAAGTGTGTGCCAAGTCTTCATCTAAACTTGCCCTGGGAGATCTCCCTGTGTGTGTGCCAGTCAGTCAGGACTGGGGTAAAACATCCGTCGGGAGGACTAGAAGGAAGAGCAGCCAGGCGTGACTGGTGGCAGTGAGGTGGGTTAGCATTCTGCAGGGAAATGGAGCCGGGATCAGTCGCCACAGGAACGCAGAAGGAGAGATTTTATGCTGTTCACTTCATCTGTTTTGTCAAGAGAATGAGAGTTTTCTGCCTGTAATGGTAAGGTGACCAGATTCTTTAAATGAAATCCGGGGACATATTTATTATTTACTAGTAATGGCGGAAATCAGCGACTCTCTGCCCATCGCAGCTGCCGCCCGCCTCACCGCCTGTCAAGTCTTACTCTCCGGGCCCCGGCTACTACTGGGTGGGGAGCGGAGGAAGATCACTCCGCCAGGGAAGGCAAGGAGATAGACAGGCGGCTGGCCGGGACTTGAGCCAAGGCAGAAAATGCTAGCGGAACGGGCATGCAACCGAAACTGAAGAAATGGTCCCTCCGCTCCGACCAGCACGTGATCATCAGAAAGGGGCACAGATAATGAAAAAAATACACCCCCCCTTAAGCTAGTAGGAGCGGCGAAGCGTGGGGTGTGTAATTCAGATTTATTTTTTAACTCTGCACTGACTGTCTTTGAAATTGTCCCAGCCCCGTTCAAATCCAATGCGGGGACAAAACCGGGGACAGACTTGGTCCAGGGACAGTGTCCTCAATCCGGGGACTGTCCCCAGAAACCGGGGATGTCTGGTCACCCTATGTAATGGGCCTTTGCATAACTAGCAATATACTGCTAGTCTAATCAGGAGTGAGCAGCAGGTGCTGTACATAGGAAACCAAGTTTATGCAGGTGGAAGTAAGAAGAGGACATTTTTGTAAATAGGGAGGAAGTTGTCCTGGTTCAGTGTTTTTAACTTTTTCAAGTTGGGCATCCCAGAATTCCCTACCCCATCCAAGTTATCATCCCCTGATAAAAACAACAAAAACAAGCCAAGGGCTGTTTTCTGAGTTGAAGTGAATGAAGGAAATGCTATGCAGTGGGGAACCCTAATTTCAGCGACTTTTATGGGGGGTAGTGCTACACTTGCTCTAGTAAATTCTGTAAAATACAGCCCTGAGATTCAGGTGGCTGGATTCTTGTATGCTATTTACTTTTCATTGCAACAGTTCACATGTTTTAGCATATTTGACTTCTTGATGTTTAACTCTCAACAGGGTGTACTCTCTATTAGTTACTAACTTTTCCCCATTTGTCTTTTAGAATACACTGTTTACTGCAATTCACAAGCATTATTCTTTAGAAGACTGGAAGAAATTTGCCTCCACTTACCCAGAATGTCTTGAGGTAAAATTACACTCATGATCAATGTATGCTGTATATGTTTAAAGAAAATAATGTGTGATAAAAGTCAACAGGGGTCATACAAAATTGTCCCCTTCCTAATACAGTTTAGAAAAAAGAAATTCTCGTTCCAGTTGTGCAAAAGGTTTTACTAAGCAGTGAACTTTTCCAATACCTACAGATAAAACACTTCATTCAGTCTCACATACGATACCCGAAGGACCCAGAATGCTCACATCCTTTGAATCCAAATGTACTTCAGACCCTCATGCCCTTGGTCTGATTCCCTTTCTCTATACACAGTTCCCTTACACGATGCCCTTTTCGCAGCAACCACCTGCCTACACAAAAAATGGACATCAGATTTAGGTATAGAGTTGGATACTGCCGATTGAACCCAAATCTGGGAAACCACTAAATCTTGCTCCACCAATGTCTTGGCAGTGGAGAAAGTCCTAACCAAATGGTACCTGGTTCCCTCTAGAGTGGCTCGCCATAATCCAAATTGCACATCACACAGTTTTTGAAATTGTGGACAGATTTGCACATTTCTTCATATTTGTAATACATGTCCTGTAGTAAAACACGTCTGGTCAGCCGTATTACAGGTGATTTCGGATGTCCCAGATGCCCCCATCCCCTTCGATTCCCAACATGCCCTTTTGAATCTTAAGCCCCCAGGCATACATAAAAACACTTTCAAATTAGTGCTACAGCTGCAAAACAAACAATTGTGAATTCTCGGCGGTCCCCTCATTGTCAACCACTAAAACTAAATCCAGGGTCCACACTGTCCTCATACACTAAAAAAAGTCAAGCAAAACTTAGAGTACAGAAATGTCAGACCATTTGGAGGCCATGGATCATTTCCTGCCTACATGGTTTGACCGAGGCCTCTTAAATTGTTGATGAAGCTGGTAGATCTGTCCACAATTGATAGATTATAGAATTACAATGACACTAGTCTTACCAACTTGCAGCTTCAAGCACCAAAGTGATAAACACTTACAAGTGCAGCACAATTTATATTGTATTTATTGTTTTTTAAAACATTAACATGCATTTTTAGAAGCATTCACTTTTATATGTGAACAATATTAGAGTTAGAAAAACACTGAAATGACTATGCTGTTACACTTTGAGTGACAAATGCACGGTCATGCAACGCTGTACCCAAATTAAATTTTTATAATTCTTTTCACACAAATAGAGCTTTCTTTTGGTAGTATTTAATTACCACTGGGTTGTTGTTTTTTGCTAAACAAGCGAAAAAAGACCAAAAATTTTGAAACTTTGTTATTAAATTTTGCGAACAGGTAATTTTTCTCCTTCACTGATGGGCACTGATGAGGCTGCACTGATGGGCACTGATGAGGCTGCACTGATGGGCACTGATGAGGCTGCACTGATGGTCACTGATGAGGTGGCACTGATGGGCACTGATGAGGCAGTACTGATGGGCACTGATGAGGCAGTACTGGTGGGCACTGATGAGGAGCCTGTGATGAGGCTCATTCATAGGCAGCACTGATGGGTACTGATAGGAGCATTGATGGGCAATGATAGGCAACACTGAAGGGCACTGATAAGTGGCACTAATGGGCACTGGAAGGCGGCACTGGTAGGTGGCACTGATGGACACTGATAGGTGGTATTGATGGGCACTGATAGGCAGCACTGATAGGTGACACTGATGAGGAGGCACTGATGAGCACTGATTGTCAGCATTGCTGGGCGCTGATAGGCACTGTTGGGACTGCACTGATAATCAGGACACTGATTATCAATGCCCTGATTATCAGTGTAGATGTCCCTTTAACACAAGCCTGCTCTCTTCTCCCCTCCTCATGCTGTCAGCATGAGGAAAGGAATGCTGATAACTGGTTTGTGTTTACATCGTGATCAGCTGTCATTGGACACAGCTGATCATGTCGTAAAGGGCCGCTGTGATTGGCCCTTTACACCGATCTGTAATCAGTTGAGTCCGAAGGACTCAGCGATCACAGAGTGCGCCGCCGCCTGCCGCACGTGGGCAGTGCGATCACGGGGGGAAACCATATTACGCCCTCCGGGCAAAGTAAGCCTGCACTGCTAATATTGCATGGACGGGAAGTGGTAAAGAATAAGTTCATCTTTAAAAAAAAAATGCACCAGTCTTTGCAGGTAAAAATGTGCATTTATTTTATTTTCTTACAATTAAGGCTTTAGAGCAGGTGTCTCCAAACTTTCTAAACAAAGGGCAAGTTAATTGTCCTTAAGTCTTTAGGGGGGCCGGACTGTGGCCAGTGGGAGTAGAACATTTCTCTGGCGTCAGTGGGAATAAAAAATGCCATATCTTTGGCATTAGGGGGAGGAATAGTGCCCCATTGTTGGTGTCAGTAGGAGAAATGGTGCCCCATTGTTGGTGTCAGTAGGAGAAATGGTGCCCCATTGTTGGTGTCAGTAGATTAAATTGTGCTTCATTGTTGGTGTCAGTTGTAGGACTTATGTCCCATTTTTGGTGTCAGTGGTCAGAATAGTGTCTCATATCAGTGGGATGAATAGTGCCCCAAGGACCAGATAAAGGCAAGCAAAGGGCCACATCTGGCCCCAGGGCCGCAGTTTCGATACCACTGCTTTAGAGCATGCTGAAGAGGTGCTCTACGTTTTTATTAATACGGGTGTAACATGTTACAAAAGTGAAATTTATAAGATCTGTGCAGCTGATGGTTATGCTAAAAACAGGGTATAAAATAAATAGTGAGTAAGAAGCTCTTAGACCACAGTTCTGTTGGTGTTTCCAGTGTCTGATCGGAAGTCATTAGTATCAGATGAATGCTACTTCACAGTTTATTTTTTGTATTATTTTAATGGAATTTCTGAATGCTGCTAAAAAAAGCAATTTATTTACTTTTTCTTAACAGACAGACAGTTTCCTGCTTTAGTCATAATTCTGCTTGTCACTATTTCTTCTCTAGGACAGAGTAAAGTATTTTAGGATGTATTCCAGTGTATATAGCATGTGTAAGCTCCGATGCGTGGTATATAATTATCTGATATGAGCAAACAGCTTCATATGAAACTGGTCTTTTGACCCAGGCTTGTAATACGCCAGCATGACTGATGTATTGTACAACATTTCATACACACACCACTCAACAGCACTTCTTCCATATAAACCTATAACATTAAGGCCCCTTTCACACTGGAGCGTGGAGGTGCGCTGGCGGTATAGCGGCGCTATTTTTAGCGCCGCTACATCGTCGGATTTGCCGCGATATTCGGCCGCTAGCGGTGCGGTTTTAACCCCCGCTAGCGGCCGAGAAAGGGTTAAAACCGCCCACAAACCGCTACGACAGCAGCGGTTTGCGAGCCGCGGTGTCCCATTGATTTCAATGGGAAGGAGCGGTAAAGGAGCGGTATACACACCGCTCCTTCACCGCTCCAAAGATGCTGCTTGCAGGAGATTTTTTTTCCACCCGCCAGCGCATCGCCTCGGTGGGAAAGCCCTCGGGCTTTCACATTGAGAATGCTGGGGCAGGATTATTTCAGGCGTTATTTATGCGCTATTTTTAGCGCTAAAACGCCTGAAATACGCCTCAGTGTGAAAGGGGCCTAAAAGAGGCGTTCCCTCTTCCCCTCGCTTTGAAATGCTGGTTGTTTTAACTAGATATTATTGTAGTTATATTTCCAGGGTTGTTTGTTTACCTTACAGTGTAATGATGGGCTTAAGTGCTGTGGTTTCAGTTTGTCATGTCATGGCCAAATAATTCCTCTATATCCATGTATTACTGGAGGTAGCCTGTCCTTATTCACCAGAGGGACAGACATCTTCTTGTTCCAGGTCACACAACGTTCAATCCATGCCTTGCCATTTCCTTGTGTTACATCACAAATGTGGGAGTGCTATTGTGATGAAAACACATCTCTCTCAGCATGGTGAGCTTTTTTGTTAATTGCTCTGTCTGTGTCAGATCTAATTATTGTGTAGTTCTCACCTGCAGCACCCTAAACTGAGAGACCCACGGATTGTGGGCTGTGTAGTTTCTTCACAGGAAATGTCAGTTCTTAGACTACAGACAGAGGTCATGCATTAACTTTTACAGTGCAATGCCACATTCCTCATATTTGAACAGAAACAGGTTGTGCGTACAAGGCAACAAATGGCATCATGAAACGACATGATCAATGCACATCTTATGCAGGTGAAAAATTAGGAAGGTTAGGAAGATTTATAATGCCTTTAAATATTTATACAGACAGATGAATAAGTATATTTAGTAGTGTGAATACTACAAATGTTCCATACCATTCATAGCTACTTGACCTCCAGAAGATTTACACCCCCCCCCCCCCCCTTCATGACCAATTTATTTTATGTGATACGGCACTGTGTTACTTTAACTGACAATTGTATAGTCGTGCGACACTGTACCCAAATATTTATGTCCTTTTTTTTCCACAAATAGAGCTTTCTTTTGGTGGTATTTGATCACCTCTGAGTTTTTTTTTATGTTTTGCGCTATAAACAAAAGAAGGTTGACAATTTTGAAAAAAAAAACTTTTGGCACTTTTTGGGAACCAGTGACACAAATACACTGATCAGTGCTAAAAATATGCACTGTCACTGTACTAATGACACTGGCTGGGAAGGGGTTAAACATCTAGGGTGATCAAAGGGTTAAATGTGTGCCTAGCCAGTGTTTATGTGTACACAGTGAGGTGCTTTTGCTAGGGGAAGAAATCTATTAAATTCCCTGGTTTGTAGGGACAGAGCTCTGCCGATATTAAACCCAAAACAAAAAGTGTAATACACCGCAGCTTACCAATCCTAGGCTCAGCTCTGAGGAAGGGGGTGCGCCCCCGAAACACGTTAGCTGTACCCCGTGTTCTGTGCATGTCCATGCACGGTGTTTATGGCCTTTTGTCAGTTGCATTTTGTGAGTACCCACTTTTATACAAAAAATTCTTATTATTAAATTATCTCTGGTAATGCACTAGGTGTGCGTGCCTTCCATTTCTGTTTTTCTTATAATAAGGCTTACCGTAGGTAAAATAAATATCTCCGAAACCTGTACGGTTTAGGAGATATTCACTTTGCATGCAGCCGCTGACGTCAGCGGCGAATGCGCTGTGAATGCCCGGGAGTGACATCATCGCGCCTCCAGCCACTAAAAGCTCCAGAGCCGCGAACCTGGAAAAAACACAGAGGGCAAAATGTCAGCTCCCTCTGCGTGGACCGGGCTGCGATACGTGGACCTCATTCTAAGGTAAGTATTTCATAATGAGCTAGTATGCGGTGCATACTAGCTCATTATGCGTTTGCCTTCACAGGTTTTTTTTTCCTTCTTTTGTTTTGCTTTTGACATGTGCGGGTATACAACCGCTTTAAGAGATAAAAGCTGATCATCGTAAGCTCCTCTGTCAGTGGTAAATGGTTTGTCTCAACCCTCTAACTACTACATTTGTAGGAGAGCTTGTTCAGTTGGAAAACAACAGACTTGCTGGCCAGATCAGCAGATGAAAATAAAGGAAAGAAAGCCTGCACCCATAATTTCTAAGGATTGGTAAGCTGCAATATAATAAATGTTTGCTTTTGGGTATTATACTGCTTTAAAACGTAATTGAAGCTTAAAGAAAAAGGGTGCCAGGGGTTTGTGATCCCATGGGGCCACTTTCTAATTTTTGTGGCGCTAACATTCTTTGTGAGACTAGCTTTATTTGTTGGGTGTAGTCTACTATTTTTTCTGTTCTCTTTCTCCTTTTGTTTACAATCTTAATGTGGTTCTCTTGCAGCACATAGCAGCCAGCTCTGGCAGTAGCCAAGCAGACCTGGACAAACTAAGCAGCATCCTGGAAGCCATTCCTCTTATCAGATACATTTGCCTGGATGTAGCAAATGGTTATTCAGAACACTTTGTAGAATTTGTGAAGACTGTCCATGCCAAATTTCCAAACCACACGATTATGGTAAGTTATTTAATCCCACTAACGCATGTATTTCTTGGACCTTCTCTACACAAAAGCCCACATTTGTATACTGAGGCCTGGATTCTGTGTTTTCTTTGATGTTGACTGAAACATTTGATAATCAGCTATGTTATGTGTAACTAATATTGTGGTAATAATTTTGGTTGACGTACTAAAGAAAATACTTATCAGGATCTAGATTAGAGTGTTGTTGGAAATGCGGTGGATTTGGAACAGAGACCAGTCATTATTGGTGTACCCCAAAGCTCTGTAATAGGTCCTGTTCTATTTAATCCCTTCCTAAGTGATATAACTAAAGGTTTGGTGGGTAGCGTATGTCTTTTTTGCTAATGACACAGAGACGTGACTGAAAAGTATCCTTTTAATATAAATCAATCAATCCATATGTCTAGGTGAAGGGAAGCGCAGACAATTCAATTAACCACTTCAGCCCCATAAGATTTGGCTGCCCAATGACCAAGCCATTTTTTGCGATTCGGCACTGCGTCGCTTTAACTGACAATTGCACGGTCGTGCGACGCTGTACCCAAACAAAATTGACGTCCTTTTTTTTCCACAAATAGAGCTTTCTTTTGCTGGTATTTGATCATCTCTGAAATTTTAATTTTTTGCGCTATAAACAAAAAAAGAGCGTCAATTTTGAAAAAAATACAATATTTTGTACATTTTGCTATAATAAATATCCCCATTTTTTTTTTTTTTTAAAGTCATTTTTTTCTCTGTTTAGGCCGATATGTATTCTTCTACATATTTTTGGTAATAAAAATCGCAATAAGCGTATATTGATTGGTTTGCGCAAAAGTTATAGCATCTACAAAATAGGGGATAGATTTATAGCATTTTGATTGTTATTATTTTTTTTACTAGTAATGGCGGCGATCTGCGATTTTTATCGGGACTGCGACATTATGGCGGACACCTCGGACACTTTTGACACATTTTTGGGGCCATTGGCATTTATACAGCGATCAGTAGTGATGAGCCGAACACCCCCGGGTTCGGTTCGCACCAGAACCCGCGAACGGACCGAAAGTTCGTACGAACATTAGAACCCTATTAAATACAATGGATGCGAACGTTCGAATTCTAAAGTGCTAATTATAACAACTATTATGCATGTTATTGTCCTAAAAAGGGTTTGGGAACCCGGGTTCTGCACCAGGGGACATGTATCAATGCAAAAAGAAGTTTTAAAAACGGTCGTTTTTCGGGAGCAGTCATTTTAATGATGCATAAAGTGAAAAAAAAAAGTCAAATATTCCTTTAAATATCGTACCTGGGGGGTGTCTAAAGTATGCCTGTGAAGTGCCACGTGTTTCCCGTGTTTAGAACTGTCCCTGCACAAAATGACACTTCTAAAGGAAAAAAAAAGCCATTTAAAACTTCTTGCGGCTTTAATGTAATGTTTGGTCCCGGTAATATGGATGAAAATCTTTAAGAAAAATGGCATAGCTACCCCATGACCCCCCCCCCCTACCCCAGCCCATTACCAGCCCCTTTGGGTCTTGTATGGATATTAAGGGGAACCCCGCACATAAAATAAAAAAGGCCCTATATACTCTGAACAGCCGTATACAGGCGGTGCATACAAGACAGGGACTGTAGGTTTGTTCTTATGTAGAATGTGTTTGTAATTTTGAACAGGTACATTGTTGAACTGTAGCTCCAGCCCAAAAATCTATTTTTAAACTTTTTGGGAAACATAGGTAAGGGTTATCACCCCTGTAACATTTGTTTTACTGTCTGTGCCCCTGTTCAGAACATTTCACCTCACTTTCCGTCCCAATGACAACTGTTTTTGAAATGTGGTGTTTTTCTTGAAACAAGGATTGCTGATAAAGCATCAGTACAGAGGAGACACCTTTCTCCCATATTTATTCTTACAGGAGAGAATTTTCCTTCCTAGGGGTAGATTTCCTCTCACTTCCTGTTGTCTTCTTTCGTTTGCAAGTAGGAGTCGTTTGTAAGTTGGATGTTTGAAAGTAGGGACCTGCCGTATATACTCTGCAGAAATAGGCCCCTTAGTTGTTGGTGTTGGCACAACACTGTAAGCACTCACAGTTACTCTTGGTTGGTGCTGGAACGCCCTGCTGTCAACTATTATATCAGGAATTTTAATTACATATAATTGTTGAACAGTGGTAGTAAAAATTGGGGCTTTGATGGTGGTGCTGGTGCCACAACACTGTAAGCCCTGACAGTTACTCTTGGTGGGTGCAGCAATGGGCCCTGCTGTGAATTATTAGATCAAGAATTGTAATTGCATGCCCCTGTTGAACAGGGGCTGAAAAATTGGGCTTTTCGTGGTGGTGGTGGTGGTGGTGGTGTTGCCACAACACTGTAAGCCCTCAGAGTTACTCTTGGTGGGTGCAGGAATGGGCCCTGCTGTGAATTATTAGATCAAGAATTGTAATTACATGCCCCTTTTGAACAGTGGCTGAAAAATTGGGCCTTTCGTGGTGGTGGTGGTGGTGGCGTTGCCACAACACTGTAAGCCCTCAGACTTACTCTTGGTGGGTGCAGGAATGGGCCCTGCTGTGAATTATTACATCAAGAATTGTAATTGCATGCCCCTGTTGAACAGGGGCTGAAAAATTGGGCCTTAGGCACTGGTGGCACAACACTACAACCCCTGACAGATACTGTACTTGGAGCACAGCAATGAGCCCTGTTGCAAAGTATTGCTTCAAAAATTGTAATGACACGCCCCTGTTATACAGGGGCTGAAAAATTGGGCCTTAGGCACTGGTGGCACAACACTACAACCCCTCACAGATACTGTACTTGGAGCACAGCAATGAGCCCTATGGCAAATTATTGCTAAAAAAATTGTAAGTACACGCCCCTGTAAAACAGGGGCTGAAAAATTGGGCCTTAGCCACTGGTGGCGGCACCCATAAACAAAAATGATCTTCCAACCTATCATCATCAATCGTATCATTGAGGACTCGGAGGAGGAGGATAGCCAGTCAACATAACAGCACAGGCACTCAGCATCAGCATCAGTCTTGAAGGGACGTGACATGTTAAAATCAATTAGTCTGTTATATCAGCATCAGGTGTGTGGTAGCTGGTGGTGATCCAAGACTGGTTCATCTTGATGAAAGTCAGTCGATCAACCAAGTCGGTGGACAGGCGCACCCTGTGATCCGTGACAAATCCTCCAGCAGCACTGAATGTGCGTTCCGAAAGAACACTGGATGCAGGACAGGCCAGTAGCTCAATTGCATACTGTGCAAGCTCTGGCCAGTGATCCATCCTCAAGACCCAGTAAGCCAGAGGATTTTCGGTGGGGAAGGTGTCCAAGTCTGACCTTGCCCCTAGATATTCCTGCACCATGTTTATCAGACGCTGGCGATGGTTGCTGGAACCAATCATACTTTGGGGCTGCGGACTAAAGAATTGTCTGAACGCATCGGTCAGACGGCCACCTTCCCCACCGCTCCTTCTTTGACTGGCCGAAGCCTCAGCAACTCGTTGTCCTGGACCAGGAGTTTGTAACCTCCCAGTCTCTGGGAACGCGTTGCACAGACCTTTCTGCAAGGCCTCCCGGAGTTGTCTCATCCTCTGCTCCCTCTGCGATGGTAACATAAGGTCCGCAACCTTACCCTTGTACCGTGGATCAAGGAGAGTGGCCAGCCAGTAATGGTCCCTCTCCTTGATCCGAAGAATACGAGGATCCTTCCGCAGACTTTGCAGGATCAGGGAGGCCATGCAGCGTAGGTTTGCTGAGGCATTCGCTCCGGAGTCCTCTGGGTCACTAAGGACAACATGATCCGCAGTCACCTCCTCCCAGCCACGTACAAGTCCACTGGTTTCTTGGGACTGTAAATCATCCCTAAAAGACTGCTGCTGATGATGCTGAGTGCCAGCCTCCACCTCCATGCTGACACAATCCTCCTCCTCCTCCTCCTCCTCCTCTTCCTCTTCCTGTGCGATGGGTGGGACAGAAGGAACACTGTCTGGGTAAAGGGGGCCTTGAGAGGCAAGGAAGTCCTCCTCTTCCTGCCTCTGTTCTGCCTCAAGTGCCCTGTCCATTATTCCACGCAGCGTGTGCTCCAACAGGTGGACAAGAGGTACAGTGTCACTGATGCATGCACTGTCACTGCTCACCATCCTCGTGGCCTCCTCAAATGGTGCCAGGACAGTGCATGCATCCCTGATCATGCCCCACTGGCGTGGAGAAAAAAAACCAAGCTCCCCTGACCCTGTCCTGGTGCCGTAGTCGCACAGGTACTCATTGATGGCCCTCTGCTGCGTGTGCAGCCGCTGCAGCATGGCCAACGTTGAGTTCCACCTGGTGGGCATGTCACATATAAGGCGGTTCTTGGGCAGGTTCAACTCCTTTTGCAGCTCAGCCAGGCGAGCACTGGCATTATAAGATCTGCGGAAATGCACACAGACTTTCCTGGCCTGCCTCAGGACATCCTGTAAGCCCGGGTACCTGCCCAAGAACCGCTGCACCACCAGGTTAAGGACGTGAGCCACACAGGGCACATGGGTCAGTTGTCCCTGTCGGAGGGCAAAGAGGAGGTTGGTGCCATTGTCGCAAACCACCATTCCTGGCTTAAGCTGGCGTGGCGTCAACCACCTCTCGGCCTGGCCCTGCAGAGCAGACAGGACCTCTGCCCCAGTGTGGCTTCTGTCCCCCAAACACACCAGCGCAAGCACGGCATGGCATCTTTTTGCCTGCGTACTTGCGTAGCCCCGTGAACGGCTACGGAGCACCGCTGGTTCATAGGACAAACCACAGGAAGAGGCCATGGAGGAAGAAGAAGAGGAGGGGGTGGAGGAGAGAGGTGTGTCACAACCAGTAGTAGCATTTTGGAGGCGTGGCGGTGGGACAACCTCCAACACTACTGCACCTTGTCCTGCATCCTTCCCAGCTGCCAAAAGAGTGACCCAATGGGCCGTGAAAGAAAGGTAACGTCCCTGTCCATGCCTGCTGGACCATGAGTCAGCGGTAATATGCACCTTACCGCTGACCGCCCTGTCCAGCGAGGCCAAGACATTGCCTTCCACATGCCGGTAGAGAGCCGGAATAGCCTTCCGTGAGAAAAAGTGGCGTTTGGGAACCTGCCACTGAGGAACCGCACATTGCACAAACTCACGGAAGGGGGCCGAGTCTACCAACTGAAAAGGCAGCAGTTGAAGCGCTAGCAATTTAGCCAAGCTAGCATTCAACCGCTGGGCATGTGGATGGCTGGGAGTGAACTTCTTTCGACGGTCCAGCAGCTGGGGCAGGGAAATTTGCCTGCTAGAATCGGACGTCGGTGTACTGCTAGCAGAGTGGCCGCAAGTACTTGGCTGTGACACACCTAATTCTACACCTTCATTCCTCTCAGTGCATGTTTCAGAGAGGACTGAAGTTATAGTGGGGTTGGAGATCCCAGCTGATGCGGTGCAAGGAGAGGTCCGCTTTGTTCTTTGGTGTGGGTCTTTGAGGTAGGCTTGCCAACGAGCTGCATGGCAGGTCAACATATGTCTGGTCAGGCATGTGGTACCCAAGCGGCTGATGTTTTGGCCACGCGATATACGCTTGAGACATATGTTGCAAACAGCAGCTGTGCGATCTGATGCACTAGCCTCAAAAAAGGCCCACACCAAGGAACTTTTTGAATGACGGGCAGAGGCAGCGCCCTGCACAGGCGGAGCTCTGCGGTGTGATTCCGTCGGTGTACTGCCCTTACGCTGGCCACCAAAGGGCATCCTGTCTCGTTGGAGATGTGCCTCCTCCTCATCCTCCTCCTCCTCTCTCCTATTAGGCACCCACGTGGAGTCAGTGACCTCATCATCCCCTCCCTCCTCATCACTGGAGCCAATCTGGCAGTATGCTGCAGCTGCTGGAACATGACTGCCAGATTGGTGTCCTTCTTGAGCATCCCCTCTGTCTGCTCTCACCCTACTGCCTTCCTGTAGCTGGGTTTCATCATCAGACCCTTCGAAACGCTGGGCATCCTCCTGGAGCATGTACCCAACACTGTGCTCAAACAGTTCGGGGGACTGCTCAGGAGGAGGACATGGTGGGTCTAGGGAAGGAGTGACTGATGATGAGTCTGACATTGATACCAGGGAAGAGGACGCTTTGGCAGCTGCTTTGCCAGTACCCTGAGCCTGGGTGAGAGAGGATGAGGAGGAGGAGGAGGACTTGGTCATCCACTCTACCAAGTCTTCGGCATGATGTGGCTCAACATGTCCAGCTGCGGAAAAGAAGGACAAGCGTGTCCCATGGCCATGTGCTGATGACAATGCACCGCGTCCACGACCAGCACTGTTGCCCCCAGACACAGAGCCTGCTTGCCCTCTTTTATTGCCTCCTGACTGTCTGCCTCTCCTTGTTTGCCTTCCAGACATTCTAATAGATGGCCTGCAGGGAGATGGGAAAAAAGCAATAAGGGCTACCTTCAGGTGTCCTTCTGTGTCCCTTGAAACAAGGACTTGCACAGTGAAAGAAACTGACACTCTCCCTACCTACAGTTTTCTGTCCCTAGAAAAAATGTTTTTTTTAAGCACAATATAGCACAAGGAGAATTCACTCACTGTCCTTCCCAGTCCCTAGAAACAAGGACTTGCACAGTGAAAGAAACTGACACTCTCCCTACCTACAGTTTTCTGTCCCTAGAAAAAATGTTTTTTTTAAGCACAATATAGCACAAGGAGAATTCACTCACTGTCCTTCCAGGTCCCTAGAAACAAGGACTTGCACAGTGAAAGAAACTGACACTCTCCCTACCTACAGTTTTCTGTCCCTAGAAAAAATGTTTTTTTTAAGCACACTATAGCACAAGGAGAATTCACTCACTGTCCTTCCCAGTCCCTAGAAACAAGGACTTGCACAGTGAAAGAAACTGACACTCTCCCTACCTACAGTTTTCTGTCCCTAGAAAAAATGTTTTTTTTAAGCACAATATAGCACAAGGAGAATTCACTCACTGTCCTTCCAGGTCCCTGGAAACAAGGACTTGCACAGTGAAAGAAACTGACACTCTCCCTACCTACAGTTTTCTGTCCCTAGAAAAAATGTTTTTTTTAAGCACAATATAGCACAAGGAGAATTCACTCACTGTCCTTCCAGGTCCCTAGAAACAAGGACTTGCACAGTGAAAGAAACTGACACTCTCCCTACCTACAGTTTTCTGTCCCTAGAAAAAATGTTTTTTTTAAGCACACTATAGCACAAGGAGAATTCACTCACTGTCCTTCCCAGTCCCTAGAAACAAGGACTTGCACAGTGAAAGAAACTGACACTCTCCCTACCTACAGTTTTCTGTCCCTAGAAAAAATGTTTTTTTTAAGCACAATATAGCACAAGGAGAATTCACTCACTGTCCTTCCAGGTCCCTGGAAACAAGGACTTGCACAGTGAAAGAAACTGACACTCTCCCTACCTACAGTTTTCTGTCCCTAGAAAAAATGTTTTTTTTAAGCACACTATAGCACAAGGAGAATTCACTCACTGTCCTTCCCAGTCCCTAGAAACAAGGACTTGCACAGTGAAAGAAACTGACACTCTCCCTACCTACAGTTTTCTGTCCCTAGAAAAAATGTTTTTTTTAAGCACAATATAGCACAAGGAGAATTCACTCACTGTCCTTCCAGGTCCCTAGAAACAAGGACTTGCACAGTGAAAGAAACTGACACTCTCCCTACCTACAGTTTTCTGTCCCTAGAAAAAATGTTTTTTTTAAGCACACTATAGCACAAGGAGAATTCACTCACTGTCCTTCCCAGTCCCTAGAAACAAGGACTTGCACAGTGAAAGAAACTGACACTCTCCCTACCTACAGTTTTCTGTCCCTAGAAAAAATGTTTTTTTTAAGCACAATATAGCACAAGGAGAATTCACTCACTGTCCTTCCCAGTCCCTAGAAACAAGGACTTGCACAGTGAAAGAAACTGACACTCTCCCTACCTACAGTTTTCTGTCCCTAGAAAAAATGTTTTTTTAAGCACACTATAGCACAAGGAGAATTCACTCACTGTCCTTCCCAGTCCCTAGAAACAAGGACTTGCACAGTGAAAGAAACTGACACTCTCCCTACCTACAGTTTTCTGTCCCTAGAAAAAATGTTTTTTTTAAGCACAATATAGCACAAGGAGAATTCACTCACTGTCCTTCCAGGTCCCTGGAAACAAGGACTTGCACAGTGAAAGAAACTGACACTCTCCCTACCTACAGTTTTCTGTCCCTAGAAAAAATGTTTTTTTTTAAGCACAATATAGCACAAGGAGAATTCACTCACTGTCCTTCCAGGTCCCTAGAAACGAGGACTTGCACAGTGAAAGAAACTGACACTCTCCCTACCTACAGTTTTCTGTCCCTAGAAAAAATGTTTTTTTTAAGCACAATATAGCACAAGGAGAATTCACTCACTGTCCTTCCAGGTCCCTGGAAACAAGGACTTGCACAGTGAAAGAAACTGACACTCTCCCTACCTACAGTTTTCTGTCCCTAGAAAAAATGTTTTTTTTAAGCACAATATAGCACAAGGAAAATTCACTCACTGTCCTTCCAGGTCCCTAGAAACAAGGACTTGCACAGTGAAAGAAACTGACACTCTCCCTACCTACAGTTTTCTGTCCCTAGAAAAAATGTTTTTTTTAAGCACAATATAGCACAAGGAGAATTCACTCACTGTCCTTCCAGGTCCCTGGAAACAAGGACTTGCACAGTGAAAGAAACTGACACTCTCCCTACCTACAGTTTTCTGTCCCTAGAAAAAATGTTTTTTTTAAGCACAATATAGCACAAGGAGAATTCACTCACTGTCCTTCCAGGTCCCTAGAAACAAGGACTTGCACAGTGAAAGAAACTGACACTCTCCCTACCTACAGTTTTCTGTCCCTAGAAAAAATGTTTTTTTTAAGCACAATATAGCACAAGGAGAATTCACTCACTGTCCTTCCAGGTCCCTGGAAACAAGGACTTGCACAGTGAAAGAAACTGACACTCTCCCTACCTACAGTTTTCTGTCCCTAGAAAAAATGTTTTTTTTAAGCACAATATAGCACAAGGAGAATTCACTCACTGTCCTTCCAGGTCCCTAGAAACAAGGACTTGCACAGTGAAAGAAACTGACACTCTCCCTACCTACAGTTTTCTGTCCCTAGAAAAAATGTTTTTTTTAAGCACTCTATAGCACAAGCACAAAACACACTGACACTCTCCCTACCTATCCTTCTCTTTCCCTAAACTAAAGGAATCCAGGTTAAGCAAGAAAGAAATAAAAGTCACTGTCCCTGCCTATGCTGCTCTATCCCTGCTCCGGAACACACTACACTAGGCCGCCGTGCTGGCGGCCTTTTATAGTGTGGGGCGTGTACTAAACACCCTCAGCAATAATTGGCCACAGGCATCCTGCCTGTGGCCAATCATTGCTCTCCTCGCTGCCGGCGCTGTGATTGGCCAAGCATGCGGGGTCACAGTGCATGCTTGGCCAATCACAGCGCCTGGATGACACTGCGATGGCGTAGTGCATTGTGGGCCGTTCGCGTCACTCGAATTTGGCGCGAACGGCCCAAATCGTTCGATCTTCGTCGAACGATCGAACAGCCGATGTTCGAGTCGAACGTATGTTCGACTCGAACACGAAGCTCATCCCTAGCGATCAGTAATGTAAAAATGCACTGATTACTGTAAAAATTTCACTGGCAGGGAATGGGTTAACACTAGGGGGCAATCAAGGGGTTAATTGTGTTCCCTATAGTGTGTTCTAACTGAAGGGGGGATGGGACTGACTAGAGGAAATTACAGATCGTGGTTCCTAGCTATTAGGAACTCACGATCTGCATTTCCTTAGCTCATAGAACAGGGAGGTGTGTGTTTACACACCTCCCTGTTCTGCCTCTCGTGCCTGGAGATCGCTCGCGGCCGGCGGTCATCGCGACCGCCAGTCACGAGCATCGACATTCCGCGATGCAGCCTGCTAACACCGCTTAAAGCGACCGACATACAGGTACGACGGTTGGCCCAGCAGAGCCAACCTGCCGCAGTTTAACTGCGATGGCTGGTCTGCAAGCGGTTAATTAAGTCTGCTGCACCTGAAAAACCCTGAATAGCAGGAATAAAAAACGATTGATAGTGTAAAGGTGCGCTGATTCTATGTAAAAGGTGGGGAAACCCACAGTGGTATAAATTATATTGCACAATAATGTTGCCCAATGTGTACACAATAGGTAAATTTGAAACAGGTGTTTGGTCTGGATTGACCTGTAACACATGTGGATAGGCAAAATATCTTATGACTGTATGTACATAATCAAAAAATAAACAATGCAATTCAAACACAATGTGTATATAATCTAAAAAGGAAAAAAAAAATTGACAAGAGTAAATATATATCAGCAGTCTCTCTCGGGTTACAAAAAGTCTATATAAAAGCAAATTAAACTCAGCAGAGTGAATGAGCTGAATTTATAACACATCCAATTATCTTATGAGTCCCAAATAAATCGATCCCAAGGTATCTGAACCCTTTAGTATGAAGACACCATCGTGCTCAAAAGTAATAAAATTGTCTGCTTACCAGACGCACATAGGTCACAAGCGTGTGTGCTGATCCACAGCTTAGGGATGCATTCCTCTGACAAATCTCATGCCTCGTACACACGACCGGGTTTTCAGATGGGAAAACTGTGAGGAGAGCTTTTGGCCGGGAATCCCGGCCGTGTGTCTGATCCCTCGCAGTTTTTCCGACGGGAAAACTGGCAAACCCGCCGGCAAAAAAAAGAGAACCAGCTATCTTTTTTTCATCTGGATTCCTGACTGACTTTTTCCCATCGGAAATCCCAGGCGTGTGTACGGGAAAACTGCCAAACCCGCCGGCAAAAAAAAAGAGAACCAGCTATCTTTTTTCCCGTCGGGATTCCCGACTGACTTTTTCCCATCGGAAATCCCGAGCGTGTGTACGAGGATTCGACAATGGACCACAGCTCCCAGCAAACCCAAATGGACAAGTAAGCATGGACGCTCATCTGTGGCTGATAAATGGATTCCTCTATACCTTCCTTGAAGGGCTCAAGTGGATCCCCGGTTAACAGCTCATGATGTATACCGTAATAAATAATTGGAGGAAGACTGAGTGCATTATCTTTTGATATAAAATCAATATATTTTAAAAAACACTTAAAAAATGTTACAGCAAAAAATTGTGGCACTGCCGTCTGCAGTGCGGACCATACTCTCCGACGTTACAACTGGCTCCGTCCGACACGTTTCCCCTAAGGAGGCATCAACTGGGATTGGAGATCAGTTTGCAACATCAGCCATCACATTTAAATAGTGGAAAAACAGGAACTTCAGATGACATACAGAGGAACCCCATGGCTCAAAAATAAAACTCCTTCCTGTTGTGCCACTGATTGTCAAAGTTCCAAAAGTGGGTACTCAACAGCTTTCAAAAGAGGAAATAGTTTGAAAAAAGTTACCCACTAAAGCCTCTTTAATCTTAAATGTATTTAAAAATCCCAAAAAGTATAAAAAATAGAAAAAGAAAAAATTAAATATAAAAAATAAAAGCAAAAAATTTATATTTTTTATATAAAAATGGTTACAAGAGTACAAAAATATATCTTCTCTTAACCCAACCAACAGTTGAAAGTGTTATTATAAAAATAAATAAATAACAAAAATGAAAAAAAAATACTGAAAGCATTTTTTTTTTAAAATAAGAATAGAGAGGAAGAACACCTCCATATAAAAAAAAGGACTTTCCTGACTGACTCCATGGCAGCCTACGTGTGGGTTAACCCCGCCTCCTCTCCAATGCTATAGGACCCCATACCCATAAAAGTAAGCTCACCTCTCAGCACTGTGTTCCTTTTTTGTCCTCCTCCAATGGACCTAAAGCATGCACGTCCGTGCGGATTTCCAGATGGATGGATGGATGGCACACTTCTATGCGGTGCAGCTCAGAGCCCAGCCATGGGCGGGTGGAGAGCTTACAGCAACCATATTCCTGCGGTGGGATGTTGCTGCAGTGTGCCCAGAGCATCAGGATGTCCTCGGCTGGCAAGGTCTGCAACTTTTTTCCATGGCAGTCGCATCTGTATTATTTGTTTGTGTCTGTCTTTTTCCGTCCTATGCTTCATGCTGCTCCACTATGGCGGCTGGAACGCTCTGCGTCCCAGCTCACAGCGGTAATCCGAATCTCGGGCGCCGCCGCTGTTCGCGCATGCGCGGTGTCCACTCTCAGAGGCAGGACGGTCAGCGGTGACGTCACGGCAGGCGGGGAATTTAAAGCTGCTGCTCGCCTGTGTCATTTGGGATCTCCCCTGACAGGCGAGCAGAGACTACCTTTTCAGCTTCTGAGTTCAGGTCAGTGTCTTCATGGCTAAACTTGTTTGTAATGAAGTTTCAAAATAGGCTCTGTCATTTTGCTCTTTCTCTTTCCTGGTTGTTATTTTGCACATTTGTTCGTCATTTGTAAAATGTCTTCTTAAAGGGCAAGGTATTCATTATTTCATTGTATGACTATAGGTTTCTTTACCAGTCCTGTCCTAGTGTGACGCTTAGTCCAGAAGTATGGACCGCTTACATGTGGCCAGCCCTCATGCACAAGGTATGTGCGGGAGAGGGGAGGGCTTGGGGTTTAGTCGCAAGTAATGTTGCTTGACGGCTTGTCTCTCTCCCCCCAATTCCCCTTTTTTTCCTTTAGCCCTTCCGCAGATCTTCAATTTGACACAGACCTTGCCACGCCGCAGCATGCGTCAACATCAAAATCAAAACACCGACGTGATTCCCCGTCTGCATCTCACCACCAGAGGAGAAGTTCCCATTCCTCCTCCAGACACCGCTCCCACCGCCAAGACAGTTATTCTGATCGGAGAGCCTGCTGGGGATGCGGCTCACGAGTCCCAGTGGGCAAATCATTATGCAGCCATTGCTATGCCCATGCGGTTGGGGAAAAAGAGACAGAAGACCAACGGATCGAGTCTCTAGTAAAACAGGTGGTGCAACGTTCTCTTAAGGAGATGGATGCTTCCCACGCACAAAGCCAGTCCAGCACTATTCGATCTCGCTCCCCGGCTGATGTGGTCCGTGAAGTCCCAGGTCCTTCCCAGCCCTACGAATCTTCGCCTCTTCCCTCGGAAGGAGAATTAGAGAGTGATGAAGAGAGTGTAGAGTTCAATTTCTCTCAAGTAACTCCGCTCATTAAAGCGGTCAAAGAGGCCCTTATGTGGGAAGACCCATCTACTCCCCCAGCTAAACAGAATAATTTTTTCAAGCGCCTGGGGAAAGAGCACCCAAGTTTTCCGCTTTTAGCCGAGCTAAAGGGCATCTTTGATGAAGAGTGGAGCAAAGTGGACAGGAAGTCCTCGATGACAAATAAAGCCGCCAGAATGTATCCCTTCAAGGCAGATGAGGTAAAATACCTGGAGAATATTCCTCCTGTGGACGCAGTGGTAATGCGTTTGGCTAAGCACGTCACGCTCCCTCTAGAAGACGCAGTCTCCTTTAAAGACAGTCTTGATAGAAGAATGGATCAGGACCTTAAAATAATTTACAGTCTTGCTGGGACAGCTTGTAAACCCGCCCTAGCCTTGGCAGCTGTGTCTAAGGCTATGGAGGCATGGACGGAGAACGAAGATTCCTTTCTCAAAGGCGTTTCAGTATTCCGGGAGTACAGAACTCACAGGCAGATTTCCTCTCTCGAACTCGTCTAGACAACAACGAGTGGTCCCTCCATGTACAGTCCTTCAACTGGATTCTGTCTCTGGGAGTCAATCCCGAAGTGGACCTATTCGCTTCCCCCTACAATCACAAAACAGTGAAGTTCTATTCTCGGGGCCGTTGCAGCCAGGCAGTCGGAACGGATGCCCTGACGGACAGATGGAGGTTCAGGCGGGCATACGCTTTTCCCCCGATCCCGATAATCCTCAAGTTCTTGAGGAGACTTCAAGCGGAATCAGCCGAAGTAACAGTAGTGGCTCCTTACTGGCCAAACAGGCCTCGGTTTCCCCTCCTGATCCAACTGAGCTACCGGGACCCGGTACCTCTTCCCCTCAGGCCGGACCTTCTCTCTCAAGGGTCACTCCTACACCCTTGTCCGGCACTGATGAGACTGACGGTCTGGTTCTTGAGAGGGAGAGGCTGGAATCCCTCGGTTGCGCCTCTAGAGTGATGTCTACACTGTTGAGCTCAAGAAGAGCAAGTACCAACAAGGTTTATAGAAGAATCTGGGCCAAATTTGTTGAGTTCTCCTCCGCTTCCGGGAGGTCCTTCAAAAATCCAGGAGTTCAGGATGTTCTCAGTTTTCTGCAAACCGGACTAGACTTACCCTTATCTGTTAGCTCTCTAAGAGTACAAGTTTTGGCCTTGTCAGCCTTCTCTGGAGTCTCATGGGCAGTCCATCCCCTAGTCAGACAATTCTTTCGGGGGGCATCAAGAATTAAGCCCCAAAGAAAACCAAGATTTGCCAAGTGGGATCTTCCACTCGTTCTAGATTCTCTGACTGGACTCAGTATGTCGGGGCCCTCCCCGTCCTCCATTAAGGACTTTTCAGCAAAAGTAGCCTTCTTAGTAGCCATCACCTCGGCTAAGAGGGTCTCTGAGATTGGGTCTCTAGGTCATGAAGAACCTTTTCTAACATTTTTTCCGGATCGAGTAGTCCTTATACCCATGTTGGGTTCAAATCCAAAGGTGTCTTCGGTATTTCACGAAAATCGAGAAATTGTTCTACCTACATTTAAGACTCCAGATTCCAGTGAAACTCACCCCCTGGATATGGGTGAAATCCTAAAGGAGTATCTACAAGTTACTTCTTCCTTCAGACGATCTGATCATCTGTTTGTTCTACATTCTGGAAACAACAGAGGGAAGAAAGCATCAACCAGAACAATTGCATCATGGATCGTTCATACAATCCAGCAAGCATACAGGGCTAAGGGCTTGGCTCCTCCTCAGGTGGTGACGGCACACGCCACCAGAGGGATGGCAGCATCCTGGGCGGTAGCCCAACATGTGGCTCCAGATGTCATTTGTAAAGCGGCCTCGTGGGCCTCTATCAATACATTTATGGCCCATTACTGCATTGAACCGGCATCATTGTCATCTGTTAATATTTTGGGTTGAGAATCCTGTCGGTTGACAGGATAAATTAAAGCTTTTCTGTTCAGCATACCCACCCGTGTGGTCTGGCTAGTTATTTCCCACACGTAGGCTGCCATGGAGTCAGTCAGGAAAACTGAAAATTTATTACCAAATACTTACCGTAATTTTCCTTTCCTGATGGACTCCATGGCAGACGGAGTTCCCACCCTGAAAGAAAATATTAATGAAAGAAAGTAAGTGTCCAAGAGTCGGCTAGTTACGGAACACAGTGCTGAGAGGTGAGCTTACTTTTATGGGTATGGGGTCCTATAGCATTGGAGAGGAGGCGGGGTTAACCCACACGTAGGCTGCCATGGAGTCCATCAGGAAAGGAAAATTACGGTAAGTATTTGGTAATAAATTTTCCGTTTTCCATATCTCATAAATTAATGAATTAATATGGTTCCTCGTATTATCAACTGAAAGTTTTACATAATTTATAACGAACAATAAAGATAATAACACTTTATAAATATAAATCAATATTCTCATTGGAGATATCATTGGAGGTATCATTCTAAATTTTACTAAAACACAATTCCCTTTATATGACACCCCAACTTACCCTATTATTGATTATTAATAAAGGAATTGATATCTCACTCATTGAGTCCCAGTGGGCGGTGACACTGTAAATTATAAATCCACTGGGTCTCTCTCCTATAGATAGTCCTCTTCAGATTGCTACCCTGCCAATGGGGAGTGTATTTCTCAATGGCTATTACCTCTAGCGTAGATGGATCTTTATGATGATATGTAGAAAAATGTTTGGATAGGTTATGTCCCACAAATCCCTTCCTAATCCTGCCTAAATGTTCACCCACCCTGATGTGTAGGGTTTGGGTGGTCCTACCCACATATTGTAAGCCACACTCACATCTGAGCAAATAAATGACCCCTTCGGTATGACAAGTGATGAAATCTTGTATTTTATACTCTTTAGAGGTGACATGTGATTTAAAAGTGGAGGTTTTTAAAATCCTGGAATTGAGACAGATACTGCATCTCCTACATGGAAAAAAAACCTTTGGATTACCAAACATAACTGGCATAGGGGCTATTCCACTGGATTAGGAGCCACCATTTTTTTTAAAGGGCGCCCTCTCTTGTAGATGATATTGGGTCTGTCTGAAAGAACAGAGCACAATACCAGATTGCCCTTCAAAACTTTACAATGTTTCTGGATGGTTTTATTAACCCACCTGTACTGATTGGAATAGGTGGTTAAAAAAGCTGTTTGAAACTTGGATTGGTCCTGTCCACTCTTAACCCTAGGGATTAATAAATCCCTACGATCCAACCTAGCTACAGCCTGTAATTCTTGCTCCAAAATGGAAGGGTCATATCCCTTTTGGCTGAATCTTTCTTTGACCCTGTTCCCTATAATCCTCTAGTTTAGAGCAATTACTTTGTATACGTCTAAACTGCACCTTTTGGGATGGCTTTCAGCCATGTTGGGTGATGACAACTGTCCATACAGATAAACCCATTCCTGTCAGTCATTTTGAAGTATGTCTTAGTAGAAAAAAAGTTCCCTTCTCTGGTAATAATTTGGGACTCACAAGATATTTGGATGTGTTTTCAATTCAGCTCATTCATGCTGAATTTGACATAGGGAGAACATACAACAAAGTGCATTAGGGGACGCCCCCTTGGACTTTAAATGGCAGAAAAGGAGTAATGGAGATTAAAGTAGGTAAAAAAGGGCACAAACCTTGTGCCCTTTTTTACCTACTTTAATCTCCATTACTCCCTTTCTGCCATTTAAAGTCCAAGGTGGCATCCCCTAATGCACTTTGTTGTATGTTCTCCCTATGACTTATGTAGGATGTTGGCAGTTCAACACACCATTCAATTCCCATATTTTTCTCTCTCATGTTGAATTTGATTTGCTTTCATATAGACAACTTGTTACATGAGAGAGACTGCTGATATACATTTACTCTCTTGACAATTTTTTTTTCCTTTTTTTAGATTATATACACATTGTGTTTCAATTGCATTGTTAATTTTTTGATTATGCACATACAGTCATAAGATATTTTGCCTATCCACATGTGTTACAGGTCAATCCAGACCACACACCTGTTTCCAATTTACCTATTGTGTTCACATTGGGCAACATTATTGTGCAATATTTTTTATACCACTGTAGGTTTACCCACCCTTTACATAGAATCAGCGCACCTTTACACAATCAATCAATCCACCCTAATGATAATAATTTTCCTTTTGCCCTGGTTCACACTGGTGCGATTTGACATGCGTTTTGACATGTCAAATCGCATGTCAAATCTGCGAAATTTGCCGCAAATTGCGGGCAATGGCACCGTCCTAATCGGTGCGACGCCGCATCTGCGGCGCTGCACCGATTACAAAAAGTAGTTTCTGTACTACTTTTTGCGATTTCAGCCGCGATTTACATTGACATCTGTTTCAGATGTCTTTGAAATCGTGGCTGAAATCGGGACTGCCAGCGGGAGTGAAATCGTGCGAGTTCAGCTGAACTCGCAGGCTTCACTCCCGCAGCCCCAGTGTGAACGTGGGCTTTGGGATTAAAAAAGTATTCTGAATCTGGTTGGGTTAGGCTGCTACATGTCTAGACCCAGTGTGGCTAGACTATTGTAGAAGTCAGGGGTGAGTCAATTCAACTTGAGTGCCAGCACAGGTTCACAATAAACACTTTTACTAAGAGGAGTTAAGCATTGTACTAGTTAGGGCTCATTTACATTGCAGTTCTTAAAAAGCACACATTTTCAATTTGCAGTGGTGCATTTTTTTTGTGTTTTTTCAGCAGTGCATTGATGAAAAATGTATCATGGAAAAAAATCGTACAAAATTCTTTGTGCAAAAAAGCACTTGTAGGAACCCTTTGGTCCCCATATTGAGTCTCGGGTGCCATTTAGTTTTTCACCTCTAGGGGTCCCCATGTCCTTCTTAGTTAAAGGTATAAAAGAGAGGGAGGAGTGAAGCCTAGGGGAGTTGTAGAAGACAGTGTTAGTATACTAAGGAAGCAAGTACTGGGGTGAATAGTGTCTAGGTCCCTGTGGGAATTTTGGGGTCGCACATTCAATTATGTAGACTATCTCATATAGGCTGTCCCTCTCGGGGAAAGACCACAGCACTATCTACATATTGGGTTATGCCAGGAAGCTTAATGAACCATTGTTAATATTCCCATTGCACACGTTCCTGGATGGGGCTTGAGGATAGCGGGTGCTGCACCAAGAGCCACCTGGAGACTGGAAACCTCACAGATCAGTGTACATTTTTGCCTTTTTTGAGGAGGATCTAGGCTTCTCTGTGCAAAACCACTGCAAAAAGCAGGTAAGTATAACGTTTGTTATTTTTAACAAAAAAACGACTTTAGTATGCCAACACAGGTTCTTTGTTTGCAAAAATAATTCTATGGAGAACTACAGGACCCTGGTGCCATCATGAAAGGATCTTGTATCCCTGCTCCTGAAATTTATTGGCACTTTCAATTTGAGCAGGGGAGAAGGTCATACCCAGCTCAGTCTCCCATTTCCGTAGGTAGGGGGAGTGTATCTGGTGCAGGAGAGTTTAGGAGTTGGTACAACTGAGACAAAATGTGGGAAGTGTAAGATGGTTCATTTCATAGATTTTCAAAAGAAGTAGTGTCCCAAATAAGGCCTGTATGAGCTATAGTGGTTGTCAAAAAGTGACAGATCTGAAACACCGCCCATAAGTCAAGCACCTGCTGAATGGACAAGAGTGACAAACAGCCCGATGAGCTCACCAACTGTAGGAGCTGAAATTTGCCTACATCTAGGAGGCAATCTATGTGTCTGGTTGTGGTCCTAGTTATAAATGGGAGAGAGAGACGGCAAGATCACCACTAAAGGAAAGGTCAAAGCTATGACCTTAGATGTAGCCCCTATCATCGGATACGCAGCAAGGGATGGAATATGAAAAGATGATAGCCATGGAAAAAAGAACAACAGAACAGGAAAATGCACCTGTTCTATTCCCATCCATTGTTTTACCTTAGCCTGGCTACACCAACTAGCTAAACGAGCCAGATATGGGGCTTTATAGTAAACCTATGCCTCTTTTCAGTTTGGGAAGGGTCATGTGATCATTCTTCAATAAAATCTTTGGATCCTATTTGAAGATCCTTGGTTGGCTGGTAAATATGTACATTAATGCAGGACGCTAGAGCACTCTGTAAGAGTTAGAACCCTGGAGTGGGCATAGGGCTATATAAAATCAACCATATCTGAGGGAACCAAGTTACCCAAGTAAAGGAAAGTTCCAGCAAGTAGCAGACTGAGCATCATCAATCCAGTGGCCTGTACCTAGGAAGAATGCAGTAGGTGGTCAGGAGAAATAGTGTTGCTTTGCCTGAAGGTGGTGACTGGCCTCCTGTCTAGACCATGCGCCAAAGAAAACCTGTGACCTTGTTGTGTTTGGGTCAGGTGGATAGTCATCCTCCAGCAGACCTGGCCTGGAACCACTGCGTTGAGTGTCTTAGACTACTCTGTTGCATAGTAATGGTGTAGTCCCCTTGCCGAAGACCTTTTGGTCATGTATTGTGAACCAGAGCTCAGGGTAGGTTTCCAATCCTCTTGGCTGAAGGTTGTCCAGACACACCTCCTGGCATGGGAACTTGCTTATCAGTTGCAGCCAGGGGGTGATACAGGCTCTTATACCACCAGTGCCAATGGGCGCTATGTTTTTATTGTGGTCTCAATCAAAATAATTTGAGGCATTCCTTATTTTGGGAGACCTTTTAGCACTTTTTATAAAATCTATTTGATGGTCTGTTTCCAATCTGTAGCTAAGTGTTTACTGTCCCATTAATGTACAAAAAGCCTGTATCTTATAAAGTTTACTAGGTACCAGGCCCACTGTAAAGAATGTGAGCAATAGATGCTCCATTGGAAGACCCATTATTTGGAATTTCTTTGAAGATATTTGGCAAGGTTTGAAAATAACTTTCAATTACAGCATCTAAACAATTAACCATATTGTATATATTATTATCATGATGCTGTTTTAATGGAAGTAGGGCAAAAGCTGATGTGTACCTATTAACAAATATTATATTATAATAGCACCATAGATAACAATACAATGCCAGGGTGTCAAGGATGGAGGTGCATTACTGAAAAACAGCTCACTATGAACTATGAGAGCTTCTCAGTAAAAGCTTTTATACAATTAAATTTTGGGGAAATGCTAAATGGATTTCAGCAAATAACAGAAATATTGCTGAATTGGCTATATGCCAAGCGATAGCCATAATTTGCGGTTTTCACTGAGAGCGGAGATACATATCAACCTGTTATTTTGCAGAAAACTCTAGTTACTTTGGCGGTTTTATTAGCTTAAAGAGACACTACCTATGTCAATTTTTTAAGTGATTCTAAAGGCTAGATATATTTTACCTTAAAGCACAACTAAAGACAAAACTTTTTTTTAGTTTTGGATAGAGTGGAGCGGAATTGGAACACCTTTCAGATTTTATTGCTGTCTGTGCCCCCATTAGGGAGAATCACCCTCTTTATTTGTCCTGAAAGAAAATCCTAAATTTCGGGTTGTCCTCAGACAAGTAATAAAGGGGAAATCTTCCAATGGGGACACTAGTTCTGGTCACCCGGGGACTCCCAGGGGAAGTGAAGGGAAATCTCCACAATGGGACACAGACAAAATAAACTGTCAGGGGTTATAACCTCCCTTACGCTATCCAAAATGAAGAAAAAAAAGGTATTGCTTATAGTTCTATTTTAATGCATTCCCAGCATTGAGGAAAAAATGTCCCAGTGTTTGTATCTTGCTCCCACTCCCCCCTTGTATATTTACCTGAGTCCTATCTCGGTCCAGCACTGTGTCCATCTGCAGCGGCTCTTCCCTCTTTCTCTGTTCATAGAGGCAGCAGTGGGGCCATTGACTTCTGCTGCTGTCAATGAAATACTGTGAGCAGAGAGCATGGAGCGGGGCTGAGCTGTGCTGTGTATGCCAATAGACATACACAGCCCAGTATGGGATTGAGCCTGCAAGTGTGCCTCTATAGCAAGCGGCTTGCTATGGGGGCACAAAAAAAGAGGCGGAGCCTAGAGCGCCAACGGACCCCAGAAGAGGAGGTTTGGGCCCCTCTGTGCAATACCAATACCATATTTGCTATTTTAGAAAAAAAAAGTCTTTACAAAAGGTTTAATATAAAATAATATGTTTGCTTGCTCTGAAAGTGATATTTTATAAACACAAATGGTAGTTCCTACAGTAACCCCTACGGTTATTGCTTCAACTATCTTATTATTCAGATGCTCCATGTATTTAATGTACTAATGCACCTCTTGGTGTTTTTAACGAACACCAAGCTTCTCCCAGCTGCCAGGGTTGAAAAGCTATACTAAGCTGAGCATATGTAGAGTTTGAGCCTCGCTGGCCTTTATTTTTCAACGGCTTCTCTTGCCAGGCCAGACAAAGGCTGAAACAACATGCATGCTGGATGTTCTCCTGCATCCACTACCTAATAAAACATTTTTTGAACTACCTATTTTCCCTGTGTCCTCTGTTGGTTCTATAATATTAAAAGGGAAATCAAGGTTCAGAGGTCCTTTTGCCTTCTCTAGTGGTCTTTACCCCTGGACAGTGTAACGCTTACGAAATGACATGTAAGAAATGCACTGTCCAGGAATACTGTGAGCCCAGGCAGTAGGTTGGAGAAAACTAGTTGCCAATTGACCTACAAGACGATACTTCATACGTTTTTATTTTAAAATGTGCTGGTCTCCTTTTTATTATTTTTTTTATTTTTTTTTACTAGTCTTGGGCTTCACTCGCCTACTCCTTTTTCTCAATTCTCTAGTTGTTTTTTTTTTGCTTTTCCTGACCAGTTTTTCAATACTTCATTTAGGTTACTCAAATTGACTCTTAAAATCTTTTTGTGTTCGCAATATAATGCTGTTTACTTCATCCTAACCCATAGCTGGTACTCATGAAATATTTAAGGATTAGATATATTGAAAATTAAGCATACTAGTGGATAGGTATTTGTGCTAAAAAATGTGAAATTTACATATGTTTGAACTTATTCATACCAAAAAACGCCTTCAGGGTTGCTCACACCCATTGACGCATCCTGACTCAACATCTCCCGTGGCTTTATTTGTATAAAACATTTTGAAAATTGGTCATTAACACATTCAGCCAAGGTACTTTGAAGCTGTAAAAAAACTGAATAATAGAAACAAAGATATAATCATGTCTTACCTATAAAAATGTAAACTGATTTACATAATACAAAACAACCCTTTATTTTGTTGATTTTTTTTTTCATTTTCACCTTTTTATCTACTTCTGCCTAGTTGGCTAATAAATGCTTAAACATCCTCATTTGGTACTGAATTTAAAGTGAACCTGTGGATAGGCTAGGGAACTTCCAATATTTACCTATTATTATCAAGCAGCAAGCAAACTCTAAAACAAGCCCTCTCTGACATCTATAGCAATTCATCCTTAAAGTTTAGAGCAGAAGTACTGTAGCTATTCTCAAAGTGTAGGAGACCTTTTCATTCAAGGTCTCCTTCACATGGGCAATTATGTGCACACAGAATTCCAGTGGCAAGAATCAGTGGATTCTTGCGGCTGTGATCACAGGTGTATGTAAACAGTCATGGCTGTTCAGCCTGATAGGCCGAGAGGAACCGTCATCATTCGCATATATCCACACAAACAGCGGTTTTCTGAAATGAGTGATGGACGAGCGACTCTGGATGTATCTGTCTGCATTCAGTCTGTCCTTAGCTGCAGGTAACCACTGGTTGTGCAGATACTTTTGAACAGCGACATTTCCTCTTAGCCCATCATTGCTTTGTACAGGCTTAGCTGCCCCAGCTGTTCGCACATACTGCTGATTCTTGCCACTGGAATCTGCTTTATGCTGCACATAATTACCCAAGAGGCCTCTCCCAGCTGAACTCACTCTCCACTCCCTCAGAGAATTCCTGTTCTGTAGTTGCTTCATTAGAGACTAGAAAGCTGGAAAGCTGCCAAATCACTGCTGGATGAGTTGAGCTGCAGAGAGGGTTTCTCTACTTCTGTAGAACTTTGAGGATGAATTTCTCCACAGTGCCTGAAGATATACAGGTCAGTAAAGTTTTGTTTTAAAGATCCTTTGCTGTTTGTTAAGTACTTGAAAATACTTGAATGTCCAAAGCCTGACCCCATGTTCACTTTAGGTTTAGTACCATTTGAGTATGTCTAAGCATTTAACAGTTAAAGTGGAATTCCAGGCTATACCTAACTAACCTAAAAATTCTTCTTCCCCCTCCTAACATCTATGCTGACTAACCTGTGTAAGAAAGATGTATATACCTATTTTCAGCCCAATCCGGTCTCGTCACATAATCTCCCCTGTGCCAGACAGCAACGACCGGCTACAGGGGAGAAGAGAGAGCCCTCGACAATGACTGGTAATGCTTGAGAGTGATGATGTCACCCATAGGGTCTTGTGGCTCATTTGTTGTTGGCACTCGCTCCTCTACCCTGCAGCCGTCACTGGCTGACACAGGTGAGATGTATGTAATCAGTCCAGGAGCAGTCTAAAAAGAGGATAGTTGAACTAAGAGCAGATTCAGGCACAGAACTCCTAGATTTATCACCACTCGATCCCGAATGGGTACAGCTCACCTGGATAGTCCCTCAATGGTCCTAGCAGCCGATGTGGAGCTCGAACAGTCAATTTATCCCCTCCAAGGACAAGTTCAGTATGTCCTCAAAGAGCAGCAGCGCTCCGCAGGGTCAGTTCTGCGGAGCATAGGATCCTTCCCTCTGACAGGTCACCAGGCCTTTCCCGAGACAGCAATCTACTATCACTCATCTCCTGTTATGGGAACGATCCTCCCCTGGCTTCCTCTTGGTCAGAGTGGATAACCTCACCCGGGCATCCTAGGACTCCAAAGTTCTGCCTGTAGACCCAGTTGAAGGTACCAGGCCTACCTGGAACGTTGCAGCCTCGGGCTGAAGGTGCCCGAGACTCCTCAATCAGTGTACGCACCCAACATTTCAGGGGGCACACTCCTCCGGGTACTTGTCCCTGGGTTCTCTCCCTCCCTAATGGCGTCTGCCCCTTATATATCCTCTCCCGGCATGCACAGCTGGCAGAACCAGCCCACTGTAAGGTAGCCGAGAGAGAACATCCAATCGCCACCACGCCGTCTGCGGTTCAACCCCAGACCTGGGCGACAGCACCACCCACAGGCCAAAGGGGAACTGCACACCAGACAACACGCAGCAGAGCAGAGTCCAGCACAATTAGAAAGCCCGAGCCATACTAGTGCTCGGGTCATCCCCCTAAATTTGGGCATAGAGACCCCCTAAATTTGGGGTACCCGCTACATAAACATAAATGATGTTTTTTTTAATAAATGTATATTAAATTACATTTTAATGGGTAAGAGATGATTTTAACTCTGTTCTTACTTTACATTTAGGTCCTAACAGTTTCAAAATACTTTGGCTGATGTGTCAGTAACTAATACCAAAAGGCACAGAAGCACACCATGCATTATCTCATTGTAGTTTTATTTTTTTAAATTGTAACCAAACGCACTAAAAAACAAACCTCTGTTGCACCTGCTGTGTGCCACAAAACTTGGTAACTTACTACTATATGTAATGATTAGTTGTATTGTTAAATATAGCACACGTGTTTTTTTTTTTTGCTTTTTTTGATGTGTTGTTGTGGTGCATTTTCAACTCATGCAAATGTATGGCATAACGCGTGTTAGCACATGTGTGTTGACTTATGCACCAGACTAGAAAGCTCTGAATAAGACCTTAGAGTTGCTATACATAGGCTTATTTTCATAGAGGTGATTTGATAAATGTAAACGATAAGGGAAGCTTATCATAGAAAATATACCTAACTTTAAGACCCCTTTTACACTGGGGATGTTTTTCAGGCGCTTTTGGGCTAAAAATAGCTCCTGTAAAGCACCTGAAAAACACCTCCCCCGCAGTACCAGTGTGAAAGCCAGAGTGCTTTCACACTGGGGCGCTGTGCTGGCAGGATGTTAAAAAAAGTCCTGCAAGCAGCATCTTTGGGGCGGCGAAGGAGTGGTGTATACACTGCTCCTCCACCGCTCCAGCCAGTTGAAATGAATGGGCACCGCTGCCAAAGCGCCTGCAAAGTGCTTCGGCAGCGGCGCTACATGGGCGCATTTAACCCTTTATTCGGCCACTAGCGGGGGTTAAAAGTGCCCCGCTATCGGCCGAATAGCAGCACTAAAACGACGGTAAAGCGGCGCTAAAACTGGCGGCATTTTACCGTCAACGTCCGCCCCAGTGTGAAAGCAGCCTTACAGTCAACAACTTTTTAAAGTTAAGTACGTTATAATATATTAATATATAAGGAAAAATAATAAAATTCCTAGCATTTAAATCTATCTGGCATTAGTAATAAATAAAAGAAAGCTACAATTATTCATCATTGACCTCATTGTGTACACATTTTCTGTCAGCACTATAACTAATTACCGGCTTGATTACATTAACAGGTCAATGCCAAAATGCCAGACATTTTTTATACTTTGGACTGAGGGGGGAAAAGGGGTAGAAACTTTATCAGGTTTTACATGCTGTGTCCCCTTATCCCTTTCATGCCTAAGCCTATTTCTGACATTTGGTGTTTACAAGTTAAAATCTGTATTTTTTGCTAGAAAATTACTTAGAACCCCCAAACATTATATATATATATATATATATATATATATATATATATATATATATATATATATATATATGTAGCGGCCTCCACTCTCTCTCCCTGATATCACATCATCTGTCTCTGGCTTTTGTCTAGGGGTACCTTGGTTGAGAGAGTGCGGGGTCACCACGCCAAGTTCATGTGTGTGGTGTGAGAAGATCCTCTTTACCTTCGGGTCGGTGTTCTGCATCAGAGCCTCCTCCTCCTTTTGCACAGTGTCTGCCAGAAAATGAGCCCCACACCATTAAAGTCCAACACTCCTTTATTCTTCCAATATCAGAGTAAAACACAGTCAGTTGGACTCCCTCAACGAGTAGAACAGACAGGGGGGGTGTGGATACGAGAAGGCCCAGACACAATGAAGTCTTCTTCTTTCCTTCTAAAAGTGTATTGCGGTCCCTTGGCGAGGGAGATATCCCTCCGGGCGGTCTCCGGAAGCTCACCCATCACTGGCAATATGCTGCACCAGGTCTTCAGGCGAGTACCCCCTCCGGTCCCTTACCCCACTGGATTCGGGGAGCCCACTCCCAGGGTCCCCCTAGGAAATCCATCCCTCGCGGAACCCAGCGAAGGACACTGAGCCCCAGACCTCCATCCGAGTACCTCACCCCAGGCTAAAGGTGCCTGGGATGGAACACGACCTCGGAACGTCCTCTAGGCCTAGGCCGCCTAGACTCCCGACACGAACCACCGCCCTCAGGCTGAAGGTGCCTGGGACTCCCCCCCGTGACAAAGATGGCCGGCCCCTTTATACCCTCTCCCAGCAAGCACTGCAGGTTCCCCGCCCCACCATACAACCGCTGAGAGAGGACAAAAAAGGGTACGGCACACAGCAATGGTTCAACCCCAGCCCAAGGCGACAGCGCCACCCGCTGGGCTGCAGGGAACTGCACATTACTGGTGTCTCTGCCAGTTTTAAATAAACAGGGAAAGTGCATGCCTGCTGCATATATTTTTTAGCAGAGAATCGAGAAAATAAAATGGTGATTATTGCAATATTTTATGTCACACAGTATGTGTGCAGCGGTGATTTAAACGCAACTTTTTGGGGGAAAATACACTTTCATGAGTTAAAAAAAAATGAAACAGTAAAGTTAGCCCAATTTTTTATATAATGTGAAAGATGATGTTACGCCGAGTAAATAGATACCAAACATGTCACGCTTTAAAATTGCACGCACTCGTGGAATGGCGACAAACTATGGTACCTAAAAATCTCCATAGGTGACGCTTTAATTTTAATTTTTTTACGGTTCCCAGATTAGAGTTACAGAGAAGGTCTTGTGCTAGAATTATTGCTCTCACTCTGGCGATCGCGGCAATACCTCACATGTGTAATTTGAACGCTGTTTACATATGTGGGCACGACTAATGTGTGCGTTTTCTTTGCTGCACGAACTTGCGGGGACGGGGGCGCTTTAAAAAAATAAATAAAAAATTCTTATTTATTTTATTTATTTTTACATTGTGTTTTAAAAAAAAATGATCACTTTTATTGCTGTCACAAGGAATGTAAACATCCCTTGTGACAGTAATAGGTGGTGACAGGTACTCTTTATGGAGGGATCGGGGGTCTAAAAGACCTCCAATCCCTCCATTGCGCTTCAAAGTATTCAGTTCGCCGAACACAGCGATTCTGAATACTGTATATTTTTTTTAATCTGGCGCCATTGGCAGCAGAGTAAACCGGAAGTGACGTTGTGACGTCGCTTCCGTGTTTACAGAGAGAAACTGGAACAAAGCCATTTCCGGCTTCGTGCCAGTCTGTCTCTAGGCGCCAGAAGTGACGCATCATGGATCAGGTCTCTTGGTGGGACGGGAGGCCCGGTAAGAGCAGCGGGAGGCGGCGGGAGGGGGGATGTTCCCTCCCGCTCCTCTGGGATAACAACCGAGCGGTTTTTAGCTGGCTCTAAAAAACGGTGCCGGGATAATGCCTGCAGCTGCGGGCATCATCCCGGTATAACCCCCTAAAGCCGAGGACGCATATATGTGTACGCTCGGCGGGAAGGGGTTATAAGAGATTTCTAATCTATTCTTGTTCTCTTGTTACCCTCACAGGAAGTAAGGGGAAATATCATCAATGAGGACACAAACAACAATAAAATTATGCCTAATGTCTGTTCAAAACCTTACTTGCTGTAAAAAACTTTTTTTTTTATTTACTGTCTGTGTCCCCATTGGGGATGTCCCATTTTTGCCTGTCCTTTCTGACACCTAATAGACAGGTAATGAGCAGATTTTCCCTGTCAGTTCTTTCAACGGCCTGTCAAATAGAGAGTAAGTAAAAAGAAATCTCTCTATTTGGGATATAGAGATCAGAAAAGGTTGATATACTGTAATTATGTAACCCTTTCCTATACTATCTGAATATAAAAGGTTTTGAACTGGACTTTTATTCTATTAATGGTATAGAAGATGTGATAGAGTTGTATTATATGGTTATTATATTTCCTCTGATGCTTATAGTCTGTGTGTTACTTCTAGGCTGGCAATGTGGTTACAGGAGAAATGGTAGAAGAGTTAATACTTTCAGGTGCTGACATCATAAAAGTAGGAATTGGGCCAGGTGAGTACAACCATTTTTCCAATATGGAACTAAAAACATAACTTTTGAATATACAGTGGGTATAGAAAATAATCACCCCTTCTTTAAAATAATCACATTTTGATGCTTTGCAGCCTGAAATGAAGACAGACACAGTTTTTGTATTATCCAGCTGTATTTACTAGTGCAACTTATAACATCCAAGTAAAACATATAACACCAACATGTCAGAAAAAAAAATCAAAAACAGATTTACTGAAAACAGAATCACTGAGTTGGAAAAAGGAGCCCTCCCCCCTTTATGTCAGCATTTGTTGGACCACCTTTTGCTTTAATTACAGCCTTTAGTCTGTTGGGATATGTCTATACTAGCTTTGCACATCTAGACTTTGCAATATTTGCCCACTCTTCTTTGCAGAACTGCTCTAGTTCAGTTAAATTTGATGGTGACCGTTTGTGGACTGCAGTCTTCAAGTCATTCCACAGATTTTCAATGGGGTTTAAGTCTGGACTCTGACTAGGCCATGCAAGGACATTCACCTTTTTCTCTTTCAACCACTATGTGGTTATTTTTGCCATGTGCTTTGGGTCATTGTCATGTTGGAAGGTAAACCTTCTTCCCATTGAAAACTTTCTATCAGAGGGCAGCAGATTTTCCTCAAGAATTTGATGGTATTTTGCCCCATCCATTTCTCTTCTATCCTGACAAGTGCTCCTGTCCCTGCTGCAGAGAAACACCCCCATAACAGGATATTACCACCTCCATGCTTTACCATAGGCATGGTGTTTTTTGGATGGTGAGCTGTATTGGATTTCTACCAGACATATCATTTGGTGTTGAGGCCAAATCATACATTTTTAGTCTAATCTGAACGTAACCTGAGAATCTTCAGGTGGTCAGATGAGACTAAAATTTAATTATTTGGCCTCAGCACCAAACACCAAAGGAGGGCCATAGAGGGAAAAAAAGGGTCAAAAATATGAATTGATGAAGTGGTTAGCAGCCTTATCAGTTGAAAGCCAGCATGTTTGAGGATAATAGAAATGTCCCTCTTCAGGGCTTGGATATGCTTTTGACTTGGCAGACAAAAGTGTAGCTGCTAAAGCAAACTTTCAGTGCGTTCCTTGTTTCTGTTAATAAAGTCTTGATCTAGTGAAATGTGTAGGCAGCAAACCAGTACACAGCACCTACAGTATAATAAAGCCCCTCTCCAAGTAGCAGAAAATAATTACTCTTGCAGCAGGGACTTCCCCTACTGCAAGGGGGAAATGTTTGTTAAGTCTAAGGGTAGAGGCATAAGCTGTGTCTGGCGTTTGCACTCTGATGTCATCACGTACAATACAGAACAGTCCAGCATTGTTTGTGAGGATGGGCAAGGCCCACCCACAACCCAGTGTGTCAGTGAGAAGAGGAGAGTGCCAGAGTCTGGCAAAGTGAGGAGTAAGGTAAGCATTGCAACTTTATTCCTCTACCCCAGACTTAACAAGCGTTTGAGTTTTAAATCCCAGAGTTCATTTATAGCAAAATAAAAAAGAAGGACTCTGAGGTGCCAGACATAACCTGAAAACAGGAGTCACTACACGACCTCAATAAAATTACAAAAGTTTATTCACATCATAATGCCTAGATAAGCATGCCAGTCCTGCTTGGCCCTAACACTAAAGAGTAGAAAATATCAATATATAGACCAGAATATAAGATCATATAGCACATGGCCAAAAAGCAGGACAATGATCATAGGTCTCAAAATGTTTCATCATTATATTGCTTCACCAAGAGACCCTGGTATTATAAGGGATAGGTTACAGTAAGTACATTGTATATGCGCAGAAACAAGAAGAAGTATACATGTAATCAAAAAACATTGAAATATGGAGGTTGCATACTTACAAATATGACTAGTATTGCGTGTAGGGTGCTAAAACCAAGTAGGGAACATCTCAAATTACCCCGGATCAGGACAGACAAAGTGGGCTGTGGGCAGCAATATAGAGCCCCTCTGAATCGGTCAAAACCTAATAGATAGTAGATAAGCCCCTTGAAATCATATGTATAAATATAAGGTTGCTATAAAGAACAATCAAAAATAAGAAAAAATTTGGTAAAGATTAGTGATGAGCCGAACACCCCCGGGTTCGGTTCGCACCAGAACCCGTGAACGGACCGAAAGTTCGCGCGAACATTAGAACCCTATTAAATACAATGGATGCGAACGTTCGGATTCTAAAGTGCTAATTATAACGACTATTATCCATATTATTGTCCGAAACAGAGTTTGGGAACCCGGGTTCTGCACCAGGGGACATGTATCAATGCAAAAAGAAGTTTTAAAAACGGACGTTTTCCGGGAGCAGTCATTTTAATGATGCATAAAGTGAAAAAAAAAAGTCAAATATTCCTTTAAATATTGTACCTGGGGGGTGTCTAAAGTATGCCTGTGAAGTGCCACGTGTTTCCCGTGTTTAGAACTGTCCCTGCATAAAATAACATTTCTAAAGGAAAAAAAGCCATTTAAAACTGCTTGCGGCTTTAATGCAATGTCTGGTCCCGGTAATATGGATGAAAATCTTTAGGAAAAATGGCATAGCTACTCCATCAACCCCCCCCCTACCCCAGCCCATTACCAGCCCCTTTGGGTCTTGTATGGATATTAAGGGGAACCCCGCACACAAAATAAAAAAGCCCCTATATACTCTGAACAGCCGTATACAGGCGGTGCATACAAGACAGGGACTGTAGGTTTGTTCTTATGTAGAATCTGTTTGTAATTTTGAACAGCTGCATTGTTTAAGTGTAGCTCCATGCCAAATTCCTTTTTTTTAGCTTTTTGGAAAACATAGGGAACGGTTATCACCCCTGTCACATTTTTTTTGCTGTCTGTGCCCCTGTTCAGAACATTTCACCTCACTTTGCGTCCCAATGACAACTGTTTTTGAAATGTGGTGTTTGTATTGAAACAAGGATTGGTGATAAAGCATCAGTAGAGAGGAGACACCTTTCTCCCATATTAATTCTTACAGGAGAGAATTTTCCTTCCAAGGGGTAGATTTCCTCTCACTTCCTGTTGTCTTCTTCCGTTTGCAAGTAGTAGTAGTTTGTAAGTTGGATGTTTGAAAGTAGGGACCTTCCGTATATACTCTGCAGAAATTGGCCCCTTAGGTGTTGGTGTTGGCACAACACTGAAAGCACTCACAGTTATTCTTGGTGGGTGCTGGAACGCCCTGCTGTCAAGTATAATATCAGGAATTGTAATAACATATAATTGTTGATCAGTGGTAGTAAAAATTGGGCCTTTGATGGTGGTGCTGGTGCCACAACACTGTAAGGCCTGACAGTTACTCTTGGTGGGCGCAGCAATGGTCCCTGCTGTGAATTATTAGATCAATAATTATAATTGCATGCCCCTGTTGAACAGGGGCTGAAAAACTGGGCCTTTGGTGGTGGTGGTGGTGGTGATGGTGTTGCTGGTGGCACAACACTGTAAGGCCTGACAGTTACTCTTGGTGGGCACAGCAATGGGCCCTGCTGTGAATTATTAGATCAATAATTATAATTGCATGCCCCTGTTGAACAGGGGCTGAAAAACTGGGCCTTTGGTGGTGATGGTGTTGCTGGTGGCACAACACTGTAAGGCCTGACAGTTACTCTTGGTGGGCGCAGCAATGGGCCCTGCTGTGAATTATTAGATCAATAATTATAATTGCATGCCCCTGTTGAACAGGGGCTGAAAAATTGGGCCTTAGGCACTGGTGGCACAACACTGCAACCCCTCACAGATACTGTACTTGGAGCACAGCAATGAGGCCTGTTGCAAAGTATTGCATCAAAAATTTTAATTACACGCCCCTGTTAAACAGGGGCTGAAAAATTGGGCCTTAGCCACTGGTGGCGTCACCCATAAACCAAAATGATCTTCCAAGCTATCATCGTTAATCGTATCATTGAGGAGGAGGAGGAGGAGGATAGCCAGACAACATAACAGCACAGGCACTCAGCATCAGCATCAGTCTTGAAGGGATGTGACATTTTAAAATCAATTAGTCTGTTATATCAGCATCTGGTGTGTGGTAGCTGGTGGTGATCCAAGACTGGTTCATCTTGATGAAAGTCAGTCGATCAACCGAGTTGGTGGACAGGCGCACCCTGTGATCCGTGACAAATCCTCCAGCAGCACTGAATGTGCGTTCTGAAAGAACGCTGGATGCAGGACAGGCCAGTAGCTCAATTGCATACTGTGCAAGCTCTGGCCAGTGATCCATCCTCAAGACCCAGTAAGCCAGAGGATTTTCGGTGGGGAAGGTGTCCAAGTCTGACCTTTCCCCTAGGTATTCCTGCACCATGTATATCAGACGCTGGCGATGGTTGCTGGAACCGATCATACTTTGGGGCTGCGGACTAAAGAATTGTCTGAACGCATCGGTCAGATGGCCACCTTCCCCACCGCTCCTTCTTTGACTGCCCGAAGCCTCAGCAACTCGTTGTCCAGGACCAGGAGTTTGTAACCTCCCAGTCTCTGGAAACGCGTTGCACAGACCTTTCTGCAAGGCCTCCCGGAGTTGTCTCATCCTCTGCTCCCTCTGCGACGGTACGATAAGGTCCGCAACCTTACCCTTGTACCGTGGATCAAGGAGAGTGGCCAGCCAGTAATGGTCCCTCTCCTTGATCCGAAGAATACGAGGATCCTTCCGCAGACTTTGCAGGATCAGGGAGGCCATGCAGCGTAGGTTAGCTGAGGCATTCAGTCCGGAGTCCTCTGGGTCACTAAGGATGACATGATCCGCAGCCACCTCCTCCCAGCCACGTACAAGTCCACTGGTTTCTTGGGACTGTAAATCATCCCTAAAAGACTGCTGCTGATGATGCTGAGTGCCAGCCTCCACCTCCATGCTGACACAATCCTCCTCCTCCTCCTACTCCTCCTCCTCCTCTTCCTGTGCGATGGGTGGGACAGAAGGAACACTGTCTGGGTAAAGGGGGCCTTGAGAGGCAAGGAAGTCCTCCTCTTCCTGCCTCTGTTCTGCCTCAAGTGCCCTGTCCATTATTCCACGCAGCGTGTGCTCCAACAGGTGGACAAGAAGTACAGTGTCACTGATGCATGCACTGTCACTGCTCACCATCCTCGTGGCCTCCTCAAATGGTGCCAGGACAGTGCATGCATCCCTGATCATGCCCCACTGGCGTGGTGAAAAAAACCCGAGCTCCCCTGACCCTGTCCTGGTGCCGTAGTCGCACAGGTACTCATTGATGGCCCTCTGCTGCGTGTGCAGCCGCTGCAGCATGGCCAACGTTGAGTTCCACCTGGTGGGCATGTCACATATAAGGCGGTTCTTGGGCAGGTTCAACTTCTTTTGAAGCTGAGCCAGGCGAGCACTGGCATTATAAGATCTGCGGAAATGCACACAGACTTTCCTGGCCTGCCTCAGGACATCCTGTAAGCCCGGGTACCTGCCCAAGAACCGCTGCACCACCAGGTTAAGGACGTGAGCCATACAGGGCACATGGGTCAGTTGTCCCTGTCGGAGGGCGGAGAGGAGGTTGGTGCCATTGTCGCAAACCACCATTCCTGGCTTAAGCTGGCGTGGCGTCAACCACCTCTCGGCCTGCCCCTGCAGAGCAGACAGAACCTCTGCCCCAGTGTGGCTCCTGTCCCCCAAACACACCAGCGCAAGCACGGCATGGCATCTTTTTGCCTGCGTACTTGCGTAGCCCCTTGAACGCCTACGGAGCACCGCTGGTTCCGAGGACAAACCACAGGAAGAGGCCATGGAGGAAGAAGAAGAGGAGGGGGTGGAGGAGAGAGGTGTGTCACAACCAGTAGTAGCATTTTGGAGGCGTGGGGGTGGAACAACCTCCAACACTACTGCACCTTGTCCTGCATCCTTCCCAGCTGCCAAAAGAGTGACCCAATGGGCCGTGAAAGAAAGGTAACGTCCCTGTCCATGCCTGCTGGACCATGAGTCAGCGGTAATATGCACCTTACCGCTGACCGCCCTGTCCAGCGAGGCCAAGACATTGCCTTCCACATGCCTGTAGAGAGCCGGAATAGCCTTCCGTGCGAAAAAGTGTCGTTTGGGAACCTGCCACTGAGGAACCGCACATTGCACAAACTCACGGAAGGGGGCCGAGTCTACCAACTGAAAAGGCAGCAGTTGAAGCGCTAGCAATTTAGCCAAGCTAGCATTCAACCGCTGGGCATGTGGATGGCTGGGAGTGAACTTCTTTCGACGGTCCAGCAGCTGGGGCAGGGAAATTTGCCTGCTAGAATCGGACGTTGGTGTACTGCTAGCAGAGTGCCCGCAAGTACTTGCCTGTGACACACCTAATTCTACACCTTCATTCCTCTCAGAGCAGGTTTCAGAGAGGAGTGAAGGTATAGTGGGGTTGGAGATCCCAGCTGATGCGGTGCAAGAAGAGGTCAGCTTTGTTCTTTGGTGTGGGTCTTTAAGGTAGGCTTGCCAACGAGCTGCATGGCAGGTCAACATATGTCTGATCAAGCATGTGGTGCCCAAGCGGCTGATGTTTTGGCCACGCGATATACGCTTGAGACATATGTTGCAAACAGCAGCTGTGCGATCTGATGCACTCGCCTCAAAAAAGGCCCACACCAAAGAACTTTTTGAATGACGGGCAGAGGCAGCGCCCTGCACAGGCGGAGCTCTGCGGTGTGATTCCGTCGGTGTGCTGCCCATACGCTGGCCACTCAAGGGCATCCTGCCTCGTTGGAGATGTGCCTCCTCCTCATCCTCCTCCTCCTCCTCTCTCCTATTAGGCACCCACGTGGAGTCAGTGAGCTCATCATCCCCTCCCTCCTCATCACTGGAGCCAATCTGGCAGTATGCTGCAGCTGCTGGAACATGACTGCCAGATTGGTGTCCTTCTTGAGCATCCCCTCTCTCTGCTCTCACGCTGCTGCCTTCCTCTAGCTGGGTATCATCATCAGATCCTTCCAAACGCTGGGCATCCTCCTGGAGCATGTACCCAACACTGTGCTCAAACAGTTCGGGGGACTCCTCAGGAGGAGGGCATGGTGGGTCTAGGGAAGGATTGACTAATGAAGATAATGATACCAGAGAAGAGGACGCTTTGGCAGCTGCTTTGCCACTACCCTGAGCCTGGGTGAGAGAGGATGAGGAGGATGAGGTGGGCTTGGTCATCCACTCTACCAAGTCTTCGGCATGATGTGGCTCAACATGTCCAGCTGCCGAAAACAAGGACAAGCGTGTCCCATGGCCATGTGCTGATGACAATGCACCGCGTACACGACCAGCACTGTTGCCCCCAGACACAGAGCCTGCTTGCCCTCTTTTTTTGCCTCCTGACTGTCTGCCTCTCCTTGGTTGCCTTCCAGACATTTTAATGGATGGCCTGCAGGGAGATGGGAAAAACAGCAATAAGGGCTACCTTCAGGTGTATATTGTGCAGGAGGCTTAGCAACAATGACACTGACACTGTCCCCTGCCTATCCTTCTCTGTCCCTAAACACAAGGATTGAAAATATGGTTCAGCAAAAAAGTTTTAGAACAGAATAGCACACTGACACTTTCCCTCACTGTCCTACTCTGTCCCTCCCTACAAACAAGATTTAGCACAGAATAGCACACTGATAATTTCTACGAGTGTCCTTCTCTGTCCCTCAACTCAGGGATTGAAAATATGGAACAGCAAAATAGTTTTAGAACAGAATAGCACACTGTCAGTTTCCCTCACTGTACCTCAACTCAAGGATTGAAAATATGGAACAACAAAATTGATTTAGAACAGAATAGCACACTGTCAGTTTCACTCACTGTAGCTCTCTGTCCCTCAACTCAAGGATTGAAAATATGGTTCAGCAAAATAGTTTTAGAACACAATAGCACACTGACACTTTCCCTCACTGTACCTCTCTGTCCCTCAACTCAAGGATTGAAAATATGGAACAGCAAAATAGTTTTAGAACAGAATAGCACACTGTCAGTTTCCCTCACTGTACCTCTCTGTCCCTCAACTCAAGGATTGAAAATATGGAACAGCAAAATTGATTTAGAACAGAATAGCACACTGTCAGTTTCCCTCACTGTAGCTCTCTGTCCCTCAACTCAAGGATTGAAAATATGGTTCAGCAAAATAGTTTTAGAACAGAATAGCACACTGTCAGTTTCCCTCACTGTACCTCTCTGTCCCTCAACTCAAGGATTGAAAATATGGAACAGCAAAATTGATTTAGAACAGAATAGCACACTGTCAGTTTCACTCACTGTAGCTCTCTGTCCCTCAACTCAAGGATTGAAAATATGGTTCAGCAAAATAGTTTTAGAACACAATAGCACACTGACACTTTCCCTCACTGTACCTCTCTGTCCCTCAACTCAAGGATTGAAAATATGGAACAGCAAAATAGTTTTAGAACAGAATAGCACACTGTCAGTTTCCCTCACTGTACCTCTCTGTCCCTCAACTCAAGGATTGAAAATATGGAACAGCAAAATTGATTTAGAACAGAATAGCACACTGTCAGTTTCACTCACTGTACCTCTCTGTCCCTCAACTCAAGGATTGAAAATATGGTTCAGCAAAATAGTTTTAGAACACAATAGCACACTGACACTTTCCCTCACTGTAGCTCTCTGTCCCTCAACTCAAGGATTGAAAATATGGTTCAGCAAAATAGTTTTAGAACAGAATAGCACACTGTCAGTTTCCCTCACTGTACCTCTCTGTCCCTCAACTCAAGGATTGAAAATATGGAATAGCAAAATTGATTTAGAACAGAATAGCACACTGTCAGTTTCACTCACTGTACCTCTCTGTCCCTCAACTCAAGGATTGAAAATATGGAACAGCAAAATTGATTTAGAACAGAATAGCACACTGTCAGTTTCCCTCACTGTAGCTCTCTGTCCCTCAACTCAAGGATTGAAAATATGGTTCAGCAAAATAGTTTTAGAACAGAATAGCACACTGTCAGTTTCCCTCACTGTACCTCTCTGTCCCTCAACTCAAGGATTGAAAATATGGAACAGCAAAATTGATTTAGAACAGAATAGCACACTGTCAGTTTCACTCACTGTACCTCTCTGTCCCTCAACTCAAGGATTGAAAATATGGTTCAGCAAAATAGTTTTAGAACACAATAGCACACTGACACTTTCCCTCACTGTAGCTCTCTGTCCCTCAACTCTAGGATTGAAAATATGGAACAGCAAAATTGATTTAGAACAGAATAGCACACTGTCAGTTTCACTCACTGTAGCTCTCTGTCCCTCAACTCAAGGATTGAAAATATGGAACAGCAAAATTGATTTAGAACAGAATAGCACACTGTCAGTTTCACTCACTGTACCTCTCTGTCCCTCAACTCAAGGATTGAAAATATGGTTCAGCAAAATAGTTTTAGAACACAATAGCACACTGACACTTTCCCTCACTGTAGCTCTCTGTCCCTCAACTCAAGGATTGAAAATATGGAACAGCAAAATTGATTTAGAACAGAATAGCACACTGTCAGTTTCCCTCACTGTAGCTCTCTGTCCCTCAACTCAAGGATTGAAAATATGGTTCAGCAAAATAGTTTTAGAACACAATAGCACACTGACACTTTCCCTCACTGTAGCTCTCTGTCCCTCAACTCAAGGATTGAAAATATGGTTCAGCAAAATAGTTTTAGAACACAATAGCACACTGACACTTTCCCTCACTGTAGCTCTCTGTCCCTCAACTCAAGGATTGAAAATATGGTTCAGCAAAATAGTTTTAGAACAGAATAGCACACTGTCAGTTTCCCTCACTGTACCTCTCTGTCCCTCAACTCAAGGATTGAAAATATGGAACAGCAAAATTGATTTAGAACAGAATAGCACACTGTCAGTTTCACTCACTGTACCTCTCTGTCCCTCAACTCAAGGATTGAAAATATGGTTCAGCAAAATTGATTTAGAACAGAATAGCACACTGTCAGTTTCCCTCACTGTAGCTCTCTGTCCCTCAACTCAAGGATTGAAAATATGGTTCAGCAAAATAGTTTTAGAACACAATAGCACACTGACACTTTCCCTCACTGTAGCTCTCTGTCCCTCAACTCAAGGATTGAAAATATGGTTCAGCAAAATAGTTTTAGAACACAATAGCACACTGTCAGTTTCCCTCACTGTAGCTCTCTGTCCCTCAACTCAAGGATTGAAAATATGGTTCAGCAAAATAGTTTTAGAACAGAATAGCACACTGTCAGTTTCCCTCACTGTACCTCTCTGTCCCTCAACTCAAGGATTGAAAATATGGAACAGCAAAATAGTTTTAGAACACAATAGCACACTGACACTTTCCCTCACTGTAGCTCTCTGTCCCTCAACTTAAGGATTGAAAATATGGTTCAGCAAAATAGTTTTAGAACAGAATAGCACACTGTCAGTTTCCCTCACTGTACCTCTCTGTCCCTCAACTCAAGGATTGAAAATATGGTTCAGCAAAATAGTTTTAGAACACAATAGCACACTGACACTTTCCCTCACTGTAGCTCTCTGTCCCTCAACTCAAGGATTGAAAATATGGAACAGCAAAATTGATTTAGAACAGAATAGCACACTGTCAGTTTCACTCACTGTAGCTCTCTGTCCCTCAACTCAAGGATTGAAAATATGGTTCAGCAAAATAGTTTTAGAACACAATAGCACACTGACACTTTCCCTCACTGTAGCTCTCTGTCCCTCAACTCAAGGATTGAAAATATGGTTCAGCAAAATAGTTTTAGAAACACAATAGCACACTGACACTTTCCCTCAATGTAGCTCTCTGTCCCTCAACTCAAGGATTGAAAATATGGTTCAGCAAAATAGTTTTAGAACACAATAGCACACTGACACTTTCCCTCACTGTAGCTCTCTGTCCCTCAACTCAAGGATTGAAAATATGGTTCAGCAAAATAGTTTTAGAACAGAATAGCACACTGTCAGTTTCCCTCACTGTACCTCTCTGTCCCTACAAACAAGGATTAGCACAGAATAGCACACTGTCACTGACACTCTCCCTACCTATCCTTATTTGTCCCTAAACACAAGGAATCCAGGATTAGTAAAGGAAAAAAAATGACACTGTCCCTGCCTATGCTTCTCTTTCCCTGCTCCGGAACACACTACACAAGGCCGCCGCGCTGGCGGCCTTTTATAGTGTGGGGCGTGTACTAAACCCCATCAGCAATAATTGGCCACAGGCATCCTGCCTGTGGCCAATCATTGCTCTCCTCGCTGCCGGCGCTGTGATTGGCCAAGCATGCGGGGTCACAGTGCATGCTTGGCCAATCACAGCGCCTGGATGACACTGTGATGGCGTAGTGCATTGTGGGCCGTTCGCGTCACTCGAATTTGGCGCGAACGGCCCAAATCGTTCGATCTTCGTCGAACGATCGAACAGCCGATGTTCGAGTCGAACGTATGTTTGACTCGAACACGAAGCTCATCCCTAGTAAAGATGAACAAGAGGGCAGTCCCTTAATGGACTCAGGAGTAGGGATGAGCTCGGTGTTCGAGTCGAACATAGGTTCGACTCGAACATCGGCTGTTCGCGAGTTCGGCGAACAACGAACGATTTGGGCCGTTCGCGCCAAATTCGAGTGATGCGAACGGCCCACAATACACTGCGCCATCGCAGTGTAATCCCGGCGCTGTGATTGGCAAAGCATGCACTGTGACCCTGCATGCTTGGCCAATCACAGCGCCGGCAGCGAGGAGAGCAATGATTGGCCACAGGCAGGATGCCTGTGGCCAATTATAGCTGAGGGGGTTTAGTACACGCCCCACACTATAAAAGGCTGCCAGCGCGGCGGCCTTGTGTAGTGTGTTACGGAGCAGGGAAAGTGAAGGATAGGCAGGGACAGTGTCAAATCTTGTCAAATCTATTCTTTGCTAAACCTTGTGTGTAGGGACAGAGAACGATAGGCAGGGAGAGTGTCAGTGTCATATTCTTTGCTAAACCTTGTGTGTAGGGAGAGAGAAGGATAGGCAGGGAGAGTGTCAGTGTCATATACTTTGATAAACCTTGTGTGTAGGGACAGAGAAGGATAGGCAGGGAGAGTGTCAGTGTCATATTCTTTGCTAAACCTTGTGTGTAGGGAGAGAGAAGGATAGGCAGGGAGAGTGTCAGTGTCATATACTTTGATAAACCTTGTGTACAGGGAGAGAGAAGGATAGGCAGGGGACAGTGTCAATGTCATATTCTTTGCTAAACCTTGTGTGCAGGGAGAGAGAAGGATAGGCAGGGAGAGTGTCAGTGTCATATACTTTGATAAACCTTGTGTACAGGGAGAGAGAAGGATAGGCAGGGGACAGTGTCAGTGTCATATTCTTTGCTAAACCTTGTGAGCAGGGAGAGAGAAGGATAGGCAGGGAGAGTGTCAGTGTCATATACTTTGATAAACCTTGTGTGCAGGGAGAGAGGAGGATAGGCAGGGGACAGTGTCAGTGTCATTGTTGCTAAGCCTCCTGCACATTATACACCTGAAGTTAGCCTGTATTGCTGCTTTTTCCTGGTGTGTTACACAAACAGGATTTTGCGGCAATTACAGCGGGCGGAGTGTGCCTCCTGACCATATTACACCTTAACTTAGCCTGTATTGCTGCTTTTTCCTGGTGTGTTACACAAACAGGATTTTGCGGCACTTACAGCGGGCGGAGTGTGCCTCCTGACCATATTACACCTTAACTTAGCCTGTATTGCTGCTTTTTCCTGGTGTGTTACACAAACAGGATTTTGCGGCACTTACAGCGAGCGGAGTGTGCCTCCTGACCATATTACACCTTAACTTAGCCTGTATTGCTGCTTTTTCCTGGTGTGTTACACAAACAGGATTTTGCGGCACTTACAGCGGGCGGAGTGTGCCTCCTGACCATATTACACCTTAACTTAGCCTGTATTGCTGCTTTTCCCATTTCCCTGCAGGCCATTAGAATGTCTGGAAGGCAAACAAGGAGAGGCAGACAGTCAGGAGCCAAAAAAAGAGGGCAAGCAGGCTCTGTGTCTAGAGCAGTGGTTCTCAACTCCAGTCCTCAGGGCCCACCAACAGGCCAGGTTTGCAAGATAACTGAAATGCATCACAGGTGATATAATTTGCTGCTCAGGGATTGCAGTATTCTAGTCTGCATCTCCCCCAAGGTAATACTTAAAATCTGGCCTGTTAGTGGGTCCTGAGGACAGGAGTTGAGAACCACTGGTCTAGAGACAACAGTGCTGGTCGTGGACGCGGTGCATCGCCATCAGCACGTGGCCATGGGACACGCTTGTCCTTCTTTTCGGCAGCTGGACGTGTTGAGCCGCATCATGCCGAAGACTTGGTAGAGTGGATGACCAAGCCCTCCTCATCCTCCTCATCCTCTCTCACCCAGGCTCAGGGTACTGGCAAAGCAGCTGCCAAAGCGTCCTCTTCCCTGGTATCAATGTCATCATCAGTCACTCCTTCCCTAGACCAACCATGTCCTCCTGAGGAGTCCCCCGAACTGTTTGAGCACAGTGTTGGGTACATGCTCCAGGAGGATGCCCAGCGTTTCGAAGGGTCTGATGATGATACCCAGCTAGAGGAAGGCAGTAGCGTGAGAGCAGAGAGAGGGGATGCTCAAGAAGGACACCAATCTGGCAGTCATGTTCCAGCAGCTGCAGCATACTGCCAGATTGGCTCCAGTGATGAGGAGGGAGGGGATAATGAGGTCACTGACTCCACGTGGGTGCCTAATAGGAGAGAGGAGGAGGAGGAGGAGGATGAGGAGGGGGCACATCTCCAACGAGGCAGGATGCCCTCGGGGGGCCAGCGTAAGGGCAGCACACCGACGGAATCACACCGCAGAGCTCCGCCTGTGCAAGGCGCTGCCTCTGCCCGTTATTCAAAAAGTTCTTTGGTGTGGGCCTTTTTTGAGTCGAGTGCATCAGATCGCACAGCTGCTGTTTGCAACATATGTCTCAAGCGTATATCGCGTGGCCAAAACATCACCCGCTTGGGCACCACATGCTTGACCAGACATATGTTGACCTGCCATGCAGCTCGTTGGCAAGCCTACCTTAAAGACCCACGCCAAAGAACAAAGCTGACCTCTTCTTGCACCACATCAGCTGGGATCTCCAACCCCACTATACCTTCAGTCCTCTCTGTAACCTGCTCTGAGAGGAATGAAGGTGTAGAATTAGGTGTGTCACAGCCAAGTACTTGCGGGCACTCTGCTAGCAGTACACCAACGTCCGATTCTAGCAGGCAAATTTCCCTGCCCCAGCTGCTGGACCGTCGAAAGAAGTTCACTCCCAGCCATCCACATGCCCAGCGGTTGAATGCTAGCTTGGCTAAATTGCTAGCGCTTCAACTGCTGCCTTTTCAGTTGGTAGACTCGGCCCCCTTCCGTGAGTTTGTGCTATGTGCGGTTCCTCAGTGGCAGTTTCCCAAACGCCACTTTTTTTCACGGAAGGCGATTCCGGCTCTCTACTGGCATGTGGAAGGCAATGTCTTGGCCTCGCTGGACAGGGCGGTCAGCGGTAAGGTGCATATTACCGCTGACTCATGGTCCAGCAGGCATGGACAGGGACGTTACCTTTCTTTCACGGCCCATTGGGTCACTCTTTTGGCAGCTGGGAAGGATGCAGGACAAGGTGCAGTAGTGTTGGAGGTTGTTCCACCGCCACGCCTCCAAAATGCTACTACTGGTTGTGACACACCTCTGTCCTCCACCCCCTCCTCTTCTTCTTCCTCCGTGACCTCTTCCTGTGCTTTGTCCTCAGAACCAGCGGTGCTCCGTAGGCGTTCAAGGGGCTACGCAAGTACGCAGGCAAAAAGATGCCATGCCGTGCTTGCGCTGGTGTGTTTGGGGGACAGGAGCCACACTGGGGCAGAGGTTCTGTCTGCTCTGCAGGGGCAGGCCGAGAGGTGGTTGACGCCACGCCAGCTTAAGCCAGGAATGGTAGTTTGCGACAATGGCACCAACCTCCTCTCCGCTCTCCGACAGGGACAACTGACCCATGTGCCCTGTGTGGCTCACGTCCTTAACCTGGTGGTGCAGCAGTTCTTGGGCAGGTACCCAGGCTTACAGGATGTCCTGAGGCAGGCCATGAAAGTCTGTGTGCATTTCCGCAGATCTTATAATGCCAGTGCTCGCCTGGCTGAGCTGCAAAAGGAGTTGAACCTGCCCAAGAACCGCCTTATATGTGACATGCCCACCAGGTGGAACTCAACGTTGGCCATGCTGCAGCGGCTGCACACGCAGCAGAGGGCCATCAATGAGTACCTGTGCGACTACGGCACCAGGACAGGGTCAGGGGAGCTCGGGTTTTTTTCACCACGCCAGTGGGGCATGATCAGTGATGCATGCACTGTCCTGGCACCATTTGAGGAGGCCACGAGGATGGTGAGCAGTGACAGTGCATGCATCAGTGACACTGTACCTCTTGTCCACCTGTTGGAACATACGCTGCGTGGAATAATGGACAGGGCACTTGAGGCAGAACAGAGGCAGGAAGAGGAGGACTTCCTTGCCTCTCAAGGCCCCCTTTACCCAGACAGTGTTCCTTCTGTCCCACCCATCGCACAGGAAGAAGAGGAGGAGGAGGAGGATTGTGTCAGCATGGAGGTGGAGCCTGGCACTCAGCATCATCAGCAGCAGTCTTTTAGGGATGATTTACAGTCCCAAGAAACCAGTGGACTTGTACGTGGCTGGGAGGAGGTGGCTGCGGATCATGTCGTCCTTAGTGACCCAGAGGACTCCGGACTGAGTGCCTCAGCTAACCTACGCTGCATGGCCTCCCTGATCCTGCAAAGTCTGCGGAAGGATCCTCGTATTCTTCGGATCAAGGAGAGGGACCATTACTGGCTGGCCACTCTCCTTGATCCACGGTACAAGGGTAAGGTTGCGGACCTTATCGTACCGTCGCAGAGGGAGCAGAGGATGAGACAACTCCGGGAGGCCTTGCAGAAAGGTCTGTGCAACGCGTTCCCAGAGACTGGGAGGTTACAAACTCCTGGTCCTGGACAACGAGTTGCTGAGGCTTCGGGCAGTCAAAGAAGGAGCGGTGGGGAAGGTGGCCGTCTGACCGAAGCGTTCAGACAATTCTTTAGTCCGCAGCCCCAAGGTATGATCGGTTCCAGCAACCATCGCCAGCGTCTGATATACATGGTGCAGGAATACCTAGGGGCAAGGTCAGACTTGGACACCTTCCCCACCGAAAATCCTCTGGCTTACTGGGTCTTGAGGATGGATCACTGGCCAGAGCTTGCACAGTATGCAATTGAGCTACTGGCCTGTCCTGCATCCAGCGTTCTTTCAGAACGCACATTCAGTGCTGCTGGAGGATTTGTCACGGATCACAGGGTGCGCCTGTCCACCGACTCTGTTGATCGACTGACCTTCATAAAGATGAACCAGTCTTGGATCACCACCAGCTACCAAACACCTGAAGCTGATATAACAGACTAATTTCTTTTCAAATGTCACATCCCTTCAAGACTGATGCTGATGCTGAGAGTTTGTCCTGTTATGTTGACTGACTATCCTCCTCCACCTCAATGATCCGATTGACGATGATAGCTTGGAAGAACATTTTTGTTTCTGGGTGCCGCCACCAGTGGCTAAGGCCCAATTTTTCAGCCCCTGTTTAACAGGGGTGTGTTATTACAATTTTTATGCAATGCTTTGCAGCAGGGCTCATTCCTGCACTCCAACTAGAGTATCTGGGAGTGGGTGCAGTGTCGTGGCACCAGCACCAGTGGCTAAGGCCCAATTTTTCAGCCCCTGTTTAACAGGGGCGTGTAATTACAATTTTTGATGCAATACTTTGCAACATGGCTCATTGCTGTGTTCCAAGTACAGTATCTGTGAGGGGTTGCAGTGTTGTGGCACCAGTGCCTAAGGCTCAATTTTTCTGCCCCTGTTTAACAGGGGCATGTAATTACAATTCTTGATCTAATAATTCACAGGAGGGCCCATTCCTGCGCCCACCAAGACTAACTGTGAGGCCTTACAGTGTTGTGTCAACACCACCACCACCACCACCACCACCAAAGGCCCAATTTTTCAGCCCCTGTTCAACAGGGGCATGCAATTACAATTCTTGATCTAATAATTCACAGCAGGGCCCATTCATGCGCCCACCAAGAGTAACTGTGAGGGCTCACAGTGTTGTGGCAACACCAACATGTAAGGGGCAAATTTCAGCTGAGTATATACGGCAGGCCCCTACTTTCAAACATCCAACTTACAAACGACTCCTCCTTGCAAACGGAAGGATACAACAGGAAGTGAGAGGAAATCTACCCCTAGGAAGGCAAATTCTCTCCTGTAAGAGTTAATATGGGAAAAAAGTGTCTCCTCTCCACTGATTCTTTATCACCAATTCTTGTTTCAATAAAAACCCCAAATTTTCAAAAAACATTTGTCATTAGGACGGAAAGTGAGGTGAACTGTTCTGAACAGGTGCACACTGCACAGACAGCAAAACAAATGTTACAGGGGTGATAACCCTTCCCTATGTTTTCCAAAAAGCTTAAAAATAGATTTTTTGGCTGGAGCTACACTTAAACAATGTACCTGTTCAAAATTACAAACAGATTCTACATAAGAACAAACCTACAGTCCCTGTCTTGTATGCACCGCCTGTATACGGCTGTTCAGAGTATATAGGGCCTTTTTTATTTTGTGTGCGGGGTTCCCCTTAATATCCATACAAGACCCAAAGGGGCTGGTAATGGGCTGGGGTAGGGGGGGGGGTGTGTGATGGGGTAGCTATGCCATTTTTCTTAAAGATTTTCATCCATATTACCAGTACCAGACATTACATTAAAGCCGCAAGCAGTTTTAAATGGCTTTTTTTCCTTTAGAAATGTAATTTTGTGCAGGGACAGTTCTAAACACGGGAAACACGTGGCACTTCACAGGCATACTTTAGACACCCCCCAGGTACGATATTTAAAGGAATATTTGACTTTTTTTTTTCACTTTATGCATCATTAAAATGACTACTCCAGAAAAACTGCCGTTTTTAAAACTTCTTTTTGCATTGATACATGTTCCCTGGTGCAGAACCCGGGTTCCCAAACCCTTTTTAGGACAATAACATACATAATAGTCGTTATAATTAGCACTTTAGATTTCGAACGTTCGCATCCATTGTATTTAATAGGGTTCTAAAGTTCGTGCGAACTTTCGGTCCGTTCGCGGGTTCTGGTGCGATCCGAACCCGGGGGTGTTCGGCTCATCACTACTCAGGAGGGACACTTGCTATATAATATTATAATCTGGTCTATATGTACATTTTCTACTCTTTAGTGTTAGGGCCAAGCAGGACTGGCGCTCTTATCTAGGGATTATTAATATGTCTATATTGTGATTTTTATGATACTTTTGTTAACCTATAACGATGTGAATAAACATTTGTCATTTTATTAAGGTTGTATAATGACTCTTGTTTAGGGGTTATTGGCACCTCAAATTCCTTCTCCTTTTTTCTTTTGCTTTAAATGTTGTAATTAGATGTGATGCCATTTTGAGCAAACGATGTCCCCGAATGTTATATTAAGTTTAGCTTTAATTGAATCAATATAGATAATGTACATTGGATTGCACATTCCATTAGATCAAGAGTCAGGCACTCTCCTGCATGTCCAACACCTGAACAAAGGGAATTCTGTTCCTTCTTAAACATGCTGGATTTCAAAAATCAATAAAAGTCTATCATTATGCAACCTCTTTTTTGTTTACTCCCAATATCCTGGATAGCCTAACCTCACAGATGTCCCTATTTCACTTTGGACATTTGGGGGAATGTTATAACTGAAACCTTATATTCCTTCCACGACATTATAAAAATGCACATGTCCCTAAATAAACCTTTTATGGTTACCTACAAATCTGTCATTGTGACCATTCTTTAAACACTTAAGCCCCGGACCATTACGCAGCTTAATGACCAGAGGTGATTTCACAATTTGGCACTGCGCTGCTTTAACTGGAAATTGTGCGGACATGCAATGTTGTACCCAAACTAAATTTGCGTCCTTTTCTTCCCACAAATAGAGCTTTCTTTTAATGGTATTTGATTGCCTCTGCGATTTTTTTTTTTTTTTTTGCGATATAAACGGAAAAAGACTGAAAATTTTGAAAAAAAATGATATTTTCTACTTTTTGTTATAAGAAAAATCGAATAAACTAAATTCTAGTCATACATTTAGGCCAAAATGTATTCAGCCACATGTCTTTAGTAAAAAAAATGTCAATAAGCGTATATTTATTGGTTTGCGCAAAAGTTACAGCGTCTACAAACTAGGGTACATTTTCTGGAATTTACACAGCTTTTAATTTATGACTGCCTATCTCATTTCTTGAGGTGCTAAAATGGCAGGGCAGTACAAAACCCCCCCAAATGACCCCATTTTGGAAAGTAGACATCCCAAGGAAATTGCTGAGAGGCATGTTGAGCCCATTGAATATTTTTTTTTTGTCCCAAGTGATTGAATAATGACAAAAAAAAAACAAAAAATTACAAAAAGTTGTCACTAAATGATATATTGCTCACACATGCCATGGTTATATGTGGAATTGCACCCCCAAATACATTTTGCTGCTTCTCCTGAGTACGGGGATACCACATGTGTGGGACTTTTTGGGAGCCTAGCCGCGTACGGGCCCCCGAAAACCAAGCACCGCCTTCAGGATTTCTAAGGGCGCAAATTTTTGATTTCACTCCTCACTACCTATCACAGTTTCGAAGGCCATAAAATGCCAAAATATCACAAACCCCCCCAAATGACCCCATTTTGTAAAGTAGACACCCCAGGCTATTTGCTGAGAGGAATGGTGAGTATTTTACAGCTCTCATTTGTTTTTGAAAATGAAGAAATAAAATATTTTTTTTTTTTTTAAATTTTCAAAACTTTGTGACAAAAAGCGAGATCTGCCTCCGAAACTGTGAAAGGCAGTGAGGAGTGAAATCAAAAATGTATACCCTTAGAAAGCCTGAAGGCGGTGCTTGGCTTTTGGGGTCCCGTACGCAGCTAGGCTCCCAAAAAGTCTCACACATGTGGTATCCCCGTACTCAGGAGAAGCAACAGAATGTATTTTGGGGTGTAATTCCACATATGGCCATGGCATGTTTGAGCAATATATCATTTAGTGACAACTTTGTGCAAAAAAATAAAAAATAAAAAAATAAATTGTCTTTTTTCCGCAACTTGTGTCAACATATAAATATTCCATGGACTCGACATGCCTCTCAGTATATAGCTTGTGTCTAGTGTCTGCTTTCCAAAATGGGGTCATTTGGGGGGGTTTTGAACTGTCCTGGCATTTTATACACAACATTAGGAAGCTTGCATCCACTCTTCTAACCACTTGAAGACAAAGCCCTTTGACAAAGCCCACTTGAAGACAGCGATCAGAAAAACGATCGCTTAGTGACACTGGCAAAAGGGGGTGAAAGGGTTACTTGGAAGGCGATCAAGGGGTTAAACCTTTATTAGGTAATATATGGGGGTACCTGACGCTATAAAAACCTGCGGCGAACCTAAAAAAAATAACTGACTACCTATCGGCATCACCGACACTAAGACAGCGATCAGGAAAATGATCGCTTAGTGACACTGGCAAAAGGGGGTGAAAGGGTTACCTGGGGGGGCGATCAAGGGGTTAAACCTTTATTAGGTAATATATGGGGGTACCCAACGCTATAAAAACCTGCGGCGAACCTAAAAAAAATAACTGGCTACCTATCGGCATCACCAACACTAAGACAGCGATCAGAAAAACGATCGCTTAGTGACAGCGGTGAAAGGGTTACCTTGGGGGCGATCAAGGGATTAAACCTTTATTAGGGGGGGTTAGGGAGCTACACTGGACCTAAAACACTCTGCCCTGACACTTTTACAGTCACAAATGTCACTGATTGCAGTGATCAGTAAATAAATGGTCACTGCAATCAGTGACACTGTGACTGGGGGCTGGGGGGTGTCTGGGGGGGCCTGGGGGGCGATCGTGTGCCTATGTGTCCTGGTGTCAGTGTGCTGTTTAGTGCACTAACCTGATGACTTTTCTCATGCAGCGCTCGGTATATGTGAGCGCCGCATGAGAGATGACATCACTTCCTCCTGCCTGTGTAAACACTACACAGGCAGAGGAAGCTTTTCATTCGCCGGGAGCGATCGCGAGGGGGTGGCCAGAATCGAATGGCGGCCCCCTCATCACGGATCGCGCCCGAAGCGATCCCGGCCGCTCACTGTACAGGAGGGGGGTCCGATGGGACCCCCCACCCATACGAAGGCAGGCACGTACAGGTACGTGATTGTGCCTGTCCGTGCTATTCTGCCGACGTATATATACAGTGAGCGGTCGTTAAGTGGTTAACCAAATCTCTACAATTCTTCAAATTGACAACATTTGAAAAACATTTACTAGCTGGTCCTTCGAGTTAGGAACTAACTTTCCAGATCTATTCTTCAAATTGACAACATTTGATTTTTTTTCTCCAGATCTATGATTCCAGATCGAGTTAGGAACTAACTTTACAGACCAATGTTACAGGTCCTTCTCAAAAAATTAGCATATTGTGATAAAGTTCATTATTTTCTGTAATGTACTGATAAACATTAGACTTTCATATATTTTAGATTCATTACACACAACTGAAGTAGTTCAAGCCTTTTCTTATTTTAATATTGATGATTTTGGCATACAGCTCATGACAACCCAAAATTCCTATCTCAAAAAATTAGCATATCATGAAAAGGTTCTCTAAACGAGCTATTAACCTAATCATCTGAATCAACTAATTAACTCTAAACACCTGCAAAAGATTCCTGAGGCTTTTAAAAACTCCCAGCCTGGTTCATTACTCAAAACCGCAATCATGGGTAAGACTGCTGACCTGACTGCTGTCCAGAAGGCCATCATTGACACCCTCAAGCAAGAGGGTAAGACACAGAAAGAAATTTCTGAACGAATAGGCTGTTCCCAGAGTGCTGTATCAAGGCACCTCAGTGGGAAGTCTGTGGGAAGGAAAAAGTGTGGCAGAAAACGCTGCACAACGAGAAGAGGTTACCGGACCCTGAAGAAGATTGTGGAGAAGGACCGATTCCAGACCTTGGAGGACCTGCGGAAGCAGTGGACTGAGTCTGGAGTAGAAACATCCAGAGCCACCGTGAACAGGCATGTGCAGGAAATGGGCTACAGGTGCCGCATTCCCCAGGTCAAGCCACTTTTGAACCAGAAACAGCGGCAGAAGCGCCTGACCTGGGCTACAGAGAAGCAGCACTGGACTATTGCTCAGTGGTCCAAAGTACTTTTTTCGGATGAAAGCAAATTTTGCATGTCATTCGGAAATCAAGGTGCCAGAGTCTGGAGGAAGACTGGGGAGAGGGAAATGCCAAAATGCCTGAAGTCCAGTGTCAAGTACCCACAGTCAGTGATGGTCTGGGGTGCCATGTCAGCTGCTGGTGTTGGTCCACTGTGTTTTATCAAGGGCAGGGTCATTGCAGCTAGCTATCAGGAGATTTTGGAGCACTTCATGCTTCCATCTGCTGAAAAGCTTTATGGAGATGAAGATTTAATTTTTCAGCACGACCTGGCACCTGCTCACAGTGCCAAAACCACTGGTAAATGGTTTACTGACCATGGTATTACTGTGCTCAATTGGCCTGCCAACTCTCCTGACCTGAACCCCATAGAGAATCTGTGGGATATTGGGAAGAGAAAGTTGAGAGACGCAAGACCCAACACTCTGGATGAGCTTAAGGCCGCTATCGAAGCATCCTGGGCCTCCATAACACCTCAGCAGTGCCACAGGCTGGTTGCCTCCATGCCACGCCGCATTGAAGCAGTCATTTCTGCAAAAGGATTCCCGACCAAGTATTGAGTGCATAACTGAACATAATTATTTGAAGGTTGACTTTTTTTGTATTAAAAACACTTTTATTTTATTGGTCGGATGAAATATGCTAATTTTTTGAGATAGGATTTTTGGGTTTTCATGAGCTGTATGCCAAAATCATCAATATTAAAACAAGAAAAGGCTTGAACTACTTCAGTTGTGTGTAATGAATCTAAAATATATGAAAGTCTAATGTTTATCAGTACATTACAGAAAATAATGAACTTTATCACAATATGCTAATTTTTTGAGAAGGACCTGTATATTAAGTTTAGCTTTAATTGAATTAATATAGATAATGTACATTGGATTGCACATTCCATTAGATCAAGAGTCTGGTACTCTCCTGCATGTCCAACACCTGAACAAAGGGAATTTTGTCCCTTCTTAAACATGCTGGATTTCAAAAATCAATAAAAGTCTATCATTATGCAACCTCTTTTTTGTTTACTCCCAATATCCTGGATAGCCTAACCTCACAGATGTCCCTATTTCACTTTGGACATTTGGGGGATGTTAGAACTGAAACCTAATGTTCCTTCCAAGACATTTTAAAAATGCACATCTCCCTAAATAAACCTTTTATGGTTACCTACAAATCTGTCATTGTGACCATTCTTTAACCAAATCTCTACAATTCTTCAAATTGACAACATTTGAAAAAAGTTGACTAGCTGGCCCTTCGAGTTAGAAACTAACTTTCCAGATCTATAAGGTGCTTACTCTTATGCCTCCTCAGTCTTCTGTCAAACACTTATATATGAAGCAACAGAAGCAAATTCTGAGAGAAGAAATACCTTTGGAAACCTGGCAAATATTATTTTCCAAAAGCTCAATTTCTACTCTTATAAAGAGAACCAAAATAAAATGATCTTCCATTGGTACCAAACAACAGAGTTACTATGCTGACGACAGATGCTGGTGATGTAGAAGAAGCTTAAGGTTGATCCAACACATCTACTGGTATTACCCACTCATTAAACGTTATTGATATGATGGATAAGGGCATGGACATCATCTTTTTGACTCCTGGATCCCCCTCACTCCTAAAACATACTTTTTGGGACTACCTCCTCACAATTTCTTTAAAATATCTAAATGACTTTTGGTGCATATACTTATTGTAGCAAGATGGATGATGGAGTGGTTGGAGTATCCAACTGCCTCTCAATTCCCTGGACTAACATAATAAAATGTCGAAACTAAGGAATATTATGGAAACCCTTCCTTGAGCATTTCATTAATCGAGCATGGGTTAAAAGAATATTTACAGTGCAGCTTTAATAAATATCATTGCGGACACTCATAGGATCTCCTTCTTCTCAAATGCAAGAAACAAAACAAAACAAAACAAAATTATAATAAATATCAAAATCAAATGATCCAAAAACTTGCAGTCCAAACTTAATGTAAAAACTACAATCTCAATATTCAGTGATAAGACGTAACCACTCCAACAAAATCTTCACAGTGTGCGCTACCCAGCCTGTGTGCCTATATTGTTTACCTTCATACAGGGCCGTTTGAAGGAATTTGGGGGCCCCAAGCAAAATGGACATGGAGGCCCCCCAACCCCCCCCCCCCACTCACGCAAAGCCTACAAGAACCACAGCATAGCGATACAGTTTAAGCTCACCCACACTTTATATAAATAAAAAAGGTTTACAGTGCAAATACTGCTGTTGCATATAATCCAACATACTTAAGACACATACACACTCACATTAACATTAAGATGCTGTTTAGGGCTGTTTATGGGGGACTGTGGGATGGACAGGGGGACTGTGGGATGGACAAGGGGACATTGGGAAGGACAGGGGGACCATGGGATGGACAGGGGGACCGTGGGATGGACAGGGGGACCGTGGGATGGACAGGGGGGCCATGAGATGGACAGGGGGACCGTGGGATGGACAGGGGGACCATGGGATGGACAGGGGGACCGTGGGAAGGACAGGGGGACCGTGGAATGGACAGGGGGACAGTGAGATGGACAGGGGGACCGTGGGATGGACAGTGGGACTCAGCACTGTAATATCCACATCATCTCCCCCACTTTAATATCCACATCATCTCCCCCACTGTAATATCCACATCATCACCCCCACTGTAATGTCCAGATCTCCCCCCTGTACACATCTCACCCCGGCCACTGCCGCCGGGTGTACCAAGATGGCCACTGCTCTGGAGCTAGGCTGAAGCCGCTGCCTTTCCTATGACCGCAATCCGCAGATCGGTTTGGGCGGCTCGGCTGCTCGAGTCCTGCAAAGGTAACGGCGTTCCTGCTGTGAAAAAAGTGCAGGCACGCCGTTCCCATGCGTTCCCGCAGGACTCGAGCCCTGGACCCAGGGCGGAAATTCAGGACAGTGACAGGCAGCAGGCAGGCACCCTAGGCTGGGGCCCCAAGCAATTGCTTGTTTTGCCTGTCCTGTTGCGACGGCCCTGCCTTCATATATAGACTTCTTTAATTAAAGAAGGTCTACAAACACTCACAGATAAAAAGGGGAATAGGGTCTAACATCTCCTCCTAAGGTGCAGCTTACAGTCATTGAAGGGTTAAAATTCACCATCTCATCCATTAAATCCAAAACAACTCAAAGGAAAGCAAATCATAGTGCTCACTGTGATCTTGAACAAACACTGACACACAAAGATACACTCTCATATAATAAGAGACAGTGCTCCAAAAAATAACAATAGTGCAATTGACCAGAAACCTGCACACAGATCCCAGGTGTTCTTCACAGTGCTCTTCACACCAATGCAGTGATGATGTGTACCTGCACACTGTATTTTTTCTTTTCTCTTTATAATATCAGTGGTGTTGGCTAGCTTTGATAGTTTACAGTGGGCATAGAAAAGAATCACAAACTTAAAAATAATCACATTTTGATGCTTTGCAGCTTGAAATTAAGAGATGCACAGTTTTTGTTTTATCCAGCTGTATTTACTAGTGCAACTTATAACATCCAAGTGAAAGATATAACACCAACATGTCAGAAAAAAAATAACACAAATTCAAAAACAGAATCACTGAGTTGGAAAAAGGATCACCCCCTTATGTCAGTATTTTGTTGAACCACCTTTTGCTTTCATTTCAACCTTTAGTATGTTGGTATTTGTCTCTACTAACTTTGCACATCTAGACTTTGCAATATTTCCCCACTCTTCTTTGCAGAACTGCTCAAGTTCAGTTACATTTGATGGTGACCGTTTGTGGACTGCAGTTTTTAAGTAATTCCACAGATTTTCAGAGTGGTTTTAAGTCTGGGCTCTGACTAAGCCATGCAAGGACATTCACCTTTTTCTCCCTCAACCACTGTGTGGTCATTTTTGCTGTGTGTTTTAGATGGTAAACCTTCTTCCCATTGACAACTTTCTGCCAGAGGGCAGCAGAATTTGATGGTATTTTGCCCCTTCTATTTCTCTTCTATCCTGACAAGTGCTCCAGTCCCTGCTGCAGAGAAACACCCCCATAGCAGGATATTACCACCTTAATGCTTTATTATAGGAATGGTGTTATTTGGATTGTGAACTGTATTGGATTTCTGCTAGACATATCGTTTGGTGTTGAGGCCAAATAATTAAATTTTAGTCTCATCTGACAGTAACACTTTTTCAATGTGGCCTCAGAACCTTCAAGGTGCGTTTAAAGTAGTCAGAGAGGTGAGAGTGATGCTTTTTCCAACTCAGTGATTCTGTTTTTTTTTTTTCTGACATGTTGGTGTTATATCTTTCATTTGGATGTCATGCCTTGTACACGTTTTTTCCGATGGGAAAACCGCTATGAGAGCTTTTGGCCGGGAATTCCGGCCGTATGTATGCTCCATCACAGTTTTTCAGACGGGAAAACTGCGGACAAAAAAAGAGAGCAGGAAAAAATCCTGGTGGGAAAACCGTTCGTCTGTATGCTTTTCCGAGGGGAAAAAAAACGTGCATGCTCGGAAACAAATCGACGCATGCTCAGAAGCATAGAACGTCATTTTCTCGGCTCGTCATAGTCTTTTACGTCACCGTGTTCTTGCCAGTCAAAAGTTCACCGGACTTTTGTTTGAGTGTGTGTATGCAAGGCAGGCTTGACAGGAATTCCGTCGGGAAAACCGTCGGTTTTTTATCCAATGGAAAAACCGGTCGTGTGTACTAGGCATCACACTAGTAAATACAGTTGGATAAAACAAAAACTGTGCCTGTCTTAATTTCAGGCTGCAAAGCAACAAAATGTGATTATTTTAAAGGAGGTGATTTCTATACCCACTGTATATATTTGTTTTGTAATTTTTTGGTAGATTTTGTAGGCATAGTTGTACACATAGTAATTTTGTATTTAATCAAGCATGGGATACTTTTCATTCCTGGCATATAGGTGGGTAGCAGCTCAGGCCCCGTGAGAGGTTCTTGGAATATGAGTTTTCTATCCCACCCTTTTTTTTTTTTTCAAAATCATTTGGTGGAGGGGGGATTATGGTGTGGGGTTGTTTTTCAGGGGTTGTATATTTGAAAGTGTAGTCTACTTACTGATAGACTCAGATTTGCTCTAGATTGCAAACTCCTGTGAGAATTTTGAAATGTTATTCTTGTTGCATCCTATTATGTATAGCTTGCATACTTGACATCTAACATTACCACTTTGTGGAAGAAAATTGAAAAAACAGCTGTTATCAGAAAAATTTTAATTGTTTGAAACAAACCACCCCAATGATTCTTCTTTTTGGTGCACCTTTAATTCTTCACCTCAATTTTTTACTCAAGATTCCTCAGTAGCTAGAGACTGGGAGGTTGATTTACTAAAGGCAAATAGGCTGTGCAGTGCAAATGCACCTCAAGTGCATTTGCTTTAGATCTGAGTGGAGTCTCTGAAATTAGGGGAAGCTCTGTTGATTTCAATCACCTAATCATGTACAAGTAAAAAATTTTTATTTTTTTTCCTTGCATGTAATTAAGTATTCTTTTCCAAGTGAAACTTTACCTTATTTACTAAGATCTGGAGCAAGCGCACTTGCAGTGCACATTATATTTTCCTTTAGTAAATCAACCCCACTGGCTTAGAGGCCTCCTGAGATTTTGACACAAATAGACTAAAGCCGCGTACACACGATCGGTTTCACCGATGAAAACAGTCCGATGGACTGTTTTCATCGGACAAACCGATCATGTATGGGCCCCATCGGTCTTTTTTCTATTGGTGTAAAAAAATAGAACATGTTTTAAATTTTTCAGATGGGGAAAAAAAACGATAGCAAAATCCGATCGTCTGTGGGGAACTCCATCGGATAAAAAACCCACGCATGCTCAGACTGAATTATGAGACGGGAGCGCTCGTTCTGGTAAAACTAGCATTCGTAATGGAGATAGTACATTCGTCATGCTGTAACGGACTGAAAATCACGGAGACTGAAAAGCGTGAATCGGCTCTCACCAAACTTTTACTAACATGCGGTAACACGAAATCAGCAAAAGCAGCCCAAAGGGTGGCACCATTGGATTTGAACTTCCCCTTTATAGTGGCGTCGTACGTCACAGCGTTTGGGACGATCGGTTTTTTGACTGATGGTGTGTAGGCAAGACTGATGGAAGTCAGCTTCATCGGATTTCCGATGGAAAAATCCATCAGATTAGAATCCATAGGAAATCCGATCGTGTGTACAGGGCTTTACAGTTTTTAACATCATCAAGACCTATCATCAGAGCACCACTTCCAACTAAATAACTAAATGGTCAGTTTCAGTGACTCACTAGATAAGCAAGGCCAGGATCAGGATGACAGCCATGGATCTTGCACTTTAAATAAATATCAGCAGTGGCAGCTCCTATTTCTCTAGCCTCACTGGTTCACTTTAAGTTTTTAGTACACATTATGCTATCATTAATAGTTTGAAAGCCAATATATATTTGGCACTGTGTGGGCAGAGCTTATTAAAAACATATTGTACAGTATTAGTAACCCTTAACTTGGTTAGAACAATGAATACCAAGTATTTCTAGACCTAGTATTTACTCTAGTATAGGGCTGGGCTTATGGACACTAAAGTAACCCATAGATGATTTGATTTTCTTTCAATCCAATGGGGAGCCATCCTGACCAGCAGAACACAATGCTTACTGCTAGCGACTATAGCCACCAGCAGTAATTGTATGTAAAAAATCTGACAGGCTGGTTGTACAATCATCCTGCCCATAGATGGATTGAATCTTGGCCGGTGCCTGCCTGCTTTTAATCCACATATGGCCTGCTTTAGACCAGCAAAGTTTTGTGGCACATAAAACAAAATAAGTCTTCTATTCATGAACTGTTTTATAGATGTATTTATTATATTTAAGATGTTAGGAACTGTTTGACTACAAAGACTTGTGGTTGTATGAAAAAGCACTATAAAATGGCTTAGAGAATCAGGCAAAGGAAATCCAACCCTAGTCACTAGTAACCGACAATTGGCTACTGGCTCCCTGTCTCTAGGCAGTAAAACTTATGTTCCCCTATCCTATTGACAGTCAAGCAAGCTGATCCAGACACAACTTGTTATGAACCTCTGATATTCTGAGCAAATAATAGAATATGTTCTTGAACTTTTTAATAAGGCAATGAAATAGGAGTGATAGTTTACAAATTGCAGTAATCCATAGCCACCAATCTGATTTAATGGGCTAACTGTTGCAAGACATTTGTGATTGATTACAATGGATCACTTATTGTTAGACTGTGCTTTTGCCTTAATAATAACGTTGCCAAGTAGTTGCCAAGGAAAACAGTATCAGTTTGTTGAAAACCCTTGCTGTCCTGGGGTCCTGATTGTTCTTTACATGCCTGCTTTCAAACGTTAGACAGGTTGGACTTGTTTATCTGCTGTCTCCCCTATTAGCAGTTTCTAAAGCCTCGTACACACGATCGGATTTTCCGACAACAAATCTGTGCTGGCAGGGTTTTGTCGGAATATCTGACCGTTTGTATGTTCCATCGGACAATTGTTGTCGGATTTTCCGACAACAAATGTTTTATAGCATGCTTTAAAATTGTCCGACAACAAATGTGTGATGTCGGATTATCCGATCATGTGTACACAGGTCCAGCGGAAAAAAAAAGGTACAAACACACATGCTCAGAAGCAATTCTAACCATAGCACAACATTAGCAGAAGTTGCCCAAAGGGTGGCGCTAAAGAGCAGAAAAACCACGTAGTTTCTGTTTGTTAGCAGACAAAAGTTTTGCCATTTGTATGCAGAACAAGTTCACGGCCAACGCCCTTCGGACAAAATTCCACGGCTTTGTCCGACGGAAATCCGATCGTGTGTATGAGGCTTAAGGGTCCCTGCAGATATGGGTTGCTAAAGGATGAATAAAGATAGGGTGTAGTGTTAAGCTGGGCATACATGGTTCAATTTTCTTTCATTCCAGCAGCCAGCTGAACAAAAAAACTGAACCAATTTCCCCATCCACATATTTGATGTGGATGCAGGAATCCTTTATGCTGTGTCATTGTATTCTAACAGTGGGAGTCTCCAACCATCAAAATACACTGAACAGCACTGCAGCTGACTGAGCAAAAATTTACTAACAAGCTGGTTCATGAGATGTCAATCAATAGATCGAATTTTCATGAATGGGAATGGCCATACATGGATCGAAATTTGCCCGGCTCCTGCTGCACCAGCTGAATTTCAATTTTTGTATGGCCAGCTTTAGTGTAACCAAGGCTGGCAGGTAATAAATAGCTCAACACCAACAACAATATAAATAATACGTCTCAGAAGACGTTCATTTACGAAACGTGCGTAAGGCGGAGTCACGCACATCACGATGCTGTCATTCCATCCGGGTACTCGAAGCTGGAACGCAGCTGAGGCGTCAAGCTGCGTTTTGTCAGCACGGTACTGCGGTGCTGTGTCCCTTGTACTTTGAATATTATTTAATAGGCTTATATGCCTATTAAGGCTTAAGCCCTGCTGTTTTATTTTTATTTTTTAAATAAATCACCTTAATTATACCGCACTATGGGAGCATTCTATTACCGTATTTATCGGCGTATAACACGCACCGGCGTATAACACGCACCCCAAGTTTAGGAGGGAATTTTAAGGAAAAAAACTTTTAGGAGGGAAATTCAAGGAAAAAAAACTTACATTTAAATGCAGCATGCAGCCTTGCCCAGTGTCCATCTGCAGCCTTGCCCAGTGTCCATCTGTCCATCTGCAGCCGTGCCCAGTGTCCATCTGCAGCCGTGCCCATCTGTCCATCTGCAGCCTTGCCCAGTGTCCATCTGTCCATCTGCAACCGTGCCCAGTGTCCATCTGTCCATCTGCAGCCTTGCCCAGTGTCCATCTGTCCATCTGCAGCCTTGCCCAGTGTCCATCTGCAGCCGTGCCCATCTGTCCATCTGCAGCCTTGCCCAGTGTCCATCTGTCCATCTGCAGCCGTGCCCAGTGTCCATCTGTCCATCTGCAGCCGTGCCCAGTGTTCATCTGTCCATCTGCAGCCTTGCCCAGTGCCTTTGCGATCGTGTCAGTCCCGGCGGTTTTTAAAATTTGGCGCCGATTTCTGTGGAGAGGAGCGAGCGGGGCCGAGTGTACTTCGGCTGGACTCGGCTCCTCTCGCAGTTTCGCCCATCTCCACTGACTGCGCCGCTGACGGAGAAAGCCGAGTGTACTTCGGCTAGACTCGGCTCTGCTCACAGTCACAGGCAGGACTGCGAGAGGAGCCGAGACTAGGCGAAGTACACTCGGCTTTCTCTCTGTCAGCGGCGCAGTCAGAGATGGGCGGGACTGCGAGAGGAGCCGAGTAAAGCCGATTGTACTTTGGCTTCGGCTCCGCTCGCTCCTCTCGCTCGTTTTCAGCAGGGGAATTCGACGGAGTATCGGCGTATAACACGCACCCACGATTTTCCCCTGATTTGCGTGTTATACGCCGATAAATACGGTACTTCTTTTACTGATGACTCTTGGATAACCTGCTGGCTGCCATTCACCATTTCCTGAATAGCAAAGGAGCTGTGAAGACTGGACATTGGAAACGTGCTACACACCTTACATGCTGTCTACCCCTGTAGGGGTACCAGGAGCTGGTGAGTGGGGACCCATGTGGGGGAGCACCTGTGAAGTCTTTTTGAAGTTGTTCTGTCGGCACTGAATAGTAACTACTTTGGAAATTGAGATCATCACTGGATATTTACATATAGGACTTTGCACTAGGACCATTGGATTTTATGTTATATACACTGCTATACGCTAGGGAGTATAGGCATCACATGTAACTTAATACTTTAGTGGCTACTATTGGTAGCCTCATTTTTTCACTTCATTATTTATTTTTGGTATTTTATTTTTATTTTTGGTATTTGGTTTAGAAGAGATTTCTTGCTTTATTTACCGTGGATTATTAACACTCAAGAGGGTGTTGCTAATACCAGTCACCTTAAACACATACTTTCACCTTTACTGTTTGGCTAATATCTAGGAAGTTTTAGCCTACACACCTGTGTTTGTCACCTGAATTAAATTGGACCCACCCAGTTAGGGGAGTTTTTTCCAATTAGTCTTTATTTATTGTATTCTCATACTATACCTTTATACCTCTGGATTTTCCCTGAGGGGGGAGCAGCGCCATACCCCATACATATTTTTCCTATTTACTAGGATCCTAATATAGGATCCCTTTAGGGGGCTGCAGCTCTATACAATATAGATTTCCTAAGCGCAGGAACACTTATACTTTTTTACTAATATAAATAATACGTCCTTTATTAAAGAGTTCAGATGATGATAACACAGTCCATTATTTACTGAGCAGGATTAACAGAATCAGTACAGTCACAATGCAGACTCTACCGAGTCTGTGCAGAGGCTCATTACATTTATCAGTTTCTTTCCCTTACACTTACATTTTGGAGGTTCACACATATGTGGCCATGGTTTTGGTGCGGCAGTCTGGTGCGGTTCTGTTCACCTGTTCAGGTGCGTTTCAGGTGCAAATTTTTACCTGAAATTGCACCGGAACCTGACCAAAAACTACACAGGACCCTTTAAAACCACACCGCAGCCGTCCCACACATTTTTGAACCAGCTCCATTGAAATCCGGTCCGATTCACATGTTATGTGAAATGGATGCGGTTAAAGCCGCATCCAATTCGCATATATGTGAACCGAGCCTCAAACTACAGCTCCAGCACATTCCATCCAGATGTCCTATTAGTCCAGCTGCTGCAGTCAACTCAACAACTCCACAAGTAATGGAAAATCGTAGACCGCTCCTTATCATTGTTTATAAGCAGGAGCTTCCGATCATGTGATGGCAATGTGATTGGGAAACACATCTCTCCTGCCAGGCAGCAGTGGGAGAGTTCAAATCAATGCACATAAATAGCACCAAGTAGGTGCATAAACTTACTACAATGTATTGTGGTATGCTGCAAAGCATGTACAGTATGTTGACAAGACATGTTGGGATGCCATTAACAACAAATGACACTTCAATTAAGCACAAAAACAACGCATGTTTTTGTGCTCTATGGCAACGTGTGCAATGTTGTGTGCATTCCCACATCACACAACACCTGATTGGACACTGCTTTTTTCTTTTTAATAAAGGACTAGTCCCAAATTGTGTACTGTTGTTTTTAAAAATTTTGACACTTTTTTTGTGAAATGGTAAGGGTACAATGTACCCGTTACCAATTCACATAGGGGGGGCCGGTAGTTGGGGGTCCCCTTTGTTAAAGCGGGCTTCCAGATTCCGATAAGTCCCCCGCCCGCAGACCCCCACAACCACCAGGCAAGGGTTGTGGGGATGAGGCCCTTGTGCCCATTAACATATCCTCCCCATGTTGAGGGCATGTGGCCTGGTATGGTTCAGGAGGGGGGCGCTCTCTCGCCCCCCCTCTTTTCCTGCGGCCTGCCAGGTTGCGTGCTCGGGTAAGGGTCTGGTATGGATTTTTGGGGGGAACCCCATGCCACTTTTTTTAATTTGGCACGGGGGCTCCCCTTAAAATCCATACCAGACCTGAAGGGCCTGATATGGAATTTGGGGAGACCCCCACGCATTTTTATTTATTTTTTGGTTCGAGGTTCCCCTTAATATTTATACCAGACCCAAAGGGCCTAGTAATGAACTGGGGGGGAACCCATGCCATTTTTTTCAATTACTTTTATCTGTATTGCCGGGACCTGACAACTCATTATAGCCGCGAGTAGTTTTAAATGACTGTTATAAAAACGGGAAACATGCGCTACTTTACAGGCATACTATAGACACCCCCCAGGTACGAAATTTAAAGGAATATTTCACTTTTATTGTTTCACTTTAAGCATTATTAAAATCACTGCTCCCAAAAAAACGTTAGTTTTTAAAACTTTTTTTTGCATTGATACATGTCCCCTGGGGCAGGACCCAGGTCCCCAAACACTTTTTATGACAATAACTTGCATATTAACCTTTAAAATTAGCACTTTTGATTTTTTCCCATAGATTTTTAAAGGGTGTTCCGCGGCTTTCGAATTTTCCGCGAACACCCCTAATTGTTCGCTATTCACCGAACGGGCAACCAGCCAATGTTCGAGTCGAACTCATGTTCGACCCGAACATAAAGCTCATCCCTAGTGCCTTAGTAGCGGACATCTAAGCCCACATAGGACCCATGCATAGTAGTCAATTAACCCATTCAGGTGATTCAGTGATTAATTACAGAATGCGGTGGAGTCTCCACAGACCTGAAATATTGACAGAATTCTAGGATTGGTACAGGTGATCAATGTCCAAGCTGAATGTGAACATGAGTATCATGCAAATAACCAGCGCTCCAGACAGCATGTGAGTGATAAATGTCGCACAAGTGTGAACCCGGCCTTAAGCATGTAACTTACGGCCGGGTTCACACTTGTGCGACACGACAGCCGTCCTACTTTGGATCCGACTTTGCCCTGCGACTTGAAGCCGACATACGTCCGACTTTCAATGAACGGGGATCCGACTTGGATCCCTGCCAATACCAGTCACTGTGTTTGGTATGAATCTTGAGGAGGAACTCCACGCCAAATTTTAAATAAAAAACCGGCATGGGTTCCCCTCCAGGAGCATACCAGGCCCTTCGGTCTGGTATGGATTTTAAGGGGAACCCCCCTAAGCCGAAAAAAACATTTTATTTAAAATTTGGCGTGGAGTTCCCCCTCAAGATCAGCAGAGCACAAGTCACATGCCAATATCGGATCATGCAAGACTGCGGTCCGACTTTGATCCGATTTCAATGATAGTCAATGGGCTCAAGTAGGATCAAAGTCGGACCAAAGTGGTACAGGGAGCATCTTCAAAGTCGGACTGACATGTGTCGGACCAGTTAAGACGGCTCCCATAGGGAAACATTGATTTTCACACGTCATGCGACATGAGCTCCCAATGTCGGAGCGTTTGTCGGACAAGTGTGAACCCGGCCTAAATCCAAAAAGTTCCATTATTGCAGAGTAATAGTGATCTTACAATGTCTGCTCGTATATAACCTGTTCTGTTGACCCCACCTGCTAGCAGTGTAGCGTGGTACTTGTCACTAAACCATATGACAAGTCTAGCCAAGATTCAGGACCCTGGCAGGGTGAAAAAAGGACTTAGCCCTGGTTCACATTGATACTACTTTGAAATTGCGCTACTTTACTTGAAATATCATGATTTCAAAGTAGCAAGGTAAGAGCAATTTCAGGTGCTTCTTGGTAGACATTTGTGTGGCCTCATACACAGATGTCTATTGAAGTCGCACCTGAAATCGGCAAAAGTAGTGCAGGAACAATATTTGCAAATCGGTGCGGCACCGCGAAATCTGTGTCGCACCGATTGGAACAGTGCCATTGCTGCCAATAGGCTGCGACTTGTTATGCGTTTTGATCTCTCAAATCACATGACAAATCGCTCAGATGTGAACCTAGGCTTATTGTTCGTTGATAGACACTGATTACCTCTGTGGCAAAGGATCAGTAAATATTGCTCGCCTGTTACATGATCCTTCTCTCTGAGCGCCAACTGTTTCTCCCCTGCACAGCCCACGATCTCTCCTTCTACAAGTGGGGAGAAAACTGTAGGAGGATTGGGCTATGCAGTGGACACAAAAATTGTCTGTCGGCACTTAGCAGGGAGGATCAGTGTCAGCAGAGAGGAGGGAGGGTTTAATAATAAATTGTCAGCCAATAATCATAGCTGTTCATTCAATCAGCACAGTCAAGAGGACCATTCTGATAAAAGTTCATGGTTGCTAAAGCTTATGGCAGAGTTGGGAGTGCATCCAATATAAGGGTATACTGGCCTGGCCAACTGAAAGCCGTTCTGTGCCACCATACTGTATGCCTTACATAGGATGGGGTTAATGGCCCCCTTATGCATGATTTCACACCTTTTATAGGCTTCTAGGATCCTCCTGTTTCTATAACCTTCCAGCCTTGCTCACAGAATATCCAAGCTGACCAGATCTTATAATCTGCATTGCCCAAGCTGTAAAGCTGTTTTAAATGAGTAAAACAAACTGAGCTTTTCCTGTCTACCTTCTTACAAAACATAATGTTTTATCTCAGGTTTTTACAGCAGTTTTAAAGGAACAGACATTTACTGTATACAAACAGGATTTGCAAAAAAGAGATCTTATTACTGATTTAGATAAGGAAATGGTGAAAAATAGGTGTAGTCCTCTTTGGGGGTTATGAGAAATGGACCTCCCTAAACAGGATATTGTGCTAAACCTGTAAATAATTACCTTATTTACAGGTTTAACACAATATCCTAAGAGAACCAGAACTTTTGCTAAATGGAAGAGTAGGTTTGATAATAAAGTTGGCAATGCTTTTTCACAGTAAGCCTCCAGGCCCTAATGGCTTACCTATTGAGTTCTACAGAACTCACATTGAATTACTTGCTCCGAGACTGGCTGAGTTGTTTAGATCCTGTTTACTTGCTGGCTCCTTGCCTCCCTGTATGAGGGAAGCCCATATTATACAAACACCTAAGCCTAATAAAGATCCCAAGTTGTGCGCCTTTTACAGACCGATTGCACTTCTCAACTGTGATCTGATGATCCTCACGAAGTTGCTAGCTACCAGGTTGAACAAAGTCATAAAATCTCTTGTAGACCCGGATCAAACGGCTTTATGCCTGGTAGGTCCACAGATATTAACTAGGGATGAGCCAAACACCCCCCGGTTCGGTTTGCAGCAGAACCTGCGAACGGACCAAAAGTTCGCGCAAACTTTAGAACTCTATTAAATACAATGGACTCGAACGTTTGAAATAAAAAGTGCTAATTATAAAGGCTAATATGCAAGTTATTGTCCTAAAAAGGGTTTGGGGACCCGGGTCCTGCCCCAGGGGACATGTATCAATGCAAAAAGAAGTTTTAAAAACTGACTTTTTTCGGGAGCACTGATTTTAATAATGCTTAAAGTGAAACAATAAAAGTAAAATATTCCTTTAAATTTCGTACCTGGGGGGTGTCTACAGTATGCCTGTAAAGTAGCGCATTCTTCCCATTTTTATAACAGTCCCTGCACAAAATTAAATTAAATTAATTAATTAAATTTCTAAAGGAAAAAAAGTAATTTAAAACTGCTTGTGGCTTTAATGTAATGTCTGGTCCCGGCAATATGGATGAAAATTATTGAGAAAAATGGCATGGGTACCCCCCCCCCCCCAGCCCACTACCAGCCCCTTTGGGTCTTGTATGGATATTAAGGGGAACCCCGCACCCAAATAAAAAAAAGCCCTATATACTCTGAACAGCAAACAAGACAGGGACTGTAGGTTTGTTCTTAAGTAGAATCTGTTTGTAATTTGGAACAGGTACAGGCCTGCAGTGAGATGTAGCTGCACAAAGGTGGGATGTATATATATATATATATATACTGATTATAATGCAGCTATCAGAATCAACTGCCTGCTGTGGTATTAGTATGAGAAAAGCAGCAATTGTCTTCAGTTAGTTTTAGGTGAACACTGTGCAGAGGACACTGTACACTAACTGAAAATACTTGCAGCTCTCTGCCTGTGGTTTTATTATGAGAACACCACAAATTGTATTCAGGTTCCTTTAAGTGAACGCTGTGCAAAGAACAGAAGTACACTACATGAAATTAATGCAGCTCCCTGCCTGTGGTTTTATTATGAGAACACCACTAACTGTATTCAGGTAAGCTTTAGGTGAACGCTATGCAAAGCACACAGTACACTAAGTGAAACACTGACTGCAGCTAGCACAATCACCTGCCTGCCTGTCACAGTATAGAGAATAACAGGAACGGATCTAGCTAAACTGAATACAGTGTATAAATATATATACAACACCTAGGATGCATATATATCCTCTACACACTGTAACTGCAGCTAACTGACTCGCCTGCCTGCTCTATCTAACTCAATATAAATTACACTGTCTCTCTCTGTAATCTCTCTCTTTAAACAACTCAAACACACTACACAAGGCCGCCAAGCCGGCGGCCTTATATAATGTGGGGCATGTACTAAACCCCCTGAGCCATAATTGGCCAAAGCCACCCTGGCTTTGGCCAATTACGGCTCTCTGTTCAGACGGTGCTGTGATTGGCAGCCAGCAATGCACTGCGAAACCGCAGTGAATTATGGGCCGTGACGCGCCACTCGAATTTGGCTCGAACAGCCCATAATGTGATCGAACAGCCGATGTTCGAGTCGAACATGGGTTCGACACGAACACGCAGCTCATTCCTAATATTAACACATGCCGCTTATTTTGCAATATCCATGCCCCACACACTAACCAGGGTACTAGAACAATAGCCACACTGATATGGAAAAGGCATTCGATACTGTAGCGATAAGATACCCACTGAAATGTATTGATTGGATACGTACGCTCTACGCGGGTCCCTTGGCAAGCATAAAGCTAAATGGCTTGTTATCAACCCCCCTCCTCTAGCAGAGGGGTACCAGACAGGGATGCCCTCTCTCCCCGGCCCTCTTCGCCTTGGCCATGGAACCCATTGCTGAAGCCCTTAGAATTTCACCTGAGATTTGCGGCCCTTGGGTGGGTTGGCTGGAGGAGAGAGTGGCTCTCTATGCCGATGACTTATTGCTTTTCTTGAATGATGCTGGTGCCTATCTGCAAGGTGCCCTCACTATTATGAATACTTTCTCAACCTTCACGGGTTTATGTGTTAATTGGCATAAGTCCCTGGACAAGGGGGCTAGATCTTCCTCATCCGCCTCTCTCCCACTGCAGTGGGTGGACCACTTTTACCTACCTGGGAATTGTAAATGTGTGCACTTGGCCATGTAAGCTGTCACTATATAACTGTAGAAATATGGAAAGAAATGGCTACTCACTTGGAGACATATACAGTTTGTAAAGCAGGGAACATGATTTTCACCATAAATGTACTGGTGGTGAATCAGTCACTGTAATTTTAAGTATGTGAATTGGGAAGATACACCCAGTGGTGTATTTTGGTTTTGTGCTGCCCTAGGCAAGACTAAAATCTAAATTTGTCCCACCCATTCCTGGGTGGGGTGGACTGCAAGATCCACCCCTTCATTGGTAAGTCCCACCCCTTCCTTTTTAGAGCTCCCCTCTTCAGAGATGGGGTGAGAGAGAGGCGGTTAAAGAAAAAGGAAGGAAGAGGAAAAAAGCAGCGCCTTCTAAGTGTAGTAATATCAGAAATTTATTAGAGCAATATATAATACAGCGGCAAGAGATACACTCACAAACGAGTATAGTAAGAGGCTTATCTTTAAAGGTTGTCATCCGCTCGACCCGGGAGCTGCGAATCCTGATGTTCACAAGCTGGAATCCCACGTAGTGGTTAGCGGTGGTAGAAGGAACTTCACTCTCGCGGCCGCAGAGATGGGGAAGAATCCTCACTGGAACACAGCTAGTGGAATCGTCACTTCCGGGTATGATGTCAGCGGGGGATGCGCGCATTCGAAGCATGCGTGCTTCTTCATCAGGCTCATAGGGGCCATCTTGGAGTGGGGCAATTTATACCACACCACAATGCAAGTGAATTAGCATACTTAGTTGCCAAGGAGATGGATACAGGACGCGGCTAAAGGACATAACATGGCGCTTACAATATGGATTTAGATAGCGCTAATAGGAGTGTTATCAAGTAATAAACATAGGGAGGGGGAAAAAACAAAAAAGAGAAAGAAAAAAGCACCACCCAAATACAATAAATGGATACAAAATAGGGAGTACAATGAAAGTATATACATATATATATACATACATGTATATATACATACACACACATGCACAATCATATGCACACATACATATGGGCAAAATATATGATAAAAAAATATAAAATAAAAACATTATGAAGATAATGTATAATCAAGCACTCTAGGTGCAGTATTAAAATATATTGTATTATATAACGTTATATTATAAATGCTACAAATACAATATATATAAATTATTAATGAATTAAAAAATATTAATAAAATTTGGGAATCCGAAGTTTACTATAACTTCCCCCAAAAATCACTTTTAGGATCCTTCAATACCTCATAAAAAATAATAAATAAAATAGAATAAAAATAAATATTAAAAATAAATTTGAATAAAGTTAATTGGTTGATATAATAGGCATCATTATGCTTAAGCTGACGCGTGCGAACCTGATACCTTAGCTATTTATCAATCAGCTCAAAAAGGTCACCATAATGTGCCATATAAAATGTGCCACAAGAAATAGAGGTGGCAAACCTATACTCAATGCACTGAATAACACAATATTATAAGAGTATGTTAATTTCAATACCCTCATTAAGGCCCCCAGGAGAGAGGCTATCTAAAGTGTAGATCCAGTAATTTTCCCTCTCACATAGCCTCTTATAATGTTCTGCCTTGGGCAAATGTTTGGAAACGGCCTCTATGACCCAAACACGTAGCCCCTCAGAAGACTGCTGGTGAAATTCTTTAAAGTGCCTTGCAACACTATATTTTTCTAGGCCCTTCTCCACAAAATTACGGTGCTCCCCAAACCTTTTGCGGAGGGTACGAATAGTGCGGCCTACATAAAGTAGGCCACAAGGGCACGTAAGACAATAGACAACATACTCGGAAGAGCACGTGAAAAAATCAGGTATGGTGTATATTTTGTCCTTACACGTAAACTCTTTTTGTCTGTGAGTGACATGTTTACAGGTGAGACATAGGGCTTTCCATAGGGCATTGATACATCCCTTTTACATTAAAAAATGTCAGAGAGGTGCTAGCAGTAGGCCCTGATTGTGTAATTTTACTTGGGGCTATGCGTGCCTTCAGGTTTTTGGCTCTTCTATAGCTGACTATTGGTCTTTCAGGGAGTGTTGATTTGAGGTGGGGATCCTCACTCAAGATTGACCAATGTTTAACCAAGATCCTTTCCATTCGTCTAAACTGACTATGGAATTGGGTAACAAACCTGACCTGTTGTAAGTTGTCATCTGTGGTGGTAATTTTGTCACTCCTAGCCTCAGTATTGAGGTAATGTTGAAAGACTCCCTCCACTAACTGATCGGGGTAACCCTTTTCTAAAAACTTAGTCTTCAGGTTTAAGCCATGAGTGGTATAGTCCTGTAGCTTAGTGCAGTTATGTCTAAGTCTACAAAATTGGCTTTTGGGTATATTATTCACCCAATGTGGATGATGGCAACTCTCGTAGTGCAAAAAGGAGTTACCTGCTGATGGCTTGGTATAGTTCTGGGCATGTATGGTATGATCATCATGAGACAATTCCAAATCAAGAAAAGCTAGAGTATTCTCGTCAGTAACAGAAGTAAATGATAGACCCATGGTGTTAGAGTTACAGTAATGTAAAAAGTCTGGAATAGACGTATCTGGCCCATCCCAAATAATCACTACGTCGTCTATATAGCGACCGTAAAAGACCAGATTGGAGGAAAAGGGGTTATTATGCCAAATATGAAAATGTTCCCAGTAGCCCATTGTGAGGTTCGCATAACTGGGGGCAAAATTGGCCCCCATCGCTGTACCCTGAATCTGTATATAGAACTCACCATTCGTTTCGAAATAATTATGGGTGAGACAGTATTCTAACATATCAAGGAGGAAGTGTATTTGTCTAGGATTAAGTAAGGGGTCCTCATTTAAATAGTATTGTGTGGCTAACAAGCCCACATTATGGGGAATCGACATATAAAGAGAAACTACGTCTAGTGAGAGCCAACGATATGAGGGCTCCCATCTATAAGACTGTAACATTTTTAAAAGTTGTATACCATCTTTGATATATGAAGGGAGATTTTGAACTAAAGGCTGTAGAAAGTGGTCTATATAAATAGAAAAATAACTTGTCACACTTTCCATGGCCGCCACAATCGGTCTCCCGGGCGGGTTGGTCAGATCTTTGTGAACTTTCGGGAGATGATAAAAATAGGGTCTTTTGTAAAAATCATGTAACAGAAACGCGACTTCTGTTTTGGTAACAAGTCCCTCTGTCTTGGCCTGATTGACAAGGTCATGGGCCTCCTTAGAAAACCCAGGTAATGGGTCACCGGAAAGTTTTTGGTATATAGTGCTGTCTGAGAGCAACCGAGAGGCCTCCAACTGGTAATCAACAAGATTTTGGACTACTATGCCACCTCCTTTGTCAGCTGATCTAATAATGAGCTGTTTATTCTCTGCTAGCTGTTTAAGGGCAATGGTTTCGGCCTTTGAAAGGTTGGAAGATGATTTGTATATTGGCGATTGTTGGCACATGCGTAATATTTCAGTGTATACCACCTGGTAGAAACTTTGAATATAAGGGCCCTTGGCAAAGGTGGGGTAAAATATGGATTTAGGATGAAATTTAGTCTGTAGGATGGGAGGAGAGGTGGGTAGGTGTTGGGTGAGTAACTCAACATAGTCATCAGGATCTTCGGTATATAAAAGTTCCAGATGATCGAGGGCTATGCGTTCCAGAGCACTGTTTTCTTGGGTATTATCTATAGATAGATCAGTGTTATCAAGGTCATCTGGTGAACCGCCCCCCGCACCAGAATCTTTTTTGGCTTGTAGGTTAAAGAATCTCTTAATGGTAATATTTCTAATGAATCTATTTAGGTCCAAAAATAAAGTAAATGGATTTGGGGATGCTGTGGGAGCAAACGTAAGACCTCGGGCAAGGAGTGACTCCTCTGGTCTAGACAAAGTGTGATTGGACAAATTAAAAATCTTTACAGTCTGCGGGATTTCCCCTTTCTTTCTGTGTCTACATCGTCCCCCTCTCCTGCCTCTATGACGAGCTTTCTTTTTGGGCCGGGGAGGGGGGCAACCGCTAAAAAAGAAGTGGAAGAGGGCAATGGGGAACCTATAGAACCTGGCCCTTCAGCATGCGTCCCAATGATCGCACTTCCAAGGGGCGGTACTGGTTCCCCCAATATAGCTGCACTATCGGGGTTAGTAATAGTGCCATCAGGGATCTTCACGGAACTAGGAACAATCTCAGAGGGAACAAGGACTCCGGAATCAGGATAGGAGGACAAAGGACAATTAACAAGAGTAGTGTCACTGGATGTGATATTTGCTAATGCATTTAAATTAATAATATGTGTAGATGTAGTCTTATTTGTCATACTAATTGGTAGAGGTTCAATGAGAGGGGATTTATCACTGGAGGGGTGTGACCCTGAAGGAAGAACTCGGTGAAGATTGGTTCAAGTAGTGGAATGGGATACGGGCCTAGGGAGGGGGGGGGGTCTATGTTTATTCACACTAGACCCAGATGGAAGTGGGAGCGGTCTGATGGTAGGCCTGGGAACACACTCCATTAGGGGTATAAGGCCAATAGACCCCACCTGACCCCGATCCCCATGATCAGGGCTAGAAGGGTGTATATGGGGGGCCCTAGGTTTTTTCCAACAGAAAACTCTGTTGGTATTATAGTCTTCAAAGTCTCTCCGGATTTTATGTAATTTCATTCCAATGAGTGAATCCTCTTGAAATTTGGTATTTAATTTAAGTTTCTTAAACCTTGACAGAGGTAATGATGTAATTTCTAATTGAAGAGATCGAATAAGATCTGATAATTTGGAGAGAAGGTGAGTGTATTGGATATCCCTTTGTTGAACAACAATTTTCATCCATTTCTGGGTACAGAACTCAGAGGTATACGCCCATTCACGGGCTAAGTCCGCACCCAGAAAGGAACAAGTTTTGGTGTTTCTAAGTCCTCTAGGGGAAATTTTATACTTAAGGTATTGGTCTAAAAAGAAAGAGTCCCACCACTGTTGGCCAGCTGCAACGATGGTATCCTCTATTTTACGGAATTTAGCACATGTCAACCTATAAGAAGATCTAGGGACTGATGTAGAAACTGAGAAAAAATTATCAGGAAACAGAGCATACATCTCATCAAGAACGACATATTTAGCCGATTCAATTCCTAATATAATCTCCATGGCAACAGAGATAGGCTAGTAAATGTACACTCTCAGAAAATTAGAGTGTACAAGAGCATTAGACAATTATGATGCAAATATCGAAAGGAGATAATCAATCTTGAATGATTAAACAAAGAATACACTAAAAAACACAAAAAAAAAAAAAAAAAACACAAAAAAATACCTATCTCCAGCGGCTGCTCAAAAGTGACTTCAAGTAATACATATAACATAGACAATAGATGAATTGAGCGCACTCTGGATTAGGAAATACAAAAGAAAAACTAAACATAAAACGGGGCAGACAGAATGGGAATGAAACTAAAATAAGCTGTATAAAAACACACGTTAAAAGTCCATATCAATTAGTCCATGTGTGGAATAGCTTGAAGACTATCCGCAAGGAAGGCTGCCAGCTTACAGATAGAAGTGATCTGAAATAAGACAGGAAGAGGAAAAAAGCAGCGCCTTCTAAGCGTAGTAGTATCAGAAATTTATTAGAGCAATATATAATACAGCGGCAAGAGATACACTCACAAACGAGTATAGTAAGAGGCTTATCTTTAAAGGTTGTCATCCGCTCGACCCGGGAGCTGTGAATCCTGATGTTCACAAGCTGGAATCCCACGTAGTGGTTAGCGGTGGTAGAAGGAACTTCACTCTCGCGGCCGCAGAGATGGGGAAGAATCCTCACTGGAACACAGCTAGTGGAATCGTCACTTCCGGGTATGATGTCAGCGGGGGATGCGCGCGTTCGAAGCATGCGTGCTTCTTCATCAGGCTCATAGGGGCCATCTTGGAGTGGGGCAATTTATACCACACCACAATGCAAGTGAATTAGCATACTTAGTTGCCAAGGAGATGGATACAGGACGCGGCTAAAGGACATAACATGGCGCTTACAATATGGATTTAGATAGCGCTAATAGGAGTGTTATCAAGTAATAAACATAGGGAGGGGGAAAAAACAAAAAAGAGAAAGAAAAAAGCACCACCCAAATACAATAAATGGATACAAAATAGGGAGTACAATGAAAGTATATACATATATATATACATACATGTATATATACATACACACACATGCACAATCATATGCACACATACATATGGGCAAAATATATGATAAAAAAATATATAATAAAAACATTATGAAGATAATGTATAATCAAGCACTCTAGGTGCAGTATTAAAATATATTGTATTATATAACGTTATATTATAAATGCTACAAATACAATATATATAAATTATTAATGAATTAAAAAATATTAATAAAATTTGGGAATCCGAAGTTTACTATAACTTCCCCCAAAAATCACTTTTAGGATCCTTCAATACCTCATAAAAAATAATAAATAAAATAGAATAAAAATAAATATTAAAAATAAATTTGAATAAAGTTAATTGGTTGATATAATAGGCATCATTATGCTTAAGCTGACGCGTGCAAACCTGATACCTTAGCTATTTATCAATCAGCTCAAAAAGGTCACCATAATGTGCCATATAAAATGTGCCACAAGAAATAGAGGTGGCAAACCTATACTCAATGCACTGAATAACACAATATTATAAGAGTATGTTAATTTCAATACCCTCATTAAGGCCCCCAGGAGAGAGGCTATCTAAAGTGTAGATCCAGTAATTTTCCCTCTCACATAGCCTCTTATAACGTTCTGCCTTGGGCAAATGTTTGGAAACGGCCTCTATGACCCAAACACGTAGCCCCTCAGAAGACTGCTGGTGAAATTCTTTAAAGTGCCTTGCAACACTATATTTTTCTAGGCCCTTCTCCACAAAATTACGGTGCTCCCCAAACTCAGGTATGGTGTATATTTTGTCCTTACACGTAAACTCTTTTTGTCTGTGAGTGACATGTTTACAGGTGAGACATAGGGCTTTCCTGCATTGATACATCCCCTTTACATTAAAAAATGTCAGAGAGGTGCTAGCAGTAGGCCCTGATTGTGTAATTTTACTTGGGGCTATGCGTGCCTTCAGGTTTTTGGCTCTTCTATAGCTGACTATTGGTCTTTCAGGGAGTGTTGATTTGAGGTGGGGATCCTCACTCAAGATTGACCAATGTTTAACCAAGATCCTTTCCATTCGTCTAAACTGACTATGGAATTGGGTAACAAACCTGACCTGTTGTAAGTTGTCATCTGTGGTGGTAATTTTGTCACTCCTAGCCTCAGTATTGAGGTAATGTTGAAAGGCTCCCTCCACTAACTGATCGGGGTAACCCTTTTCTAAAAACTTAGTCTTCAGGTTTAAGCCATGAGTGGTATAGTCCTGTAGCTTAGTGCAGTTATGTCTAAGTCTACAAAATTGGCTTTTGGGTATATTATTCACCCAACGTGGATGATGGCAACTCTCGTAGTGCAAAAAGGAGTTACCTGCTGAATTGGGAAGATACACCCAGTGGTGTATTTTGGTTTTGTGCTGCCCTAGGCAAGACTAAAATCTAAATTTGTCCCACCCGTTCCTGGGTGGGGTGGACTGCAAGATCCACCCCTTCATTGGTAAGTCCCACCCCTTCCTTTTTAGAGCTCCCCTCTTCAGACATGGGGTGAGAGAGAGGCGGTTAAAGAAAAAGGAGATGAGAGAGAGAGAGGGTGAGAGAGAGGAGGTGAGAGAGAAAGGTAGGGGAAAAGAGGTGGGGAAAGAGAGAGGGGGGTATAAGGTGGGGGAAAGAGAGAGGGGGGTAAGAGGTGGGGGGAGAGAGAGGGGGTGAGAGACAGAGGGGGGAATGAGAGAGAGAGGAGGGTTAGAGAGAGAGGGGTGTTAGAGAGAGAGGGGGTGAGAGGGGGTGAGAGAGCGAGAGAGAGGGAGTGAGAGAGAGAGGGAGGGAGGAAAGAGGTGGGGGAAAAGAAAGAGGAGGTGAGGGGGGGTTGAGGGAGATATGGAGGGCGAGAGAGAGAGAGAGAGGGGGTGAGAGAGAAAGAGGGAGGGGGAAAGAGGTGTGGGGAGAGGAAGAAAGAGGGGGGAGAGAGGGAGGGGAAAGGTGGGGGGGAGAGAGAGAGGTGGGGTTGAGAGATAGAGGGGTGTTAAGAGAGAGAAAGGGGTAAGAGAAAGAGGGGGTGAGGGGGGTGAGCGAGAACTCCCTATCCTCCCCATACTACACTAGAAGGTTGTCTCATCTCCCCCCCAAAAAAAACACACCGGACACTCCCCTTCTCACAGCCCACTGGGTCCCTTTTACCAGCTGTGAGTAGCAAGGCTGCTGAGGCACGGTCACAGCCTTGGACTCCGGCCTGTTTTGTCAAGTGAGATTCTTTTGGGATTGGAGGTTGCAGCCACCGCCACCTCCTGCTTCCGCTTTGCTCCCCTGTCACCGAGCGGTCAATCCACGGCCGCCCCTAAGGGCCCCCCAGGTGTCCCTTCTGCCTGGGGGGCCCCGCCCCCCTGAAAATTACCACCCAAGGCAAACGCCTTGTTTGCCTCATGGTAGATACTCCCCTGGTTACACCTACAATGAATGCTTGATGAATCTGAGGTTCACTGCCTTATAAATATTCCCAGCTTCAGTTATCTGAAATTCTATTTTTCTGTCTCTAATAAAAGCTGAAACACACAGGCAATTTTAATATTGACGTCAGTTATGTGTATGTGGTAACACATGCCCAATTGCCCATTCTAGCAAAAAGCACCTAAAAAAATTTGACTTGTCTTGATTTTCTTGTTTATTCGGAAAGATATTGTAACATAAAGCAAGTAATAAAATTATTTAGAATCTCTTGTTTCCATCCTGTGAGTCACAGGAAAGAGCTAGAATTTTTCCCCCAAATGTACTTAAGCTAACAATCAGCTGAACCACTATTTTTTTTATGTAGAAATCAATGGCTTTAAAGGAAGGTAAAAGTTGGACAGGATGATTTGTATAAAGCTGTGCCTACATCACACTGAGTAAATGTTCCCATGTTCTCTTTTTAATAATTATCTTTTAGAGAGTAGATTATTTATTTTTTAATCTGCATGTGCACATACAAACACAAAAAGTAAATGCAAAGAGATATTATTAATATTATTATACAGGATTTATATAGCAACAAAAGTTTACGCAGCGCTTTACAATAAAAAAGGGATACAAATACAGTTACAATACAATAAAATACAAGAGGATTAAGAGGGCCCTGCTCAGAAGAGTTTACAATCTAATAGGGTGGTACAAAAGGTTGTAACTGTGGGGAATGAGCTGATGGAAGTGGTAAAAGATTAGTTGGAGACGTGATAGGCTTCCCTGAAGAGGTGAGTTTTCAGGGATCGCCTGAAGGTAGCAAGAGTAGGGGATAGCCGGACAGGTTGAGGTAGTGAGTTCCAGAGGATGGGAGAGGCTCTGGAGAAATCCTGGAGACGAGCATGGGAGGAGGAGATGAGAGAGCTTGACGGTAGGAGGTCTTGAGAAGAGCGGAGAGGACGGTTTGGGATATGTTTGGAGACAAGATTGGTGATGTAGCTCGGGGGAGTTGTGGATGGCTTTGTAGGTTGTGGTTAGTATTTTGAATTTAATTTGCTGGGTGATCGGGAGCCAGTGTAGGGATTGGAGGAAAGATTTGGCAGACACTGAGCGGTTGGTAAGGTGGATAAGTCTGGCAGCAGCATTCATGATAGACTGAAGAGTCTATTACGGGTACACCATATAGCAATGTTTCTCAACTCCAGTCCTCAAGGCGCCCCAACAGGTCATGTTTTCAGGATTTCCCTCAGATGAAACTGCTGTGGTAATTACTAAGGCAGTGAAACTGATCAAATCACCTGTGCATAATAATGGAAAGCCTGAAAACATGACCTGTTGGGGCGCCTTGAGAACTGGAGTTGAGAAACACTGCCATATAGACATCACATCACCCCCGTGCTGGCACAGCTACATTGGTTACCTATAGTGCATAGAGTACAATTTAAAATCTTGGTTCTGATGTTTATAGCATATTGGGGCCTGGGCCCACTCTATCTCACAGAAATGGCCCCCCATTACACACCAAGTAGAACATTGCGGTCAGGGCTTCAAAATAGGATCATCCAAGCACCCGCCCGACTCCAGTCCTTGGGAGGTTGACGAATGCAGACTATGGGCGCGGCCCTTTGGAACCAACTCCCCGACCATCTCCGGCTCCCAATGCCCCAAGCTCTTTTTAAGAGGCAATTAAAAACCCACCTTTTTAAAAACGCTTTTTCCTAACTACGGATGTAGAGACACCTAACTCTGTAATAATTAACGTCAACTTTGTTTTTCGACTCCCCTCGTGAGCCTTCCTTCCTCTTTTTTTTCTCCCCTCCTTTTTCTCAAATGTTTTTTTTCTTTTCCCAAGGCTGATTGGTGAATTTATGGTACAGCGCGCTTAGTTGCAGTCCTCCAAGACAGTATTTGGCGCGATATAAATCTACATATCAATCAATCAATCAATCAGGAGGGGATAACCTATAGAGTGGCAAGCCAATAAGAAGGGAAAAACTGGCTATAGACAGAGTATGGCTGGATGTGCAGGCATAATCTAATAATCTACCTATGGGACAGGTTTTGATAAGCAAATGCAGCATGATTTTGACATCAGTTTAGATACGTCTGAGATTGTTTAGAATTAATTGCAGAAGCAGTTGAACTGGTTCAGCTGTTTTTACAATCCCATAGACTTTATTGGGGTCGAAAGCATTTAAAAGTGAATGAAAGCCTGTCAACAATGGCTTTAAAGTATCTATGCTGACCTCCAGGTCTCTACACATGAGTGGTCGTATAATCATCAGGGTCAGACTTGTATATAGGCCAGACAGAGCCAGAGTCTGCTTGGTTTCACATTAATGTTCACAAGTGATGGTTTTCTACTCCGGTTAATATTTAGTATTTTTGTTGTGCTGTAAGCAAACACTTGTCATACCTATCAGTTTCAAGCAAAGTGTAAAAATGCATACGGTTTCTAATACCAAGCATACCAATGGTATGGTCAAAGTAATTTTGGCATTGTCAGTATTCAGAAGTTTATGATCTGGCTATGGTCTGGTTTGGTTGTGAATTTTTGAAACATGAAATGATCAACACAAAAAAATAATAGCTATGCTAGGTGTAGCTTGGGTAATGGTAAATACAGTTAAGCGTAATATCAAATATTACTGGCAGAAGTCTATTTTTTGGACCTCAGAAAACATAACTGCACAATTTAGTCCAGATCACTCTATCCATTCCACTTTTAAGTGGATAATAATTGATTATGAATGCCCTGGGGGGGGGGGGGTAATCAAACCCTATGTAGAAAAGTGCCACATCCTAATAGTAGATTGAATTAGAGATTTGTTGAAAAATTGACTTTATAGGCACGTATACAATTTTAATAATTTTTAATAATTCACATGATATCATATAATGTACACATGATACAAAATAGAAATCGAAATACACAAAATAAGGAAGATAGGGTGGCTTGTCCCAGAGAGAATACTCAGCAAGTACAATGTAACCTTGCTGGGGGGCTATGTATAGAAATAGGCCCACACTGAGTAAAGGGTATCTCCTGGGTGTATCCAAGGGGTCTTTGGAGGGTTAAAAAAGGCTCAACATGTTTTGCGACCGAGTTGTCGCTTCTTCAGGAGCTTCAATATAGTGGTGCAAAAGGAAGGCATTAACAGTCGCCCATGCTCTTAAAGTGAAGCAGCTGAAACAGACACCCCCCAAATTTGAGCGGTAGATTGCCTGCCCCTGACGTCAAAACTAAGGAGGCACGTGCAAACTGCATATAGTGGAATTTGGGGATGCACCAGGTAGAAAGATAGTAATAAAATAACTATAGGGCAGCCTTGGAAAAATGGATGCAGGTTCTTTGATATATTGGGGGTCACTCTTGATTAGATTTGGTATTGCCAGTGGGGTATCTGAGCACCTCAACCACTGCAGACCATACTGGAATGATTAAAAATTAACATATAATTTTATTACCATCTATCTACCTGGTGCATCCCCATATTCCACTATAAGCAGTTTGCACGTGCCTCCTTAGTTTTGACATCAGGGGCAGGCGATCTACCTCTCAAATTTGGGGGGTGTCTGTTTCAGCTGCTTCACTTTAAGAGCATGGGCGACTGCCTTCCTTTTGCACCACTATATTGAAGCTCCTGAAGAAGCGACAACTCGGTCGCAAAACATGTTGAGCTTTTTTTAACCCTCCAAAGATCCCTTGGATACACCCAGGAGATACCCTTTACTCAGCGTGGGCCTATTTCTATACGTAGCCCCGCAGCAAGGTTACATTGTACTTGCTGAGTATTCTGTCTGGGACAAGCAACCCTATCTTCCTTATTTTGTGTATTTCTATTTCTATTTTGTATCATGTGTACATTATATGATATCATGTGAATTATTAAAAATTATTAAAATTTTATACGTGCCTATAAAGTAAAATTTTCTACAAATCTCTAATCCATTCCACTTTTAAAGTGTATGTAAACCGTAGCAATGAACTTCTCTTACTTTCTCTGTTTTGGTCTATAATCCAGTAAGCTTGTAACTTCCTGTGCACCCTACCTGTCCTACACTCCCATTTTAAGCCACGTTATCTACCCTGCCCATTTTAGATCTGTAGTCTAATTTAAGAGCATGCTACCTAGGAGCGTGCTCCTTCATAAATACAGTACAGTCATTTTGCATTGTCACCCTGGAACTGGAAGTGTGTTACTGACAGAATCGTCAGGTAAAAAAGGGAGAAGCCTGAAAAAAAGTATGTAGCCAGGGGCGACCCATTTATTAAAGGCGCGCACCCGCCTTTCTCCAGCCACCCCCTCTATATAGAATAGATGGATTCATGTATTCCATGGCTGCCGCCGCCGCCGCCACCCCCTGTTCAGGCGCCTGACCCCTTTAAGGATGCCGGGCGTCTGAATTACAGCGACGGGGGTGTTTTTTTTTAAGCACCTGATTAGAGCCAGAGGCTCTAATAGGCTTCAAAAAAGGTGGACTCAGAGCGCAGAGCATTGCGCTCGGAGCCCACCCAGATGTCTTAGAAAAGCAAATGAATATTAGCTTTTCTAACACTGAAATTCCTATCCTCCCCAATCAGGAAGCGTGGGTCTGATACTCATCACCTAGCAGGATGCAAAAAGGTACACACAGAGGACACAGCTCGCCGATGTCTGACCCGCCACCAAGATGGGGTAAGTGCCAGTCTGACAGCTGGTGGGCGTGGGTCACAGTGGCTGCATTTGATGGGGCACAATGGCGATATTTGATGGGCACAGTAGCGGCATTTGATGGGCACAGTGGCAGCATTTTATGTGCACAGTGGTGGCATTTGATGGGCACAGTGGCGGCATTTAAGGGCACAGTGGCTGCAATTGATGGGCATAGTGGCTGCATTGGAAGGCACAGTGGCTGCAATTCATGGGCACCATGAAAAAAATTGAGCACCAGCCGCCACTCTATGTAGCCACTAAGGACTGGCAAGCTGCAATATATTACATTTTTGTTCTTGGTTTAGATGCATGTAAATCTCCATCTTGTTACTCACAAGTTTGTTTGGTACTATCTCTTTAGTCCTCCCCTATTCCTTCTTCCCCCTGAATTTCTTTAAAAAGACAAAAATGTTTTTTTGTGGTTCTTTGTGCCATCATTATCACACAGACAAGCCATCTAAGACGTTAGGTTGTTGTGTGACCATAGTTGGATGATCATAACAGCTGTTTAATTCTTTTGATTTAGTCTCTTTATTTTTAATTCTTATCTACAAAATAGTTTTTTTTTACACGTTAGGTACTGTATGTCTAATGTAAAAACTTTGATAAGTATCCGGGTATTGGCAAAAGTTTTTAGTCTTCAAAATATTGAGATGTCCTGTAACAGTAAACAGTTCTTCTGGTGCACCATCAACAGCCATCTATACACAATTGTTGGTCCCCACTCCCCACTAAGGCTAATAAACCACATCTAGTTTGCTGTCAGTACAATGCAAATATGCCATATGGTTTTCACAATGGTTTTAAGTATCCTTGGTGCTCATATACATGGCCATTTTTGACTTAAAAAGTGTGTATTTGAATCGGGCTGCACTCAATGTTTGGATAAATGTAGTGGTGCAGACAACGGGCATAGGGTGGTGGTCAGTTGTAATTTTATAGGAAACAGCTGTCCATGCACTCCTAGTAAGGAATCCCTGATAAACTGTGTTTAGTTTTTGTGGGCATATACAACCAACTTCTTCACTTCCCATATAATTTCCAATATATTATGTTAAATACAGTATCTCACAAAAGTGAGTACACCCCTCGAATTTTTGTAAATATTTTATTATATCTTTTTATGTGCCAACAATGAAGAAATTACACTTTGCTACAATGTAAAGTAGTGAGTGTACAGCTTGTATAACAGTGTAAATTTGCTTTCCCCTCAAAATAACTCAACACACAGCCATTAATGTCTAAACCGCTGGCAACAAAATTGAGTACACCCCTAAGTGAAAATGTCCAAATTGGGCCCAAAGTGTCAATATTTTGTGTGCCACCATTATTTTCCAGCAATGCCTCAACCCTCTTGGGCATGGAGTTCACCAGAGCTTCACAGGTTGCCAATGGAGTCCTCTTCCACTCCACTTCAGTGTTGTCACATGAAAAGATATAATAAAATATTTACAAAAATGTGTACTCACTTTTGTGAGATACTGTATATTATTGTTATGATTTTTCTGCATCACCTAACAAAGTACAATTTATTAGAACAGAAAGAAATGTGTTTGCTTAATGCATACAGGTACTAACATAGATGGAGATTTTGTCATGTTCTGCTAGTTTAGTTTGGTACATATACTTCCTCACTTTGAGCCAGACTATTTATAATGCATGTCTAGCCCTAGTTAGTCATCTCCATCATGCCATGCACAGATGTAACTTATACACCAGTGTGTTTTGGTTCTCTAAATAGCATCTGTGATACTAATCATTGGAGAGACAGCTGCACCGTCTGAAAGTAATGTAGAGGTTTGTTGAGATGGATATACAGATGCACTTGGGTAATTCAAATCTCATTTTCTAGTTTATCAAATGATGTCATCCCATTGGCAATGAGACAAATACTTTATTTGGTGCTTGGAAAAAAAACGTTTGTGGCTTTGTGTATGCCATATATCGATACCCTGGCACTTTAACCACTTCAGCCCCGGAAGAATTGGCTGCCCAATGACCGGGCCATTTTTTGCGATTTGGCACTGCGTCGCTTTAACTGACAATTGCGCGGTCGTGCGATGTTGTACCCAAACAAAATTGACGTCCCTTTTTTCGAACAATTAGAGCTTTCGTTTGGTGGTATTTTATCACCGCTGCGGTTTTTATTTTTTGGCGCTATAAACAAAAGAAAAGTGACAATTTTGAAAAAAAATAAAAATAAATGGGGGTTATTTACGAAAGGCAAATCCACTTTGCACTACAAGTGCAAACTACAAGTGCAAAGTGCACTTGAAATTGCACTGAAAGTGCACTTGGAGGTGCAGTCACTGTAGATCTGAGGGGAAGATCTGAAATGAGGGGAAGCTCTGCTGATTTTATTATCCAATCATGTGCAAGCTAAAATGCTGTTTTTTATTTTCCTTGCATGTCCCCCTCAGATCTACAGCGACTGCACTTCCAAGTGCAATTTCAGTGCAATTTCAAGTGCACTTTGCACTTGTAGTTTGCACTTGTAGTGCAAAGTGGATTTGCCTTTAGTAAATAACCCCCAATATCTTTTACTTTTTGCTATAATAAATATCCCAATTAAAAAAAAAAAAAAAAATTAAATTTTTCCTCAGTTTAGGCCGATATGTATTCTTCTACATATTTTTGGTAAAAAAAATCGCAATAAGCGTATATTGATTGGTTTGCGCAAAAGGTTATAGCGTCTACAAAATAGGGGGTAGTTTTATAGCATTTTTATTATTATACATTTTTTTACTAGTAATGGTGGCGATCTGCGATTTTTATCGGGACTGCAACATTATGGCCAGCACATCGGACACCTTTGATACATTTTTGGGACCATTGGCACTTATACAACGATCAGTGCTATAAAAATGCACTGATTACTGTAAAAATGTCACTAGCAGGGAAGAGGTTAACACTAGGGGGCAATCAAGGGGTTAAATGTTTCCCCTAATGTGTGTTTTAACTGAAGGTGGGATGGGACTGACTAGGGGAAGAGATTGATCGGTGTTCATACATAGTATGAACACACAGGGGCGAGGAGATTAGTCTCCTCGCCCCTGAAAGAATCGGGATGTGTGTGTTTAAACACACACATCCCCGTTCTCGCTCTGTAACGAGCAATCGCGGGTGCCTGGCGGTCATCGCAACTGCCGGGCACTCGCATCGGCTCCGGGGACACGCTGCGGGCTTGCCGCTGTAGGTGCCTTAAAGAGCCGCCGTACAGCTACGACGGCTCGCGCAGGGGGGCCAGCCTGCCGCAGTATACCTGGGCTTGTCCGAAAGTAGTTAAAGTACGGGCCCTTTTTTTACTGCAGCAATTTGTAGCTGGGTTTCCCCGCATCCAATTTGCATGTCAGGAGATTGTGACCGGCTCTCTATGGAGCCGGTTCACACATCTCCGAAGCGGCTCCGGGGCGAATTGCACAGGAGTCCTGTGTGTCTTTTGGTCCGTTTTAGGTCCGAATTCAGCCCAAAATTCGGACTGAAATCAGACCTGAAATGGTGAAGAGGGACACGCCGGACCCCTGCTGTGAGCTGCTCCTACTTCAGTGTGAACTGAGTCTTAATGTACATTACACTATCAGTACAATAACAGTCCTTATCTTCTAATTGCTGTCATGATGGCACTGCAATATATGGTGATAATTCTGTCACTTTAGTGGCAGTATTGCTCAGAATGTGCACTGGTGGCTAATTAACAGCATGGTATGCCCTAATTAGTGTGTCAACGAGCAAATATCCTAGTATCATGTCACTACATCACATTACCATTTTGAGCAATTGCATTGATCCCCCCTCCTAGACGGCATCTTTAAATTGGAAACGGGATCATGTAACTTGATTTAAGAAGATCACATATTCTATTCTTATAAGCAAAGGCTTTTAATGCTATGTACATTATGTGGGTGTTTCTACTGAACTATGTCTTTGAATTGAAAATCTGGGCACCAGAATAAAGACAATGGTCTAATTAATGGTCTCTCATAGCATGCTGTTCTGTTTCAAATGCCACCTTTAGACCTTGGTCTGTCCAGCCGTTATGGTCACCTGCTGAATAAGCACCCTTAACAGACAGCTTAAGAGCCAGTTCACACAGGGGCAACACGACTTCCAGCGCGACTTTGGGAGGCAACTTGGACACGACTTGAGCATGAATCACAGCGTGACTCCAGTGGCCAACAAACATTAATCAGCTCTGTGGGAGGGAGGGGTTTGCCTGGAAAACTATTTTTACTTCCTGGAAAGTTGCTTCAGTAAGACAGGGGATCCGACTTGGAGGCAACTTTCATTGAAATCAATGGGTACAAAGCGCCTAGAAGTCGGATTAAAGTCGTACAGGAACCTTTTCTGAAGTCGGAGTGACTGCAGTAGTGTACATTCAGACGGCTCCATTCACTTCCATTACTTTTCTAAACCGCGCGACATGGGGCGACTTGAAGTCGGATCCCAGGACGCCCCTGTGTGAACCGGCTCTAACTCTCCAAGAAACTCAGAAGTTAAATCCAATGTGGTTTTAGCTCTTGAGGCTGGGTTCACACTATCTTCGCATGCGGCTCACATTAGGAGTCTGGTGCGGCACCATTTACCATTTCAGGTCTGATTTCAGCCTGAATTTTTGGCAAATTCAGATCTGAAACGGACCAAAAGATGCACAGGGCCCCTGTGCAAATTCGCACTGGAGCCAAAGCAGACATATGTGAACCGGCTTCAGAGAGAGCTGGTCAAAATCTCCTGCTATTGCGAATAGGATGCGGTAAATTCCGCATCCAATTCACAATAGTGTGAGCCCAGCCTAAAGTACAGAAAATGGGATGTTCACCGGTTATTTGAAGTGTAAAGAGTAAAGAGTCATTGATCTGCCTGACCTCGCATCCAATTCACAATAGTGTGAGCCCAATTCACAATAGTGTGAGCCCAGCCTAAAGTACAGAAAATGGGATGTTCACCGGTTATTTGAAGTGTAAAGAGTAAAGAGTCATTGATCTGCCTGACCTCACAAATGCGCTTTGGTCAAATATTCCCATAGACACACTCCCAAACCTTGCGGACAGCCTTCCCAGAAGGGTTGAAGCTGTTATAGCTGCAAAGGGCGGGCCAACTCAATATTGAACCCTATGGACGAAGACTGGGATGCCATTAAGTTCAGCAGGTGTCCCAATACTTTTGACAATATAGTGTATATGTGTGTGTGTGTATATATATATATATATATATATATATATATATACACACACACACACACACACACACACACACACACACACACACACACACACAAAGGCAGAAAGGAAAGAGAGAATGGGAGAGAAGCAAAAAAATTAAGAAAAAGGCATTACTTGTACACTTTTGCCCAGTGTAGTTACCTGCCTCTAGCTATATTTTAATGAAATACATAGTCATAAAGTCTGGCGCATCTAATGAGCATAGGTTCTGCCAGACAAGGAAAGAGATGAGCAGGGCAAGCTTTGCCTGTTATAAATCCCATAGAACTAATTCTCTCTTTTATGTACCTTCTTATACAGGATCTGTTTGCACAACCAGGATTAAAACAGGTGTTGGTTACCCCCAGTTGAGTGCTGTGATTGAATGTGCTGACTCTGCCCACGGGTTGAAAGGGCACATCATTTCCGTAAGTACAGAGAGGTGTTTACTGAACAACACATGCGACTGAACTTTTTTTAGCTCATCTTTTCACTGTTACTTAGTGCTACTGACCAATCGACAGCGTTTGCAGAATCTGTTTTATCACTCTACAGTACCATAGAAGAAAACAAGGTCACTAGTCCAGAAAGTCCACGCAAAGCCTAATATTGCTGTTTATTGTTTTGCTGCAAAATCTATGCAAAGCTTAATATTGCTGTTTATTTTACAAAGAAATCACAGCGCACCGCAAAAACGAATGTACTATTGAACAGAATGCTTAAAGTATCACTAAGGCAAAACTTCTTTTTTTTTCGTCTTTGGTTTGAGTAAGGGAGGGTTTTTTTTTTGTTTGTTTTTTCAATCTGAGTCCCATTGGTGGAGATTTCCCTTCACTTCCTGTCCCATAGCCAAACAGGAAGTGATAGAAAATCCCTCCAAAGGGAGGGAATGCTGGGGTGTCTCCAGGGTCACCAGAACTAGTATCCCCTTTGGCAGATTTCGCCTCTGTTACTGTTTGATGTCAACCCAAATTTGGCATTTTCTTTTACATTCACTTTCAAAAATAGCGGTAAACGGGACAAAAAGAGAAAGTGAATCTTCCTAACGGGGGGGGGGGGGGGGCACAGCCAGCAATAAAAACTGACAGGTGTCCTAATCCCTCTCCACTCTATCCAAAATAAATAAAACGGTTTTGCCTGTAGTGACATTTTTAAAAAGAGTGTGTATGTATGTATATGTACGCAGACAACAAAGCACCAAAACCCAAAAGAGTCCTCTGTTCAGATTTTTATCGGCTCGTACCTGTCAATACTGATTTCTGCATCTCTGGTCCTCCCACCCTTCCCCCACTGGGTGCCCCCATAGTAAGCTGCTTGCTATGGGGGCACACGTGCATGCTCACTCCCGAGCTGGTTCTGCGTGTCTTTGTGGCTTCTTCTCCCGCTCCCCCCTCACTGGCTGTGACTGACAGCAGCAGGAGCCAATGCATAAAGGTAAAAAACCTTCTGCCTTTAGAACCACTTTAAATCCTCATAGTTCAATCTTCTGTATCTCAATGGAAAATTATAATGTTTTGAATGAATTTTATCAAAACATACAGTTTCTATATTTAGCAACTGTTGGTTCTTTGTATCTTTAGTTAAAATAGAAGTCCACAAAAAACACTAAAATCCCTGCATCTACAGACAAACACGATCTAACACTAACCTATCTAACCCTGTAGAGAAGAAATCAGTATACAGACCTTTTTTGAAGCCGATCCGACCCGATCTCACGCTGAGCTATCAGCTTCGGCTTCGCTGTGGAGGTGGGTGCAGAGGACACAGCCAACAACGGAAGCCCCAGAGTAAGTCTATGGGTGACGTCACTCCCCATTCATTTTACAGCCGTTGTCGGCTGTGTCCTTTGCAGAGCTTTTACTGCTGGAGGCCGAATCTGATAGGCTTCAAAAAAGATATGTATACTGAATTCTTTATTACAGGGCTAGATAGGTTAGGCTTATATCGTGGATGTCTGTAGATGCAGGGATTTTAGTGTTAGGGTGGACTTCTACTCACGCTGAGCTATCAGCTTCGGCTTCGCTGTGGAGGTGGGTGCAGAGGACACAGCCAACAACGGAAACCCCATAGTAAGTCTATGAGTGACGTCACTCCCCATTCATTTTACAGCCGTTGTCGGCTGTGTCCTTTGCAGAGTTTTTGTTGCTGGAGGCCGAATCTGATAGGCTTAAAAAAAGATATGCATACTGAATTATTTATTACAGGGCTCGATAGGTTAGGCTCTTATCGTGGATGTCTGTAGATGAAGGGATTTTAGTGTAATGCCCCGTACACACGATCGTTTTTAATGTCATTTTTTAAACCGACGTTTTTCTCCTCGTTTTTTTTCATGTTTCCTCTCAAGCCCGCCTTGCGTACACACCATCATTAAAAAAAACGATCAAGCAAAGCGCAATGACGTACAACACGTACGACGGCACTATAAAGGGGAAGTTCCGGTCGAATGGCGCCACCCTTCATGTTAGTAAAGTTTTTTGGGCGACGATTCGCGCTTTTCAGTCCATTACTGTGTAATGAATGTGCTATCTCCATTACGAACGCTAGTTTTACCAGAACGAGCGCTCCCGTCTCATACTTGATTCTGAGCATGCGCGTTTTTTTTCACGTCGTTAAAGCATACACACTATCGTTTTTCACGTCGTTAAAAAAAACGACATGAAAAACGACGTGAAAAAAGAGAGCATGTCCGGAATTTTTAATGGCCGTTTTTCACGTCGTTAAAAATGCTCTGGAGCCTACACACGATCATTTTTAATGGCCATTTTTTAAAATGGCATTTTTAACGGCATGAAAAACGATCGTGTGTACGGGGCATTAGGGTGGACTTCTACTTTAAAGAATCTCTTACCTGTAAAAAAACATTTATAAACTGCAACTTATCAGTCCTTAGATGGTGCCTGCATTCGTTTTCTTTTATTGAGTATGTTTTCTTAATTTTCCCCCAGAAATCCTATGAATAACACACTTCCTGACCATTTGTCGTGGGCGGCACAGTGGTTTAGTGGGTAGCACTCTCGCCTAGCAGTAAAAAGGGTCGCTGGTTAGAATCCCAACCACGACACTACCTGCCTGGAGTTTGCATGTTCTCCCTGTGCCTGCGTGGGTTTCCTCCGGGTACTCCGGTTTCCTCCCACACTCCAAAGACATGCTGGTAGGTTAATTGGCTTCTGTCTAAAATTGGCCCTAGTATATGAATGTGAGTTAGGGACCTTAGATTTGTAAGCTCCTTGAGGGTAGGGACCGATGTGAATGTACAATATATATATATGTAAAGCGCTGCGTAAATTGACGGCGCTATATAAGTACCTAAATAATTATAAAACTATACCTAATCATGCCACTCTATCTATGGTGGGAGCCATGGTTGTCACACTAAGCTGCTCTCCTGATTTGCGCTACAAACGTGTATTTTTTTTTCTCTTCATCCCTATTACATGAAAGGATGGGAGAATTCCTTAGTTTGGAAGGAAGAAAACATTGTTGTTCCTTCAGTTCAGTGCATAGAAAGTTTCAATAACATTGCATTTCTGTTAAGATTAATTAATTAACTAGCTAAAATGTCCTAAAAAATGAACGCTAATACAGTACCCACATGTAAGGACATATAAACTACAATATAATACATTTCCTCCTAGTAATCCTTCAATTAAGACGCATAAAGTGCATCCAAAAAGTATTCACAGTGCTTCACTTTTTCCACATTTGTTATGTTACAGCCTTATTCCAAAATGGATGAAATTAATTATTTTCCTCAAAATTCTACAAACAATACACCATAATGACAACGTGACAGAAGTTTGTTTGAAATCTTTGCAAATGTATTAAAATCATATGTACATGTATTTGTATTTGCTCAATACTTTATTGAAGCACCTTTGGCACCAATTACAGCCTCATGTCTTTTTGAGTAGGATGCTACAAGCTTGGCACACCTATTTTTGGGCAGTTTCTCCCATTCTTCTATGCAGGACCTCCCAAGCTCCATCAGGTTGGATGGGGAACGTCGGTGTACAGCCATTTTCAGATCTCTCCAGAGATGTTTAATCAGGTTTAAGTCTGGGCTCTGACTGGGCCACTCAAAGACATTCACAGAGTTGTCCTGTAGCCACTCCCTTGTTATTTTGGCTTAGGGTGCTTTGGGTCGTTGTTCTGTTGGATGATGAACTTTCGCCCCCAGTCTGAGGTCCAGAGTGCTCTGGAGCAGGTTTTCATCAAGGATGTCTCTGTACATTGCTGCATTAATCATTCCCTCGATCCTGACTAGTCTCCCAGTTCCTGCTCCTGAAAAACATCCCCAAAGCATGATCCTGCCACCGCCATGCTTCACAGTAGGGATGGTATTGGCCAGGTGATGAGTGGTGCTTGGTTTCCTCCAGACATGAAGCTTGCCATTCAGGCAAAATAGTTCAATCTTTGATTCATCAGACCAGAGAATTTTGTTTCTCATAGTCTGAAAGTCCTTCAGGTGCCTTTTGGCAAACTCCAGGCGGGCTGTCATGTGCCTTTTACTGAGGAGTGGCTTCTGTCTGGCCACTCTACCATACAGGCCTGATTGGTGGAGTGCTGCAATGATAGTTGTTCTTCTGAAAGGTTCTCCTCTCTGCTCAGAGAAACTCTGGAGCTCTGTCAGAGTGACCATCAGGTTCTTGGTCACCTCCCTGACGAAGGCCCTTCTCCCCCCGATCGCTCAGTTTGGCCAGGTGGCCTTCTCTAGGAAGAGTCCTGGTGGTTCCAAACATCTTCCATTTACAGACGATGGAGGCCACTGTGCTCATTGGGACACTCAATGCTGCAGAAATGTTTCCGTACCCTTCCCCAGATCTGTGCCTCCATACAATCCTGTCTCGGAGGACTACAGACAATTCCTTGGACTTCATGGCTTGATTTGTGCTCTGACATGCACTTTTAACTGTGGGACTTTATATAGACAGGTGTGTGCCTTTCCAAATCATGTCCAGTCAACTGAATTTCCCACAGGGGGACTCCAATCAAGTTGTAGAAACATCTCAAGGATGATCAGTGGAAACAGGATGCACCTGAACTCAATTTTGAGTGTCATGGCAAAGGCTGTGAACCCTTTTTTTATTTTTAATAAATTTGCAAAGATTTCAAACACATTTCTTTCACATTGTCATTATGGGGTATTGTTTGTAGAATTTTGAGAAAAATAATGAATTGATTCCATTTTGAAATAAAATTGTAACATAATAAAATGTGGAAAAAGTGAAGCGCTGTGAATACTTTCTGGATGCACTGTACAAGGTAAACTTTTAGGCCGCATTCACAATTGTATAGTCTGTGAACACAAGAACACAAGAAATGCATGCGGATCTTGCAGTGCCATTAATTATTAATTGTACCTAAAATGCGGCAAGCAAGACGCATGATAAAAAAAACATGTAAAGCTGAAAAAGAGACTTGAGGTTTTATTTTCCACATTTCTTTTGAAATGAAAGGCCCACTCTATGCACAAAGCACCACACAGTGTTAATAGGGGCTTACCGGACTGTAAAACATTTTTTATAAAATGACTTCCTTTAAGGAGTAAGCTTATAAAAATGTAAGTATCTTATGTTACCAGCTGTAATCAGAACTTCTCAGCCAGAGGGTTTGTGGTTTATGATTTTGTAACATTGCATCATTTTACTGTATGGTTTAGCCAAATGTTACAAAATAGTAATTCCAGGAAAGTTAAACAGTTTTGTGCTTTGTCCACTAGATGGCGATCCAGATCTAAGACAAAGCAAACACTCACTACTAATTGTCTCCTGTGACAAAGCCACTGCATTTGTAGGAGATAACATTATCAAATGAACTGTAGCATGTTGTGCTCTATTTCTTTGGTGAAGATCTTCCTAGCCAGTATTCCGTGACAACGCTTCAACCCTGAGCGTTATTTAGAATTTTATGATTGTAATAGAATCGATATTTACATAGGGTATATTCATAGATAAAAAAAAAAAAAAAAAAATAGACTATAAAAGAGATGATTTACACATGCATTTGTTTGAGTGATTCTATTTTTATCTTGTTTCAAGGATGGCGGCTGCAGCTGTCCAGGAGATGTCGCAAAAGCCTTTGGTGAGTTGTATGACATCATGTAACACCTGTACAGCAGATTGTGTTATCACATATACAAGAATTTCCCCTTGGCTTCCTCCAAGACATAATCTAATTTGCAAGCTTTTATTTGTGGATAGAAAAGTGCAAATCTGCATAATTAGTTATATAATCATACACAAGGTACTAGCCCACCCTAAACCCTTCTTCTACTAGACCACTGGAAGAGGGATATATAATGGTGTCCAAGGTACCGTGTTTCCTCAAAAATAAGACCTACCCCGAAAATAAGACCTAGCTTTATTTTCCAAGAGGGCTGCAATATAAGCCCTACCCCGAAAATAAGCCCAAGTTTAAAATGCTTGTAAAATCCTATAATCCAATGTGTGTTTCTGTAATATAATTGTGGGGAAGAGAGCTCTGGCAGGTCACGGAAGCACAGAGTGGCACTATAACGAAGGTATTTGGCACAATTATATTACAGAAACACACACATTGTACATTATATACTACTGTGATAGCGTGGATTATACAAGCATTTTAACTCCGTTCACACTGGGGATTCCTGTCAGGCAGGGAGAGAGGGGAGAGAAGACATCACATTACATGGTAAAACCTACCCCGAAAATCAGCCCCACTGGGTCTTTTTTTGCCAAAATTAATATAAGACCCAGGCTTATTTTCGGGGAAAGACAGTATTATATACCCTCCAGCAACCTCAGTTTTAGGTTTGTCTCAGCTTGCAGTGCTGAACATTATTATAAAGCAGTGAATTTGGCATTCATTAACCACTTCAATACCAGGCACTTACGCACCTTCCTGCCCAGGCCAATTTTCAGCTTTCAGCGCTGTCGCAATTTAAATGACAATTGCGCGGTCATGCTACATTGTACCCAAACAAGATTTTTATCAATTTGTTCACACAAATAGAGCTTTCTTTTGGTGGTATTTAATCTCCTCTGTGATTTTTATTTTTAAATAAAAAAAGACCGAAAATTTAGAAAAAAATTAAGTTTTTCTTTGTTTCTGTTAATTTTTTTTTGTAAATAAGTACGTTTTCTTCTTCAATGATGGGCACTGATATGGCAGCACTGATAAGGCGGCACCAATGGGCACCGATGAGGTGGCACTGATGATGGTCACTGATAGGCGGCACTGGTATGCGGCACTGATGGGCACTCATAGGCGGCACTGATGGGCACTCATAGGCGGCACTGATGGGCAATCATAGGCGGCACTGATGGGTACTTATGAGTGGCACTGATAGGGGGCACTGGTGGGCACTGATGGGCACTGAGAGGTGGCATTGATGGACAATGATGGACACTGATGGGTGGCACTGATGATACTGATGGGTGGCACTGATGATACTGATGGGTGGCATTGCTGGGCATCACACTTTTTTTCATCCGTAATGTTGGCAGTCAGTGTCCATTTGTGGGCACTGATTGGCATCTATTGCACATATTTTTTTATATGTGGATGGTCATGGGGTACATACCTGGTCATCCACATGTTGCCCGCTTCCCTGGTGGTCCTAGTGGCTTCCCTGGTGGTCCAGTATGGGCATCCGCGGGGGGGCTGCTCTGATAAACAATCAGCGCGAACCCCCCCTGTCAGGAGAGCCGCCGATTGGCTCTCCTCTACTCGCGTCTGTCAGACGCGAATGAGGAAGAGCCGATCAACGGCTCTTCATGTGTTTACATCGTGGTCAGCCATGATTGGACACGGCTGATCACGTGGTAAAGAGCCTCCGTCGGAGGCTCTTTACCGAGATCGGTGTAGCGGTGTGTCAGAATGACACACCGCACCACCGATCGCTGCGGGCGCGCTGCGGCTGTTATCCTGCAGGACGTCATATGACGCCCAGTCAGGATAACGCAACCACCGCCCGGCCGTCATTTTGCTATAGGCCAGGCGGGAAGTGGTTAAACGTTCACTGGTGGTGAACAATTCACTGGATATCACACTGAGAAGGAAGATTTACTTTCACATTCACTGGTGAATATTCATCTAAATGAGGCCAGACCAATTTTTAAAAAGAGGGTGGATACCTCGTGGATCAGACATGGGGTCCTGTGAGTCCCATTTTTAATTTTTTTACAGTTTGGAGGTATATTATGATAGACCGTCCAGCAAGACAAAATGCAAAAAAGCACCGCTCTGAACTGTGAAACCAATTAGGATATGATGAGTTAACAGCGGTAAACCCACTCCAGGTGCTCTGGCTTGGATGTCCTCCTTACACTCATAGACAGAAGTTCAAACATATAGACAGAAAGTTACTTTTAGAATTGAGTTGGCTGCCTTTCTGTCTATATTATGATAGAGGTTAAGGCCCCTTTCACACTGGGGCGGTTTGCAGGCGCTATTTTGCTAAAAATAGCGCCTGCAAACCGAGCCTAAACAGCGGCTCCTTTCTCTCCAATGTGAAAGCCCCGAGGGCTTTCACACTGGAGCGGTGCGCTAACAGGACTTAAAAAAAAGTCCTGCTAGCCGCATCTTTGGAGCGGTGAGAGGAGCGGTGTGTTTACCGCTCCTCCACTGCTCCTTCCCATTGAAATAAATGGGATACCGCGGTAATACCGCCCGCAAACCGCGGCTGTAGCTGCGGTTTGCGGGTGGTATTAACCCTTTTTCGGCCGCTAGCAGGGGTTAAAACCGCACCGCTAGCGGCCGAATACCTCTGCAATCGCAGCGGTATAGCGCCGCTAAAAATAGCGGTGCTATACTGCCACCGCCCCCACCGCCCCAGTGAGAAACCGGCCTAAGTGTTTGAAAGAAAAGGGTATATAACTCCTAGTAGCCAATCATATTGTGGTTTATTGATGAACATGCCTTTGGTAAGACAGAAGGATCAGTAAGATTAAAAATCACAGTTGGTGAATGAAAGTTCAAACCTGGTTATCTTAGCTGAGAGAAGATATATGCCTGTCAAGTTCAATCTCTCACAACAGTTTTAGTCCAGAGTAATGCTGGCTATATAGATAAATAAGGTGGTTGAAAAAAATAACAAAAAACAACCAGATTCCTCCATCAACACAAAAGGGTTGGATGGATGAAGAAATCTGCCCCCAACTCCAGCAGGACATCATGTTCTGACAGATGGACCTGGCACTTTCAGAATACACTGATCATCAATAGCTACAGCTGATTGATTGCAGCCGCTGATCAACAAAAGGCTTCCAACTTGTCTGTTTGATGGAAGTCACTGTCCCTAACGAACAGAGATGACCCCACACTGATCAAAGTTCGGCCAGTCTCCGCTGATCAGACTATGGCTAACTAAAAGTGGTTGTAAACCTCAGACATTAAATATGAACAAAGCATTTCCCTCTACAGTGTTTACTTGTCTTAATCCAGAGCACTAAGTGTCATTTCTGTCCACAACCTCATTCCTCTGCTATCTTTATAAGTCACTTTTGACGAGTTTTCCTGACACCAAGCAAAAAATGCTGACCGGGGAGGGACCTCCAGCTGATTGACAGCCTCAGCTCTGTACCTGTGTGCTGTGTGAATGGAGGTGTGTCCCTTCCTTCCAATCAAGTCTCAGACCTCTCCTCACTGATGTAACTTCAACTCTCCGCCCCCTGCTTTTAAGAGCTGAGAAATCCTGTGTGAATTCTGCACTTTGAATGGATGTAGGGGACAGACAGCTGTAGTTACACAGGTACAACTTATGTAGGAGGAATTGTTTCATCTCAGTGTATCACCTGAGACCAGTCACTTTACTGGGTATAGGTAAGGGTTTACAACCACTTTAAGATAAGAAAGTAGAATTAAAAAGTAGATGCTCAGTTGTGCTATCTTCAGTTTTTTACCAGGCATATAAAGGTTATAACTGGACCCCCTAGACATCGACCAGGCCTTAGACTCTGCTTATGTGGCTTAAGAGACGCCTCAAAAAATGTTGATGTAAAGAAAGCATTCTGTTATTTTTTATGCACAGAAATAGTTTTCTCTGAGCATCTATCATTTTTCAAGACAATACTTTGAATTTAAAGTATAACTAAAGACAAATGTTTTATATTTTTTTACTTTTGGATGGAGTGGAGATGGATTAGAACACCTGTCAGTTTTATTGCTGTCTGTGTCCCCGTTAGTTTACCCTCTCTATTTGCCCTGTTTACCGTTATCATTGAAAGTGAAAGTAAAGGAAAAATAAAAATTTTGGGTTGTCCCCAGAAAAGTAATAGAGAGGAAATCTTCCAATGGGGACACTAGTTCTGATATACGTCGGCAGAATGGCACGGCTGCGCAAAAGGACGTATATATACGTCCCCTTTAAGAAGCGGCATTGTGGACGTGCGCAAGCTTAGTGACTCCAAACGCGGGTCCCGCGGACTCGATGTCCGCGGGCATACCCGCGATCGTGTCACGGTGAGGAAGAGCGGGAAAATGCTATTGTAAACAAGCATTTCCCCAGTCTTCCTAGGACAGTGATCACAGCTTCCTGTAATCGTGTCACACACAGCCCACCCCCCCTACAGTTAGAAGCATCCCTAGGGCACAATTAACCCCTTCAGCGCCACCTAGTGGTTAACCCCTTCACTGCCGGTGTTGTTTTCACAGTAATCAGTGCATTTTTATAGCACTGATCGCTGTAAAAATGACAATGGTCCCAAAAATGTGTCAAAAGTGTCCGAAGTGTCCGTCATAAAGTCGCAGTCACGATAAAAATCGCAGATCGCCACCATTACTAGTAAAATAATAATAATAATAATTCTATCCCCTATTTTGTAGACGCTATAACTTTTGCGCAAACCAATCAATATCTGCTTATTGCGATTTTTTTTTTTTACCAAAAATATCTAGAAGAATATGTATCGGCCTAAACTGAGGAAAAAAAAGTTTTTTTTATATATGTAGCGGGGTGCTATATTTAGGGGGAGTATCTGAGTGGTAATTAGGCTCAGATACACTAATTGTTAGGTTTCTTGGACCATTTCTGTCCCTGGGAGATAGTATTGGTGTGCTGTTCCCTGTGGCCTACAGGTGGCGCTGTTGCCGTAGGCCAGGGTTGAACCACTGATACAGGGCTGTGCTTTTTTTGTCCCCTCTCTGCAGTAGTGACGGCGGGGCGGGGAACCTGCGGTGCCTGTCGGGAGAGGGTAAAAAGGGGCGGCCATCTTCCAGTGGGGTCGCGCCCAGGCACCTTCAGCCTGGGTGGTGCGTGTGTCGTCTCCGGGTGCCCTAGGCCCGGAGGCCGAGTTCCTGTTCCATCCCAGACACCTTCAGTCTGGGGTGAGGTACTATTTTGGAGGCCTGGAGCCCCAGCACCTTCAGCTGGGTTCCACCGGGGATTGAGGGCTCCCAGGGTGCTGCCTTGCGAGGGGACCCGTATCCAGGATCGAGGAGGCCAGGGAGGTGACCCTTTCTGAAGACCCAGCGCAGAGTCGTGGTGACAGTGGCGGCCTCTGGTAACTCTCCGGAGGAAGGTTCTTCTCCTTGACATGGGCCAGGTTTCTTCAAGAAGGAAGTGCATGTTCTGTAGGTCATAGTGGCAGGGACTCTACGCACACCAGGTCAGTGGCAGTGACCAAATAGGGCAAGGCCCTATTCACCAGGTCAGTGGCAGTGACCAACTTCAACAAGTCAGTGGCAGTGACTTTTCATATTCACCCGGTCTGTGGCAGAGACTGTGCGCCCAAACCTGTTTGTGAAATCAGAACAGTAAGAGAACCTAAATTGAGTTTGTGCCTGGACCCATGGGCGTCCGCTCCATGGGGCAAGGGGGGTCGTTTGCCCCCCCTAGAATCCTAAGATTAGACAGTGACACTTGCCCCCTGTGATGGCTGCTGCGGCAGCCGTAGACTTTTCTTTTCTAAGTCTGCTGCCTGCTGGCTGGGGCTGCTCTCCACCGCCCCGGGAGACACACATTAGGGGGGGGGGTGTCAGACGGCCCCCCCATCCTCCCCTGTATGAAACAGTGAGAGCTTGGTAATGCAGCGATGTGATATGCTGACAGCTCAGGGGGACTGACCCATTGTCACACACTACTCTGCATCTCACTCTCTGTTAAATTCTAAGAGCTCAGCGAGTACAACTCCCCCCCCTCTCCACAGGAATGGAAGAGTCTGCATGGGCTCTGCCTCCCCCCTCCCCTCTGTTTCTGTGTCCTGGGGAACATTTAAACAAGTAGAAGACAGCTAAAGAGCTGCCGACTGATCTAGTGTGAGACTGAGCATCCTGGGAACATCAAGTGAGTTACAGTATCAGCACTGTCACTGTGTCCAGACTCTGCCCTCTCTCTCTCCCAAATCTTTCACTCCCCCTCTTTCCTCTGTTGTCCTCCAGCAGAGTCTTTCATTAACTCTATGCTGATAGTTTGCCCCCATCATGTTCCTTTAGCCAGGGTTTTCACTAGTGTGTGATCATGATTTGCCCTGCATTACTGTGCAAATCACATGCGATGTCTGTGCGATGCAAATTCAACCAAACAAACTGTATGGCTGAAATCGCATTTGCACCAAAAGCGATTGGTGCAAGACCCTTTTTTTTTTGGTCCGCACTGGTATCAGAGTGGATGGGTGTTCACACCTATGCAATCCGATTCCTGCACTATTTCACAGTTCTCACTGCAATCTGCAAACCGATCTGGGGGGTCATTAATTTTACATTGACACCCATAACAGTTTGCAAAGGGCAGCGTAAACAGCCGACAAGCAACATGCAATGCAGGAATCCACACTGGAAGCGTGCTGATCCTTGCATCGCATATATGTGAACCAGGACTCAAGTGGGATCACACTGATGCACTGTGGTTCAGTGGCAGTGCTGGTGTATACACAGTTTTCCTGCATTTACATCCATTTTCACTACAGTCCCATAGACTTCTATTAGATTTCACATTTTTGCAACATTTTCTGAAAGCGCACCAAATGTTCTCTATACTGCATCTTTGGTGTACTTTCAGAAAACACAGTAAAATTACACAAGCTAATAGAAGTCTGTGGGACTGCAGCTAAAAATGGGGATAAAATGCAGAAAAACTGTCAATACCCCAGCACTGCGACAAACTTCAGGACACCAGTGTGAACCCAAAAGCTTCAGGATGCTGTGTAATGTAAAGGCGTCCAGAGGTGCAGGAGGTTGTGTAATGTAAAGAAGTCCAAAGGCTTCAGGATGCTGTGTAATGTAAAGGGGTCCAGGAGGTGCAGGGTGCTGTGTAATGTAAAGGAGTCCAGAGGTGCAGGGTGCTGTGTAATGTAAAGGAGTCCAGAGGTGCAGGGTGCTGTGTAATGTAAAGGAGTCCAGAGGTGCAGGGTGCTGTGTAATGTAAAGGAGTCCAGAGGTGCAGGGTGCTGTGTAATGTAAAGGGGTCCAGGAGGTGCAGGGTGCTGTGTAATGTAAAGGAGTCCAGAGGTGCAGGGTGCTGTGTAATGTAAAGGAGTCCAGAGGTGCAGGGTGCTGTGTAATGTAAAGGAGTCCAGAGGTGCAGGGTACTGTGTAATGTAAAGGAGTGTAATGTAAAGGAGTCCAGAGGTGCAGGGGTTGTGTAATATAAAAGGGGTCCAGAGGTGCAGGAGGTTGTGTAATGTAAAGAAGTCCAAAGGCTTAAGGATGCTGTGTAATGTAAAGAGGTCCAGGAGGTGCAGGGTGCTGTGTAATGTAAAGGGGTCCAGGAGGTGCAGGGTGCTGTGTAATGTAAAGGAGTCCAGAGGTGCAGGGTGCTGTGTAATGTAAAGGAGTCCAGAGGTGCAAGGTGCTGTGTAATGTAAAGGAGTCCAGAGGTGCAGGGTGCTGTGTAATGTAAAGGAGTCCAGAGGTGCAGGGTGCTGTGTAATGTAAAGGAGTCCAGAGGTGCAGGGTGCTGTGTAATGTAAAGGAGTCCAGAGGTGCAGGGTGCTGTGTAATGTAAAGGAGTCCAGAGGTGCAGGGTGCTGTGTAATGTAAAGGAGTCCAGAGGTGCAGGGTGCTGTGTAATGTAAAGGAGTCCAGAGGTGCAGGGGGTTGTGTAATGTAAAGGGGTCCAGAGGTGCAGGGTGCTGTGTAATGTAAAGGAGTCCAGAGATGCAGGGGGTTGTGTAATGTAAAGGAGTCCAGAGGTGCAGGGTGCTGTGTAATGTAAAGGAGTCCAGAGGTGCAGGGTGCTGTGTAATGTAAAGGAGTCCAGATGCAGAGAACAGGAAAAAATGCTTGGACAGCCGCACTCCAAAAAATGGTTGTTTATTGAACATCTTTGTTCAATAAACAACCATTTTTTGGAGTGCGGCTGTCCAAGCATTTTTTCCTGTTCTCTGCATTGTGATATGCACTGCCTGCACCCACGGCTCTAGGACCCTGTGAAGTATCTATCAGCTACACCTGAGCGGTTACTCCCTTTCCTGTTTGTAAAGGAGTCCAGAGGTGCAGGGGGTTGTGTAATGTAAAGGGGTCCAGAGGTGCAGGGGGTTGTGTAATGTAAAAGGGTCCAGAGCTGTGGGGTGCTGTGTAACGTAAAGGGATCCAGAGGTGCAGTTGTGGAGAGGGGGTACACAGTAGTGACAAAGAGATATTGAAAGAGGCAGGGGGCACAGTGGCTGTTTTTTACATTTTAACGTGGGGGGGCGCGCTTTTAACCCCCCCCCCGCTAGTGGTCGAAGAAAGGGTTAAATGCAACTATCGCCGCTGCCGAATCGCCCCTCCCTGAAAAAATTTCAGCGGACGCCCATGCCTGGACCTCCTCCCACCTTATCTGACCTGTGTCTCGTATCAACCTGTCTGCTCTCATAGAGACTATTTGTTATCCGTGGTGAAATAAATATAAAGGTTGGACTTTCAGTTGGTGTGGACAGTTACTTTACTGGGGAGAATTAAGGACTTGCTTCTGGCTAAATGCAGAGGCGAGATCAGCTTGGGAGGATGCTAGCACCAGCCGCAGGCAGGCCCGAAAACTAACACCGCTCAACCTCCTCATCCAGGAGGGTACGGGCTTATAGTGTGGTGTGCCTCATTCTTTTCCTGCGGAGGAGCCAAGTAGAGAAAAGCAGGTAAAGTCTGGGGTGGGTGCGCTAGATATATTTTTGGGGATATTTATTATAGCAAAAAGTAAAAAATATTGTATTTTTGTTTATAGCGCAAAAAATAAAAACCGCAGAGGTGATCAAATACCACCAAAAGAAAGCTCTATTTGTGGGAAAAAAAGTCAATTTGTTTGGGAGCCACGTCGCACGACCGTGCAATTGTTAGTTAAAGCGACGCATTGGCGAATCGCAAAAAGTGCTCTGGTCTTTGGCCAGTGAAATGGTTCGGGGCTAAAGTGGTTAAGGTAAAAAATGTTTAGGTGTCAGCACCCCCCTCACCCCCCCTTTTACTTACCTGAGCCCTCATTTGATCCAGCACCGTGCACGTCTGCAGCTCTTCTCTCCCCTCACTTTCAGGTCTCGCTGGCTTTGCTGGGACCCCAGGAGCCATTGGCTCCCTGTACTGTCAATCAAAGCCAGTGACAAGGAAGTGGGGGGGTGAGTCCCGCTGTCTGTGTCAATGGACACATCAGGGCACTGGAGCGAGCACGTATAAGTGCCCCATGGGAAGCAGCCTACATATGTATTGGCTGTCCCCCCAACTAATAGCTGCCCTTCCAGGATTATCATACTGGCAGCAGTGCAGCTGCTTTATGGAGGCGCCAGACCGATTTGTGCAACAAAACTTTTTTTTCGCGTTTTTAGATTTAAAAAAGAGCAACCCAAGCTGTTTAAAAAAATAAATAAAATAAAAGTCAGCAGCAACAAATAATGTAGCTTGTGACTTTTAAGAAACAGACACTCACCAGCCCAGGAGTCCAACGCTGTCTTTAGCTGGGTCGGTTCTTTCCCGGTCTTTGGATCCCTGGCGGCACCATCTTGGCTGTGGGAGCTGGCTGTGACTTCCTTCTGTATCACAGCCATCTCCCCATTGCAAATGCACAAGATTGTGCTGCAGTGTCAGATTGGTCATGCAACCTCCTGGGACAAGTGCTGTGATGGGCAGGCCAAACTTCCGTAATTCTCGCGGAGGCAAAAATTGCAGAAGTGGGAACGAACACCTGGCAGAAAAAAGTAACCCACTCCCCCCCAAAAAAAACTTTCAAATATGTTTGAGATGGGGGAAGAGTCAAACTAGTGATACTTTTAAGTGAAGGTCTGCTTTAAGTTAGATTTATTTCACTTAATGGACGAATTTACTTAGATATTATTATTATTATAGGTACGGTACTTATATAGGGCCGTCAATTTACGCAGCGCTTTACATATATATTGTACATTCACATTAGTCCCTGCCCTCAAAGAGCTTACAATCTAATGTCCCTAACTCACATTCATTTACTGGGGCCAATTTAGACAGATATGTAAATATGACTCCTTTGACTCAATAGACAGATGTGATGTGACTGATTCAAACATGATTTGTGATAGTGGGGCCATGTAAAATTTCTGTATTTAGAAATCATTGGAGGACAGGCAGATATCACACAGCAAGCCATTCTGCTTGTTTATGACCCCCCTAAAATAGTGTCTTAATTTATTAAAGCCAGTTCTCTTGTTGACATATCTTCTTAACGTCAAAGTCCCTTCATCTATACTCTATTATGTTGTAGAACATCTATTCTCTATTGTAATGTATTTTTGTACTCTAGAAAGCAGTCCTTTGTGTTTATAACTTGCGTTTTCCATTACTGACAATGCTGCTTGGCACAAATCCTAGGCCGCCTTGCTTAGACAAATCTCATTGTCGGTCAGAATTCACTGCTGCAAAGCTAGGAAATTGATTTAGATATTCTACTGAGAATGTACAACTGTATGGAAAAAAATTCAAACAGTTGCTTTAGATTTTGCTAACAGAAAAAATTATAATGTAAAGGCGAGTCATGTTCATGTGCTTAGTCAATACCCTATTTGCAAGACTTCCCATATTTATACACCCCCCGCTGAGCACTGGTTCTGTGAGTTATGACATAGCTAATTATATTAGTCTCTGTCTCCCCCTTCTTGTGTCATTGGTCTTTCCAAGAATCCCAGCTTTGGAGACTTCTCCAGTAAGTCCTGCATTTTTATTAGGTTCAATTATTTAAGCATTAGTCATTCCAGTCATCAGTTGGATTTGTTTATTCTTTAATATAACACAATACATTTTTCTTGTATTCAGAACTATTGTCTTCCAACCCACATCATCTGGCAGGGAGCATTAGTCTGTCAGAATGTGAGAAAATCAACTCCGTGGTGTTGGAAAAAACTATTTCCTGGTAGAAGGACAAACCTGACTTTATTTTTGATGTTTGTCAGTTTTAATTCTTCGGTGTACAAGTACATTTAATTTTCTGGCTAATTTTTCCATTCCCTAGTATGCAGGCTAATAGCAAACTTTGCATCCGTATAACTGTGCCAAACTGTCCTGGGATTAGTATGAACTAGACATGTGCACACTGAAATATTTTGTTTCAGAATTTCGTTTTCGTCCGAAAAATTAATTTATTTAGTTACTCCCGAAATTCGTTTTTATGTATTTTGTTTTTCGTTAGAAATTGCATTCGTCCGAAAATCTGAATGAATTAAGGTCGAATCTGTCATTGAAGGCTTATGGTGTCTGTCGAATGTTCAAAGAAGATTCGACGGAGCAGCGAAACTGTACGACGCTGCAATCATACATTTCCGGTCGAATGTTCCGCCCACAAGCTATAGTAGAATTCTAATGTTGTATGACTAGTAAAAATTATATTTATTCATTACTATTACTAGTCAACCAACATTAGAATTCTTCTATATCTATAGACTAGGTGGCGGATGCATTTGACCGGAAATGTATGATTGCAGCGTCGTACAGTTTAGCTGCACCGTCGAATCTTCTTAGAGCTTTCGACAAACACCATAAGCCTTCAATGACAGATTCAACGTTTGTATGTTTTTCGATGATTTGTCGAATATTTGTCGTTCATGTTGAATTGTCAAGTTAGTTCTAGCTATTTTACTGCTCCTCCTCTTTGGTTACAATCAGCCAATAACATCCATCATCATCATTATTTTTATTTTACTTCCCCCACCCAATTCCAGCAGCGATCTTTTCTCTCTATGTCGAATCTTTTCTCTCTGTAATGTCGAACCTTTTCTCTCTATAATGTCGAATCTTTTCTCTCCTATGTCGAATCTTTTCTCTCTATGTCGAATCTTTTCTCTCTGTAATGTCGAATCTTTTCTCTCTATGTCGAATCTTTTCTCTCTATAATGTCGAACCTTTTCTCTCTATAATGTCGAATCTTTTCTCTCCTATGTCGAATCTTTTCTCTCTATGTCGAATCTTTTCTCTCTGTAATGTCGAATCTTTTCTCTCTATGTCGAATCTTTTCTCTCTATAATGTCGAATCTTTTCTCTCTATAATGTCGAATCTTTTCTCTCTATGTCGAATCTTTTCTCTCCTATGTAGAATAATCTTGGACTAATAGAGTTAAAGTTAGGCACATTTGACCACGGGTTCGATAGACACAGATTGTTATTGTCAGCGTCACGTTGAATCTCCTATCTATATCGAACTGTTGTAGCAACAAAAAGTAAAGCATTTGTTTATGTCGGATCTTTCAGTTTTCGGATTCTGTGCTTTCGTTTTCGTTTGTTAAAACGATAACGAAAATACCTGAAATACGGACGAAAATGCATTCGGACGAAAACGAATGCACATGTCTAGTATGAACAGTATGGACACATCTGTTCTGTTTTCTAAGCCTATAATTACGCTAAATACCTAAAACGATACAGTGAGACTTGCGTACTGCATAATATGACTGCTCTTTATGAATTGTCTGTATCCTTTCTTCCTAAAATAGGTTCCTTTCCTTATAAGATGGGTACACAATTATCCTGATCTAATATATATTAGTTCCTGAAACATGCTTTTCGTTTTGTTTTCTCTTTTTTTTTTTCGTAAATTCGAAAATTCGCTAATTCGAAAATCCGTAAATTCAAAAATTCAAAATTCGTAACTTTGAAAATTCGAAAATTCAAAAATTCGGAATTCGGAAGTTCGAAAGTTTTAAAATTCTGCAATTTGGAAATTCGAAAATCCGAAAAGCCGAAAATCTGAAAATAAGAAAGGGAAATTCAAAAATTAGAAAAAACAAAAAATCCAAAAATTCTAAATAACCAACTATTAAATTAAAGGTATTGGAATTTCCTTTCAAATTTGGCTGTTAGTGAACATAACGAAAACAAATTTATCTGAAGTTACGAATTATCCAAAATAAAGAATGCCGCATCTAAACAAATGGAACGTAACAAAATATTAATAAATAACAATAATAATACATTTTTATTATTATTATTATTGTTAGTTATTTTTCATTTGTTACGTTCCATTTATTTAGATACAGCATTCGCTATTACGGAAAAATTTGTAACTTTAGATAAATTCGTATTCGTTACGTTCACCAACAGCCAAATTTGAAAGGAAATTCCAATACCTATACAGTGGAACCTCGGATTACGAGCATAATCCGTTCCAGGAGAATGCTCGTAATCCAAAGTACTCGCATATCAAAGCGAGTTTCCCCATTGAAGTCAATGGAAGCGAAAATAATTAGTTCCGCATTGACTACAATGGCATGCAATACCGCATGCGGCCAGGGGCGGGGGGGCGCCGGAGAGCCTCGGAAACAGCCGGAAAGGCCTGAGGACAGCTCGGCTGACCTCAGCAAACCTCGGAAAGGCTCAGGAATGTAGTATTTCTGAGTCTTTCTGAATGGCGCCAATCGGCTACGATCAGCTCCGCTCGGCTACGGCGCCCCCCACCTCAGGCCAAACGCAGTACTGCACACCGCTTTGGCCTGAATCCTGCTCATTTTGCGAGACAACACTCGCAAACCGAGTTAGGATTTTTCAAAATACAGTGCTCGTATTGCGAAACGCTCGTTAACCGCGTTACTCGCAATCCGAGGTTCCACTGTAATTTATTAGTTAGTAATAGTTTAGTTAATATTAGTTTGTTATTATTTCAGATTTTAGGGTTTTAGAATTTTCGGATTTTTGTTCTTATTTTTGGATTTTCGTTCTTTTGAATTTTCGGATTTTCAGTCTTATTTTTGGATTTTTGAATTTAGAATTTCCAAAATTTTCCCAATATCCGAAATTTTGAATATTCGATTTTTGAATTTGCGAATTTTTGAATTCCGAATTTCTGAATTTTAGAATTTCCAAATCTCAGAAAAATTCGGAAAGTCGAAAATTTGGAAATTCGGATATTTCTGAATTAGCGAATTTGTCTAAATTCATTAAAAAAACAAATTCGGAGTTAAATGAATTGCAAATGTCTATAGGTTACCTGATTGGCTTAAACATAAAAAAAGGAGATGTGTTCATGTATACAATAAGGCCCCTTCCACACTGAGGCGTTTTTACAGCGTTTTCGTGCTAAAAATAGGGCTGTAATAACGCCTGAAATAATCCTGCCCCAGCATTCTCAATGTGAAAGCCCTGAGGGCTTTCACATTGAGGCGTTATGCTGGCTGGGCGTTGGAAAAAATCCTGCAAACCGCTTTTTTAGAGCAACTTTAGGGCGCATAAAATAGCGCTGTAAAAACGCCTATCCCCATTGAAATGAATGGGAACCGCGGTAAAAACGCGGTAAAAACGCATAGGCATAAGCGTTATTTTAAAAAATAGCGCGTATGCGTTTTTACCGCGTTTTTACCGCGTTCGCGCTATTTTTAGCGCGAACGCGGTAAAAACGCAAACGCGTTAGCGCTATTTTTACCGCGATCGTGGTAAAAACGCGGTAAAATACAGGTAAAAAATCCCATAATTTTTGAGCGTTTTTTCAACGCCTCAGTGTGAAAGGGGCCTAAGTGTCTTCGGGCTTTACATTTTGTTTGGTCTAATAAGGTGACCTTCGAGTTTTCTGAACACCCATTTAGTTATTATTATATGGAGACCATCTGCAAAGACTCTCAGGGTTAAATTTCTTATACGTAAGTAGAATAAAGAACCTGGCTTGTTTGGCCTGCTTGAAGCCAGCTACAAAATGTTATTACAATGGGAAATGTTTTATAGTCTGTGGAGATTATTTAAATGAAACTAAGTAAACTAAATAAATTAAATTTATTTCGCTGCATTGGTGTGATTGCTTCCATTTCTTTATTATACTCTTTTTTTTCTGTTTGTTCAGGGGCTGGAGCAGACTTTGTGATGCTTGGGGGAATGCTAGCTGGTCATGACCAATGCTCTGGAGAAATTATAGAAAAGAATGGCAAAAAAGTTATGCTGTTTTATGGCATGAGTTCAGACACGGCAATGAAGAAACATGCTGGCGGAGTAGCCGAATACAGGTATGAAGGAAAATCATACGTTGAAGAAGAATTATTTGATCTCAGGAGTGTAACAATGATGATCTTATCTAATATGGAGCTGGATACAGTAGCAGAAGCAATTTACAATAACACATTTAAGATGTGATGGTAACACATATGGATTTTGTCACATGATCTCTGCTGAAGGCAAGCGTTAGCCAGTCTGAATTTTGATCCCCCCTAAGCAGGGATCAAATGCTAAAACTTTTTGGTCAAAGGACTGGCTAACGCAAGTTCTGGGAGCAACAATATCTTCGAGACAAGTTGTCAATATGTGGCATATTTGAATTTAAGACAGGAGGGATACAGGAGCGTAGGGGTGTGTTAGTCCATTTAGGGCCTCAGTATGGCCCTTTGCTATCTAGGAATAGGTCTTTGTATAAGTGTATAGCACTTAACTGGTTGCACCAAAAGAGCATGAAAATTACAACCTAAATGAATACTCTGAACCACTGGCTTATTATTGTTATTATTAACTTCAATCATTGTTCTAATGAATGAAACCTGGGACAAAAACTGACTTGGGATCAATTATATACACTAATGCCGCGTACAGACGACCGGACATTCCGACAACAAAACCGTTGATAATTTTTCCGACGGATGTTGGCTCAAACATGTCTTGCATACACACGGTCACACAAATGTTGCTCGGAAATTCCGAACGTCAAGAACGCGGGGACGTACAACACTACGACGAGCCGAGAGAAATTAAGTACAATGATTCCGAGCATGCGTAGGATTTTTGTGCATCGGAATTGGATACACACGATCGGAATTTCCGACCACAACTTTTGTTGTCGGAAAAATTAAGAACCTGCTCTCAATCATTTGTTGTTGGAAATTCCAACAGCACATGTCCGATGGAGCCTACACACGGTCAGAATATGCGACCAAAAGCTCACATTGAATATTTGTTGTCGGAAATTCCGATCGTGTGTACGCGGCATAACATTGCAGATTTCTTTTATTTCATAGTAATGGCAGAGTGGCACTTTCAGCTTCACAAGTTATTTCAGTTTTAACTGTATGTCATGAGCAAGTTCTGTTGAACTTCCACGTTTAATGATTGGTTGTTTTTTTCTGCTGGTGTGACTAGTAGGTAGCCAGATAAAACAAGAAGGGCTCAGCCATGTTTCCAGCATTATCTTGCTTGGTAAGAAAGAGTCAAATCTGCAGCAGCTTTCCAACAGGTTATGGACCCAGTTGCAGCCAAAATACTAAATACTGCTGCAGCTACAGTTACAGCAAAACAGAGCTGATTGCAGATGTGAAAGAAAGGGATAATTTATGTAACAATGATCACAGAGTAATTACATTAGCCATAAATAATAGGAAAGGGACACATGAGGGTAGGACAGGAACACACATGGGCCGAATGTCGGGTGGCATCGGCCGGTTCAATAGAGATTGTGTAGAGAGTGTGTGCTCCAGCTGGTCCGACAGAAGCTGGCAGTTTGGCTTGCTTCTGTTGAAGGGGCATGACCGAAAAAGTTCTGCCGACAGGCTCCTGTCCTTATCAGTGAGAGCGCTGACCGGAGTGTTCTGGTGGGGGAGCCGTCCCCCTGTCAGAACACAATAGAACAGCAGGGGAGATCACTGTACTAAAATCACATAGTGAGTACAGCAGCTCTGACCTGAGCTGTCAGTTTTTTTTTGTTCAGCCCGCTGGATTGAACAAAAAAAAACTAGCAGTGTGTACCAGGCTTAAATTTTAAAGAACCAACTTTAATAAGCTGTGCTACATAGTACATGATACTATATGGAATCAAATTCGTGCAACAAAGAACATTGAAGAGAAGTGGGAGTGCTTTAAGGGCATAATAAACAACGGGATTTGTCAGTGCATTCCAACAGGCAACAAATATAAAAGGTCAAAAGTTAAGCCTGAGTGGCTAAACACTAATGTAAAAAAGATATATTAATGACAAAAAAAAGTCCTTTAATAAATATATGGCCAAGGGTCATCATTGGCATTCCAAAACTACAAAGAGTGCCATAAGAAATGCAAAAGTGCAATCAGGACAGCTAATCTAGATTACAAAAGACACATCACCAAGGATTGTTAAAAAAAAAAAACACACATTTTTTCAAACGTATTCATAGTAAAATGGTTAGGTCAGAACATACTGGCCCCATAAAAGACGATCAGGGGAAATTGGTCACAAGTGACAGAGAGAAGGCAACTGTATTAAATACATTCTTCTCCTCAGTTTATTTGAATGAAAAGGAGGGGTATAATAAACAAGACAGTAATGTTAATAACATATTGAAAGTACCCTTGTGACTGACAATGAGACCAGTGTTAAAAAAGACTAGAAAAACTTAATGTGAGTAAATCACAAGGACCAGATGACTTACACAAAGTGTTCTCAAAGAACCTAGCAATGTCATAGCCAGACCATTATTCAGCTGATTTGCGAAAAGCAAAGGTGGTACCGATATTCAAAAAAGTACTGACATATATACTTAGAAACTACAGATCAGTCAGCCTAAAATCAATAGTATTTAAACTATTGGAAGGAATGATAAGGGGCCATATTCAGGAATTTGATGAAAATGTTATCATTAGTAGTAACCAACATGGATTTATGAAGAACCGTTCTTGCCAAACCAACCTTTTAATATTCTATGAGTAGGTGGATCGAGAAAGACCTGTGGATGTAGTATAGCTAAATTTCACTAAAGAATTTGATACATTATCTCACAAACAGTTCATTTACAAACTAAGGCCTTTTGACATTGACTACATGGTATGTACCTGGATAGAAAACTGGTTGCAGGAGAGTGTCCACTGTCCAGGGGTGGTGATTTATGTCATATTTACCAAATAGTCTAGAGTTGTAAGTGGGGTGCCCCAGGGCTCTGTACTGGGACCAATTCTGTTCATAAATGATATAGAGGTTGGAATAAATATTTTAAGTGTTTGCTGATGATACAAACCTAAGCAGGGCAATAACTTCACAGCAGGATATAGCAACTTTACAAGAAGATCTAGTTAAATTATAGGATTGGGCAGCTATATGGTAGATGAGGTACAATGCAGAAAAATGTAAAGTATTGCTCTTTGGAGCTAAAAATATGCATGCAAGTTACACAGTATGGAGAGAACCTCTATAGGAATTGAGGATGGAAAAGGATCTGGGAAGCCTATTGGATGACAGACTCAGCATTAGCATGTAGTGCAAAGCAAGGCCAGCAGACCACTAGCATGCATTAAAAAGTGTATTTACTCAAGCGATACAACTATAATTCTAGCACCTTACAAAAATCTCTTGACGGCATACTCAATATGCAGCCGAACAACTTCTGGTCACCAATCCTAAGGAAGGATGTACTTGAACTAGAGAGAGTCCACAGAAGGTCAACAAAGCTAATAAGGGGACTGGAGGACCTCAGTTATAAGGAAAGAATACCTCTGGAGATTCCCTTCTCCCTCCCCCCCTCTTTACTCCCTTTATTGTTATACACATTACTACTATACAAATAGTTATTCTCTCTATAAGCTGATTTTAGGAGTAATAAGATTATTTTTATGTCTGGTTCCATTTTTGTTTTTTTCCCCCCCATCGACAGGACACACCAAGCCACAAAGCAGGATCTTGGCCCCTGTTAGAAATATATAATTTAACAACAATATGAACACCGCTTATGTTACCTTTTATTTGCCCCAAACTTTTAATCCATGCTTATTGAAAAATCAGATGTTACTTTTGCAAAATTTTTGTGAAATTTTTGAGAAGCTCTTAGATGTCTTATGTTCATCTTATTTTATTCCAGAATTAAAAACGTAATATACGATATATCACTATTATACAAAAAATGTATGTATAAAATATGTATTAAATATTTGAAAAAGAAAAACAGCAAAAAATGTAAGAGGAGAACAAATCTTAGCAATAAATTTAATTAGACAGCTATACCAGACTAGGCACCAGCACATTAAGCACTATAATAAGATGTACCTTAGAAGAAGTGGAAGAAATAAATCAACTTTCATATAATAGCACTGTTACTCAGTGGTCTCCCTGATGCTCACCTTGATGATGAGAATACCCTGGAATATGTTAAAAGAAAGCTTGTGGTTGAATATAAGTGAAAGCAAAGTGCAAATAGTGAAATTGCTCCCACAGCAGAATCAACACTAGGAACAGTAATAATCGTAATATTCAACGTAAGAATGTTTTGTGTGCAAAAAGACAGTTTACTTAAAGGCAAACTGCAGAATTCGGAAAACTAAAACGAATCATCAAAATAAGCAAGGTAAACAATAAAAGACCAAACGTGTCATGCATGAGCGTAACTAGAAATCACAGGGCTCTAATTACCATGGCAGGTGAGACGAAGGGCTGAAGAATATTACAAAGGTGGTGTTATTAAGGTAAGTCTGGATCTGTGGAGATTGAGGGTTGTTCCATTCACCCAGGAGCCTAGATAAGTGTTTATTGATTACATTACATTGACTACTCTTATCCTTTAAGTTGACTATTTTACTAACGTAATATAATAACCCTGAGACCAGACTGTAAAACATAATTATACCTTAATGGCAACCAGTGGCCTAAAACTTCACTGGACTGCAGATCTCTGGCAGCTGCTTGTACCCAAAACATCCAGGTGGGTCCAATACCAGATCCCTCTCTACATGGTCTGATTCCTTTTGCTAATCCCAATGTGACTACTGTGTCCTTTAGCAGGGGAAACTGCAGTGCATGTTGGGGTACCAAGTATTGGGTATGCCTGGAAATGTCACATACCAGTGCTGGATGGAGATCTACAATACAGCAACGTTTAAGGCCTGTAAGAAAGGTATTTATCATCTTTTTTTAACAGCTAGGTCAATGAGGAGCTAGCGACAGTCACTTTAAGGGGGTTGGGGGGTCCTAATAACAAATCCCTTTTGCCGTTTCTTCCACTCTATATAATTTAGAAGAGAGGTTCAGGACAACCTGGAAGCCTTAGCGTACTTCACAACTGCAGATGAATATTTAGAGGTATGACCCAAAATTCAAATTCTTCTATTATATACTCACTCATATGTGTAGCTCATTTATGCTGCAAGTACTCTGCCCAGGGGAGATCTACCTCATATGTCTTCCTTTGGCCCAAGTTTCTCCTCCTTACTATGCTTCTTTTTTTTCCTCTCCTCTTTTTCTTTACTGGTTTTCTATGTGTCATATATACGTGTAACCAGCCCTCACAGGAAACTCCGGTTATAACGTTCCCTTAGTTTGGTTTGCTGAAAAGCGTAACCCTTTGGTTCTTTCTAAGAGTAGCGGGTTATAAAGATTGGTGCCTAAGGAAATTACATCATCTAACTTCACACTGCATTTGTCTTCTTATATTGTGTAATTGCTGGCGATAAGGTATAGTTTTGGCCTGCGACCCTTCCAATAGTTGCTTTATTAACCCTGTGCAACTGTTTGTTTTTTTCATAGTAAATGTATCTCCATGATGTTTAAATTCTCTGTAATGTACATCTCACTGTATGTCTGATATTGATGTAAAGCACTGAATAAACAAAGAATCCCTTTCTTGCACTGGTGTCAGTGGGACGTTTTATTGATTTGATTGGAAGCCCTACTGACACCTAGTGATGAGCCGAACACCCCCGGGTTCGGTTCGCACCAGAACCCGCGAACGGACCGAAAGTTCGTACGAACATTAGAACCCTATTAAATACAATGGATGCGAACGTTCGAATTCTAAAGTGCTAATTATAACAACTATTATGCATGTTATTGTCCTAAAAAGGGTTTGGGAACCCGGGTTCTGCACCAGGGGACATGTATCAATGCAAAAAGAAGTTTTAAAAACGGTCGTTTTTCGGGAGCAGTCATTTTAATGATGCATAAAGTAAAAAAAAAAAGTCAAATATTCCTTTAAATATCGTACCTGGGGGGTGTCTAAAGTATGCCTGTGAAGTGCCACGTGTTTCCCGTGTTTAGAACTGTCCCTGCACAAAATGACACTTCTAAAGGAAAAAAAAGCCATTTAAAACTTCTTGCGGCTTTAATGTAATGTCTGGTCCCGGTAATATGGATGAAAATCTTTAAGAAAAATGGCATAGCTACCCCATGACCCCCCCCCCCTACCCCAGCCCATTACCAGCCCCTTTGGGTCTTGTATGGATATTAAGGGGAACCCCGCACATAAAATAAAAAAGGCCCTATATACTCTGAACAGCCGTATACAGGCGGTGCATACAAGACAGGGACTGTAGGTTTGTTCTTATGTAGAATGTGTTTGTAATTTTGAACAGGTACATTGTTGAACTGTAGCTCCAGCCCAAAAATCTATTTTTAAACTTTTTGGGAAACATAGGTAAGGGTTATCACCCCTGTAACATTTGTTTTGCTGTCTGTGCCCCTGTTCAGAACATTTCACCTCACTTTCCGTCCCAATGACAACTGTTTTTGAAATGTGGTGTTTTTCTTGAAACAAGGATTGCTGATAAAGCATCAGTACAGAGGAGACACCTTTCTCCCATATTTATTCTTACAGGAGAGAATTTTCCTTCCTAGGGGTAGATTTCCTCTCACTTCCTGTTGTCTTCTTTCGTTTGCAAGTAGGAGTCGTTTGTAAGTTGGATGTTTGAAAGTAGGGACCTGCCGTATATACTCTGCAGAAATAGGCCCCTTAGTTGTTGGTGTTGGCACAACACTGTAAGCACTCACAGTTACTCTTGGTTGGTGCTGGAACGCCCTGCTGTCAACTATTATATCAGGAATTTTAATTACATATAATTGTTGAACAGTGGTAGTAAAAATTGGGGCTTTGATGGTGGTGCTGGTGCCACAACACTGTAAGCCCTGACAGTTACTCTTGGTGGGTGCAGCAATGGGCCCTGCTGTGAATTATTAGATCAAGAATTGTAATTGCATGCCCCTGTTGAACAGGGGCTGAAAAATTGGGCTTTTCGTGGTGGTGGTGGTGGTGGTGGTGTTGCCACAACACTGTAAGCCCTCAGAGTTACTCTTGGTGGGTGCAGGAATGGGCCCTGCTGTGAATTATTAGATCAAGAATTGTAATTACATGCCCCTTTTGAACAGTGGCTGAAAAATTGGGCCTTTCGTGGTGGTGGTGGCGTTGCCACAACACTGTAAGCCCTCAGACTTACTCTTGGTGGGTGCAGGAATGGGCCCTGCTGTGAATTATTACATCAAGAATTGTAATTGCATGCCCCTGTTGAACAGGGGCTGAAAAATTGGGCCTTAGGCACTGGTGGCACAACACTACAACCCCTCACAGATACTGTACTTGGAGCACAGCAATGAGCCCTGTTGCAAAGTATTGCTTCAAAAATTGTAATGACACGCCCCTGTTAAACAGGGGCTGAAAAATTGGGCCTTAGGCACTGGTGGCACAACACTACAACCCCTCACAGATACTGTACTTGGAGCACAGCAATGAGCCCTATGGCAAATTATTGCTAAAAAAATTGTAAGTACACGCCCCTGTAAAACAGGGGCTGAAAAATTGGGCCTTAGCCACTGGTGGCGGCACCCATAAACAAAAATGATCTTCCAAGCTATCATCATCAATCGTATCATTGAGGACTCGGAGGAGGAGGATAGCCAGTCAACATAACAGCACAGGCACTCAGCATCAGCATCAGTCTTGAAGGGACGTGACATGTTAAAATCAATTAGTCTGTTATATCAGCATCAGGTGTGTGGTAGCTGGTGGTGATCCAAGACTGGTTCATCTTGATGAAAGTCAGTCGATCAACCGAGTCGGTGGACAGGCGCACCCTGTGATCCGTGACAAATCCTCCAGCAGCACTGAATGTGCGTTCCGAAAGAACGCTGGATGCAGGACAGGCCAGTAGCTCAATTGCATACTGTGCAAGCTCTGGCCAGTGATCCATCCTCAAGACCCAGTAAGCCAGAGGATTTTCGGTGGGGAAGGTGTCCAAGTCTGACCTTGCCCCTAGATATTCCTGCACCATGTTTATCAGACGCTGGCGATGGTTGCTGGAACCAATCATACTTTGGGGCTGCGGACTAAAGAATTGTCTGAACGCATCGGTCAGACGGCCACCTTCCCCACCGCTCCTTCTTTGACTGGCCGAAGCCTCAGCAACTCGTTGTCCTGGACCAGGAGTTTGTAACCTCCCAGTCTCTGGGAACGCGTTGCACAGACCTTTCTGCAAGGCCTCCCGGAGTTGTCTCATCCTCTGCTCCCTCTGCGACGGTAACATAAGGTCCGCAACCTTACCCTTGTACCGTGGATCAAGGAGAGTGGCCAGCCAGTAATGGTCCCTCTCCTTGATCCGAAGAATACGAGGATCCTTCCGCAGACTTTGCAGGATCAGGGAGGCCATGCAGCGTAGGTTTGCTGAGGCATTCGCTCCGGAGTCCTCTGGGTCACTAAGGACGACATGATCCGCAGTCACCTCCTCCCAGCCACGTACAAGTCCACTGGTTTCTTGGGACTGTAAATCATCCCTAAAAGACTGCTGCTGATGATGCTGAGTGCCAGCCTCCACCTCCATGCTGACACAATCCTCCTCCTCCTCCTCCTCCTCTTCCTCTTCCTGTGCGATGGGTGGGACAGAAGGAACACTGTCTGGGTAAAGGGGGCCTTGAGAGGCAAGGAAGTCCTCCTCTTCCTGCCTCTGTTCTGCCTCAAGTGCCCTGTCCATTATTCCACGCAGCGTGTGCTCCAACAGGTGGACAAGAGGTACAGTGTCACTGATGCATGCACTGTCACTGCTCACCATCCTCGTGGCCTCCTCAAATGGTGCCAGGACAGTGCATGCATCCCTGATCATGCCCCACTGGCGTGGAGAAAAAAAACCAAGCTCCCCTGACCCTGTCCTGGTGCCGTAGTCGCACAGGTACTCATTGATGGCCCTCTGCTGCGTGTGCAGCCGCTGCAGCATGGCCAACGTTGAGTTCCACCTGGTGGGCATGTCACATATAAGGCGGTTCTTGGGCAGGTTCAACTCCTTTTGCAGCTCAGCCAGGCGAGCACTGGCATTATAAGATCTGCGGAAATGCACACAGACTTTCCTGGCCTGCCTCAGGACATCCTGTAAGCCCGGGTACCTGCCCAAGAACCGCTGCACCACCAGGTTAAGGACGTGAGCCACACAGGGCACATGGGTCAGTTGTCCCTGTCGGAGGGCGGAGAGGAGGTTGGTGCCATTGTCGCAAACCACCATTCCTGGCTTAAGCTGGCGTGGCATCAACCACCTCTCGGCCTGGCCCTGCAGAGCAGACAGGACCTCTGCCCCAGTGTGGCTTCTGTCCCCCAAACACACCAGCGCAAGCACGGCATGGCATCTTTTTGCCTGCGTACTTGCGTAGCCCCGTGAACGGCTACGGAGCACCGCTGGTTCATAGGACAAACCACAGGAAGAGGCCATGGAGGAAGAAGAAGAGGAGGGGGTGGAGGAGAGAGGTGTGTCACAACCAGTAGTAGCATTTTGGAGGCGTGGCGGTGGGACAACATCCAACACTACTGCACCTTGTCCTGCATCCTTCCCAGCTGCCAAAAGAGTGACCCAATGGGCCGTGAAAGAAAGGTAACGTCCCTGTCCATGCCTGCTGGACCATGAGTCAGCGGTAATATGCACCTTACCGCTGACCGCCCTGTCCAGCGAGGCCAAGACATTGCCTTCCACATGCCGGTAGAGAGCCGGAATAGCCTTCCGTGAGAAAAAGTGGCGTTTGGGAACCTGCCACTGAGGAACCGCACATTGCACAAACTCACGGAAGGGGGCCGAGTCTACCAACTGAAAAGGCAGCAGTTGAAGCGCTAGCAATTTAGCCAAGCTAGCATTCAACCGCTGGGCATGTGGATGGCTGGGAGTGAACTTCTTTCGACGGTCCAGCAGCTGGGGCAGGGAAATTTGCCTGCTAGAATCGGACGTCGGTGTACTGCTAGCAGAGTGGCCGCAAGTACTTGGCTGTGACACACCTAATTCTACACCTTCATTCCTCTCAGTGCATGTTTCAGAGAGGACTGAAGTTATAGTGGGGTTGGAGATCCCAGCTGATGCGGTGCAAGGAGAGGTCCGCTTTGTTCTTTGGTGTGGGTCTTTGAGGTAGGCTTGCCAACGAGCTGCATGGCAGGTCAACATATGTCTGGTCAGGCATGTGGTACCCAAGCGGCTGATGTTTTGGCCATGCGATATACGCTTGAGACATATGTTGCAAACAGCAGCTGTGCGATCTGATGCACTAGCCTCAAAAAAGGCCCACACCAAGGAACTTTTTGAATGACGGGCAGAGGCAGCGCCCTGCACAGGCGGAGCTCTGCGGTGTGATTCCGTCGGTGTACTGCCCTTACGCTGGCCACCAAAGGGCATCCTGTCTCGTTGGAGATGTGCCTCCTCCTCATCCTCCTCCTCCTCTCTCCTATTAGGCACCCACGTGGAGTCAGTGACCTCATCATCCCCTCCCTCCTCATCACTGGAGCCAATCTGGCAGTATGCTGCAGCTGCTGGAACATGACTGCCAGATTGGTGTCCTTCTTGAGCATCCCCTCTGTCTGCTCTCACCCTACTGCCTTCCTGTAGCTGGGTTTCATCATCAGACCCTTCGAAACGCTGGGCATCCTCCTGGAGCATGTACCCAACACTGTGCTCAAACAGTTCGGGGGACTCCTCAGGAGGAGGACATGGTGGGTCTAGGGAAGGAGTGACTGATGATGAGTCTGACATTGATACCAGGGAAGATGACGCTTTGGCAGCTGCTTTGCCAGTACCCTGAGCCTGGGTGAGAGAGGATGAGGAGGAGGAGGAGGGCTTGGTCATCCACTCTACCAAGTCTTCGGCATGATGTGGCTCAACATGTCCAGCTGCGGAAAAGAAGGACAAGCGTGTCCCATGGCCATGTGCTGATGACAATGCACCGCGTCCACGACCAGCACTGTTGCCCCCAGACACAGAGCCTGCTTGCCCTCTTTTATTGCCTCCTGACTGTCTGCCTCTCCTTGTTTGCCTTCCAGACATTCTAATAGATGGCCTGCAGGGAGATGGGAAAAAAGCAATAAGGGCTACCTTCAGGTGTCCTTCTCTGTCCCTTGAAACAAGGACTTGCACAGTGAAAGAAACTGACACTCTCCCTACCTACAGTTTTCTGTCCCTAGAATTTTTTTTTTTTTAAGCACAATATAGTACAAGGAGAATTCACTCACTGTCCTTCCAGGTCCCTAGAAACAAGGACTTGCACAGTGAAAGAAACTGACACTCTCCCTACCTACAGTTTTCTGTCCCTAGAAAAAAAAAAATTACTCACTGTCCTTCCAGGTCCCTAGAAACAAGGACTTGCACAGTGAAAGAAACTGACACTCTCCCTACCTACAGTTTTCTGTCCCTAGAAAAAATGTTTTTTTTAAGCACAATATAGCACAAGGAGAATTCACTCACTGTCCTTCCAGGTCCCTAGAAACAAGGACTTGCACAGTGAAAGAAACTGACACTCTCCCTACCTACAGTTTTCTGTCCCTAGAAAAAATGTTTTTTTTAAGCACACTATAGCACAAGGAGAATTCACTCACTGTCCTTCCCAGTCCCTAGAAACAAGGACTTGCACAGTGAAAGAAACTGACACTCTCCCTACCTACAGTTTTCTGTCCCTAGAAAAAATGTTTTTTTTAAGCACAATATAGCACAAGGAGAATTCACTCACTGTCCTTCCAGGTCCCTGGAAACAAGGACTTGCACAGTGAAAGAAACTGACACTCTCCCTACCTACAGTTTTCTGTCCCTAGAAAAAATGTTTTTTTTAAGCACAATATAGCACAAGGAGAATTCACTCACTGTCCTTCCAGGTCCCTGGAAACAAGGACTTGCACAGTGAAAGAAACTGACACTCTCCCTACCTACAGTTTTCTGTCCCTAGAAAAAATGTTTTTTTTAAGCACAATATAGCACAAGGAGAATTCACTCACTGTCCTTCCAGGTCCCTAGAAACAAGGACTTGCACAGTGAAAGAAACTGACACTCTCCCTACCTACAGTTTTCTGTCCCTAGAAAAAATGTTTTTTTTAAGCACACTATAGCACAAGGAGAATTCACTCACTGTCCTTCCCAGTCCCTAGAAACAAGGACTTGCACAGTGAAAGAAACTGACACTCTCCCTACCTACAGTTTTCTGTCCCTAGAAAAAATGTTTTTTTTAAGCACAATATAGCACAAGGAGAATTCACTCACTGTCCTTCCAGGTCCCTAGAAACAAGGACTTGCACAGTGAAAGAAACTGACACTCTCCCTACCTACAGTTTTCTGTCCCTAGAAAAAATGTTTTTTTTAAGCACACTATAGCACAAGGAGAATTCACTCACTGTCCTTCCCAGTCCCTAGAAACAAGGACTTGCACAGTGAAAGAAACTGACACTCTCCCTACCTACAGTTTTCTGTCCCTAGAAAAAATGTTTTTTTTAAGCACAATATAGCACAAGGAGAATTCACTCACTGTCCTTCCCAGTCCCTAGAAACAAGGACTTGCACAGTGAAAGAAACTGACACTCTCCCTACCTACAGTTTTCTGTCCCTAGAAAAAATGTTTTTTTTAAGCACACTATAGCACAAGGAGAATTCACTCACTGTCCTTCCCAGTCCCTAGAAACAAGGAATTGCACAGTGAAAGAAACTGACACTCTCCCTACCTACAGTTTTCTGTCCCTAGAAAAAATGTTTTTTTTTAAGCACAATATAGCACAAGGAGAATTCACTCACTGTCCTTCCAGGTCCCTGGAAACAAGGACTTGCACAGTGAAAGAAACTGACACTCTCCCTAGCTACAGTTTTCTGTCCCTAGAAAAAATGTTTTTTTTAAGCACAATATAGCACAAGGAGAATTCACTCACTGTCCTTCCAGGTCCCTGGAAACAAGGACTTGCACAGTGAAAGAAACTGACACTCTCCCTACCTATAGTTTTCTGTCCCTAGAAAAAATGTTTTTTTTAAGCACAATATAGCACAAGGAGAATTCACTCACTGTCCTTCCAGGTCCCTAGAAACAAGGACTTGCACAGTGAAAGAAACTGACACTCTCCCTACCTACAGTTTTCTGTCCCTAGAAAAAATGTTTTTTTTAAGCACAATATAGCACAAGGAGAATTCACTCACTGTCCTTCCAGGTCCCTGGAAACAAGGACTTGCACAGTGAAAGAAACTGACACTCTCCCTACCTACAGTTTTCTGTCCCTAGAAAAAATGTTTTTTTTAAGCACAATATAGCACAAGGAGAATTCACTCACTGTCCTTCCAGGTCCCTAGAAACAAGGACTTGCACAGTGAAAGAAACTGACACTCTCCCTACCTACAGTTTTCTGTCCCTAGAAAAAATGTTTTTTTTAAGCACACTATAGCACAAGGAGAATTCACTCACTGTCCTTCCCAGTCCCTAGAAACAAGGACTTGCACAGTGAAAGAAACTGACACTCTCCCTACCTACAGTTTTCTGTCCCTAGAAAAAATGTTTTTTTTAAGCACAATATCGCACAAGGAGAATTCACTCACTGTCCTTCCCAGTCCCTAGAAACAAGGACTTGCACAGTGAAAGAAACTGACACTCTCCCTACCTACAGTTTTCTGTCCCTAGAAAAAATGTTTTTTTTAAGCACACTATAGCACAAGGAGAATTCACTCACTGTCCTTCCCAGTCCCTAGAAACAAGGACTTGCACAGTGAAAGAAACTGACACTCTCCCTACCTACAGTTTTCTGTCCCTAGAAAAAATGTTTTTTTTAAGCACAATATAGCACAAGGAGAATTCACTCACTGTCCTTCCCAGTCCCTAGAAACAAGGACTTGCACAGTGAAAGAAACTGACACTCTCCCTACCTACAGTTTTCTGTCCCTAGAAAAAATGTTTTTTTTAAGCACAATATAGCACAAGGAGAATTCACTCACTGTCCTTCCAGGTCCCTAGAAACAAGGACTTGCACAGTGAAAGAAACTGACACTCTCCCTACCTACAGTTTTCTGTCCCTAGAAAAAATGTTTTTTTTAAGCACACTATAGCACAAGGAGAATTCACTCACTGTCCTTCCCAGTCCCTAGAAACAAGGACTTGCACAGTGAAAGAAACTGACACTCTCCCTACCTACAGTTTTCTGTCCCTAGAAAAAATGTTTTTTTTAAGCACAATATAGCACAAGGAGAATTCACTCACTGTCCTTCCCAGTCCCTAGAAACAAGGACTTGCACAGTGAAAGAAACTGACACTCTCCCTACCTACAGTTTTCTGTCCCTAGAAAAAATGTTTTTTTTAAGCACACTATAGCACAAGGAGAATTCACTCACTGTCCTTCCCAGTCCCTAGAAACAAGGACTTGCACAGTGAAAGAAACTGACACTCTCCCTACCTACAGTTTTCTGTCCCTAGAAAAAATGTTTTTTTTAAGCACAATATAGCACAAGGAGAATTCACTCACTGTCCTTCCAGGTCCCTGGAAACAAGGACTTGCACAGTGAAAGAAACTGACACTCTCCCTACCTACAGTTTTCTGTCCCTAGAAAAAATGTCTTTTTAAGCACAATATAGCACAAGGAGAATTCACTCACTGTCCTTCCAGGTCCCTGGAAACAAGGACTTGCACAGTGAAAGAAACTGACACTCTCCCTACCTACAGTTTTCTGTCCCTAGAAAAAATGTTTTTTTTAAGCACAATATAGCACAAGGAGAATTCACTCACTGTCCTTCCAGGTCCCTGGAAACAAGGACTTGCACAGTGAAAGAAACTGACACTCTCCCTACCTACAGTTTTCTGTCCCTAGAAAAAATGTTTTTTTTAAGCACAATATAGCACAAGGAGAATTCACTCACTGTCCTTCCAGGTCCCTAGAAACAAGGACTTGCACAGTGAAAGAAACTGACACTCTCCCTACCTACAGTTTTCTGTCCCTAGAAAAAATGTTTTTTTTAAGCACACTATAGCACAAGGAGAATTCACTCACTGTCCTTCCCAGTCCCTAGAAACAAGGACTTGCACAGTGAAAGAAACTGACACTCTCCCTACCTACAGTTTTCTGTCCCTAGAAAAAATGTTTTTTTTAAGCACAATATAGCACAAGGAGAATTCACTCACTGTCCTTCCCAGTCCCTAGAAACAAGGACTTGCACAGTGAAAGAAACTGACACTCTCCCTACCTACAGTTTTCTGTCCCTAGAAAAAATGTTTTTTTTAAGCACACTATAGCACAAGGAGAATTCACTCACTGTCCTTCCCAGTCCCTAGAAACAAGGACTTGCACAGTGAAAGAAACTGACACTCTCCCTACCTACAGTTTTCTGTCCCTAGAAAAAATGTTTTTTTTAAGCACAATATAGCACAAGGAGAATTCACTCACTGTCCTTCCAGGTCCCTAGAAACAAGGACTTGCACAGTGAAAGAAACTGACACTCTCCCTACCTACAGTTTTCTGTCCCTAGAAAAAATGTTTTTTTTAAGCACACTATAGCACAAGGAGAATTCACTCACTGTCCTTCCCAGTCCCTAGAAACAAGGACTTGCACAGTGAAAGAAACTGACACTCTCCCTACCTACAGTTTTCTGTCCCTAGAAAAAATGTTTTTTTTAAGCACAATATAGCACAAGGAGAATTCACTCACTGTCCTTCCCAGTCCCTAGAAACAAGGACTTGCACAGTGAAAGAAACTGACACTCTCCCTACCTACAGTTTTCTGTCCCTAGAAAAAATGTTTTTTTTAAGCACACTATAGCACAAGGAGAATTCACTCACTGTCCTTCCCAGTCCCTAGAAACAAGGACTTGCACAGTGAAAGAAACTGACACTCTCCCTACCTACAGTTTTCTGTCCCTAGAAAAAATGTTTTTTTTAAGCACAATATAGCACAAGGAGAATTCACTCACTGTCCTTCCAGGTCCCTGGAAACAAGGACTTGCACAGTGAAAGAAACTGACACTCTCCCTACCTACAGTTTTCTGTCCCTAGAAAAAATGTTTTTTTTAAGCACAATATAGCACAAGGAGAATTCACTCACTGTCCTTCCAGGTCCCTGGAAACAAGGACTTGCACAGTGAAAGAAACTGACACTCTCCCTACCTACAGTTTTCTGTCCCTAGAAAAAATGTTTTTTTTAAGCACAATATAGCACAAGGAGAATTCACTCACTGTCCTTCCAGGTCCCTAGAAACAAGGACTTGCACAGTGAAAGAAACTGACACTCTCCCTACCTACAGTTTTCTGTCCCTAGAAAAAATGTTTTTTTTAAGCACAATATAGCACAAGGAGAATTCACTCACTGTCCTTCCAGGTCCCTGGAAACAAGGACTTGCACAGTGAAAGAAACTGACACTCTCCCTACCTACAGTTTTCTGTCCCTAGAAAAAATGTTTTTTTTAAGCACAATATAGCACAAGGAGAATTCACTCACTGTCCTTCCAGGTCCCTAGAAACAAGGACTTGCACAGTGAAAGAAACTGACACTCTCCCTACCTACAGTTTTCTGTCCCTAGAAAAAATGTTTTTTTTAAGCACAATATAGCACAAGGAGAATTCACTCACTGTCCTTCCAGGTCCCTGGAAACAAGGACTTTGACAGTGAAAGAAACTGACACTCTCCCTACCTACAGTTTTCTGTCCCTAGAAAAAATGTTTTTTTAAGCACAATATAGCACAAGGAGAATTCACTCACTGTCCTTCCAGGTCCCTAGAAACAAGGACTTGCACAGTGAAAGAAACTGACACTCTCCCTACCTACAGTTTTCTGTCCCTAGAAAAAATGTTTTTTTTAAGCACAATATAGCACAAGGAGAATTCACTCACTGTCCTTCCAGGTCCCTGGAAACAAGGACTTGCACAGTGAAAGAAACTGACACTCTCCCTACCTACAGTTTTCTGTCCCTAGAAAAAATGTTTTTTTTAAGCACAATATAGCACAAGGAGAATTCACTCACTGTCCTTCCAGGTCCCTAGAAACAAGGACTTGCACAGTGAAAGAAACTGACACTCTCCCTACCTACAGTTTTCTGTCCCTAGAAAAAATGTTTTTTTTTAAGCACACTATAGCACAAGCACAAAACACACTGACACTCTCCCTACCTATCCTTCTCTTTCCCTAAACTAAAGGAATCCAGGTTAAGCAAGAAAGAAATAAAAGTCACTGTCCCTGCCTATGCTGCTCTATCCCTGCTCCGGAACACACTACACTAGGCCGCCGTGCTGGCGGCCTTTTATAGTGTGGGGCGTGTACTAAACACCCTCAGCAATAATTGGCCACAGGCATCCTGCCTGTGGCCAATCATTGCTCTCCTCGCTGCCGGCGCTGTGATTGGCCAAGCATGCGGGGTCACAGTGCATGCTTGGCCAATCACAGCGCCTGGATGACACTGCGATGGCGTAGTGCATTGTGGGCCGTTCGCGTCACTCGAATTTGGCGCGAACGGCCCAAATCGTTCGATCTTCGTCGAACGATCGAACAGCCGATGTTCGAGTCGAACGTATGTTCGACTCGAACACGAAGCTCATCCCTACTGACACCAATGCAAGATGGGACATTTTTTCATGTCCACTGTGCTATGTACAGGACAACGTTTAGAATTGAGCGTAAAATGTACAGTACAGCATACAGAATGAGGCTTTGTTGAATAGGGAATGTACAGCATGCTGTAAAGAATAAGACAATATGAAATATACAGCGAACAGCACCGAATACAAAATGGGATGGTGTGGAATATAAATTGTACAGCACAACGTCCAGAATGGGTAAATGTGAAACATAAAATGTATAGCAGAAAGTATAGAATAAAAGAAAAAAAAAAGATTGTACAGCATAGTGTACAAAATGGGTCAGTGTGCAATATAAGTTGGACAACAAGGTATATAGAATAAGCCAGTGCAGAATAGGAAATGTACAGCATGACATATGAAATCGGGCAGTGCAGAATAGGAAATTGAGATGATGAGAAATAGAGAATGTATTGCATGGCATACAGAGTAAGGTATGTGGAATAGGGAACATACAGCATGCCATATAGCATAAAGAGTTGTGGAACAGGCAGTGTATAGAAGAGTGAGTGCAGTCAGTATAAAATATTAATGTACTGGCAGAGTTACTTTATAACCTCAATAGAAATGGCTTGTTGCTGCTGTTCAGTGCTCTGCTTTGCCCACCTCCCCTCTGCCTACAGACCAGCAGGAGTGCAGTCCCCCCTCTTCCGAAACACAGTGTCTCTTTGGTTTGTAGGGCCACCAACATCCAGCAATCAATGATGTGCTGACCCCAGCATTCACAGGGGGACAGAACTTCCTTTGGCCAGGCTTGCTGCACCTCCTGAGATTGGGGGCCCTGATATAAGGGGAAATTCTGATGGGGACTCCTCTGATATACATGGGAGTATCTAAAAGGGACTCTAATATAAGGGGAAATTCTGATGGGGACTCCAATATAAGGGGAAATTTTGATCGGGACTGTGATGGGAACCCTGATGTAAAGGGGGCTTTGATGTAAGGGAGGACACTGATGGGGATGTAAAAAGGACTCTGATGAGAAACACGCAGACTGAATTTATTTTTACAAAATTTCTTTCTCTGATCTGAATCATATTATGCTGGTTCCCCGCTGACAGCTTTGGGTCTAGTATGGATTCAGGAAGAGCCCCCCCCCCACGGCAATTTTTTTTTGTGGCGTGGGGTCCCCTCCAAAATCCATACCAGACCCTTATCCGAGCATGCAGCCCCGCAGGTCAATAAAGGGAGGGGACGAGCGAGCGCCCCCCCCCTCCTGAAGTATACCAGACGGCATGCTCTCAACATGGTGGGGGTTGGGTGCTTTGGGGCAGGGGGCCTTTGCGCCCCCCCAACCCAAAAGCACCTTGACCCCAGGTTTATGGGGACAAGGGCCTCTTCCCAACAACCCTGGCCGGTGATTGTCGGAGTCTGCGAGCGGGGGGCTAATCAGAATCTGGGGGCCCCCTTTAACCTCCCTGGCGGTATGATTCTCTCTGGAATTTTGTACCAAAAGCGGTACAATTATTTTGCATGGAAATTTGGTGTTATGTATTGTAGGCCTGCAATTCTTAGTAATTACTTACTTAAACCTGACCAAACAAGAGTCTAGTAGACATCCCGGGTATGATAACGTTTGAAACACAAAATTATAATATAATACATAAATATAAATAATTATAACAAATAGTAATGTAATTATAATAAAAATTATTCACTAATGTAATCAAATCAAAAACACTGAAATTTGCTTAGTTGCAGAATTGTCGCTGTCAATAGATTTAGTGTTTGATGACGAATTTCCCCACAAATCGCTATCGCTCAATTCTGCAAGTGATTCTAATTTATTATCGCTGTTTTCTAGCTGGTCTAAAACCACTTTTGACATAAAGGGACACTTTTTGGTTGCTATGGACAATCTCCAGTTTGCAAGCAGAAAGAACAGTTTTTATAATATAAAACTGCATGCAGGACACTGGACATACCACTAGGGACAAAGGGGGTGTGTTAATATTTGATACAGTACTCGGCACTCTGCAGTGTGGATCGAGTGAGACATGGTTCGCACACACTGCGGGGAGACATCGCAGGATCCAGGAAACAAGGTAAGTAACTTCCCCTGGATACTGCAATGCAGCCCGAGTCTGGCTCGGGGTTACCGCTCTTAGCATGAAAAACTCACCCCGTGCCAGACTCGAATACCGCTAAGGGGGTTAACAAAGGGGCCCCCAGATCCCAACCCCCCTGTGAAATGTAATAAAAACAAGAGCGGGTTTTTGACAATTCCTTTATTAATAGCTCTGTCTTCTCCCGGTGCCGTCCTCTCCGCCGCCGTCTTCTCATGCTGTCTCTCCCGCTGCCTTCTCTACCGCCGTTGACTTCCCCCAAGGCCGTCCTCTCCGCCGCCATCTCTTCCCGCCACCATCTTCTCCTGCCATCACTCCCAGTGCCTTCTCTCCCGCCGCAGTCTTCTTCCTCGCCGCTAGTTACCCACTAAAAAATTAAAAAGCCGCTGTTCTTCTGTTGCCGTCTTCCTCCATTGTGTTGTCGTCCGCTGTCTGGCATCTGTTATATAGCCATGGGGCGTGGCCATCAGATGACATCTCCTGGCGGGCTCTCCAGGTGATGTAATCGGATAGCCACGCCCCATGGCTATATAACAGATGACAGCCAGCGAACGACAACACAACGGAGGAAGACGTCAACAGAAGAACAGCAGCTTTTACATTTTTTTAGTGGGTAACCAGGGGCGAGGAAGAAGATGGCAGTGGGAGAGAAGGCACTGGGAATTACAGCAGGAGAAGACAGTGGCGTGAAGAGACGGTGGCGGAGCAGATGGCTACGGGAGAAGACAGCAGTGAGAGAGAGGGCATTGGGAGAGAGGACAGGAGAAGGTGGCGGTGGAGAGGATGGCACCAGGAGAGCTATTAAAAAAGGAGATGTCAAAAAACGGCTCTTGTTTTTTTCTTTTCCCTTTACATTTCACTACCTTTTTGGTGAATGGGTAGGGATAGCATATACCCAATACCAATTCACATAGGGGGGCTGGGGTCCGGGAGTCCCCTTGTTAAAGGGGCCCCCCAGATTCCGATAAGCCCTCCCGCTTGCAGACCCTGATAACCACCGGCCCCAGGGGTGTCAGGAAGAGGCCCTTGTCCCCATCGACAAGGGCATGTTATGGGCATGCTGCCTGGTATGGTTCAGAAGGGGGGGGCTCGCTTGTCCCCTCCCTTTTCTGACCTACCGGGCTGCATGCTTGGATAAGGGCCATGTATGGATTTTGGGGGGACCCCACACCATTTTTTTTATTTTGGCGTGGTGGGTCCCCTCCGAATCCATACTAGACCCGAAGGGTAAAAAAACAAAAAACAGATGTCAGCGTATATGAAAACACATAAAAAATTGACATCTGTTTCCTTTTTTGATCTGTTTAGAAAAACAAATGACTGAACTAAACAAAAAAATGGAACACCCGTGTGAAACCAGCCTTAGGCTGTTCCTCGCCAGCTTTAGTCCTCCTACTTAGCTGTTTCTGTTTCATTTAATGACTGTTTTTCAACCTATGTATGAAATTGATGATCATCAGCCCCTGCATGTTATAATTGGTTAATCATACACCTGACTCTAATCCTACAAAATAACTTTGTGCGACGGAAAAATAGAGAACCTGCTCTCTATCTAAGTCCGTCTGAAATTCAGACGGGAAAAGTCCGATGGGGCATACACACGGTCGGAAAATCCGATGAAAAGCTCCCATCGGACTTTTTCCATCGGAAATTCCGACCGTGTGTAAGAATTGATCCTGGTTTGAAGCCAAAATGTAGTCACACCAAATATTGCTCACTTTGCATTTTGTAGATTGATAAAAACAAACAATTAAAATACGTATTTTTGAAATCATTCTTACTTTACAGCATTTCTTCTTTACACCTGCCTAAAACTCTTGCACAGTAATATATAGTATATTGATTACTAGCAGGAAGAAAAGAATTAAGGAAAAGAAAAAGCAGGTTGCATCTCTATATTTGTATAGCTCCTCCATTTGACTGCCTTTTTATGGTAATTTGAAGCTAAAGCTTAAGTATGTAGTAGAAATATAGTGTGGTCTTTGGAACTCTGAGACCAGACACATGACAAACTGTTAGGGGATAATTAGAGGAAGAAGCAGCTCATTGTATAGTATAAATCCCCCAAGGGGGTTCATTTTTTTTTTTTTTACATCTCTGTAGCAGCAAAGTGTAAGGATAGTGTCAAATCCTATTTCTGCACCTCAGCCTGTCATGAATGATACTTCACAGGATCTGCCAGTTAAATGCCGTGTTCTTCACTAGATAATGTATTCCCTTATCCAGCATCTAGGAGAGTCTTGTGCAAATACTGAATGCTTTGCTGACTCCACACTGAAGAGGTAGATGCTATTATTTTGACATGTCACTTAGGAGATTCTTTTCCCCACAAATGTGCACACTCTCAAGGCGTGATCATTAGCAAGTGTAATTACTGTATGTTTCAAATGTTTTCCCGGGGTGGAAAACATTGTCAGGGCCGGAGACGAATGGATCTGAGAAAATCTGGCTTGTCAGGGATTCAGTGGATTTCAGGAGAGAGATAGATAGATAGATAGATAGATAGATAGATAGATAGATAGATAGATAGATATTAGAAGGGGTCAAGTCAAAGTGGCAGGGTCTCCTAAAATAAATGCCTTATTCCCCCCTCTCAGAAAATTAGAAAATAAATATTGCACCTTCCTATGCATTACCATTAAAAAAATAATCGTAATCAAACTTTTTCAAACTCTCTATAGTCAAATCGTCTTATGCTCTAAACGCTGCAAAATGGGAGATGATGGCATCTTAGGGTTATTTTTTATCTACCCTCTGTTCATTAATGCATCTATAACCCCTTGGAGCAGCACCTCCCGACACCTTTAAGGGGTTTGCCGGGGGCGGGGTTTAGGATCATGTGACCACCGTGATTGGCTGTCACGGTGGTCACATGATCAGAAAGCTCCCGATCACAAGCAGCGATTTTGGAGCTTTGTGTTAGGCACCGGGAGCGCGCAGGGCTCACGCTCTCAGCACAGCTGTTTTTGCACTATTGCACGCAAATATGCCGCTGCTTGGCGCCAAAGGCCCACCCGCTAAGAGGCCACATATTTGTGTGGGGCCCAGCGGCAAGAGATTAAAGCAGTATTAAACCCAAAAGCAAGCATTTATTATATTACAGCTTACCAATTCTTAGATGTGATGTCTGCATTTGTTTTCTTTTTTAGGCTGTATTGTTATTCAACAGAAAAGCTCTCTTGCAGTTACAGGGATGAGACAGACCATATATTACTGGCAGGGGTGCTTAAAATGATCAGATTTTATTTATGTAAAACCTTTATCCCAAAAGGAAACAATTTTCTGTAACTGATTATAAAGCGTAAGCTAGAGTCCAGCTTGTAAGGGCTCAGTTACATGTGTGTTGATTATGAAGAACGAAGTGATGCTCATTACCACTTGCCGACCAAACGCCATCATTGTTCTGCGGCAAGTTGGCTCTATTACGCAAATCGCCGTAGCTGTACATCTGTTTGTGTAATAGATACAGTGGGCACACGTGTGCGCCTGCGGCGCGGAGTCGGAGCCGATGCGCGTGTCCGGCGTCCACAATGTCTGCCTGCCACCCACGATCGCTCCACAGAGAGCCAGAACGGGGATCTGTCAATGTAAACAAACAGATCCCCGTTCTTACAGGGGAGTAGAGAGAGATCGTCTGTTCCTAGTGATCAGGAACATGATCTCTCTCCTCCTCCAGTCAGTCCCCTCCCCCCAGAGTTAGAACCACCTCCCAGGAAACATATTTAATCCCTTGATCACCACTAGTGTTAACCCCTTCCCTGCCCGTGTCATTTATACCGTAATCAGTGCATATTTATGGCACTGATCGTTGTAAAAAATGTCACTGGTCCCAAAAAAGTGTTGAAAGTGTCTGCCGCAATGTCACAGTCCCGCTAAAAACGCTGATCACCACTATTGATAGTAAAAAAAAAAAGAAAAATAATAAAAATGCCATAAATCTATCCCCTATCTTGTAGACGCTATAACTTTTGCGCAAACCAATCACTGTATGCTAATTGTTTATTTTATTTTTTAAATATGTAGAAGAATATTGACCTAAACTGAGGAAGAGTTTTTTTAAAATATTTTTTGGGGGATATTTATTATAGAAAAAAGTAAAAAATATTGTTTTGTTTTTTCAAAATGTATGCTCTTTTTTTGTTTACAGCGCAAAAAAAAAAAAAAAACGCAGAGGTGATCAAATACCACCAAAAGAAATCTCTATTTGTGGGAAAAAAGGACATGTATTTTGTCCGGGTACAATGTCACATGACCGTGCAATTGCAGTTAAAGCGACGCAGTGTCGTATCGCAAAAAATGGCCTGGTCATTAAGGGGGTAAATCCTTCCGGTCCTTAAGTGGTTAATGCTTCTATGGTAGTTATGATCGTTGTGCTTATAAAAAAAGCTTCAAGAATGCTTGATAAATGCCCATGGAAGTGTTGCTTTTCTAGTGGGAAGTGCTTAACATGGAAGTGATAGAAGTGAAATTAAATAAATTATCTGCTATGAGGCATGGTTAGGTTGTGGGGTGATTTTTGTGAATTCTTATACTTTGACACTTGGCTTGGTCCAGCTCAACTTTTTGCTGACACAAAAAGCTTTGCCATTGGCAATAATGCTCAGTGGCTCTGCTCCTGTCTCTGGCACTAACAATGTTGCTGGCTGGCTTCTTTTTCCTGCACACATAAACAAATGGTGTTAGCACACAGCTGCTCTGTACAATCAGAAAGTGACAGTGCTTTTTGGGATACAGGAACCTCCACTGCCTCTCCTTTAATGCCCAGCTCACACTTTATAAATGCTTTACTAACACGCCATAAACGCTCTAGTTTAAGGTGACCAGATTTTTTAAATGAAATCCGGGGACATATTATTTTTTTTTACTAGTAATGGCAGCAATCAGCAACTCTCTGCCCGTCGCCGCCGCCCGCCTCACAGACTGTCAAGTCTCACTCTCCGGGCCCCGGCTACTACTGGGTGGGGAGCGGCGGAAGATCACTCCGCCAAGGAAGACAAGGAGATAAGCAGGCAGGGGGCTGACGGGGACTTGAGCCAAGGCAGAAGAACATGCGAGCGGAGCTGAATGGGCATGCACCCCAAACTGAAGAAATATTCCCTCCGCTCCGACCAGCACATGATCATCAGAAAGGGGCACAGATAATGGAAAAAATACACCCCCCTAAGCTAGTAGGAGTGGCGGATCGGGGGTGTGTAATTCAGATTTTTTTTTTATTCTGCACTGACTGTCTTTGAAATTGCCCCAGCCCCTGTTCAAATCCTATCCGGGGACAAAACCGGGGACAGATTTGGTCCGGGGACAATGTCCTCAATCCGGGGACTGTCCCTGGAAACCGGGGATGTCTGGTCACCCTACTCTAGTTGCTGTTAAAGGGGTTGTAAAGGTTCGTTTTTTATTTTCTAAATAGGTTCCTTTAAGCTAGTGCATTGTTGGTTCACTTACCTTTTCCTTTGATTTACCTTCTAAATGTTTTTTTTCTTTGTCTGAATTTCTCACTTCCTGTTTCTCCTCAGTAAACTTCACACCATCATCCGAGTGGTGTTGAGTCAGCCAGAACAGCTTACTGAACAGCTTACTGAGGAGGAACAGGAAGTGAGAAATTCAGACAAAGAAAACACATATTTAGAAGGGAAATCTAAGGAAAAGGTAAGTGAACCAACAATGCACTAGCTTAAAGGAACCTATTTAGAAAATAAAAAACGAACCTTTACAACCCCTTTAAAATGGGGTTTTAGAGCATTACCACTGAAATCAATGTACACGGATGACAAGCATTGATACAATGAATGCGACATACTGCATATATATATTTTTTTTCAATAAATTTTTATTGGATTTTATAAACTATAACAAATACGTTTGTATACTGCATATTTTTTAACATGACACAACACAACACTACGGCTCCTGTGTAAACAGCACTGAGTGGTGTCAGTGTAATGTTCATGGCAGACATTGAAGGGCAGTTATGAGACTTTAAAAATTCTGAATAAATGCTGCTTAAATAAAGGGTATCCACATGTTTGCCTTTAAACTATATCAAGTTTAAACAAATAGCTAATAAATAATCTAAAACGGAATCATTTGAAATATTAAGAGGAGCTATCACATCTTTTTCTTTCTTTTTCAGGGCTTCTGAAGGCAGGACTATAGAGGTACAATATAAAGGAGATGCGGAGAACACTGTTCGAGACATCCTAGGGGGACTTCGATCGACTTGTACATATGTTGGAGCGGCTAAACTCAAAGAGCTAAGCAGGCGGACAACTTTTATCCGTGTCACCCAGCAGTTCAACCAGATGTTTTCCTAATAGAATACCTGTATATCTTATTATAGTACCATTTTATTCACAGGCCTCTGCCTAGTTTTTATAACTGGACAAGCGATTGTTCAGTGATGACATTTTACTGCAGATGTGCACAAACTACTTATGTACCAACATTTATCGGATTACCACACTATTTATTATTACTGATTTATTCCGGGGTTTGGGTTGTATTTTTGAGAAGACTTTCCATTTTAATATCAATATCATATTCATAACACAAGGAAAATAATAGCCAATAGTTAACTTTTTTTTTATTTTTTTTATTTTTTATGTAACATAAATATACTGAATTATATCTAATATAGATTTACTCAGCATTAATTTATTTACATAATTTACACTTTTTAAGTCAAATCTATATATTATTGTTATGACAATACTTATTGTATGGAATAACTTCTATAAAAAAAAGTTCATGGATTGTATTTATGAGGAGTTCAATGTTTTTAAGCGCCAAAATAATTTAGGTTACAACAACCTATTGGTGGCCTTTTAAGGACATTCGAGGCCTAAAAATGTACAATAGTAAAATATTTATTTAAATAATAAGATAAGTGGTTCAAAAATCCTATGCATTGCCTATAGAAAGTATGTGATTATTTTTGCACAAATAGGACTGTATTTATTATTAAGCTCATTATCTTCCCATCCCTGCCTGATTTCTGCTAACTTTACCATTAAAAGGAATCTCAAGCTTTATACATACTGTTTTCCTAAGGGTAGATAAAGACGTGCGTCTAAATCTTACTTTCCTCTGAAGCATGAACCATGTTTGGATCATGCTTCAGAGGCTACTGACAGGCGGCGAGGAAGTGATGCGAAACCTCATTACCGCCTGTCTTAAGCCCATGTACACGCCGCAACTGTGTGTATTGCGTTTGCGGCACTTCCTCATTTGCTCGAATGTGTAGCATTCGGCAGATTGCTATGTGTCGGGTAATCTTTGCAGCGAGCGCGAACACCCCTGTTCGCTGCCTATTGCAGCTTAAGGGCAGGTGATTGGCAAGCAGCAAAAACACCGCTCTTAAATGAAGCCTAATGCCGCGTACACACGATCATTTTTCCCGTCTAGAAAAATGACATTTTTTCCTTTGGACGAGAAAAACGATCGTCTGTGGGCTTTTTGCCGTTTTTCCCGACAGGAAAAACGGCATTAATCACAACGAGAAAAATTAGAACATGCTCTAATTTTTCTCGTCATGATTCCTGCCATTTTTTTCCGCTGCAGTTTTCCCATAGGGAAACACTGCCGCGGAGCCTACACACAGTCGTTTTTCTCGTCAAGAGAAAAAATGACGGGAAATACGGCCGTGTGTGGGGGAACAAGCCATTCCCTCGTTTTTTCTGTCGTGATTCACGGCGGTGTTTTCACCGCCGTGAATCACGATCGTGTGTACGCGGCATAAAAGTGCCAAAGCTACCATAATAACAAATTTATTGTTAACTGCAAGATTTTGTAGTGAACTATAATGCCGTGTACACACGATCGGTTTTACCGATGAAAACAGTCCGATGGACTTTTCTCATCGGACAAACCGATCGTGTATGGGCCCTATCGGTCTTTTTTCAATCGGTGAGAAAAAAATAGAACATGATTTAAATTTATCCGATTGGAAAAAAACATAGCAAATTCAGATCGTCTGTGTGGAACTCCATCGGACAAAAAACCCACGCATGCTCAGAATCAAGTCGGCGCATGCTCAGAAGCATTGAACTTAATTTTTCTCGGCTTGTCAGAGTGTTTTACATCACGGCGTTTGGGACAGTCAGATTTTTGACTGATGGTGTGTAGGCAAGACTGATGGAAGTCAGCTTCATCGGATTTCCGATGGAAAAATCCATCAGATTAGAATCTATAGGAAATCCGATCATGTGTACAGGGCTTAAGATTCAATATACACCAAGGACTAATTTGTTATGTATTGCACCGTCAGCCTTAGAATCAGCGTAATTGTCTTTACATCATATGACTTCCTCTTTAACAGAAATACATATTAATGAGCTTTAAAATCCTTCCTAGGCTTAATGTTGATTTGATACTGTTTTTTTTTCTTTGAGGCATAGAATAACAGTCACCATAAAATCTAGTCCTTGCCGCTAAATTCCCTGGTGATGAAGTGAATTTAGGCAGATCTCTAAATAGTTGGGTATGACATGCTAGACTCAAATGACCTATTCAGCCTTTTGCAGGAAATAACAAAATAATGGAAGGAAACTTGTTTGGATTGTGAAAGAACAGTATAAGAGCTTGTTAAGATAAGCTAATAAAGTGTTTAGGTAACTTATGTTTGAGATCAGTTTAAGAAGATTCTGAGTTAATTCAGTCAGTTCCTTTCCAGGTGCATTTGACCTCCCAAAGTCCATATACAATATCTGACAAAAGTAAGTACACCCCTCACATCTTTGTAAATATTTTATTATATCTTTTCATGTGACAACACTGAAGAAATGATACTTTGCTACAATGTAAAGTAGTGAGTGTACAGCTTGTATAACAGTGTAAATTTGCTGTCCCCTCAAAATAACTCAACACACAGCCATTAATGTCTGAACCGCTGGCAACAAAAGTGAGTACACTCCTAAGTGAAAATGTCCAAATTGGGCCCAAAGTGTCAATATTTTGTGTGCCCACCATTATTTACCAGCACTGCCTTAACCCTCATGGGCATGGAGTTCGCCAGAGCTTCAGAGGTTGCCACTGGAGTCCTTTTCCACTCCTCCATGATGACATCACAGAGCTGGTGGATGTTAGAGACCTTGCGCTCCTCCACCTTCTGTTTGAGGATGCCCCACAGATGCTCAATAGGGTTTAGGTCTGGAGACATGCTTGGCCAGTCCATCACCTTTACCCTCAGCTACTTTAGCAAGGCAGTGGTCATCTTGGAGGTGTGTTTGGGGTCGTTAACATGTTGGAATACTGCCCTGCGGCCCAGTCTCCGAAGGTAGGGGATCATGCTCTGCTTCAGTATGTCACAGTACATGTTGGCATTCATGGTTCTCTCAATGAACTGTAGCTCCCCAGTGCCGACAGCACTCATGTAGCCCTAGCCCATGACACTCCCACCACCATGCTTGACTGTAGGCAAGACACACTTGCCTTTGTACTTCTTACCACACACGCTTGACACCATCTGAACCAAAAAGGTTTATCTTGGTCTCATCAGACCACAAGACATGGTAATCCATGTCCTTAGTCTGCTTGTCTTTAGCAAACTGTTTGCGGGCTTTCTTGTGTATCATCTTTATAAGAGGCTTCCTTCTGGGACAACAGCCATGCAGACCAATTTGATACAGTGTGCGGCGCATTGTCTGAGCACTGACAGGCTGACCCCCCCCCCCCACCCCTTGAACCTCTGCAGCATTGCTGGCAGCACTCATACATCTATTTCCCAAAGACAACCTCTGGATATGACGCCGAGCACTTGCACTCAACTTCTTTGGTCGACCATGGCGAGGCCTGTTCTGAGTAGAACCTGACCTGTTAAAGTGCTGTATGGTCTTGGCCACCATCCTGCAGCTCAGTTTCAGGGTCTTGGCGATTTTCTTATTGCCTAGGCCATCTTTATGTAAAGCAAAAAAATCTTTTTTTTCAGATCCTCAGAGAGTTCTTTGCCATGAGGTGCCATATTGAACTTCCAGTTACCAGTATGAGAGAGTGAGAGCTATAACACCAAATTTAACACACCTTCTCCCCATTCACACCTGAGAGCTTGTAACACTAACAAGTCACATGATACCGGGGAGGGGAAATGGCTAATTTGGCACAATTTGGACATTTTCACTTAGGGGTGTACTCACTTCTGTTGCCAGCGGTTTAGACATTAATGGCTGTGTGTTGAGTTATTTTGAGGGGACAGCAAATGTACACTGTTATACAAGCTGTACACTCACTACTTTACATTGTAGCAATGTGTCATTTCTTTAGTGTTGTCACATGAAAAGATATAATTAATTATTTACAAAAATGTGAGGGGTGTACTCACTTTTGTGAGATACTGTAGCTACTGTTACATTCCCATTGACTTGTTAAGTAATAAACGCAATTCTAATGCGAGCAGAATCTCACATATACAGGCCCGTAACTTGCCTTACTTGCCATGCATCCCTTTTAACCCCAGTAAGTGCACATAAACACTGTGGATCTGTTCTGGATAACTTCTAAACCTAAATCAGATTTCTGTTAAAACACTTGCCAAATTTTTTTAATGCTTGCATGGACACACTGCTGCTTAGCTGGTATAAGCAAACATGCCATTTTTTTTAAATTATTTTCACTATACATCCTGACATATGTATTACATTAAACTAATAACACCTTTTTTTTTTCCATAAATGCTGCTGTTCAGTGAATACTTACTTAAAATTCTCAGACTGCATTAGATGTTTATCAGACTTAAAAGCAAAAAAACTAAAAAAGCCGGCTTTTGGTACTGTGAGGCAGTACTAAACATAAGTACTCCCTAGGGTAAATCTTTGGAACATGAGAACAAGCTTACCTGGGAGTTAAAGTATTTTAGATAAAGAGGTTTTGTAGCCCTCCCTAGATTTTGAAATCGTGTTGGGACACCAGTGTGGAGATCTTCCCCCTTCCCTTGCATGACAATGACACACAGAGTGTGGCTTTCATTTGCTGAATTCAACATCCACTAAGGCAGTGGTTCTCAACCTTTCTAGTGGCATCACCCCTTGATAAAATTTCCCAAGTTGTGGGGACCCCTAACAGTAAAATTATTTTCATAGCGTGGGTTGTCAGCACCCAAGGCAAGACAAGTAATTTGCGCCTGTAACGGCAATCCCAATACGCAAGGGGTTAACGCCGTTTAGGATATTCCCTTTCCGAACGCACATCAGCTACCAACACTCCACAGTCAGGTGACCGAGACCCATAGGAATAATTCTCCCCCAATACAAGACAAACGCCCTGTAGTTAGGTTTCCAACTGGTCTGACACTTTATTGAGACAAGAACAGGCTCTTATATACACTAAACGAATACTGTAGTCCAAATGAACAACTCCACCCACAACATCACACAATGGTCACATAATGAGCCCCTAATACACATTATTCTGACATCTCTTAGTAGACAACAGGTGAGGTCATTAGCTAATCCCTTTACAGCTTAAATGACTATGCATGACCTTTACGTTCCCCAGACTGTCTGTCTGCTAATTTACAATACCCACAATTACAGAGTTAATTATCACAATTCACAATTAAAGGATCTTTAGCAGCTAGCCGGGGCTCATTTACATTACACAGGCATCCAGGTGGCTGAAATTGAACCCATCAGCATCTCTAAATTAACCTGTTCAGTTCAGAATCAAACAACCAGTAAATAGTCCTTTACAGATGTCCTGTTTAAAGCAATCCAAGACATATTCTCAATGTCCATTATTTCCTGGCTCATACTTTCTAAGAACTTCTGGGTTCCATGGGCCCTCCCGTTACAGAGCCCCCAATCTACGGACATTTAGTGCTCCCTGAGTTCCTTTCCACTCGTACAGTATTAAAAACCCTTATGGTACATTTTAGGATGCACCACTCTTTCTCTTTGTTTTCTTTTCTTTCCCTTTTATTTCTCTCTATCCTAATTTCTTGTTTTTTCCCCCATCCCTCTCTCTAGCCGCTTTTCTTGTTCTTTCCCTTATTCTTTCTCTCCCTTTTTCTTTGTTCCTCCCCCTATTTTCCTCTCCCTTCCATGTATTCACTATTTTTATTCCTTCTCTTACTCCTTAGTGTGTGTGGGGGGGGGGGGAGTTGGGATGAGTGGCAGTGCTGGTGGGGGGGTGTTATCAGTGGCAATGCTGGGGGGAGTTCTGATCAGCCAACTTGGGTGCTCTTGATCAAGATCATCTGCTGATTTGAGAACTGTACTTTTAACAGCAACTATAATCACAGGTAGTGTTATTCACTGTGGCTTTACTGTGTCTCCGACTTTCGTAGCAGTGACACCTATGCCGAAATCAGGAGATAGGGTCTCCTCCAGCCCATCCCACTTCACATTCCCCACCAGTCAGCTGACCTCTAGTCTCTGCCCCCCAGCCATGCCCTGAACTAAATAGGGTGCTGCGAAGAGGCTGAGTGGGTGGCCTGCGGGCTCCTGGAACAGCCCAGCTGGGCGGCACAATGCTCCAGGGACAGAACTGCTGGGCAGCGGAAAAAAGGCTGGGAGAGCGGTGCGGGCTTCAGGAACAGCCCAGGATTCGGTGACCCCTGGCAAATCAACATTCGACCCCCAGGTTGAGAACCACTGCACTAAGGGATGGCTAATGCAGCATTTCTATGCTCTGTGCATTCTAGTGGGTTATTAATAGAAATATATATGTAAAAAAAATCACTTCAGAAGGTATTGTTGGAAGTTCAGTTAGAAAGTCAAGCATTATACAGGGATGATTGTAAGAAATCTCCTTGCTAGAGTCCCAAACATTTATAATGTTTTGCTGCAATCCCTCTATATAAAAATGTTTTAAGCCAAGTTCACCTTTTAAAGTTCAATTTTGCACCAGTTTTTCTTGTAAATGCATCCAATGTTGGACTTGCATACATAGGGTGCACCTTCTAACCAAAGTAGGTGTAGAGGAGCGGAAGACACACTCCTTCATTTGCTTCCCTATGAGCTGCTTCTGCCTTCCTTCTGAGCTGCTATTGGCACCTTCATTTTTTTTACGTCATGTTTAATAGATATTGTACAGTAACAATACACAACATGTGAAATAATTATAAAATCTGTTTCATGATCTTTAGATATTCGAATACAATAAAATATAATTCTATGTTTTTTTACTGTCTACCAAAGGCAATACTGGATTGTTTAATGGCTAGCCTTAAGCCTCGTACACACGATCGGATTGTCCGTGGACAAAGCGTAGGACTTTTGTCCGAAGGGCGTTGGCCGTGAACTTTTCTTGCATACAAATGGCACACAAATGTTGGCCAACAAACACAAAACTGTGTTTTTTCAGCTCTTTAGCGCCACCCTTTGGGCACCTTCTGCTAATGTTGTGTTTGGTGAGCATTGCTTCCGAGCTTCAGACCGTTGTTCGCGGAAAAATTTAAAGCCTGCCATCCAACATTTGTCCGACAACAAATTGTCCGATGGAGCGTACAAACGATCAGATTTTCCGCCAACAGCCTGTCATAACACAATTCCCGTCGGAAAATCCGATCGCGTGTACGAGGCTTTACACAAAGAGGATGATTTCCTAAAAGAGTTGACAATCTTCACACAATAAATTGTGTGAATTTTCACTTCATTTATCCAGTGAAGTGAAAGGCAAATTTCTGTTTGCCTATTTCATTTGCACATACAGTAATTGGATAATTGAAGTGAATATTTGCTCAATTTATTGCGTGCAGATTCCTATTTTTTTTTCCAACCCAAAAGTATATTTTGCTTGTGCAGAAATTTTTTGGCAAGTTACTGCAGTATTTGAACAGACCTGCACATTGATTGTGTGACTGACCCCTTTGAGTCTACCTGTGCAAATGGCAGGCTGTGGGACAAGCTGAATTAGTTAAATGTCCTTAGCCAGTAAAACCACATTTCTTCTACTGTATAACAGTGTTCAGTAGTAGCCAGAATTTAGACCATACATCTTCCCCTTTACACAAAACACCATATGAAGGAAATGGATATACTGTATTGATGTGTTATAGAATATTTAATAGTGTTGAGGTTTGCACATCACTTTAAAATATGCAATTTAATATTGAATTATGTTGTTTTTAGTGTAAATATATTGGTAGCTTCAAAAATCTATAACTTAAAAAATAAATAAAATAATGTCAGACTTTTCTGACTACTTATCTCTAAAATCTGTGACTGGCCAGGACTGGCAGACTGGTAGCTCTGGTATTGGTGAGAAGATTTTTCTGCGGTGTTAAAAGCTTTCATGAGCTGTTCAGCATTGTTTTAGGGAAACTATTACTGAAGCACATATTTAATACCCAAATATTAAGCTTAGTAAATGTTGACCTTATAAACAGATTGAGGTAATACCAGCAAGGCAGTGGTTCTCAACTCCTGTCCTCAGGACCCACTAACAGGCCAGATTTTAAGTATTACCTTGGTGAGATGCAGACTAGAATACTGCAATCCCTGAGCAGCAAATTATATCACCTGTGATGCATTTCAGTTATCTTGCAAACCTGGCCTGTTGGTGGGCCCTGAGGACAGGAGTTGAGAACCACTGCAGTAAGGGAAGGGTAGTGATTTTTCTTTCCATTCACCTGCAAGCACATAAAACCTTATCATCTAAAGTCCATATTTCTGCTTTCCATAACATTCCTTAGATTTGCAAGACTAGAGAGTATCAACAACATTTCTCACATAAAAAATAAAATAAAAATCCCATATTTGTATGGCATCTGTTGCATATGATGGACTGTTTTCACCTTCACCTGTCCTTAGACAATAGACTTACCAAATGACCCGCTATACCTTATTAAAAGTCAGTTCTTTCTTAGTGCAAACATTGGTTTTCCAGAGATGTACGCAGGCACTATAGACCTTTGGAGAGGTGGGAAGAATGCTGGAATGAGACCTCAGGGACTAGAATAGGTTACACTTTTAGTCACTGAAATATGAACCAAAGCTGCTATATTGTGTCAGTTGCATTCTACAGCTGATCAATTTTATATGCAAATATCCCTTGTATGGATACAAATATTATATTCTTGCTGCAATATTGTTTTAGACATTTTATTGAGTTCTTTTTTTTTTGCATTTGCCTTTATTAAAAATGTTAACAGTTGCACTTTTAAAGACCTCAGATTTTCTGTTCAGCCTAAACTATTTAAAATGCTTGCTGAAATGAAAAGCAATCAAAGTTTGTGTAATTGCTGTTGTGTGTTGTAATGAGCATGGGAACCAAAAAAATTAAAATACAGAAGACGTGACTTATTGCATACACTATATAGGGTCCATGCACACCGGCTTAGAAAAATGCTGCCTCTAGATGTGTTTAGAGACATATTTTAAGCTCAGCGTTTAGAAGTAGAAGAAAAACCCTTCTGGTTTGCATTTTTGAGAGCAGTTTTCTGGCAGAAAAAAAATGCTAAACAATCCTAAAAGCCTGTACAAAAACACTCTATATTACAGTTTTTTTTCTGCCAAAAGAACTTGCGTTTTTTAAGCTCAGTGTGCATGGACCCTTATAGTATCCTTAAAACATTCATGTTAATAGCAGGCTCAAGATCCTGTCGTCTGCTGTCCTCAGGAACCTACACCCCTTTATTATTGTTCTTCTGTTTGATAGGCAGTGCCATTAACTTTCTCCCAGTGTCTCCTTCCGCTCCCTCCAACAAACACAATCCTTTCCCAAGATGGCTTGCCTAGTTTGTGCACCTGTTACCTAATCTTCTACTCATGTTAAATGGTCTCTACGACTCTTGGTGAAATTGCAGAGTGTGTTCATTGTGCTACCTTGGCTTAGCATTGGAAAATATAAATGGACTAAAAAAAGTGTTAAAAATTATAAACAGAGCCTTATGCCGCATACAAACGACCGTTTTTAATGTCATTGAAAAAATTTACGTTTTTCTTGACGTGATTCTTCTCAAGCCTGCCTTGCCTACACACGATCATGAAAAAAAATGTTAGAGCAAAGCGCAGTGACGTACGAAATGTACGACGGCACTATAAAGGGGAAGTTTCATTCGGATGGCGCCACCCTTTGGGCTGCTTTTGCTGATCCTTGTGTTAGTAAAGTTTGGTGAGAGACGATTCGCGCTTTTCAGCCTCGTGCTCTTCAGTCCGTTACAGCGCGATGAATGTGCTATCTCCATTACGAACGCTAGTTTTACCAGAATGAGCGCTCCCGTCTCATCACTTGCTTCTAAGTTTGCGCCTTTTTTTTCACGTCGTTAAAGCCTACACATGGCCGTTTTTCATGACGAGAAAAACGACGACGTGAAAACGACGAGAAAAATTAGAGCATGTTCCAAATTTTTAATGCCCATTTTTCACATCGTGAAAAATACTCTGGAGCCCACACACGATCGTTTTTAATGACCAAATTAAAAAATTGCATTTTTCTCGTCATGAAAAATGGTCGTGTGTACGCGGCATAAGGCCCGGTTCATACTGGTGCAACATATGCTCTGACTTTGGGAGCACATGTAGCATTACGCGTACAAATCAATGGTTCCCAATGAGAGCCATCTTAACTGGTCCGACACAAGTCCATCCAACTTTAGAAAAGGTTCTTGCACTATTTTGGTCCGACTTTGGTCCGTTTTCAGCCCATTCAATATCATTGCAGTTAGATCAAACCATCCAACATGGTGATTACAGCAGCAGAAAAATAAATGTATGTCACACTGGGATTGTTTTGATTGGTCAAAGGACAAGTCGGACTTTCTCGAAGTCAGAGCAAAATCGCATCCTGTTCAGTCAAGTCGGATGGAAGTAGGACCGAAGTAGGACCCATGTAGGACTAAAGTAGGATGACAGTCGTACAACAGTCGTGTCGTTCCAGTGTGAACCCGGCCTTATGCTTGGGAATTCAAACTTACAAAGATGTAATTAAACAAGTTCGCAACATTTAATAAAACCCAAGGCAAGCGGCTAAATACTTTAGCATAGAAAACTGCACTAAGGCCCAGTTCATACTGGTGCAACATACTCTCCGACTTTGGGAGCACATGTCGCATGACGTGTACAATCAATGCTTCTCCATGAGAGCCGTCTTAAAAGGGTTGTAAAACCTTGTGTTTTTTTACCTTAATACATCCTATGCACAAAAAACAAGGGTTTACAACCCCTTTAATTGGTCTAAAACAAAAACAAGGGTTTACAACCCCTTTTACTGGTCAGACGGAAGACGGTCCGGCTTTAGAAAAGGTTCTTGAACTACTTTGGTCTGACTTTGGTTCGTTTTCAGCCCATTCAATATCATTGAAGTCAGATCAAAGGCGGATCCTCGTCCTAACCATCCGACATGTGACATTCGACATGGTGATTACAGCAGCAGTAAAAGGAATTTATGTCACACTGGGATTGTTTTCATTGGTCAAAAGACAGTCAGAGCAAAATCTTATCCTGTTCATTCAAGTCGTATGGAAGTAGGACTGATGTAGGACCGATGTCACAGGGCAAAGTAGGATGATAGTCGTACAACAGTCATGTCATACCAGTGTGAACCTGGCCTTAAGGGCGAAATCCCAAAATTAGCATCTAGCACATCATTAGATACAAAAATGGTAAAAACACATAAATCAAATTGCAATGCAGCGCTCATAAAACAAAATCAAAATAAAACTAATAACAGTCTAGTGTGTGTAACTATCATAAAAAGTCCATGCAAACAAAAATGCTCCACTGTGAATTCTAGGTAAGATAATGTTCATTTAGTATGTGCATGTATGAATGTGAGTTAGGGACCTTAGATTGTAAGCTCCTTAAGGACAGGGACTTATGTGAATGTACAATATATATGTAAAGCGCTGCAAAAATTGATGACGCTATATAAGTACCAATAATAAATAAATTAAATATACTGTAGATCTCCACAGGATAATGTGTAAAACGCATCCAGGTAAAAAAAAAAAACACTCAGTGCTCCCATACCAATGCAGAAATCAGAGGCTTACCCAAACAGTTTGACTCTCCAAATGAGAAGTCATATAGTGCTTGAAAGTGATTATCCCAAATCCTAGCTATATGATGTCTTCACTCCACAATACATATTGGCAACCAGAATATGCAGATTTCTTCCAGTTTCCATAATACGTGATGAGGTTACGAGCATGGGCTTTGTCCAACATGTTTCATCAACAATTGCATCTTCTGGGCCTCATTTGGAGGGTCATACTGTTCTGGTAAGCCTCTGATTTGTACACTTGTGTGGGATCACTGAAGGAGCTAAATACACAGTTGAAAGACATAAACATGTATAATGTACAGGACACCAAGGATGAGTCCTGAATGGCATATATGTGTCACCATTGTTTGGGTTGTGGTCCTGCTAAGGGGACAAAAAGAGAAACCGTTTTGAATTCTCATTATTAAACCAGCCTGTGAGACAGGCCAGAAAGTAGCCAGCAAGTGTTGATGAGGTGTTGTGTGAAACTGGACACAGTCTGTGAAATTCATAAAGACTATCACAGACAGATTTTGTGAAAGTGTCTCACGTGCATTCTAAAAGTGGTGCAGCCTGTGCCAAATTCATGTACCTGTCTAGAACTTGTACTTGAATTTGGCGCACCCTGCACTACTTTTAGAATGCAAAGGAGACACTTTTGCAAAATCTGTCTGTGTCAGGGTCTCTCTCTGTATGCCAAAAGAGATTTGGTCTTAATTAGATCCACTTTCATAAGATAGGAATTGTTGGTATATTACTTTGAATCTGGAGCAGGTATTGCGCCACAATGTAAAAGTAGTTCATTTTAGAACTACCTGAATTTAGGACACGAATCGCCGTCAGGACCAAAAGTGTCGTAGATGCTTCATGAATTTGGTGCAAATCATTAACAAGAGGAATTAATGCCAGAAAATTGGAACAGCAGCTTTATTGAATTTGCCTCCAAGTGTGTGCTTTAGACGCTTGTTTTGCTGAGACATTGCTAAACTTCAGGGACCTTTTTCTGGAACTTAGACACAGGCGGGAACCCTTGCCTTGGTGTGGGACTAATATACTGGCGGTGAGCCATATCTTTGCTTTTCAGTCACAAGTGTATGGACTATTTGTTTTTGTTTATCCTGAAGGAAGCTACTTTGTTGGCTGGTGATGCTGTGCTCTCCCATATCACAATAGATAAAGGTGTAGAAATACATAACACAGTAAAATCTTTTACCTGCCAAATATAATTTTAATTATTTTCAGCCAGTCACACACTTCTGCCACGTTTCACAGCCAGGAGGCAAAACCAATATTTTCAGAATTTTATATCTTCCCGTGCCATATGCTTTCTCATCGGACATCAGATCAGCAGTATGAGGATGTGGATTCTGTTTTTAGTGAGCAGGATGAAGGCAGACAATGGACATAGAAAATTGCACTGCTGAACCCGGAAAAAGGACTGGACCCTGTCTGACTGTGCAGTTTGCTAGAGGTGTGTCTCACAAGATTGTCTGACCAGAGCTAACAATCTTTTGCATAAAAAACAGTCCACAATAATAGAAAAAGGAGAGAGAGGTTATAACCTTTCTCACCACATTGCTTTCATTGGTGTCTGTATCCATGTTAAAAATAAAGTTAAAGACATTTATAGTAAAATAATAAAAGTTCTAACCGTGAACATTAAACTGAATAGTGAATGTAAGTCAGAACGCTTACTAGTTCTAGGATCTCTCAGCACTGCTTGAAATCAATCCTTAATAAATCCTTAAAATGGTTGATCCAAAAGTGCACTTTAGAATGCATTGTAGCAGCAAACATACATTTATATCACAGTCAAGACATTCTTTTCTTGGTAAAAAAAAAATCCAACTAAAGTTTTTTTTTTTTTTTTATAGAAATTATAAATACAAGTAAATGTATCAACCTCTATAGACACGCTAATCTGAAAAGAGAAAGGAGCTCTGTAATCTGGGTTTAATGTTTGAGGGACAGATATCTGTTCATCTAGGCGGCATTGGAATGTCTGCTGATCTACATATACAGTGCCTTGAAAAAGTATTCATACCCCTTGAAACTTTCCACATTTTGTCATGTTACAACCAAAAAATGTAAATGTATTTTATTGGGATTTTATGTCATAGACCAACACAAAGTGGCACATAATTGTGAAGTGGAAGGAAAATGATAAATGGTTTTCAATTTTTTTACAAATAAATATCTGAAAAGTGTGTTGTGCATTTGTATTCAGCTCAGAGTCAATACTTTGTAGAACCACCTTTCTCTGCAATTACAGCTGCAAGTCTTTTTGGGGATGTCTCTACCAGCTTTGCACATCTAGAGAATTACATTTTTACCCATTTTTCTTTGCAAAATAGCTCAAGCTCTGTCAGATTGGATGGAGAGCATCTGTGATCAGCAATTTTCAAGTCTTGCCACAGATTATGAGGTCTGGACTCTGATTGGGCCATTCTAACACATGAATATGCTTTGAGCTAAACCATTCCATTGTATCTCTTGCTGTATGTTTAGGTTCGTTGTCCTGCTGGAAGGTGAACCTCTGCCCCAGTCTCAAGTCTTTTGCAGACTCAAACAGGTTTTCATCTAAGATTGCCCTGTATCCATCTTTCCATCAACTCTGACAAACTTCCCTCTCCCTGCTGAAGAAAAGTATCCCCACAACATGATGCTGCCACCATCATGTTTCACGGTGGGGATGGTGTGTTCAGGATGATGTGCAGTGTTAGTTTTCCGCCACACATAGCATTTTGCTTTTAGGCCAAAAAATTTAATTTTCGTCTCACCTGACCAGAGCACCTTCTTCCACGTTTGCTGTGTCCCCACAAGGCTCCTCATAAACTGCAAAAAGGACTTCTTATGGCTTTCTTTCAACAATGGCTTTCTTCTTGTCACTCTTCCATAAGGCTCAGATTTGTGGAGTGCACGACTAAGACCCCTTTGACACTGAGGCGTTTTACAGGCGTTTTAGCGCTGTAAAAGTGCCTCTTATGCCACCCCAGTGTGTAAACCCAAGTGCTTTCACACTGGGGTGGTGCCCTTGTGGGGCGGTCTGAAAAGTCCCGCAAGCAGCATCTTTGGGGAGATGCCGGAGCAATGTATACTCCGAAACCACCCTGCCCATTGAAATCAATGGACAGCGCTGCCGAAGTGCCTGCAAATCGCTTAGGCAGCGCTGCTTTGCGGGCACTTTTAACCCCTTGTTAACCCCTTCTTTGGGGTTAAAAGCGCCCTGCTCTCGCCTGCACAGTGCCGGTAAAGCACCACTAGCTAACGCTCAGGCAGTCTGAGTGTGAAAGTAGCTTAATAGATGTCCTGCGGACAGATTCTCCCACCGGAGCTGTGGATCTCTGCAGCTCCTCCAGAGTGACCATGGGCCTCTTGGCTGCTTCTCTGAGTAATGCTCTCCTTGCCCGGTCTGTCAGTTTAGGTGGAAGAAAGTGGAAAAAATTACACCATATATTGTTATATTAATTTATATAATATTGTTGGTTCCAGTATATTCACTTTTTTTTTTCACAGTTTTCATATTTTGTCACTATTTGGAGCGCCACATTATTATTGTTTTAGTTTAGGTGGAAGGCCATGTCTTGGTTGGTTTGCAGTTGTGCTATACTCTCCATTTTCGGATGATGGATTAAACAGTGCTATGTTCAAAGCGTAGGATATTTTTTTTAGAACCTAACCCTGCTTTAAACTTCTCTACAACTTTATTCCTGACCTGTCTGGTGTGTTCATTGGCCTTCATGATACTGGTTGTTCACTAAAGTTCTCTAACAAAATTTGAGGGCTTCACAGAACAGCTGTTTTTATACTGAGATTTAATTACACACAGGTGGACTCTATTTAGTAATAAGGTGACTTCTGAAGGCAGTTGGTTCCACTAGATTTTAGTTAGGGGTATCAGAGTAAAGGGGGCTGAATACAATTGCATGCCACACTTTTCAGATATTTTTTTGTAAAAAAATTTGGAAAACCGTTTAACATTTTCCTTCCACTTCACAATTGTGTGTTGGTCCATCACATAAAATCCCAATAAAATAAATGTACGTTTTTGGTTGTAACATGACAAAATGTGGAATATTTCAAGGGGTATGAATACTTATTCAAGGAACTGTACCATCATGAGACGTGACTACTATATGCTGGTCACAAACATCCCAACATTAAAAAAGGCATTTTCGGAAGTTAACACCATATTTTTAAGAACCTAACGGGCACTTACGAAATACTTGTTATTGCAAGACAAGATGGGTCCTGGTCATATAGGAAGATAGACACCAGGCTTGAGGGACAGGACAAAAAACGCTCTTAAAGCATGATACACTGTAAAAATTTCTGCCCATTGTTCCTATCAGCATACCTATCACCTAAACACCCACCTATCAGCATACCTGGGAACTTCCTAGCAGGGGGTGCTGGGTTTTCATTTATCTTGTAGGCCTGGGTTCAGTTTATTGGTGATTGACAGAATCTGCCCTAATTCTCAGGTGGATGCAGCAAGGCAAAGGTCAGTGAGAACAGTGAGTACATGTATAGTGGGGGGGGGAGCAAGTCAGCCCCAGAGCTCCCCACTACCTCTAAAAGCCCCTTAGCCAGAAAACCCTTACCCAAAAAACCCTTCAGAGCCCTTTAGCTCCCTTCTACAATAGTGCCATACAAGGCTATTTAGGTCAGTGCACCCCAAAGAGCCCCCCCCCTTCCCATCTCCATTACATCATCCCAATGATATGGATGTCAAGGCAATCCTCTTCTGGCACAGATGCATTTTTGACACCCACGCAGCAGCATTTTTTCCTCACACGAATGGCAATGCAGTGGCATTTGCTCCTTCAGGTGGCACCACAAATGCAGGGGCAGTTTTGCTTCTTTCTTCTTTTGCCAATGTTAACCCTATTTTACACCATTATTAAATCCTTCCACTCCCTGTGGTATTCCACAACCACTGCCTCTTATTTTGTACATTCTTCAACCATTAAATACCTTATGGCACAGTGCATGAATCCCACCCTCATTTTCATATCGTGAATTTTTAAAGTTTCTAGATATGTCTTAGGCTTATGAGCTAATAAGAGTCTTCTCCAGCAAACAATTCCCAGCGGGATGGCCTCTTCTTGGTTTGAGTCTATTAATTTTTATGTGAACATGCCTCCTATATATTTCACATACCACAATAGGTTTTTAAATAAACTTATTGTACATAATATTCTTAGGGATCCTTGCTGCTCACACAGCTAGCAAATTAGTTTTGTCATATAGGCACTGTACACAGACAATTTATTATTATTATTTTTAACATTTACAGTACTATATTGTAAAGGTGAATACCTTAAAAGTTGTATTGAGAGAATATGGAAGTTGCAGTTATTAATCAATCCCTCTAGAAATGCAATTGCCTGGCTGTCATGGCTTTATTATATTCTGGGGCAATCATTTGGACCAAGTATGCAGCAATTCTGACTTTTTTCAAATTTTTTAATCTGCATGCTCATTCTAGGTCAGGAGCTTGGAAAGTATTGAAGTCAGAGACAGCAAGGCAGCTAGTATTTTGGAAGGTCAGCAATGACTGCCTCCATATTTCTCCAGGCAATCCTGCCAAACCTGTGCCCTGTCTTGCGGTTAAGCAGTACAGCTTGGTCTAGAACCTTCTTCCAGCCTGATGATGGACTGTGAGGGAGCAGCAGGACACTGATGAGATCATCCCTGTTGCTTTATAGTTTTATACAGATAGAACATAGCAAAGTAAAGACTTGATTTGAGTGCTGATCCTTCTTCTTCCACTCTTGCTGTACAGGAGATTAGAAAGAAAGTGACCATAAACTCTTGTTTTAAAAAAAATCTATTCAAGTATGTATTCTTAACCCAATACAAGTAAGTACCTTATATTGCTCTCAGCCTCCTCCAAATTCCTTTTGTTGGTGCTGTGACCTGACGTCTTGTAAGGCTGGGTTCACACCATTGCGAATTGGAATGCGGGATATCCACATCCAATTCGCAATAGCAGGAGATTTTGACCAGCTCTCTATGGAGCCGTTTCAAATATCTCCACAGCGGGTATGGTGCGTCTTTTGGTCCGTTTCAGGTCTGAATTCAGCCCAAAATTCGGGCTGAAATTGGACCTGAAACAGTGAACCCGCATGCACCGGACCCTGGCTGTGAGCCGCATGTGGCTCATATGTGAACCGAGCCCAAGAGTAAGTTTATGTCATTCTCCATGGTCCCACTGTATATAACCACCCTCTCTTGCTTGCTCCCGAACTTGACTATGGACCATGGGATGTGCAGTGTGCATAGAGTAGTACACATGACCGCAGCTAATGCTTACTGCTCATTCCAAACAGGCCGAAGCAAGGGGGAAAAAGGAGAGCATGATGATCTATCTCATTTGGGGACAGAACAAGGAAGCAAAACAATACAGTAAGAAACAAATTACAGGGCCATTAAATAGTGTATGGATTATATTTGGAGAATAAGAATATTGTTTAGTGTCATTTTAATATTAAACAGATTTGGGTATTTGGGCTCCCTGTCTTAAAAATACTTTTCATTTTTTTGAATAAATAACTGGCCTAAATTGTGTTCTTTTATATCTGCCTGGAATTCAGCTTTAATCCATCTAACAAACCTTACATTATTCATAGATAAAGAGTACGGTACATATTTTATAGCCAAGCTTAAGAATATCCATTCTTTGAAGAAGTGCTATTACCAGCTCATATTTCAGATAATCCGTCAAGACCTTTGCTGCCTGAGTAGCTCCTTACTCATAGCTAATTAGTATAGTATTGCGCAGCCTGTTTAACAGATAGAGGGTTCGAGAATTTACCACTTGTTTTGAGTCTATTACAACCTTAAAATGACTTTATCTTCGCAGTACAATTTTAATTACAATGTGACTGCTTTGCCTCTTTTTTTAGAGCACCAAATAATCTAGCATGATGTATATTTAATTAAATGTTCAGCGGCATTTCTCTTGACTGTCTGTAGCTGCCTGTGCTAATGAGAGATGAAGCCTTGCTGCATGTGTGGGAGTGCTGTAGGCATGCAGGATGGAGTACTCCAGAAATAGCACAGCTGAATCAGAAGCCATTCATTGTCACACTCTCTAGTATGATACGAGTCTTAAGGTCTGAAAGCTGCATTTGTATTATACTATTGTGTCATACTCTGTTTTATACTGTCCATTGTGCCTTTTTTTAACCAAAACATCAAGAAAAAAAAGGAACCGAAGAGGTGTTATCCACAGCAAGTAATGGCAATAAAATGAGAACAAGCTTCTGATTAGTCGATGTAGGAAAACCCCTACTGTTCTGTTTTTTTTTTTTTCTCGAAGTACCATGTTTACCAAAGTATTGGCAGGATAGTGGATACAACAATGATGGGGCCAAGCTGAGCACTACTATATCACTAAAGGTGCGAGCTTCAGCAAGTGGATTCTGTGCTTTCAGAGACTTCAGGTTATCCTTGCTATAAGTATGATTATTTACGTACAATGCAATAAGAGCACCAAACAAACATCTTCTTAAACCTCGTACACACTACTAGTTTTTCTAAAACACTGACGGCTCAAGTCGGATCAGCTGTACTAACAATCCGATGGTAGTACGGCAATCTCCCCTGCTGAGCTATTATGTTCTGACAGGGGGGAAGACCCCCCCGCCAGAACCCCCCCCAGTCAGCGCTCTCAGCCATTGACCGAGAGCGCTGATCGGGAGCCGGTCATGAGCCTTTGACAGAAGCTGGCTGAAGTTTGGTCAGCTTCTGTCGGACCGGCTTCCATACACACGGGCTGAATGTCAGCCGGTTTCTATTGAACCGGCCAATGGTGGTGGACATTCGGCCTGTGTGTACTAGGCTTAAAAGTCCAAAGTTTTTAATGCTATACGTGATACAAAGTGTTTTGGATCCTTTCTTCAGGGCTTATGAATTTTTGTGTGCTTAAATTAACTTAATTACACTGCGATTTACTTGAAACTGTTTCAGGAGGGCAGGTTAGGCCAGTGTTAGTGAATGGAGAAAAAGAGCTTACTTTCTGATATTATAAACCTTGGACTCTTGGATGTGTTTGGCATTCTCATTGGGTTACATGTATATGGATTCCTAACTCTGGGTGTTTCCCTGTTCCTGGGGGAAGTCCTAATTTTCAAACCACAGCTAGTGTACACAGCAGATTAGTGTTGTCCTCTGTAAAAAGCTGCTGGCAGATTTGCATCCATATCACACTAATCTGCTGTCTAAATGAGCCCTAAGAATTTATGAATCCAATGGCCATTTGTTGTTGTGTTTATAAGTAGGATTATTGGAAGCCTCTACAATGAGCAATCTGCAATAGCTCCTATTCTTCTATGACACCATTATATAAGACAGGTAGAGCTCATGTACAGTATGAACGGACATTCCTACCACCTGTTTGAAAGAACTAGAATGAGCAGTTTCCCAAATGAGAAGTGTTGGCATATCATTCCCAATCTGCCCATACCTCTGCACACTCAGAAAAATGATGCACATGCACTGGTCTAATGAGCTCTTGCCTGCAATTTCTATATATAACAATGGAGCAAGCAACACATTAATGCATGACTAATTTAGGTACTTATGCTAGTTCTATGTAAAAATAAGTTGTTTAAAATAAACAGAAAAAGAGTGCAGCTTTAAAAAATGAAAAGTAGGTTTCAGCATAATTATCTTAACATTTTTGAAGACCGTTTTGTTTTCCACCTTTTTATTAAAAGCATGTGATGTCCCTTACTTACCTGGCCTGCGTGTGTATCATGAAAGGTGTTTCATTAACCAGACAAATGAAGAAATAACTGTGTGCAAGAATGATATTTGTGTTTTTATTTTGGTGAAGACAAATGGCAAGACACAGGGTTGCAATTGGCACTGTTATTTTATTAGTACGAGTATACTGAAACAATAAACTTGTACTGGTATACAGACAAATTCTTTAAAACAATTTTGTTCAAATTTTGAATCAAACATTGTTTTATTATAATGAAATAATTTCTACCTAGAAAACCTGCAAGCACCATCAAAGAAAGGGACCATAAAATTCAATAAACAGACTTGAGTGTATCCTACAAATAGACACACCACGATTAGAAAATAGAATATGAATTTTCTTCCATTTTTTTTTTTTAATATTTGTTTTTATAAAAGCTAGTGCAAGTACAATATTTTACACTGGAATTACAGAGAGTATGCACGCATATGGAAAAAAAAAAAATTCTGTCACAATAAAAAGTTCTGAACTATGTCTGTATGCACTGAAACATTTTCCTCTGCTCAATAAGGTGCTAAACATTATTTCCTCCATCTTCCCTCTTGGTTTTGGCTGGATCAGCCCAGTTGCATCCCATCACAAAGCTGCAAATGACTTTTCATTTGGCGTATCACAGAAGTGTGCATTACCGCAAACATGAGAACACATCATTAGTTCCCACAGGCAACTGGGAAATCAAAATTGTATTTTTTTTAAATAACACTATAAGGTTTGGGCAAGTTTCTATTACTTAACGTCTGTAAAAAAACAAACAAACAAGGAGACGTTCACATATAAATGTAATACAAAGTAATTTCTAATGCAGAATATTTAAATAGCATTTAATTAATTTTATGAAAGTTTATTTTGAAAATGTTAATTTAAGGGAAAATTTGTGGTTTGACGATAACCAGGTCCAGATTTGTGGGCAGCTGATATAGGACAGGGGATAGGTCAGCAGCACTACACATGCCAGAGCACAGTGGGTGTTGCTTAAGTATGTAACTAAGATGTGTAGTAGTACCGGCCACCGGCCAGTAGTGGCAAACCATGTAGGCTATATGGTTGGTGGTGGCCTAATACTAACACTGGATACACTTTTCAGTGATAGCTATTTACAGCAAAGGCTGCATGAGGACACCTGTACTTGTGTTCTCAGGGTAGTTAAAGGAGAAAACACTAATAATTTCCCATCATGATAAATGCCTATGTCAAATTGTCAGGAAAGTATATGGTACTAAACCTAGAGCCTAGGGGGATATGATACAAAATGTAGGCAGGGTATAACAACCAATTCAATGACAAAGTTAATTTACTACCTACACTGGGAAATAACATTGGAAATATAATTACCTGCCATGGGCAAAAACTTCAAGTTTGTTTGATTTATTCTTTCTGCTAATGTTTATATGAATATGTCTTTAGTGCATTTTTTTCTTATTCTGAGAGTAGTGCTCAAATCCCAAAAATATGGCAAAAGTAAATGAAGAACCACAAACTGTAGTGAATTATAAAATACAGTTTATTAAGTGCTTTTAATTACTGATTTCTATAGACATTTTTATGTGTGGGACAGAATGTAGATGTTGGTGAGTGAGAAGAAACCATGGGGTTGGTCAAGAATAAAAGATTTTTACATTCTATCTCCCAAATGGTTCCAGCATTTTAAGTGATGTCCCATTAAACATAACATGTTTGTTCCAACAAAGCCACTGCCTGTTTGGAGGCATGTAGTAACACATACTGTTTTTTATGTATTGTTTATTTAATTGTTATACACTCCATGTTCTCTGTGTTTTATGGGAATTCTATAATATAGGCTCACATTTCCTCACCACTAAAATCTAATTATGCCATAGAGCTGTGCTAAATTTAGAACGTTCTGTTTTCCAATAAATATTCTGCATGTGGTTTATTGTACTATGAAAGAGGTAACGGATAAATGTCTTCCAAATCGGCAAATCAGTGCCTCAGCATCCTGTTGGACACTGTGGACTAGTATGCATTCATTGTAAAACACTTCCAAAGTATGACAGAAGCACAAGCAAGAGAAGGGAATTGCAGCTTTGACCAGCCATAATAGAAATGGACAAAGAAATAACATGGGTGAAGTCTCCAATTAAATTAAATGGAAGACTCTAGTCTTTTCACATAATGACAATAAAACAATACAAATAAGAGATTATATCACAATAACTACCTCAGGTGGCTACATCACAAACAAATATACTTAATTTTAATACCATCACCACTCAAGAAATAACAGATACATGACATGGTGTTACATTACAAAGTTCTAGTTTCAAATATTTAAATGTAACTATATATTCTTTTTATAGTTACATTGGTGACAAATTCATTTGGATAAGTACCGATGATTCTAGAGCTTGTTTTTTATTTTGCATGCCATTTCTGACACTTATGTTAAACCAAAAATCTATTGCCTTGGAACAGCATAATATATATCTTCTGTAATACATAAGAGAGGATAAAAGAAGTCTTGGAGGAGCTCTATGACCATATATTGTAAAACCAAAATGGCTTTGGTGCAGGTCTAGGAACTCCCAAACAACCTCTGTTAACCTTTACATTTTACATAAGGGAACATGACATTGTATATAATACACAAGTGTAAATTTAAAGGAGGGCAAAGATCTTTTTGTTTGTAGTGATTGCAATAACCAGATCTATTTTACCTCCACTGTCAGCAGTTCCCCCATAAAATTATCTCTGAAAAAGTTATTTTAAATAACTGACATATGTATTATGTCATCACTACCACCCCTCCCTCCAATATAAGCAATTACATCATTGATCAGCATCTACAGAGACATACAGAATATCTGACCTATATTTATGGCACTTGTGTATTATATTTCAATATACTCATCTTTCTCAGTGTTCAAGCAATAGCTATATATATATTTGAAGTAGCAGAAATGTATTTAAACAAGGCATAAATGGTCAAAAATGTGCCATTTTTGTGTGGGACGCAATGACAATGTGAGACAAAAGACTGTTAACTCCAAAAATGAAAAGGATCATCTGAATGGAGAAAAAACCCTGAAAGTGCTGGGCATGGGCAGTCATGTTTATCAAATGATAAACGTATAGTGCAACTAACAAACGTATAGTAGATTAGAACTGTGTGCAAATTACCCGCTTTTTCCTTTTCATAGAAACCCAAATATATCCGTTTAACCTGATTGTACGTTTTTACTATGAGAACAGATATCACATAGACATAGTAGAATACCAAAGCATATGTAAGAATTCAGATGTATGAAAATAAGCTGAAATAGTTTAGTGTGTCTGCTGCTTGCCTCTAGCAGTTCCAGGTTCATATAGAGAATGACGGGGCTAATATCTACAAACTGAAGGATAGGAGGTATCCAACAGCTTGTAATTAGGCGATAGCATTAACATTTTCGCCACTGGAAACACATCCTCTGACTGGTCGCTGTGTGTAACACCTCCACTTTTCCCTCAGCGCCAAAAAGGGCTAACACATATTTATGCCAGCAGGGCAAACATCAGACATAGAAACCTAACACAGCTGCTCATAGTTTATGACTTTAAAGTCAGCGATAACATAAAAGCTGAACCTTTTCATTTGTTGGGTTTACAGCCCGTCAACAATCTATTGGAATATTATTACAACATATCAATTTATAATGAACCCACAGTCATTACTCTGAAAACAGACACACGAAGTGAAGTGAAACTGTGTTGACTTCAAATGTACAATCATGTGCAAAGGAATTAAAAAAAACATTGAAACTTCACCAGACCACAATTTGGTGTGTGAAGCAAACACAAGTTTAATTCACTTCACTTTAGTAAATTACCCCCATAGACTGAAACTTTTATTCCATGGCCCCCTCCCACTGCCAACTCTTTCTTCAGTTCAATAGTCACATAAGATCTATCCTACATATATACTTCAATAATTAAAATTAAGTATACTTGCTCTCTACCAGCCACTAATAAAGTAGAAATTGTCTCTGGCTGATGCCGTATACACCTGATCATCTAAACTTGATATACACCTGATCATCTAAACTTGACAGATTTCTATTTACAATAAGAAAAAATAGCAATGTTTTTACCTTTCTACTTTTTTTTTTGTATACAAACGTGAATATTTGTGTGTGCACGCACATATATAAACACGCGTGTGTTTACACACAGACGGACACACACAAGCACACCCTCACACGCATACACGCACATATATATATTTATTTACTTTACAAAGTATGAAACCCACCATTGTTTCAACAGAACCTATGTCTTTTCAAACACTGAATAACTCATTCCCACATTCATTTTGTTTGTGCAATTTCTTTTAAGCTTGTCATGTACTCCTAAATGTGAGTGCTTCAGAAAAAAAAAAAAAAAAAAAATAAGCTTCTCAGATTAGGTATACATTAAAAAAAATATATTCCCACAACATACAGTATAGTGCTACGAGAAAAGGTTCTATCAGTAAGGTAACACATCTGAAGCGAGGTCATCTGCGTAAAAATTAAAAAGAAAACAAAAAGTTTACTCCGGAGTTGAACTATACAAATGGTTTGTTTTTTTTTCTATCTTTTGGTTTTATGCAGTGCCAGGTAAATCACCCGACAATGTAGCTATTTTGTGCTCTCTGCTATTGTCAGATTATCTACTTATTATATATATATATATATATATAAAAAAAGGCCAAATATCAGTGAACCTAAGCAAACATTCTGATATTTCCCCAGCAACTTTTTTTATACCACAGATAAAATTTTCTAAGTGGACAAAAATGGAGTGTCAGAAATTTTGGCCATAATATTAAAAAAAGTGCATTGTTTATCCTGACAGTTTGAGAAATCCAACTTTTCCTTAAAGGTATGAAATGTATTGCTTTTACAATAATCTGTTCAAATACGTGTATATTGTAAATGTTGATGCAATCTGCAATTCATCTAAGTACTGAATTTTATGTACCATGGTGATATGGTAAAGTTCCAATTCAAAAGAAAGAAAAACAAACCTTAAAGTGTACAACAGCAGTGCTCCGGAGTAGTGAAAGTGCTGCTTCTGGTCACATCAGTGTACCAAACATACACCAGCCCCATCCCTGAGTAAGAGGTGTGAAAGTTTTTTTTCTAAAAGGTATTTGATAGCAAACAGTAATGATGTCACTACATTTGAAGTGGTGACGTTACAGACGGACATGATTAAATTAAAAGTCTCCAGGTTGGTATAGATAAACACAATTACTAAAGGATGTTAAGAGATTACATACACAACTGGACAAATATTTCATAATGAATTTAAAAGACATAAGGCAAAAAACATTTTCAAATAAAAGTCCCTACCCTAATGTAACCCACACATAAGGGTCAATTTACCCTATGAAAATCAATAAGCAACAGTCATCGTATGTATTGAAATCCCTAGTAAGCAAAAAGGGTTCTTAGTTGCCTCCCTGACTAATTTATTAATGATTGTTTTCCATTGTAAACTCAACGTCTGGCACTAAAACGATAACAAACTAAAATAAGTTTAAAAAAATGACTGTTGTCAGAGACTATTGTTTGGAGGAAAATGGGGAACAGCAAAAGCCTGGCTAATTTTCATTTGTACAGATCCACACTTACAATCGTTACACCTCTTAATCCACCCGGCTCAAGAAACAAAGACAAGAATATGAGTACCATGAAGTTCTATGCAAGAATCCAGACTATGCCAGAACAAAATAAGGACAAACAGAAAAGCAGCGCCTATTGGTTCACAATCACAAGTTGCGTCAGCCTTATCAAGCAAGTGCGCCAGTCATGAATATAATAGATTAAGATCTAGGGAGATATATATTGAAACGATTGCTCATCCCACTATTTTGTTAAATTCCACAACTGAACATTAACAGAAAAACACCTTACCAACCAACACAGTCAAAAGTTGTAAAAGCAGCAGTCCATTTGCTCCCTTCCTAATCAGTCTTCCCCCCAGTTAGTGGCCAGCACATAATATATTTGGTTGATTTGTTTTAAAAAAACACTACTCAGCAGTGAAACCCCATAAACACACAGTAGGCGAAAGGTCAAAATTAATTTGAAAGTCATAGTGAACAGAAAGTGAGTTCAACCCCCATTTTGATTTTCTTAAAAGACCCTTCGAATCTCCAGAGCATGCAATAAAATATTAATTTCTTTCTCTGTAACAAACAAGTCAATGGACTGCTTCTTTTTATGTTGCTTCTATAGTTTATAGCATCTTAAAAAAATATCTATTACTAATCCATGTTGCACCGTATTGATGGGTGCCAATATTTCTTTTGTGTTTTACTGAGAGTGAGGGGTAGAAAAATAACACTTCACCTGTATGTATACTTTGAAATGTAAAAAATATATATGATGTATATATACACATAGATCTCTATGTTTTTTTTTCTCTATTCTGTCTCACTATACATACAACTATGCATACCTGACCCTGGAATTACATTTAGTAACGAATGGCAGAGCCATGAGTTAGCGATATTAAAATTCTGTAACAAGTATAATAAATTGCTCATATTACATTCATTTTTATTTTCACGTGGCCATGTAAGTGAATGATGGCTCTCTGATGAGAATGTTGATGACATGAAGCTTCTTGGACATTCCACAGACACAACCGGTTCCCTTGAAAACACGGGGGACTCTCAACAAGCGTTCCTATGTCACAAACATGGAACCTAAAACTAGCATATTTCTAAACCTGATCATATAAATTCCTAAACCAGGATACAAAGTTCTCATTCATAATAGAAATGTGCTGCCATTATGTATGGAGAGTATATTGCATCTGAGGATGAGATAATAGAGATGTTGCATAGCAACCAAGTTATTTTTGCCTTGTCTCCATGCAGCTGCTATATTTTTTTTTCTCTTTACTGCTGCTGTCAACTGTGCACACAGAGGTAAGACACTCTAATGTGTGTGCGTGTGCATACTGTATACAGATATTTATGCATGTACATATATACATGTACATGAAACAGCTGAGTGCCACAATGGGACATGGACAATGAGATACCTGTTTTATAGGGTGCATCTGGTATGGCCCTGAACAACTCACTCAACATTAATTGATTTATCTACTATTATTTACAAAGAAAAGTCATCCCTCTCTTTCTACTCCCCTGTATTTTAGTGTAAATTAAATAACAGTCACAGGTATAAGACGAAACAATGAGATTCTGTCAGATCTCATTAAACTGCATTGGCTTTTCTTAAAAAATTGACATGATGATGTACTCATTTGTTCTCTTCATTTTTTTCTCTCTGGTTTTGTGAAATATGGCCTTTCTAATTATGGGAGATAATATAGGACGTGTATGAGTAACTAAACCCTTCACAGCCAAAGTGAACGGATGCTTTCTACAATCATTTCAAGGCCCAGTCTATCCAGTTACCATCATAAATATCTTAAGGCCTCCATCAGCGAGATTTCTATGCCGTAGTGCTGAACTATGAGTTTTACTGCTTTTTCTACCATAGGTTTATTCCCTCTTGCTGCAGGCTTCAAAATAAAAAAATTAATGATAAATCCAAAATTTGGACCCCCTGCAATTACTGCTGGTTTCATGACTTCTCAATAACAAAAATGTCTCTTGAATGGGAGTCCCATTTTCACTTAAGAACTGGAAAGCTTCTTTTGTCTTTTGCTCCATGCACACTGGGCTTAAAAAAAAAAAAACCCAGCTCCCTTGGTAGAAAAAAACGCTCATATAGAGCGTTTTTGTACACAGTTTAGGCGAGTTTAGCGTTTTTTCAGCCAGAAAGCTCAAATCAGAAATGCAAACTAGAAGGTTTTTTTTCCTGCTTCTAAAGACTGTGCTCAAAATATGCCTGTAATCATCTTAATGTGCATGAACACACTGAGCTGCTTCTACAGGCAAAATGCAAAACTACCGTAGAAGCAGCATTTTTAAAGTGGAACTTTAGTCAGAAAATTAAGTCCTGCTAGATCACTTCAGGTAGGCCCCTTTTGTAAAAACCTAAAAAATAAGTCCCTATACTGTTTAAAATCCAGTAATACATGGCCCCACCCTGCTCTGCACATGCTCAGTTGCTCACCATTTTTAGGCACTGCTGAGTTTGTAGAGGCTGATATGCTGAAAGCGGAATTAAACCCTCTTATCCTTTACAATACAGCCAAGGAAGCTGCATCTGTTTGAACTGCAATTGCCATGGTGCTGCACATGTGATCAGTTATGACACCAGATATTTGATGGTTTGGTTGAGGACACAATCAAATCAAACTGTTTTTTTTAAACCGGTTAATCAATGGGTTTAGTCTCGCTTTATGATTTACTGCTGGGGCTTTGGGCTTCAGCAAAATGGCAGCCTCCAGCAAGAAGAAACAGGAGCAATGCTGGAAGCAATTTACAGCACACACTATTTTGGTTGCATAAATATTAATCTAGAATGTATGTTCTTTACTAAAGAACATTATTTTTTTATCAAGTTGTTATGGGTTGTTATGAGTAAAGTTCCGCTTTATGCCAGTGTGCATGGAGCCAAAGAGTCATGTTTCGTGGAAGACCTTCTTCCACTTCTCAAAACATGAAATTCTTGTAAACTTGTTAGTGTATGAAAAGCCTTTATTAGCAGTGCTCTCATTCACGGCCTTGCCTGATTTTTAAGTGATTTTTTCAGGAATATTTCTGTTTCCTCTCTATGCAGGATAGTGGTATGTGTATGCGCTAGTTCCTTGCACACTCCAATCTCTTCTTCTATACCAAATTAAACTGAAAAAGTGCCCTGAGGAGAACAAGTACAATATTAATCCTTCCACAACCAAAGAGGTCAGTAATGTGCTGCAATACATGTCTGACCCAATGAAGGGGCCAGGTGATACAGAGTTTAGAAGAGTGCAGCACTGCTTACATGTCTAAAATCTTTTTATTCTCAATAAACATGGGAATTGAATCTGCATGCTCTCTAGAGTTGTCTGTGGATTCACAAAAAAAAAAGAAAAAAAAAAAGATACTGATTGAGAAGGTTATACTATGTTACTGGTTAAGTGCTACAGGATGTGCTTGCCTTCCTTTTCAATGGTTATGATTTGTTATTGCTTCCTGGGTAGACTGAGTAATTTCAGTTATGATTGTTAATGTCATTTTGAAAATTATTGCACAAAATATTCATCTTTTTCTAATTTAATTAATCTAAAATGCCTGGAGTTTTCCAGATAAGGGGTAATCGTGAGCGCAATGACTAAAATATATAGAATTGTATTTAATTTGAATTCCTTATGTTGCTACATACATTCCTAACATCATTACAGTGTTTTCATGCACCACAGAAGGATGATAGTAAAAGTGGTAGTACTGCTGTGAGGCTTTATCAGTTCCAAATGACTCCTCCATACACCCATATTAGGGAACCAGAGGCCTCCTTTTTAATCCCTGTGCTTATGGAGGCAGTGAGTGGGGGGTCATGGGAAGCCTCCCTGTATAGAGGAACACATGTGGAACCTCTCATGTACTATTGTATAACACCTGGGCAGATTTAGAGATACTGGAGTAAGCATGGAGTTAACACACCTAGTACTTCACAGCATTATTGGAAATAAAATAAAAGCAGTTCTTCTTTCCATTTTTCTTTTACTACATTCCACTTTTGCGCTCAATTTTTTTTGCTCCAGCTTTGGCACATGACATCATGAATCTAAACACATGATGACATTAACCCCCCCCCCACTTCCTTTTCCAGGCCAAACCAACCAATATATATTCTTGTGGAGGAGAAAATAAAAAGCCATCATTTGTTTGGGTATTTACAGAAAATAAATACTACTGCAACGATATACTTTTTTTTTTTCATATAGTTTGAAACTTTTTGGATATAGGATTTACAAAAAATCCTACATATATATATATATATATATATATACACATTTATTAATATTTAATGTATACATATGTGTATATTTTCAATACTTGAAACTTTTTGGATATAGGATTTACAAAAAAATCCTACATATATATATACACACATTTATTAATATCTATTGTATACATATGTGTATATTTTCAATATACTTTAACAAATGTTTACAGAAATGTGTGGACGCTCACATATATTTCACCTAAAAGAATTTCACCTCTTTTCTCTATTGCCTATCCATGTCACACCAGTAAACATTAAGAGATCTGTACCTGAGAACTTGCCAATTACGAAATTTGGTGCTATGACATTAGGGTCAAGCAGAGCATCGCATATCATTAAAAACAGAGGTCCGAAAGACAGTTTGTTATTTAATGACACTAAATAAAATAATTGGAAGTAAACACATTTCTTTTAAAAACTACTGGTAATTTATCAATGGACTAAAATGCTACAGAATTTAAAAATCCCTAAATAACTGTGAATATTTTCTTTCACTAGAAGAATCCATTTAAATGGTCTCAAAGCTACATACAAATTAGAAGATGGATATTGGAGTTGTGTTAGAAAGAAAACAATAAAGTGAGTTATGTGGTACTAGCTTTGGAATTTGGGGCCATTAAGCCAGTATGTGCAATGCTCAAGTAACAAATTTCACAAAAATACACAATTTCTAGGCCCAAAGGATAAATATGTTACTAGAAAAACAACAGTGATGACATGATCAGGAAATATGTCAAAATACTCAACCAAAGCCAGGACAAAAAGAAATAGACCAATATTCCTCAACTAGATCAAGCTACCATACCATTAAGTAGACTGAATAGACGAGATAAAATAAAAGGCAATATGTTTTTAAAGTTATGCAGTACATGTTTTACGCAATACTTTTTGTACTAGCCAAGTGTGACAGCACATTTATTTTACACTTTCAAGCTTGCAGTATTCCTGTTCTGCCTATTCTTTGTTTATGAATTCCATTTTTCAATTTATATTAACATAAAAATGGAAAATATGCAAATCTACATAACATTTCTTGTACTCATGACTATAGGTGCTTGCTTTTTTTTTTTTATAAAGGTTAATAAAAACATAAAAAATAAAAAAAAAAAATAAAAACACATACGTGCAGACACAATGCTCTACTATACTCTGATCTCTCAAAGTTTTACTTCTCAGACTTGGTTCAGTGTGACAGAAAGTTTGAAACTGTGAAAGAAACACTACCCTAACAGGTTAGGCAAGTTAATAGTAAGTAATTGCTACATGTATCCATGTTCTTTCAGCTGTTCATTCCTCTCTCTACAACATTATTACATTACAATTGCAGAAATATCATTCAGATGCAAAACTCAGTATGTGCAAACTGCAAGAATTTTTTTGTGGTTTTCAGTTTTTTTTTTTTTTCTATTTGAAGTCCATCTTGTACAAACACTGGACAAAAAAAATATTTTTTTTTTGTATAATTTTTCTTTTTAGCTTAATATTTCCCTATTGATTCTCTGTAATCATGTCAGCTCACATGTGACTTCAAAGTTTTCTTTTCTGAAAGTGCCTTCTGTAAAGTAGTCCTTTGGGACAATAATCGGTCACATCCTAGGTCAAGTTTTACATTCATCCCTTTGAAACCACATTAAAACTTTCAACATCTTGCTCTAAGAAGCTCTACATGGTTTCAGTGTTGAAAAAAAAAAAAATTAAGAAAAATATTTTTTGAAATACACAGATCAAAAATGAAATACAGTACTTAGCAAACATTAGACCAAGATGCTTGTCAATAAAGTGTGAACAGCATTTTAAGTGCTAAAAGAAAAAACAAATCTTATTACTCCTCCAGTTCTTGATCCTTAACATGTCACACTAAACTTTGAAAATAAAAAAGTGGCACCAACTGACACCAAAGAACAGAAATTAAACATAAAATGGTTGTGCCCAGGATGTCAGCAAATGATGTTAGTGCTTGTAATCGGCAGTGTGCTTTGACCCTGGGAAGCCCATGCCATCTTTCCAAAACATTTGCAAGTTTTACTATTATGAATATATGTCCAAACAGGAATCCGCTAGAGAGTTTTCTATTAGTATTTGCCTCTGGGTCCTGTCAAACTGTGCTTGTTTGACAGCCAGACTAGAGATGTCGTTCCAGCAGTTAAACAATTGGAAGTTAAAAAAATATTAATGACACAAATAATTAAAAGGACATACAGAAATATTTTTTCTTCACAGCACATAAAAGACTTTTTAGAGCATGGAGGGATGTCTGTCCCTCTAAAGTTGACTTGTACAGCTAGGCTTTCATAGGATGAATTTAAGGTACTTATAGAACTAGTGCCATTGGCCAAGGTGGTGTGGAATCATATATCTACTTCAAAAGGATATGTTGCCATCAAAATCTTACAGCTAACCACACCAGTATGACACACAGCACAAGTCAATACCCAATGATGAGACCAGTTGAAGAAAGTGGGAACACTGGACAATTAATTACACCAAAATATGTAAATTGGTATTTTTGCATTGTCACCATGACAATGCCCCTTCACTCTCCTTATCTCTTTGTGCCAGTGACCCACAACATAAACACAGTCATAAAGCTATACCCTCCATGGGAAAGCTCAAATATCAGCATGCAAGCAAGCACAGACTCCACATGTGCACTTATTTCTTTCTTCATTTCCCTTGTAATCCTCTCTGAAAGATTTCAAAATAGAATGTGGTTGAAATTTGAAATTGGCACCCTGAAACGAAATCACAGAAGCCACACTTATACAACCCTCTCTATCAAGACTGCGGAAAGATTTGACTGCCTCATAAGTAGCTCCCCCACATCCTAGCTAGCATACTAGTGAACACTTGTGAAAAGAACATATGCACCAACAGCCTTCTGAAGGATACCAGCCACAACTATAACAATGTTATAAACCTAAAATAAGATGATAACATGTAAATACTGGGTTATTTATTCTACAGTACAGTAATCTGAATAAAATGACAAGGGTAAGCCTAATTTCTCCTTTCTGAACAGGTTTCACTTCCCTACATTAGATCGACCCTCAATGGAAATCTTAACCTCCTGAGGAATAAAAGAGGGCTTGGGAAGAGTCAATGGTGGTTCATCTTCAGATTTCTCTAATTTTCGGGATTCTGGGGCAGACCACCTCCTCTTCCTTGTTGTCGTGGGCTTACCAGGTTCTGTTTTGGCTTCAAAAGACACGGCATTCAATCCAGCAGGACACCTTAGTTCTCCATTCTCAGATGAAACCTGTACACTTCCCTGATTAATCCCATTCTCTTGTTCTGCATACCTATATCTATTTCCAGACAGACTGTCATTCTTTGGGTGCTTCAGCAAGATGCTAGCTGGATCCATGGGCTGCCCCTTCTTTATAGAGCCGTTTTTTAAATTCTTGAGTGTAAGCGATATGCAGACATCTCCTACCGACAACTTGGAACATGGCAAATCAAAGAGCTGGCTTGTTCTCTCAGGACTGCATGATGACCAGCCTTGACCAAACACAAAAAATGGATATTCTATCAAGACTTCCACACTGACCTAAAGAAACACAAAAAAAAGATATTGAGTTTAAAAAGTATGACTCCAAATAATAAAATCTTTTCCTGGTTTAAAGGAATGATTCAAAATACATATAAGAACAGATAACTATCAATGCTAATTTTGATTCTTAGATTGGAAGTATTCGATTGGGTACGTTCATTTATTTTCATTTTTAAAATATAACTAAAGGCAAAACATATTTTTTTAAAGTTTTGGACAAAATGGAGAGAGATTAGAACACCTATTAGGTTATTATTGCTGTCCATATCCCAGTTAAGGAGCTCTCCTCTCTCTCTATTTGTCCTGTTTACCATTATCACTGAAGGTGAAATTAACCACTTAAGCCCCGGACCATTTGGCTGGCCAAAGACCAGGCCACTTTTTACGATTCGGCACTGCGTCACTTTAACTGACAATTGCGCGGCTCCCAAACAAAATTGACGTCCTTTTTTTCCCAAAAATAGAGCTTTCTTTTGGTGGTATTTGATAACCTCTGTGGTTTTTATTTTTTGCGCTATAAACAAAAATAGAGCGACAATTTTGAAAAAAAAAAGCAATATTTTGTACTTTTTGCTATAATAAATATCCCCAATTTTTTTTAAAAAAGCTAATTTTTTCTCAGTTTAGGCCGATATGTATTCTTCTACATATGCTTGGTAAAAAAAATTGCAATAAGCGTATATTGATTGGTTTGCACAAAAGTTATAGCGTCTACAAAATAGGGGATAGTTTTATGGCATTTTTATTATACATTTTTTGTTTACTAGTAATGGCGGTGATCTGTGATTTTTATCTTGACTGCAACTTTATGGCGGACACATCGGACACTTTTGACACATTTTTCAGTGCTATAAAAATGCACTGATTACTGTAAAAATTACACTGGGAGTGAAGGGGTTAACCACTAGGTGGCGCTAAATGGGTTAAGTGTGTCCTAGGGAGTGATTCTAACTGTTAGGGGGAGGAGCTACCAGTGACACGTCACTGATCACTGTTCCCGATCACGGGGAACAGTAGATCGTGACATTTCACTAGGCAGAACAGGGGAATGCCTTGTTTACAAAGGCATCCACCTGTTCTGCCTTTGCCGACTGCAATCGCGGGTCCCCTGGGAACATCGAGGACCCGCAAGCTCACTCACGAGGCACGTGGTGCGCCCGTGCGCCCGCTGGGTGTCAAATTTAAAGGGACGTATAGGTACACCCATTTGCCTGCCTGTGCCATTGTGTCGACGTATATGTGTGTGCGGCGGTCGGCAATTGGTTAAAAGAAAATCCCAAATTTGGGGTTGTCCCCAGAAAAGTTATAGAGGGGAAAACTTCCCAAGGGACTCCCTTAATTTGCAGGTATTTCTTCTCACTTCCTGTTTTGGCAATGGGACAGGAAGTGAAGGTAAATCTCCCCAATAGGATACAGATGGCAGGACAAAAAAAAATGACGGGTTATAACCCTTCCTTACTCTATTCAAAATGAAAAAAAATAGATTTTGCTATAATTTTACTTTAAAAGCAAACTACTATCATACTTTTTTGTAATTTTATAATTTTGCATTTGTTATGCATTATTTAGCTAACTGTATATGTACGTCATTAATTTGGCGTTAAATACCTTTGTTATGCAGCAGCTAGCTGCCATAACCCCGGTATCTTTTTCTTTGTTAGATGGCCAGCTTTCTGATACACTACAAGATCACTTTTGTAGGTGGTGGGAGAGGTGACCCCCCCACCTGCTTGCCGGGCGATTTCAAGCTTACCGGAACCATTGGTAAGCCCAGAACTGATCAGGTGCAACCGATGACTAGGCAGGAAGTTGAATGAAGGCAAGATAGCCCTCACTCGGCTCTATGCCCTTGGAGGGCCTCTTGCGTCACTTTCAGTTCTCAGGCAGATAAACAGGATTTTTTTCTTAAAGTTTAACTGTCATTAATTTATTTTTTCTTTTAAGGGTAAATGAGAGATCTGGGGTCTTTTTGACCCCGGATCTCTCAATAAAGAGGACATGTCATGCTTATTTATATTACAACGGATGTTTACATTCCTTGTAATAGGAAAAAAAGTGATAAAAAAAGGGACGGTGTAAAAATAAAAAATAATTATTTTAAAGCGCCCCATTCCTCCGCGCTCAAGCGCAGAAGCGAACACATACGTAAGTCTTGCCCGCATATGTAAAGGGTGTTCAAATCACACATGTGAGGTATCGCAGAGATCATTAGAGCGAGAGAAATAATTCTAGTGCAGGACATCCTCTGTAACTCTAAACACCTGTAAACATTTTTAAAGCGTGGCATATGGAGATTTTTAAGTACTGTCGTTTATCACCATTCCACGAGCGTGCGCAATTTAAAGCATGACATGTTAGGTATCTATTTGCTCGGCGTAATTTCATCTTTCACATTATACAAAAAAATTTGCCTAACTTTACTGTTTTTTGTTGTTTTTTTATTCATTAAATTGGTTGTAAACCCACTAACAAAAAAAAGAAACCTGCAAGACAAAGGCATAATGAGCTAGTATGCATAGCATACTAGTTCATTATGAAATACTTACCTGAGATCGAAGCCCCCGCAGAGGTTACGACACACTGCTCTGCCCGGCGACATGTCTCCCGAAGTTATTTCCGGGTATCACGGGCTCCGGCGCTGTGATTGGCCGGAGCAGCGATGACGTCACTCCTGTGTGTTGCTTCAGTGCACGTGTCGATGATGTCGGCACATGCTGATACAGGGGATACGGGGGATATCTCCTAAACCGTGCAGGTTTAGGAGATATCCATGGTAGCTACAGGTAAGCCTTATTATAGGCTGACCTGTAGTAAAAAGTGGCTGCACAAATACAGTGTGACATAAAATATTGCAATGACCTCCATTTTATTCTCTAGGGTCTCTGCTAAAAACTATATATAATATTTGGGGGTTCTAAGTGTAGCGGGTACTTACTTTCCCGGGTGCATTTTTTGAATCTAGCTGTGACATCAGTGCTATGTTCCCTGGGTCCACCAGGTGGCGCTGCCACCGTGGCCGGAGGGACGAATGTCACTGTGTGTCGAGCCTCCTTTTTTGTCCTCTCTCGGTAGCGGTATGGTGGGGCGGGGAACCCGCCGTGCTTGCTGGGAGAGGGGATAAAGGGGCCGGCCATCTTGGTCACGGGGTCTTCGTCCCAAGCACCTTCAGCTTGCGGACGTGGGTTCGTGCTAGTCCCCTAGGAGGCCTCGGCCTAGGGGACCATCGGAGATCGTGTTCCACCCCAGGCACCTTCAGCCCTGGGGTGAGGTACTTGCAAGAAGGTCCGGAGCTCAGTGCCCAACACTGAGTTCCGCGAGGGAAGGGTCCTAAGGCACTTCGGGGATGGAGGCCTGAATCTGAGTAAGACGCAATGGACCGGGGAGAGCTCCTCACTCGAAGACCCGGTGCAGCAGACTGCCGGTGACGGGTGAGTCTCTTGTCGGAGACCGTCCAGAAGGATCCCCTTCACCTCGTGCGGAGACCATAGCCCACTCTCCAGGAGGAGAGTGGAGGACCGAATTTGTGTCTGGGCCTATTCACACTCACACCTCCTTTTCTGTTCTATCTGTCAAGGAAGTCCCTGTATGGTGTGTTCTAATAAAGGAGTGTTGGACTTTAATGGTGTGAGGCTCACTTCCTGGCGGACGAAGTTCACGGTGACTCTTGGAGGGAGGATCCGGGTGTACAACACAGACCCGAAGGTAAATGAGACATTGCTGATACCACAGGTATTCCCACGTGGTGGAAGCTAGGCGTAGCCCACCCGCTCTCTCTCTCTCCATCCTACCAGATACCCCTAGACAAGAGACAGTGCGAGCCGCACGGAGAGAGGAGAGGGGCAGGCGCTACATAAGCAATAGTTTCTAGCAAAAAATACAGATTCTTACTTTCAACTATTCAACAACATTGTCTTACTTTTCTTGCAACCCAAGATTTTCATCCCCAGTGACATCATAATATCCCTTGGAAAAGATTGCTCCTTCCTGGGGGATCTTACTGCCGTCACATCCATGTGGGAAAAGAGGACTACATTTCCCATTATGCAAAGTGAAATGCAGGAAGTGACATGCAGCGTGTGCAGCAAACCTAAGGAGAGGCGAAGGGGGAGTGGACATGGGGGGGGGTTTGCCAGGCAGAAAAGATAAGAGCTCAAAAAAAGCTCAAAAGCCTGTAGGAACAGCTCTGAACTATAGTTGCTGAGTTAACATGGTCCCCTTACCCCTTCCATTGCTGTTTGACCTTGCTACTTACAAGAAGACAAATTATTAATTAGGTCTGAGTGACAGCACACACAGAGGAGTCGGGTGGGGATAAATGGGGCACACAGAGGAGAGGGGGTGATGACAAACAGTGCACACAGCGGAGAGGGGGCTAACAACATGATCTGCTCTCTCTGTGCATCTCTACCTTTTGCAATCTTGCATCTTCCAGCTCTTGTATACTAGATAACAGACAACTGAGCCCAGACCCTCCTGCCTCCTATTCTGGGCGAAAGACTAGAGTACTAGCTGGCAGCTTTTGTTGCTGTGAATGATGGCAGGCTGAAGACCATGACAACAACACAAACCCACAACAACACATACCAGCTAGTACCCTGGTCACTCTCCCATGAATAATAAGCAGGCTGGTCTGGGATCAGTTGTCTGGGAGAGACTAGATTACTAGCTGGCGTGTGTTGTTGTGAATGGCACTGTTCGTCTCCAGCACACCATCATTCACAACACAAGCTGCCAGTTTGTATTCAAGTCTCTTTCCCCAGAATAGCAGGCATGCAAGTCTCTCTGGTGTACAAGGGCTTGAAGATGGCAAAGACATGTTATTAGAAGAGATACTGGCCAACAAATGGTCTCTATTTATGATACACATACTATATAAAAGGATGACCAGGCTGTTGCTGGTGCTGAGTGGACTCAGGGAGGGGGGTCAACATACATTATACAGGATGTGTGGGCTGCTGCTGGTGCCGTGTGGGCTCAGTTAGGGCCCATTCACACAGGGGTGACTTTGGATCCGACTTGAAGTCGCCCCAAGTCGCGCTGTTGAGAAAAGCAATTGAAGTGAATGGAGCCATCTTAATGTACACTACTGAAGTCGCTCCGACTTCAGAAAAGGTTCCTGTACGACTTCAATCCGACTTCTAGGCGACTTGTATCCATTGATTTCAATAGAAGTCGCCTCAGAAGTCGGATCACTGTCTTTACTGCAGCGACTTTTCAGGAAGTGAAAATAGTTTTTAGGGCAAACCCCTCCCTCCTACAGAGCTGATTTTAGTTTGATTAGCCACTGGAAAGTTGCCTGTCCTGGAGGCGACTTGAACTCGCCTTCTAAGTCGCCCCAAGTCGTGCTGTGGTGCGCGATCGGGTCGCCTCCAGGTCACCTCGCAAAGAGTCGTGTTGCCCCTGTGTGAATGGGCCCTAAGGGTACACATACAATATATAGGATCCAGCTCAATACAAATTAAGAGGGAGAGGTTGCTACACTGGTGTGCAGTAACTCCCCCATGGGAAAATCCATAAACTGGACTTCAGTCTGGGGTTGAGCTGAGAGTCATCACAAACATTAAAGATGCCCTTTTACTGCACAATATGTATACATAATTCTTCCTGCAGTGCTATTGTATTCTGCAGAATACAATGATCAGTGTTGCCGGCTATAGCCGGTGGCACAGATTGTTCGGGAAAAAACAGACAAGCTGGTTGTACGTAAGTCGATCGACAGATCAACTTGTGAACAACCAGCTAGCCCATGCATGGATCAAAATTTGTCAGGTGAATTTCAATCCATGTATGGCCAACTTAAGTTGATCCAAGACATTATTACTCATCCAAATCATGAAGGAAAAGTCCACAATGTCATAATACATGGTAACCCTGCTTGACAAGAGATACACTAGCTATCGACAAAATCATAGCACTATTGCAGCATATTTTCAACTTTGAGAAAATGTCATCTATGACTATTTGATTAACCACTTGACTTCCGGACCATTTACCCCTCTTCATGACCAGGCCATTTTTTGCGATACGGCACTGCGTTACTTTAACTGACAATTGCACAGTCCTTGGGCTCTGTACCCAGATAAAATGTATGTCCTTTCTTCCCCACAAATAGAGCTGTCTTTTGTTAGTATTTGATCACCTTTGCGTTTTTTATTTTTTGCGTTATAAACAAAAATAGACCGACAATTTTGAAAAAACACATCCAATAAAATGTCTTAAAAATGTAATTTCTTTATCAATTTAGGCCAATATATATTCTACTACATATTTTTGGTACAAAAAATCCCAATAAGCGTAGATTGATTACTTTGCGCAAAAGTTATAGTGTCTACAAACTATGGGATATTTTTATTTATTTTTTACTAATAATGACGGTGATCAGCGACTTTTAGCGGGACTGCGATATTGCGGTGAACATTCGGACAGGGGCGATCAAAGGGTTAACTGTGTGCCTAACCAGTGTTTTACGACTGTGTGGGAGGTGCTCTTACTAGGGGAAGACATGAATCCTAGTCCCTGCTTTGCAGAGACACAGGATCCATGCCTTCCCTCCTGTCAGAACGGCGATCTGCCTTGTTTACATAGGTAGACCATCATTCTGTCTCTCTGCAGGATAATCGGTGGGTACCAGTGGACATCGAGTCCGTGGTACCCGCTGATAGGCTCCCGCTGTGTGTAATCCATTAACTGGAAATGTCCGATAATGTATATATACGTGATCTAGCGTAGAGGACCTTAAGTGGTTAATTTCTGGTGTCTGAACTCAGGTTGCCACCTGACCCCTTTAAAACTGAACGCAAATACACAGGTACTGCAGCTGGCTAAGGTGGTAAATAGACTAGTTCTTTGTCCATAGAGCCTTTGTAATTTATATGTGTTTGGGTTTAAAAGGTAAACACCCAGGGTGGGTTAATGGAAAAAAAGATGATATATAAAAATGCCATATATAAATATGAGGACAATATGAAAAAATTAAACCACATTTTGGTATCCCGTGACCACGTCCCTCTAGTGACGAAACGTAGGGAGGCACGACGTTCTGACGTCACCGTGTTCGTTTCCAGACCCAGAAGATACGGGCTGCTTATCGAGGAGCCGGCCGGCTCGATTGTTACATGCCTATTGTAGCGTCTTTACTGTAAGTGTGTTTTTAATCACTTAAATAAAACTTTAAAAAGGGTTTTATGCTATGCAAATTCAATTTATATTTCCATGTGGTGTGACTCCGTGCGTTGCTGTTTGACATCCACATCCCTGTGAGCGGAGGTGTATACAGACAACCTCAGGCTGGGTCATTAGCCTATGTGAGTGTGGATCTCCTGTAATAAGAGATCATATCCATCCGGTAAGCGGCAGTGTATGCTTATGGTGGAGGTGCCTTTTCTATCATCACATTCTTCTTTACTGTTGGATCAAGTTTGGCACTGGTGTTTTTCATCATAAGGAATCCTTCACTTATTGGTTGTCCTAGCAGGATACAGACTGCCTTCATTTATTTGGTTCTCATTTTTGTTTCCATGGACTGAGCACATTGACACTTTCATCTGATTTTGCACTTGTCTAACTTAATATTACTAATTACATCACGTTCAATGTGGTTTAATTTTTTCATATTGTCCTCATATTAATATATGGCATTTTTATATATCATCACGTTTAGCACAACTTTTTATTTTTTCCATTTGTCCATTTGAGTTGTATGCACTTATTGTTGCCGCTTATATTAATTATTTGAATAGCGCAGCATACCCCTTTGCTACCCAGGGTGGGTTGTATGAAAGTTTCAGGTAATACAGCCTTTCTTGCACATAACAGCAGCAGCATGTGATATATGGACTTCTAATTCTTATTTTGGGCGAGTGACAATGTCACAGATATAATATCTATATATATATATAGATATATATCTATATATATAATTTATATATTATTCTTAATCATTAAAATTTCTCTTATTCTCTTATAAGACTGAAGCTGTATAAAAAATGTAAAATAACCCATCATCTGTTAATATAAGAATACTTAGCATAGGTGTCAATGAAAAAGCGAGAATATATGTATAGTATGTATACAAACAATCAAATCATCAATGGTATCCAAGAAAGTATCAGGCAAATATTTGTGCTCAAATTAATTACAGAAATATCAATGAGCTATGTAGCTTAAATAATGGGCTGTGTGACAAGACATGACCAGGATCAACAGTTATGTTGTCCTGTCACCCAGCCCATTATTTTAGCTAGTTGATCTATCTGTAACTAATTTGAGCATAGTATTTGTCTAATGCCGCGTACACATGACCGTTTGTAATGACGAGAAAAATGCAATTTTTTAAAATGGTCATTAAAAATTATCGTGTGTGGGCTTCAGAGCATTTTCACAATATGAAAAATGGGCATGAAAAAATTGGAACATGCTCTAATTTTTCTCGTCGTTTTTCACGTCGTCGTTTTTCTCGTCATGAAAAAGGGTCGTGTTTAGGCTTTAACGACGTGAAAATAAATGCGCATGCTCAGAATCAAGTATGAGACGGGAGCGCTCGTTCTGGTAAAACTAGCGTTCGTAATGGAGATAGCACATTCGTCACGCTGTAACGGACTGAAAAGCACAAGGCTGAAAAGCGCGAATCGTCTCTCAACAAACTTTACTAACACGAGGATCAGCAAAAGCAGCCCAAAGGGTGGCGCCATCCAAATGGAACTTCCCCTTTATAGTGCCGTCGTACGTGTTGTACGTCACCGCGCTTTACTCAAGCATTTTTTTCCACGATAGTGTGTAGGCAAGGCAGGCTTGAGAAGAATCACGTCGAGAAAAACGCAGTCGGTCGTGTGTACGCGGCATAATAGTCTCATGGACACCACTGATGATTTTATTGTTTGTTTGCCATAGTATATTTTCTCCTTTTCACATTGATACATATGCTAAATATTCCTATCTTATAATTTTTTTTTAATTATACATGTTTGAATATATTGTAGTTTGATGATTTTATTGTTTGCTTGTCATAGTACTGTATAATCTCTTACTTTTACATTGATGCCAATGGTAATTATTGTTATTTCATCAAATTATGTGTTTTTTAAACAGTATAATAGATCCAATACATTTTCTGTTTTAAATAATAGTTGTCATTTTAATAATATAAGTGTGCATATAAAGTAGTTCAACAGGTTCAAATAGTTTTACACCATATTTATAATGTTTATATTTATTTTGTAGCCCTTGTAAATGTGGTTGGTGTTGTGAGACCCAAAAAGTATTGGTTATTAACACATAGAACCATTAACACATTTTGGACTTTTGGCTTTGGCATTCTCGTGCCAAAATATCACCCTTTATTAGCTGGGGACATGATATTAGATACTGTAACAAACATTGTGTATTGTATTGATAAGCCATTTGTTACCTGTGTACAGTATTTGAAAGACTTCCCATTTGTTACCCACTTATGGTCACAATTTCCTGTTGCTTGCCCACATATTGTAACGATTGCCTGTTTGTTGGTTATATTTTGTAATGACTGCTTTGCTTGTTTGCCATTTATTTTTATGATAGCCCGTGTATTGCCCATTGTTAATCACAACTGCCTATTTGTTTGTATTGGTTAAATGTGCAACAAATGATTGACCATTTGTTGCCCTCATATTCTGCCAACTGCCCCTTTGTTGCCTGCACATTGTAACCACTGATTATTTGTTACCCTCGTACTGACTAATTATTAACTGGATGTTTTAATGAATTCTCATTTCTTGTCTACATATCATCAAAACTGCCCATTTTTAGCCCACATATTACGGTCACCTGTTTGTTTTCCATCTACTGAAATACTTGCCTGCTTATTGCTTGTATATTGTAATAGTCCCTTTTATTTTGCATGTTTTGTCAGGGATACCATTTGTTGCCCATATGTTCTCAGGGTTACCTTTTTTTGGCTATGCCAAATTAGTGTTGTTTGCTTAGAGGACCATATTACTATCATTTAATATCGTGGCTGCTAAAGTTCTGGGAGTCATACTGTTGGCCCTAAAAGTTCAAAGTCAGCAACCTATCACATCAATGTAAAAAATGACATCAGAGTAAGTGAATTTCAACCCATATCTTTTTTTTGGGGGTCACCATGGCACCCATGCACCTAGAATTTTTAGAAAGAGAGGTCAACAAGAGCAGTCTATATATGTATTTTAGTACAAGACACACATTACATGAGGGCAGGGATGGGTGGTAGAGTGGTGGGGCAGGGGTGATTGGGCTAAAGGGGAAAAGTGGTGAGGGCAAATGTGGGTTGGCTGGTGGAGGTAAGGGTGGGTAGGCTGAGGGAAAAGTGGTGAGAGCAGGAGTAGGTGGGCTGGGGGAAAGGTGGTGAGGGCAGAGGTAGATAGGTGGGGGGGAAGAGTAGTGGGGCCAGAGGTAGATGGGTGAGGGGGAAGAGTAGTGAGGGCACTTTCTCTCTTTCTATTTTTAGAAGGGCAGACTACTGACTGATTTTTCCACAATACTAATGGCTAAAGGCATTATGCCCCACCCGATTTTGACAATCCCCACAATGGCCCTTCTGGATAAGTGTAAAGGCTGGTTGAAGGCTAGCCTGTGTTTGTGGGAGGAGTCTGAGGGTATATAATCCTCCTCCCCTGTCGGGTCCAGTGTCAGCGCGTTTCAGGGTTGACGTAATTTCCGGGTTGGCAGGGGGACCGCGTCACTTCCGGTTTTCGTTGCGGAGCGGCTGGTAAGCTGCTGGAGGCTCTTGGCGGTTCCCCTACCGGTGCTCAAGCCGGGTATCATGGAGGGGGGGCTGCCTGCCCACTTATCCTGGTCCTCACGCTGTGCATCAGAGGGAGGGGGGAGACGCTCACCGTCCAGTTCTCACGCCCGCTCCATGGGGGGGACACACCTCCCGGTACTCACCTTCCGGTACTCGTCTCCCGGTATTCACGTGGGGGACTCCCGCACGGTTTCTGCATGCCTCCCTTCCTTCTCCAGGTCCCATGCAGGCACCTGAGAGGAGGGTCGCCTGCCGTCCACAGGTTGTCTCCAGTGCTCATCCGGCTCCTTCAGAAGAGGGGCCGCACCGCCTGCCTCCTTTCTTATTCCAGGCGCACACCGAGCACCATGGGGGGGGCCACCCACCCATCTCCTCCGGGCTCACGCCGGCAGCATCGGCAGGGCCGCCCGCTCGTCCACTCACTCCTCCTCCCGGGGCTCACGCTGGTAGCACAAGGGGGGGCGGCGCATCCATCCATCCACTTCTCCCGGGCCCATGTTGGTATCATGAGGGGGGAGGGCATCCATCCACTCCTCCTGGGCCACGCTGGCAGCATGAGGGGGGCATTGTTCGCCACACTGCTGCAGGGGGTCACACGCTGGCAGTATGAGGGGGCTGTCCATCCGCATCTCCAGGGGTTATGCTGGCAGCATGGGGGGGCAGTCCACCATTTCTCCGGGGTCACGCTAGCAGTATGGGGGGGCTGTCCACCCACGTCTCCACGGGTCACGCTGGCAGTCTTTCCTTGCAATACATGCAATTTGTCATAGCTTCCTGTTCAGCGTTTTCAGTCTTAGTGTTTCTGTCATTGGCGTTTCTTTCTGTCTTTGGCGTTTTCTGTCATTGGCGTTTTCTGTCATTGGCGTTTATGTCTACCCCAGGTTTTCTGTCATTGCATTTCTGCCTCAGCGTTTCAGGCTCAGCGTTTCTGTCATAGCGTTTCTGCCCCAGGATCTCTGTCATTGCATTTCAGTCTCAGCGTTTCTGTCATAGCGTTTCTGCCCCAGGTTTTTTCTGTCATTGCATTTTCTGCCTCAGTGGTTCAGTCTCAGCGTTTGTCATAGCGTTTCTGTTTACCCCAGGATTTCTGTCATTGCATTTCTGCCTCAGCGTTTCAGGCGCAGCGTTTCTCTCATAGCGTTTCTGCCCCAGGTTTTCTGTCATTGCATTTCTGCCATAGCATTTCAGTCTCAGCGTTTGTCATTGCATTTTTCAGTCTCAGCGTTCTGTCATAGCGTTTCTGCCCCAGGATTTCTGTCATTGCATTTCTGCCTCAGCGTTTCAGGCTCAGCATTTCTCTCATACTGTTTCTGCCCCAGGTTTTCTGTCATTGCATTTTTGCCATAGCGTTTCAGTCTCAGCATTTCTGTCATAGCGTTTCTGCCCCAGGATTTATATCATTGCATTTCAGCCTCAGTGTTTCGGTCACACGTTTCTGCCCCAGCATTTCTGTCATAGCGTTTCTGCCCCAGCATTTCTGTCATAGCAGTTCTGCCCCAGCATTTCTGTCATAGCAATTCTGCCCCAGCATTTCTGTCATAGCAATTCTGCTTCAGCATTTCTGTCATAGCGTTTCTGCCCCAGCATTTCTGTCATAGCGTTTCTGCCCCAGCATTTCTGTCATAGCGTTTCTGTCATGACGTTTCTGTCTTGGTGTCTCTGCCCCAGCATTTCTGGCATAGCGTTACTGCCCCAACATTTCTGTCATAGCGTCTCTGCCCCAGCATTCTGTCACAGCGTTTCTGTCTTGGTGTTCCTGGCCCAGCATTTCTGGCATAGCGTTTCTGCCCCAGCATTTCTGTTATAGCATTTCTGTCATAGCGTTTCTGCCCCAGCATTTGTCTTAGTGTTTGTCTGTCATAGCGTATGTCTGTCATAGGGTTTGTCTGTCATAGCGTTGTCTTCTTCGTGGTTACCATGTCTCATCATACTTTGTCCATGTTGCAACCTGGGTTTGTTAGCTAGTGCTCACATCTCAGGATCTGTCACGTCTACAGATCCATATGGGCTGAGGTTTAATTTTTAATGATTGTTGACCACAATTTTCTCGCCCGTATACCATGCGTCATACGATGCACGTTCATTCATTACACCTGTATGATTACCCACCACAGTCTGTGGGTACAATAGCCCTGAGTGTTCAGTTCAATTGCCTGTCTCTGCGCTGCAGGTTACTCTGGCTCACTTATCACTCACACTAGGGTGGGGGGGCTGTTATTAGGTTCATTCACGCGCAGTGGTCTTGACGTTTCTGCTCATATTCTCATACTTATGTAGGCATGGAGGGGCGCTGTTGTTTCATGTCTGGTGGTCTGTTGTCATTTTAGGTTGTGTTTCCTTAGCTTGGGATTGCTGCACGTCTCTGTAACGACTAGTTCACGTGCATACCTTCAACTACATGGGGGTTTCAGTGCAGGGTAGCACCTCGTCATCAAGGAGTCAGTCCATACTTCAGCACTCGGCAGAGTTTGGCTCAGGGAACGGCGGTACACTTCGGTTTTGTTTTCAAATTTCGTCCCAGCTACTCTCGTCTACCAGCATGGTACAGGTTCTAGGCATATTCTTGTATGCGGAAAGGAAGGTGCGCCAATCTAAGTGCAGTAAAACAGGCTTTAATTAGCAAATTTGTATAAAAACAGCCAAATGGCTACTCACAGGATACAGGAATAATACAGGCATGTAAGGAGTTAAAGGTGGTCCGGAGTCATCTAAGGCGGTCCTCAGGGGAGATGTTGGTTCCAGATGGAGAGAGGTGTAGCTGAAGATGGCTGAAGGCAGGAAGGCAGGTTGCGGTGTCAGCAAGGGAAGTCAAGAAAAAACAGGTATCCAAGCTGCAGATGTAGTGATGCGCCCTGTGTCATCAGGGTAGACATGGGATAACCAGGAAGCTGCAGTTCAGCGAGGACTTCAGCGGCAGCGTGCCGTCGGACCGGAAGTGACGTGTGGATAGAACGGACCAATGGGATGACGCGTTTCACAGCATCCGCTGTTTCATCAGATCCATCTTGTATGCAGATTCATGTGGGCCAAGTATGCTCTCCGCATCCTGGTACGGTTACAAATCAGGATGGAGGTAATTGAAGCTCGCGCAGTCAGAGGCAGGATGTCAGCGCACCCCAGCTCCTACTCTTCCATTTCTGCAGGCTAGGTCAGCATCCCTTTGGGTCCGGTCATCAGGTCTTCTGGTTTAATATGTCTGAGCCAAGCATGTTCCTGGTCAGGGGCGGTGGTGGAATCTCCCATCCCCAGTCCTCTGACAGCCCTGCTGGAGGCATTTTGAGGCCGGCACACAGGGCTCATTACTGCATTGTCAGGTTTTGTCGAAGTATCTTGGCTTCAGCAGACAATCATGCTTTCATTACCAATCACGTTACTGGAGGCAGCATTTCCAGGGGTGCTTGGTCTGGTTTCTTTACCTTCATTCTGAAGGTAAGGGGCCGGGCCTCCTAGGTACCTAGTGGCAAGTTCCAATAGCGTTGGTACTCTTGGCTGCTCTTTCCTGCGAAGACATTTTTTCATAAGGTACTCATCCGTGGTCTGACGATTCAGCACTTGCTACAGTTGGGGGGGGGGTAGGGTTGTATTGGCATCAACACAGTTATCACTATCCTTGCACTCAATTCTATCAGTCCTGCTGTTGATGGGGTAAGACAATTCATGCATTCAGGACTCACGATCGGGTCGTGCTTCTGCCTGTAACCTGCCAACCGAGTCTATCAGGTGGGACCGGTGTTCTGTGTGTCTAGCATGGTTCCTTGTTTAACAATGCTTGTTGCCATAGCGCATTTGCCTTATCCACCTGCTCCATCAACATATCCATCAGTTATCCTTCAGACTCCTGCCAGTTTGTCCATTTTTTTGAAACTCACCCTCTCACTTCCCCATACCAAGTATGGGTAGGCCAGGGGTTGGGGGGTTCTTCACGGAGCTACTTCACTGGTGTCCGTTGAAGTATTTTGTTCTTCTCGGCCATTATTTTGCAGGGGCTCCTCGGGCCAGCCCTTGCTCCAATTTCCCCCACGTATCCTCTCATCACAAGAACTTCAGTCTGATGTATGGGTTGTCTTGGGCATCAGGCTCAATCCAATCTCTCACGGGACGTTTATTTAGTTGAGTTCTGGGCTGCTTCGCAGGTTCAATAGGGGGTTCTTTCTATCACAAGTCATGTGTTGGTGGGTTTCTCCTGTCATAGCGGATACTTACCGGATACATATACTGTTGCCATCCGGGTGCGCGCTACTCTACTTGACGGATGGTTACCTACCCTTCTTCACCTAAATATGTGTCTTTTTGCCCTCTTCTCAGGCATACCGAACAGCTAGGCCAAGACACACCTCAGGCCTTGGTTGTTAGGGTTATCGCATTTCTTACTTGAAGACTCTGACTACAAGTGTAAAGGCTGGCCGAAGGCTAGCCTGTGTTTGTGGGAGGAGTCTGAGGGTATATAATCCTCCTCCCCTGTCGGGTCCAGTGTCGGCGTCTTTCAGGGTTCCCACCCACCCATTTCCCCCAGCCTTCATACATACTCGTACTCATTGTATTTTTTTCTTATTCTTACATTCAGGGTATGCCCTCTTCTCAGGCATACCGACCAGCTAGGCCAAGGCAAACCTCAGGCATTGGTTGTTAGGGTTATCGCATTTCTTACTTGAAGACTCTGACTACAACTATATTCTTAGGCATCCTCACCAGGACTCCTTAATTATTGATTTACTGATTTTTATTTTCTTGTTTTTATTTTTCCCCTGTGTTTTACATCTCCTCTTACTTACTCTACTGGTTTATGGCTAATACTAATTGCAAGTGTTTATGCTGATAGAGTACATGCATTATTGTACCTTCTTGCCCAAGTTACATATGAGACCAGTTACTTTTGTTTCCATGTGTATGTACACACAACGGTTATTAATGTTTTGAAATACTGTACCCCAATACTTTTATCTGAAATATGTACACAGCTTTAATTTTCAATAAAAACTTTTATTGTGAAAAAATAAATAAAAAAAATAAAAAAGGCGTAGTGAGGGCCAGGGGTGGGGAGGAAGTGGCAGGGTCAGGGAAAGGGTGGTGAGCGGGAAGAAAATTGTAGGGGCAGAGGTGGGTGATTGGGGGGGAGGAGAAAGTGGTCAGGGCATGAGTGGGGGAAAAAGTGCTAAGGGAGGGAATGAGCAGGAGGGAAGAATAGCAAGAGCAGGGGGGAAGAGTGGTGAAGGCAGGGGAAGGGCACAGGAATGGACGTGGTCTATAGAAAGAATGGTGAGAGCAGAGTGGGCAGCTGGGGAGAAGATTGGTGAGGGCAGGGGTGAGTGGGCAAGGGGAAGAGTGGTGAGGATAGGGGTGGGTGTTCAGAAGAACAGTGGTGAGGGCAGAAAATAATATTGAGGGCAAGGGGTAGGCTGTGGCAGAGGGGAGAGGAAGTGGGGGAATGTGTGTAGAGCGGCAGTCATGCAACAGAGTGGTGAAATATGGGTGGGTGTGCAGCTGAATTGTATGGGAATGGGCCCAGGGATGGTGGGGGTGCAGAGTGTTGAGAGAGCAGAGTGGTGAAGGTGTACAAAAGAGTGTTATTAGTGGGGGGTTACAAAGTGGTGAGGGGTAGGAAAGAATGAAAAGAGCAGGGGTAGGTGGGTGGCAGGAGAGATGGAGGTTTTGAAAGGAGGGACTGTCTTACCAACTAACCTATTGCTTAACCTTTATTTTTATTATGAGGCTTTATGCACACTAGCATTAATTATAAGCTAAACAAATGCTAGAAAAAAACGCTGGATGAAAAGCGCTGATAAAAGCATTTTTGTGCTGGTTTGTAGCAGCGTTTTATTAACTTTTAGAAGCATTAGCAAAAGTTTTATTTATCGTTTTTTTTCCAGGAAAACACTCCCAAAAACTCTACAAAAACTATTTTTGCTGAAGCTTGAAAAATGCATAAAATAGTGTGCATGGACACATAGGGTAACATTATTAGCTTCTAGGAGCAGACAAAAAAATTCTCATAATAGCTTCTTGGAGCTTACAAAAATGCTAGTGTGCATGGAACCCTAACATGGATTCTGATAGGAAACGTAAAATAAGGGGGAATATGTCCTGTATTCTCCTCTTACTATAACTAGAGGATAGTCTGCTCATGTTAAGGGCTTGCGTAGCATTCGTTTGACATCAGTTTAGGATGCTTCATTGACAGAAACATTTAGAATGCAGTCTCCCTTCATCTGACCTGACTTCAACATTCTTAAGCTGGGCTTTGCACTCCAATAGAATGCAAAACCCATTTGAACTAAACAGAAAAACTAGTTTATGTGATAATATTAGATCATATGGAAGTTTTTAAATGCCAGGATCATTGCCATGTAGCCCTCATACAGAAGTAGGTTCAGAAATGATGTCCCAACTCTTTATATTATTGAAAAAGGAAATGTCAGGTTTGTAGTATTTGTAGTAGTCATATGGGAGAGAGCAATATGTGATATATTGGGTTTAGGAGGTGATAGGTCTTACAAGTGTAGCGGGTATATACATTTAGGGGCAGCATCTGGGTGGTAGCATGACCCAGATGCACTGATTGTAATGCCGCGTACACACGATCATTATTCACGGCGGTTAAAAAACCGCCGTGAATAATGTCATTAAAAACGAGGGAACGGCTTGTTCCCCACACACAGTCGTTTTTCACGTCGTTTTTTCTCTTGTCGAGAAAAACGACCGTTTTGTGGGCTCCGCGGCAGTGTTTCCCTATGGGAAACACTGCCGCGGAAAACATGACGAAAAAAACGACAAGAAAAATTAGAACATGTTCTAATTTTTCTCGTCGTTTTTAATGCCGTTTTTCTCGTCGAAAAAAACGACAGAAAGCCCACAGACTATCGTTTTTCTCGTCGAATGGGAAAATTTTGTTTTTCTCGACGAGAAAAACGGCCGTGTGTACGCGGCATTAGAGTAATGCTATTTATTGTGTGAAGATATTAGTGGTGTCAGTTTCCTGCGGCCCAGTGGGTGGCGCTGTCACCTTGGGCCGGGGTTAAACCACCACTGCAGTGCCGTACCCTTTGTGACCTCTCGCAGCAGTTGTACAGCGGGGCGGGGAACCCGCTGTGCTTGCTGCGAGAGGGTATAAAGGGGGCGAACATCTTGCACACGAGGTCGAAGTCCCAGGCACCTTCAGCCTGTGGGCTGCTGTCCGCGGTCGGTGTCCAGGCGCCCTTGGCCTGGACACGTGGAGTTCGAGTTCCATCCCAGACACCTTAAGTCTGGGGTGAGGTACTTTACAGAAGGCCTGGGGCCCAGTACCTTCCACTGGGTCCCGCGAGGGATGGAACATACCTCAGGTGCCCAAGGTACAGGTGCCTGAATCCAGGGCGTAAGGGACCAGAGATGTGTCCCTCCCGAAGACCCGGTGCAGCATATTGCCGGTGACGGGTGGGCCTCTGGAGACCATCCGGATGGATGTCTTCCCTGACAGGGGCCATTCTCTCAAGGAAGGTAGTTCACGTGCTTATGGTCGGTGGCAGCGACCCAACTAAACCCAGGTCGGTGGCAGAGACCTACACTCAGGTCTGTGGAAGAGGCCTCAACGTTCACCAAGGTTTGCGGCAGGAACCGAATTTACAATCGGTGGCAGCGATTGTGCGCCAAGCCTATTTGCACTGTATTGAATAGGAGAGAGCTTGTGCCTGGACCTACTCGTACCCACACCCTGTCTGTTTGTGTCAAGTTCAACCGGTACTGTTCATTGCTACTAGATAAATAAATAAGTGTTGGACTGTTCATGGTGTGGAACTCCATTACTGGCAGCAAAGTGCTCAGTCTCTAGCGGTGGCAAATCAACCTCCACAGGAAAAGCAGAGGCTCTGTACGGAACGCAGACCCGAAGGTAAAGTTGAACTTAGCTCAAACCTCACACACACATGAGGTGAGAGCTGGTATTAGTGTTCCTCACCCTCCTCCCTCAAACCCCTAGACAAGCCAGCCGTATTATATCAAGGGAGTAGGGGGTGAGGCCGCTATACATTTATCAGTTTAAAGTTTTTTAATAGTAACTAATGGTGGGGATAATATGTAATCATAAATTATGTTTTAAAACACCTGAGTGAAAGATTTTTGACTTGGAATTCAATTCTGTCTGTGTACTGGTTCTAGCCAGCATTAGTGAAGCATACATTTATAAGGGTGAAACATATAGTCACATGTTCTCCATACCTAAAAAAACACACCATATTTTATATAGGTCTAAGAGGAAAAAAAAGGCATGCACAAAGCTCAGAACGGAACCTAATCACGGTATATCTGATGCTACTTGTCTTTGAAACACCGCAACATGCTTTAGAAATAACCCAAAACATGAAGCTACTTATGATATTACTCATTCATGAACTGGGCTTATCCTTGAAGACTGTAGGTGGGGGAATTTAGGTTGCTATAAGCACATGATTTTATCACACTTTTGTTTTTGTTCAATAACTAGGAACTACACTAAACAATAAATGATTTTAGCTTTAGTATTCAAACTTTTTTTTATCTTAGAAAAAAGATGAGACAGTCCAGATCTCAATACACCATGGCAGACATTAATAGAATGAGCATAAATATTCTGTGCTGTAATTACAAGAATGTAAAAAAACAGCATCCCTTTACTATTACATGTTTTTTTTACAATATTTAGTATTTAGATTTATTACACAGGAAATTTGTTAAACTTTTTGTGAAATTAAAGAGAAAACATGCAAAATAAATCATTAGGAATTAGGAGCAAAGTAGGGGGACGTTCTAAAGGTTCACCCCATCATGTTTTACATGTTTGTAAATCAGAATGATGCAGGTGGAGTCCCAAATTGTTGGGGGCCAATTGCCCATCAGTGCCACCTATCAGTGCTCATCAGTGCTGCATATCAGTGCCTCCTCATCAGTGCCACCTAATCAGTGCCCTTTAGTGCCTCGGATCAGCGCCCATCAGTGCTGCCTCATCAGCAAGCATCAGTGAAGGAGAAAAATTACTTATTTACAAAATTTACTGACAGAAACTAAGAAAACTTTTTTTTTCTAAATTTTCAGCGTTTTTTATTTCTTTTTAGCAAAAAAATAAATTAAAAAAAAACCAGCGGTGATTAAATAGCACCAAAAGAAAGCGCTATTTGTGCTAAAAGAAAAAAAAATAAAAATAATTTTTTAATTTATTTGAGTGAGTGAGTGAATAACTTGTATAGTGCTACAAATGCAAACTAAATCGCCTCAAGGCGCACTGGGTACAGTGCTGCATGAAAGCGTAATTGTCATTCAAAGTGTGACAGAGCTAAAAGTGGAAAATTGGTCTGAGCGGGAAGAGGGTGAAAATGCCCGGTATTGAAGCGGTTAATAAACAAGACTACACCTCTTCAAATATGAGTAAAAACAGTGCCTGCTCATAAGATCTCTGCCTCCCCTGCGCTGCCTATTTTGTTACATTAGGTGTTCTATAGCCAAAATGGTACTTCAACTACTTCTAGTGTACTCGTATTAATCTGAATGATTTTGAAGTTTGTAAACTTACTTTGTGAAGATCCCAACACATTTGCTTCCTTGAATTCTGTAACACGTATTCACTATGCCTTGTGGGTAAGCACTGCTGTGTCACATGATTTAATAAGCCTGCCTTCTGAACTACAGAGGTGCTAAGATGAGGATTTTCAGGAGGCGGGGTCAGTACAAGAATACTGCCTACAATCACATACCTCCCAACTTTTTGAGATGGGAATGAGGGACACCTATGAGCAAAAATATGCAGGCATAGGACACACCCCTTGTCACGCCCCCTTAAAGGAGAATTGTACAAAAAAACAAGATTGGCTAAACCCTGCCGCAATTTTTTTACGACTACTATTCCTTTATATTGGCTTTTGGAATTTACAAATGTAGAAATTTAGAAATTAAATGTTTAGCGCTTTTACTTGGGTACAATGTCGCAATTGTCAGTTAAAGCAACGCAATGGCGTATCGCAAAAAATAGCCTGGTCAGGAAGGGGGTAAAACCTCCCGGAGCTGAAGTGGTTAAACTCTCCTTAACCTAAGCCCTAACACTATTTAACTCCTGCAGATCTATTTTACCTTGCCAGCTGTCAAAAGTATCCTGTGTTGAGACATGAGAGGTTAGTTCACCATTACAGAAAAAAAAAAAAAGGTGAACACTTGACCTCCTCACCCACCCCCTGGTCGGTTAAGTGCTTACTTACGTGGTTGCTGAGCTCTCAGCAACCTTGCAGCCAGTCCAGGGATTTGAAATACCAATTCTCCTCCCCTTTCTCTCTTCTTCCAGTGCCTTCACAGTGAACTGATTTGGTCTGTCCCAGAAGCACTGCACAGAGAAGAGGGAGAAGAGCGAGGATTTCAAATCTCCGGACTGCTGGACTGGCTGTGGGGATGCTGACAGCTTAGCAATCCTAGAGGTAAGTACAGTGGGGACCAGGGGTTGGGGAAAGTGTCCAGTGTTAGTTCATTAAAGCAACCTGTACCCACTCTACTATTAAACTAGTAAAAAGGATCTAAACCCAGTTACGAATGCGGGGGGCGAGAAGGATCAGTGATAATGTCACAGTGGTCACATGATCAGAAGCCTGTCCCACCGGCTACCAATCTTTAGTCCGGACCAAGAGCTGTCTTTGACAGCTTGGTCTTTGTGCTGCGGGTATGCTCTCATCACATAAACACTGACTGTGACTGTTCAGCAACGCACATTTGCAGAGTGTGGGCGTTAAAGCCCACCCTTTTGCCGCTGCACATATGTGTTAGGCGGTTGTAAAGGAATTAATATAATATTTTTTATTCAGGCTACAAACTGAGATCTTTGTAATTTTACAGAAGAATTATTCCTAAAAAAAAAGAAAATTCATTGCCCCAGAGTTATAACAATTGTATGCTATGACGTATTCATGGAAGTGTAAAGAAGATGCAAAAAATGTCACAATAATGTCACAATAATATTTCAACGTACAAATATATAAGATAGTTATATGGTAATAGTATATAAAAGAGACACAATTCAAACACCAGTGCAGTATTTCACTCACCTGTGCTCGATGTTCTCCAACAGCAAACTGAACCACAGCAATGCCTGGACTATGGCTGTTCTCAATCCTTTCAACTGTGCTGGAGTCTATTTTCAAGTCGTTGCTAATATCGGCGCTCTGTATGAAGTCTTCCGTTTTTAAATCTTCTACCTTCTTTAGCTCACCATTGGCCAGCTGAATGATTGACCCTTTTGTGAAATAAGGGGGCAGTGTGGGAGCAGCTGCCATTGGAGAAGCAACGGACTGTACTAGTGGAAGGTGTATTTGAGCTGGAACCAATGTGGTCTGGTAGGCTGCTTGCGTTGCCAATAATTCAGCACTGTAGTTATCACTCTTAGGAATGGGCGTAGTGACAAATGTATGAGGCACTGCTGCAAATTGGGTAGATGAAGTGACAATAGCAGGTGCTACCCCTACCCCAGATGGTTCAATGTCTGGATTGCCAACTGGTATTAGCAAGGGATGTGTGCCTGGAATAACCAAGTGCTGTGGCAAATTTCCAGGGTAACCAATGGTTTGCTGCTGACTGCTGAGATAGCCAATAACTGGCTGTTGTGTACCCGCACAAAAGGCTGCAGCAGGCAGCCCAACAGAAAGTTGCTCTGCTGCACTATGAGTTGTCTGGATGACAGTGTGAGGAGATAAAGTGGCCATGGTTTTCACGCTTTCTGCGCATAAAGTCTGTTGTGAGGATAAAGCATAGGACCGGTGGGATGGTTTTCCTAAGTGTAAGCTTCCCTTGTTATGAGCAATTGAGGGTGAGGTTTCTCTCTTAATGGTTTGTTGAATATCAAAGTCTGTGGCAGCAGGGTTGCTGTTGGGCACCACCATGACAGAGGTCCGAACACCTGAGGGATCCCGAGCACTGAACTCAGTGCTTGGGTGCATCACTACATGCCTTGTCTCATAATGTTGGGAAGCTGGTTTATTATTGCCTGCTTTCATTAGATGTGCATCTGTTGAGGAAGGGACTACAAATCTCCTAACTTTCTCTATCTCCCCGTTTAATAATTCCTTGGCTTGTGACCTGAAACTATCTTCTTTCTTTGTAGGGTCCCTAGCAATAAAATGAGCTCCTGAATCTGAGTACCGCACAACCACCTGGGGGGAAGTACCCAGGGTAAGTGTATGAGGAATCATTGGGTGGGTATGTAAATGGACTGGGATAGTTGGTGGTGACATATTTCTGACTCCACTCTGTGATGAGCTTAAATTATGCACATATTGACTTGACTGTATAGGTGGAGATCCTGCTGAAATCAATCCTGGAGTCCGAACTAGATGCGGTTCACCTTTATGGCCCTGCTGGCTTAAGCTGCTTACATTGGCCAACATAGTGGAATAAGCCTCCATCTGGGAACGTTGTGATGGAATGGAGACTCCTGATGCTGTTGAGGACACAGCAATTGATGCAGAATTCGATGTAGGTGAAATTAGCTGCGGACTGATGAAGTCTCCATACAATTGTCCACTAGATGACGTTCCAATAAACTGGAACGTTTGGGGCACATTAGGATATTGTATAGGAGACATTGATGCCCGTGACTGAGACTGCACAGTTTGATGGAGGGCAGAAACTGTTGTTGCTGCTGGTACCGACCTTGGAGCACTAGGGGGGGAATAGTCTATACCAGTTGAAAGTGTTTTATGTAAACCTACCCCCTGTTGTAAACCAGCTTCTACTGAAGTTCCTACAGGCCCATGATGACGTCCACCATGGCTGCTGGCTGTGGTGGAAAGCCATGATAAACTATCTGTACGGTGGTTTTCATTTGTCAATCCGACTGTTTTTTCTTCAGAAGGTCGACTGGTGGCGGGAATTTCACGTTTCTTCGGTGGCAGGCTTTCATTGCTCCTTTCTTGATTAGATTTCATGTTTTGCTTTCTGCCACCCCCGCCGACCCCCACTACTTGCTCACTGCCTGACTGATACTGATTTCAGTCTAGTGAATGGAAAATCACATTTAATTCCAGAAGGAACACCAACAACTTCATGAGGAATCATCTCCCTGGGAGCACAATCTTCTAACAGGTGATATGGAATCTAAACATGGAAACACAAAACATAATATACACACGTAAGTACAGCACCTTTGATTAAAGGAAACATTGAAAGATACAATTTAATACCCAAATCAAAGCTTTATTCTGTGTTCTTGATTACAAACAAACTAAAGAACTAAAATTATGTACATAAAGGTTCTCTATATCCATTTGCAGATTTACCTTGCTTACTTCTAAACTATTTCATATCTACATCTAAATTATCTCATATCTAACAGGTGTAAGTTTCCCCTTGAAAACTATCTCCTTGATGTAATAAGTGTGGCATACTCCTCCCTTCGGTTTAATGACTGACTTTTGCAAAGGACAGACTCTTAAAAAAACAATTATAAAATTTAGGATGAAAGGAGATTTGACAGTTGTAACATAAAAATGGCTTTTATTGCATAAAAGACAACTTTTAGTTTAAACACAATATATTTGTAGCTGTGCAGAAAAAGCTTGTATTATTACATAATATATGACTGCAACCAAAACTAGATGCAAGTCCAAATGCAAACTAATGCAAGGAAGGATTGGAACCTCTGTCATGTTTTTAGCACTGTCTGTGTCCTCTTTCCATCTCAATGATAGTGGTTACCTGGAAAGAAAGTGGGAGGAAATCTCACCAATGGTGACACAAACAGCAATAAAAACATTATTTAGTAGAGTATATACCCACACACTAGAGCTGCACGATTCTGGCTAAAATGAGAATCACAATTTTTTTGCTTAGAATAAAGACCATGATTCTCGCAGTGTAACATCTTCTTTCACATTATACAAAAAAAATGGGCTAACTTTGCTGTTTCGTTTTTTTTTTATTCATTAAAGTGTGCTTTTTTTTTTTAAACGCGTTTGAAAACCACTGTGCAAATACAGTGAGACATAAAATATTGCAACAACCACCATTTTATTCTCTAGGATCTTTGCTAATAAAAAATATATCATTTGGGTGTTCCAAGTAATTTTCTAGCAGAAAATAATGATTTTTTCTTCTAAGCAACAAATGTCAGAAAAGGTTTGGTCTTTAAATGGTTAAACTTCCTTCATCTACACGCCGGAGTTCTTTCCATTGATAAAAGAACAAAGACATACTTTGTTTCCACTTATTCGCGTGTTGTATTAAAACTTGGCAGACAGCCTGGATTTTGTTTATCCAGCTGTGAGAACTCTCTGCACTTGTAAGGGCTCTTTCACACGGGCGGATCCCGTGATGATCCGCCCCGTGAACATCCACTTGCTTAGCGGGGATCGCTCCGTTGATCCCCGCTGAGCCGGCGGATGACTTGTCCGTCTCTGCACACTGTGCAGAAACGGACTGGTCAGATCGCCGCTTTCCTCTATGGGGGGGATCGGATGAAAACGGACCGTCTGTCTGTTTTCATCTGATCCGATCCGCAGACGGATGGAAAAATAGGATTTTCCTCCGTCATGCTAAACGGACCATAGCGGAGACTGATGTCATGGGATGTCAGCGGATGTTCATTTGCTTACATCCGCTATCCCATAGGGATACATGTATGTCCGTTTTTCATCCGAAAACGGATGGATGAAAAACGGACATACGGTCCGCCCGTGTGAAAGGGGCCTTAGATAGAACGATGACATGCTGTTTTGAAGATCGGGAAGGGATTAATCGTGCAGCTCTACCACACACACATTTTTCTTCCCATAATTCGTTATGATGAAAGGCAGTTTAGGTCATATTCTGCTTCCCATTAAAATTGAATTACATTTTTTTTCAACAAATTTGGGAAATTGCACGGTCTATTTTAAAGCATTAAAAAGTAATACATACAGTATTTCAAAATCAAATCTCCCTAGTACATACAAATCTATGTAAAAAAACATACAGGGGAGGGCTAAAATTCTTTCCCTCTTGTGCCTAGAGACCGGACATAACTCGGTAAAAGGTGACAATTATATCCTACCTAATCATGTACAATTTAGGAAATTATCATCAATTTCTAGTCTGTCCTATGACAAATATTCAGCTGAGATGCCTTATAAGCTACTTTTATTACCAAAATAATTTTTGCATTCTCATGCTTATGCAATATATTTTTCATCATTGTTGTCCTAAAGCAGCTTTTCCCCGGCAAAACGGAAGCCCCCGGCCCTCCAACACAAATGGCTTTAAAAAGTAATGTGTAAATAAACTGATTGGCCAATAAAGTATACACATTGGGGGTTATTTACGAAAGGCAAATCCACTTTGCACTACAAGTTAAAGCTACAAGTGCAAAGTGCACTTGAATTTGCATTGAAGGCAAGGAACAAAAAAATGGAAAGAAATCTTTGCAATGGCCTCTAAAATGTTCCGACAACAGATACAACTAGACCTGTTTAGGGCACTACTTAATCTAAAAAGGAATGCTTAACATTTTTTCAATTTAATCTTTTTATTTCACTTCTAAGTGCAGCAAAACAAACAATAGCCAAAGCATGGAAATCCCCAACTTTGGGGTTGGCAGAAACAATTCATAGAATGAACACCACAATGTCACACGCCAAAATGATAGCCACTGACGGGGACCAAATCCCGAAATTCAAAAAACTTTGGCTCCCTTGGATAAAACACTATTTACCTCCGGATTTCAATGATGAGGTCCTTCTGCCATGGTAGCTGATTAATCGCTTCAATGCAAACCCCATATACCTAAGAAATGGTAATCATTACGCATCGTACTGGTTCTTGGATCACCCTTGTGGACTTTCTCTCTCTCTCACTACTCTTTTCTTTCCTTTACTCTCCCTATTTATTATAGATATATTGTTTTTCACTACAATAAGTTTAAGTTGTTAGGTCACAACTCATGTAGTTAATATGACAGTAGTTTAATTATACTTTAAGGCACAGTAGTCATGTATACAATGCTACTCATCGGCTATCTAGTTAGTGAAGATCTAATTGCTTCTCTTTAAATATTCTATGTTATCCATTATTTATTTTTAAAAAACCTTGATGTAAATGTCATTATCTGTATCCTTGCATAAATAACCAATGTATGTACTTATTATTGTGTAATCAATACATTTTTTGAGAAGGAAATTGCATTGAAAGTGCACTTGGAAGTGCAGTCGCTGTAAATCTGAGGGGTAGATCTGAAATGAGGGGAAGCTCTGCTGATTTTATTATCCAATCATGTGCAAGCTAAAATGCTGTTTTTTATTTTCCTTGCATGTCCCCCTCGGATCTACAGCGACTTCACTTCCAAGTGCACTTTCAGTGCAATTTCAAGTGCACTTTGCACTTGTAGTGCAAAGTGGTTTTGCCTTTCGTAAATAACCCCCATTGTTCCTTATTTCTTTGTAAATGTATGAGGATTTCAACAATGTATATATACAAGGCATAAAATAGATCCAAAGTTAAGGTTATTGTAAACCTCAAGCATGAAATATGAACAAAGCACATGTCTATAGTGTGTAGTTGTCTCAATCCAGAGTACTAAGATCCCTTTCCCACAGGGGCCGCGCGTGCGTTAGCGGTAAAGCGCCGCTCGTTTTAACGGTGCTTTACTGCTGTTTAACCCGCCTAGCAGTATTCCCGAGTCTGGCTCGGGGTGGAATTTCAGTACCTAAAGCGGTAACCCCGAGCCAGACTCGGGATCGCATCGCAGGATACAGGGGAAGTTACTTACCTTGTTCCCTGGATCCTGCGATGTCTCCCCGCTGTGTGAGCGAGTCGTCATCTCGCTCGATTCACAGTGCCGAGTGCCGCCGAGCTCCGTTCCCTGCGACGTTGCGGTGCACGGGGGCGGAGTTCGGCACCAAATTCAAAAAGTGAAACACATAATACACATACAGTATACTGTAATCTTACTGATTACAGTACTGTATACAATAATTACACATCCCCTTTGTCCCTTTGTTGTGGTCTGTCCAGTGCCCTGCATGCACTTTTATATTATAAATACTGTTCTTTCTGCCTGGAAACTGGAGATTGTCCATAGCAACCAAAAAGTGTCCCTTTACATCAAAAGTGGTTTTAGACCAGCTAGAAAACAGCGATAATAAATTAGAATCACTCGCAAGAATTGAGCGATAGCGATTTGTGGGGAAATTCGTCATCAAACACTGAAAAACACTTTTATTATTATTATATTATTATTTGTTATAATTATTTTATAGTTATTTATTATATTATAATTTATGATTTTGTTTTTTGAACTTTATCATACCCGGGATGTCTAGTAGACTCTGGTTTGGACAGATTTAAGTGAGTTATTCCTAAGAATTACAGGCCTACAATAAATTACAGGGCTACAATATAAAACGCCAAATTTCCATGCAAAATAATGGTACCGCTTTCAGCACCTAAAATCTGAAATAATCATACCGCCAGGGAGTTAAGTGACACTTTCTGGCCGCTAGCGGGGCGCTTTTAGCCCCCCGGTTAAAAAAAGCCTGTGTTGCGGTGCTTCCGAGGTGCTTTTCAGGCGCTTTGGAAGCGCTGCCCATTCATTGCAATGGGCAGGGGTGTTTTGGGAGCGATGTATATAGCGCTCCCAAACCACCCCAAAGATGCTGCTTGCAGGACTTTTTCTAACGTTCCGCAAGCGCACCACCCCAGTGTGAAAGCACTTGGCCTTTCAAATTTGTGCAGCATGGGAGGCAGTTTTCAGGCGCTTTACAGGAGCTATTTCTAGCACTAAAACGGCTGAAAACTGCCTCAGTGTGAAAGGGGTCTAAGGGGTTATTTTACAAAAAATGGAGAGTAAAAAATCTGGTGCAGCTGTGCATGGTAGCCAATCAGTTTCTAACTTCAGCTTGTTCAATTAAGCTTTGACAAAAACAAAACAAAAAAAAACCTGGAAGCGGATTGGCTTCTATGCAGGGCTGCACAAAATTTTGCACTCTCCAGGTTTATTAAATTAACCCCCAAGTGTAATTTCTGTCTGCTGCTTTGTCCCTCTGCTATCAGCATGAATCACTTCTGTCAAGTTTTCCTGACACCAAGAGAAAATAAGGTGACAGGGGGTGGATCTCCAGCTGATTGACAGCCTCAGCTCTGTTCCTGAGAACTGTGTGGAGGGATGTGTGTCACTTCCCACTAATCAGCTCTCACAACTCTCCCTATTGAGCTCTGCAGAGTGTAATCTAAAGAAACAGCTTTCCGCCCCCTGTTTTCTGACAGCTCAGGCAAGCTTTATAAATGTAGGATTTTGAATGATTGTAGAGAAGAGAAGACTGTAAATAAACAGGTACAACTTATATAGGAGGATTTGTTTAATCGTTGTGTATCACCCGGGGCCAGTCACTTCACTGGGTTTACAACCACTTTAATTTAGAGACACAATATAGTATCAATAATAATATTGGTAATAATAAAAATGTTTTTACACTTATATGTAATACATTTTGGAATACATCATGTCATAGTTCTTCAAGGCATTTTCTCTTCACCAAACAGATTCTAATTTATTTTAAACTTAAGCACAGAAAGGTACTGAAAGAAAGAAACCCAACACTCTGTAGTGCAAAGTGCTGACTTTTATTAGGATTGCGTAGGTGGGTGTTGAAACAAGTGTGAAAACAACTGTGAGGGAAAGACTGTGTTGAACAAAGGAGAACTGTTGAAGAACTTGTCATAATTTTCTCCCTGTATGTGCTGGGAACATCTGCCTCACAGCGCAGAAAACTGTAGTCATGCCGATTCTCTTTTAGTATGGAATTCTCAAAGTAGCTGGGTCAGATGAGACAAGAAGCACTACTCCATTTTGAAAAAAAGCATCACCCTTTTAGTTAGCAAAGTGCTGCCAGTTATATTCATCTGCTAGCAGACAGATTACAAGCACACATGCCACAAACTCCTATATGTTCTCCAAACCCAAAAAGGGCAAATTTACTTTAACCACTTCAACTCCGGAAGGTTTACCCCCCTTCATGACCAGGCAATTTTTTGTGATACGGCACTGCGTTATCTTAACTGACAATTGCGTGGTCGTGCAACGCTGTACCCTAATAAAATTTGTCTTTTTTTTGCCCCCGCTTTTTCCGCTTTCTTTTGGTGATATTTGATCACCTCTGCAGTTTTTATTTTTTGCGCTATAAACAAAAAAATCCCGACAATTTTGAAAAAGAAATATATATTTTTTTAACTTTCTGCTATAAAACACATCCAATAAATAATAATAATAAAAAAAAATCTAATTTCTTCATCAATTTAGGCCAATTTGTATTCTGCTATATATTTTTGGCGGAAAAAATCCCAAAAGGCATATATTGATTGGTTTGCGCAAAAGTTATAGCGTCTACAAACTATAAGATATATTTTTGGAATTGTTATTTATTTATTTTTTATTTGTATTTATTTTTACTAGTAATGGCGGCGATTAGTGACTTCTAGTGGTCATCTGGTTGAATACTTAAAAGGAGAAGTACAGCCAAAGCTTGTTTGACTGTACTTCTCCTGTGGATCACAGGAGAGCAGCTGATTCTGCACTTCTGTGGCCCGTTTTCAGCAGACAGCAGGCTGAAGTCTGCTGTCTGCTAGGAAAGATTGCGACAATGAAGTTGGGAACCACCCACATGCCTGTATCAGCCTGTATCAGCAGGGAAAGGGGTTAACACTAGGGGGGGGGGTCAAGGGGTTAACTGTGTTCCCTAGTGTGTGTTCTAACTGTGGGGGGGTGTGAGTTACTGGAGGAAATGACAAAAGCTGGTTCCCAGCTTGTAGGAACTCATGATCTGCCTCTACTTTCCTCACAGAACTGAGATGTGTGTGTTTACACACGTCCCTGTTCTGGCTCTCGTGCTCACGCGTGGCGGCGGTCATCGCGACCGATGGCCACGAGCATCGGCACCCCCCACAGTGCAGCAGGGGCGTGCGCGCTTGCTTCCCTGCTTAAAGGAGCCGACGTACAGCTATGACGGCTCGCGGGATTGTGCCGACCTGCCACAGTATAATGACGGCTGACGGCAACTGGTCGGCAAGTGGTTAAAGTGGAGTTCCACTTGTTTTTCAGTTTATTAAAAGTCAGCAGCTACAAAAAGTGTAGCTGCTGACTTTTAATAAACAGAACTTACCTGTCCCACAGTACAGCGATGCGGGCGCCCGGAGCCTCTCTCCTCTCCCCCTTCTCTCTGGGGGGCGCCGTCATAGCAACTGTGGGCACCCGGCCATGAAAGCTTGCGGCTCTTCTAGTGGCTAGGAAATCTTCTGGGACTTGTGACGTGTCCCAGAAGATGGCAGAGAGGGAGGGGGAGAGGAGGAGTCGCCTAGGCGGCCAGAAGATGGAAGAAGGTAGTGGGACAGGAAGTACCTGTAAAAACCAGGTACCCGCTCCCCCCTTAAAAAAAAAATTACGTGCCAAATGTAAGGGGGCGAGGAGTGCTTAAAGTGAAAGTTCCACTTTTGGGTTTTAAATAGTGTCTTTTTGGAGTTCAGATGGACAGTAATTGTCATGCACTGATATCACAATATATGCTGTAGGTTTGCTATTGGGTTTAATACCACTTTAATTTCCTGACCCACAAGCTGTGAACCTTTGATCTGGACTTATATATGTGTCCAGCAAGATGGATCTACCCACACTTCTTCTGTCTGTGATGTCTGTGATGCCCTTTGCTTTTTGCACATATTCTGTTTTTTCAGGTCACCAGCTCCTTTGGACTGGTTTACCATTTATTATGATTTATGCCTTTGTAAGTTTAAAAAATTTGGTTGTTGCATCAGCTGTCTGTACTAGTCACGGTATGCAGTGCCAGTGAAAATTGTCTAGAAATACTTTAATTCCACTTCTGCAACTAAAAATAATAGTCAATGGGACTGATTTCAGCATCTTTTATTCATTACTTGACACGAAACCATGTACAGCAAGCTGAGAAATCTCTGTCAATTTATCTTTTTCAAATGGAATTTAATATATATATATATATATATATATATATATATATATATATAAACAAACCGCTCCTCTACTGCTCTAAAGATGCTGCTTGCAGGAGTTTTTTTTAACGTCCTGCCAGTGCATCGCCTCAGTGTGAAAGCACTCAGGCTTTCACACTGAGACTGCAGGGGAGCCATTTTTCAGGCACTTTACAGGCGCCATTTTTAGCCCAAAAGCGCCAGAAAAATGCTCCAGTGTGAAAGGGGTCTTAGAGACAGCTCCCAATGTGGGAGACAGAGTGCCGGTTCACACAGGGGCGGCTTCAAAGTCGCCTGATTTTGAAGCCACCCCGTACAGTGTGGTTGGAAAACAACATCTGTATAGAAGTCAATGCAAGCCGTTCTGAAGTCCCCCCGAAGTAGTATAGACTTGAGTTGCTCCTATTAGAATGGTTCCATTGTACAGAATGGAGCGCGACTTGTCAGGTGGCTAAGTTGCCTGACAGGTCGCCCCTGTGTAAACCGGGTCAGAAGGTCTCACCTAGAGATCAGAGGGCTCCTCAGCCAGAAGCCAAGAGACAGAGGGTCTCGATGAGGGGTCAGAGGGCCCCAGGCAGAAGCCAAGAGACAGAGGGTCTCACCAAGGGGTCAGAGGTGCTTCAGCCAGAAGCAAAGAGACAGAGGGTCTCACCGAGGGGGTCAGAGGTGCCCCAGCCAGAAGCCAAGAGACAGAGGGTCTCACCGAGGGGATCAGAGGTGCCCCAGCCAGAAGCCAAGAGACAGGTGGTCTAACCAAGGGGTCAGAAGTGCCCCAGCCAGAAGTCTCCCAGGACAGCGCGACCCCCAGGCACCCCCCGGTCAGCATGATTAGACAGAGCAAGGTGACAGAGAGTAGGAAAAAAAGGGGGGCAGGGAAACCCCCCTAGCATAGGAACACACAGCATGTACTCACCTGCTGAGGCAGGAGGAACAGTACTTACCCGTCCAGCAAGGACCCACTAGTGTGTTCCTGACAGACCTATCACAGTGCAGTACTGAGTAGCTGTCAGCCCAGTCCACTGTGAAAGATACAGCAGAACTGTTGAGTCATATGTGGACCCTGGAGCAAAAGCTCACCGGCCACCCCTGGAGCCGTGGGGTATGTCGTGGACTGATCTCACACAGAGCGAGCATCAGCACGCTCAACAGTCGGACTGGGAAGACTACGAGGATAGCAACTACCGAACCTGTTGCCCAGCCGATTGTTGATAGAAGAATCTCAAAAAGAATAAAATTCAAAAAGAATAAAAAAAAATCTTCAGGAGACTGGCTCCGAAGAGAGCTACGTCCTCTCCTCTGCTAGGCAGAAAAAAACGGAGGCAGCTGGCTGCAGGTAGGAGGGTTATGTCCGGAGGGACCGCCCCCTGGGTGGGGCGGTTCAGCTCTGGTAATGGAATGTATGTTAAAACATCTAACATTCTGCCTAGTCTTCTCCTATGAGCAGGAACATAACCCACTTTGTCAAGATTGAAGATGCTGTGTCAGTCCATGGACGGTAAGAGAAATTTTATATTCCATCCCTATTAGTGCATGCATATTTCCACAGGAAGTTCCTGCTAAGAATCTTCCAGGATGTGTACAGTGCAGGAAGTGAAAACATGAACAAAGGAAGCAAACATGAAAAAACATGCATAACATTTTTCTTTTTACAGTGTTCTACAAATCTAAGCATTAAAGAGTTTAGTTGTACCTCAGTGGTTCTGAAGGTAATTATAACTGAACAAATTGACTGCATTACTAGGTTTTAAAAACAGTTGGGTTTCCAGGTGGAATCTCTAATCTCAATGAAACAAAACAGCTGTAATTAGAAGGTTCATAAAATACAGCATAGAGCTGTTCTGAAAATTTCTTCTAAGACCTCCCCAGCCTGAGAACATTGAGAAGTTTAAGCCGAACCATGGAACTAGAGCCTTTTGCCTTGTACACACGACCATTTTTCCCGGCAGGAAAAAAAACTAAGTTTTTCCTGACGGGATTCCTGTCAAGCCTGCCTTGCATACACACAGTCACACAAAAGACCGCTGAACTTTTGAATGTCAAGAACGCGGTGACATCAAAAGACTATGACGAGCCGACAAAATGATGTTCTATGATTCCGCGCATGCATCAAATTGTTTACGAGCATGTCCGTTTTTTTCCCCTCGGGAAACCATACAGACGACCGGTGTTCTCGGCAGGATTTTTTCCTGACGGGAAAATAGAGAACAAGTTCTTTTTTTTTTTTCCAGCAGTTTTCATGTCGGGAAAACTGCGATTGAGCATACACACGGCCGTTTTTCCGGGCGAAAAACTGTTATGGCAGTTTTCCTGCTGGGAAAACCGGTCGTGTGTACGAGGCATTTGATTATTTTTATACCAGTTTACAAAGTATAAAGCTTTTTTCAATAAAATTCATAGTGAGAAGCCGCTGGATACTGCACTTGATAACAGAAAAATACATGCTGGCAAGGGAACGGGCACATCTACTTTTTCATCAATGGTCTCCTACAAAGCTTTAGCTGGAAACAATGAAATCCCGATGCCAAGGAATGAAGAAACCACAGTAAATTATAGTGCTAATTAAACATCAGTATTGGGATCCATGAAGCTGATATATCCACTGTTGAGTCTCTTAAATTACATTTCCATAATGCAAACCACATTTATATTAGATCATTTTCATTAACAGCTCCTAATAGCTAATGATTTCCTTCAAGTCAAGAAGGACACTGCTATACATTCTCAATATACTGCTTAAAGTTTTACTGCATCTTTGTGCTTGAGTATACTTAAAAATGAAACGTGAAAGTATACTGACATATATATTCGTCACTAGGCAACTGTAGGACAAAACAAATATAAAAAATTAATGGTTTCCTCCATATAATCTGACACATAGCTCCAACTATAGACAGACATAGCAAGCAAAAATTGTAACTCTACCATTAACATTTGAGCCTGGCAAGAAGCATAAAGCAGCCTGTAATGTTAATTCAAAAGGAAATTATACTGATTTTGGTTCATTTTATTTTTTACATTTACATTTTAAATTTAAAGCGATTGTAAACCTAATTTATTTTTATTTTTTTAAGAACAAACATGTCATACTCATCTACTCTGTGCAATGGTTTTGCAAAGAGCAGCCCTGATCCTCCTCTTTTGGGGCTCATTGCTGGTGCTCCTGGCTCCTCCCCCCTGCCAAGTGCCCCCATAGCAACCCTCTTGCTATGGGGGCACTCATGCGGGCTCGATCCTGATTCGTTAACACACAGAGTGCAGCTTGGCCTTGCCCTCCGCTCTCTGCTCACTTGCTGCAATGTCCAGTGAGGAGAGAGAGAGCAGAGAGAGACGCTGCTCTTGTGAACATCGCTGGATCGAAATCAAGCTCAGGTAAGTATAAGGGGTAAGGGGGGCCGGGAGGGAAGCTGGATGTAGAAGGCTTTTTGGAGATTGTGTTAAAGTAAAAAACCTTCTTCCTTTAGAACCACTATATTAGTGTATATCTGGAGAGTTGGATGCAGTGTTTTTTTTTTACCTTAATGCAGAGAATGTGTTAAGGTAAAAAAGTTTCTGCCTTTAGAACCACTTTCATAATTTAGATCTTTTTTACTATATGTATGAAGTATAACATAATAAATACAGGTTGTACTCATAAAACAGGTTTCCCCAGAGAACCATGTTTTTTTTTGTTTGTTTTTACAGAGGGCAAGGAAGAAGCTGTTTCCTTTGACTCTCTTCCAATAAAAATTGTACAAAGCTATGCACAGGTGGGGGGATAAGTCACAGCTCTGACTCATTCAGTTGTGTGTGTAAATTTCAGCTTAAGCTATTGAGCACAAGCAACAACAGACTATTTATTATGACATCCTTGATAAACTGGTGGCCTCCAGATACCTGCACATAATTTTGATTTTCTGCCAATCTTATAGCTGATCCTAGCTCACACGACTAGCACCTACAGGAGTGAGAAGTAACATTTTCTTCAGAAAAGAAAAGTGTGAGTCAGAATAGCATTTTTATGCATGCTACCCAAAAAGAAGTTAGAAGCAGCATTTTTTTCCCCAGAAAAGGGCAAGTATTCTGGTCTCTCTATTACACATAATTATTTATTTCAGTACACCTTTTAATATATCTTTTATTTAGCCTTTAAGTCTAGGTCCATTTTTAAAAGCAAAGTAGGAACTAGATTTTTGAGAACTGACAAGTATAATATTCATCCAGCTTCCCCCCTGTGCAATAAATTGGTATTCCCTAATGCACTAAAATGTGTTTGGCCATTCAAAGCAAATCAAGTGTCAATGGTACATTCATGTTAAAGGGTGACTTATTTTATTACACTTCTTTGTTCAGTGGGTGGCCTTCCCTTAAGAATACATTGAGTTTCTTCCATATAAGCAGAGCCTAGCTGATAAGCCTCTTACACACGACCGAGTTTCTCGTCAAAAAACGACAAGAAAACTGCTGAGAGAGCTTTCTTGCCGAGAAAAACATTTGTGTGTATGGTTTCTCGTCGAGAAAACTGCCGGGAATCTCGATGAGAAAAATAGAGAACCTGCTCTCTATTTTCTCGTCAGGATTCTCGATTTTCTCGTTGGGTTTCTCGTCAGCCTGTTTTGGACTAGAAAACCCGTCGTGTGTATGCTTTTCCAAGTCTTAAAAAAATCGCTCATGCTCAGAATCAAGTATGAGACGGGAGCGCTTCTTCTGGTAAAACTAGCCTTCGTAAATGAGATAGCACATTCGTCACACTGTAACGAACTGAAAGCACGAAGACTGAAAAGCGCGAATCGTCTTCCCAAACTTTTACTTCACACGTAGTAACACGAGATCAGCAAAAGCAGCCCAAGGGGTGGCGCCATTGAAATCGAACTTGCCCTTTATACTGCCGTCGTACGTGCTGTACGTGACCGCGCAGAACAACGACGAGATTTGGAATTGACAGTGTGTATGCAAGGAAAGCTTGACAAGAAGCTCGTCAAGCTTGACAAGAAGCTCGTCAAGAAAATCGATGGGTTTTTTACGACGAGAAACTCGGTCATGTGTACGAGGCTATAGACTTTGTGTAGTGGGGCACTGTGGCTCCCTTTGGCTGCACATTGAAGATCTACATCATGGGTGCTCAACCTGTGGCCCTCCAGCTGTTGCGGAACTACAAGTCCCATGAGGCATTGCAAGGCTGACAGTTACAAGCACGACACCCCAAAGGCAGAGGCACGATGGGACTTGTAGTTCAGTGACAGCTGGAGGGCCACAGGTTGAGCACCCATGATCTACATGAAAAGTAGAAAAAGTGCAAAAGGATGTTTCTGTTATGAAAGCATAGCTATCATTTTAGCTTCTCGGGGACTAGAACCCTAAGTTTTATATCAGGGCTTTATATCAGTAAATCGGTAGTACTTAGTAACATGACCTAAAACATCATAAAATTTAAATAACACACAGTGGAAGCTGATCGGCAGCTGGCGGATACCGGCACCCGCCAATCGTCGGGCAGAGAGACAGAACTGCGATCTGCCTATGTAAACAAGGCAGATCGTCGTTCTGATGGGGAAAAGGGATGGAGTAAGTGTCCCTGCAAGGCAGGGAATAAATTCCATCTCTTCCCCTAGTAAAAGCACCCTCAAACAGTGTAGTACAACACTGGTTAGGCGCAGATAACCCTTTGATCGTCCTAAATGTTTAACCCCTTCCCAGCCAGTGTCATTAGTACAGTGACCGTGCATATTTTAGCACTGATCACTGTATTAGTGTCACTGATTTCCAAAAAGTGTCAGAATGTCTGCCGCAATATTGCAGTCCCGCTATAAGTCGCTGATCGCCACCGTTACTAGTATAAAACATTTTTTATTAAAGATTCCAGTTTCCAGCTGCCCATACTAGTAAAATAAAGAAATACAAATATCCTATAGTTTGTAGACGCTATAACTTTTGCGCATGTAGCACCCTGATGTTTAGGCAGGGTTGCTAGTAAATTTACCTGCCAAGTATAGTTGCCTTGGCCAATTGATAGGAGATCAATTGATCCCACCCTAATTCTGGAATTGCTGCACTTCTCTCTTGGGTCACTAGATGGCCGGGTATGTGGTGGCATTAGATAAGACAAGGGCATTGCAAGGACAGATTAGGAATAGATGGGGTATCTCAGCCAATGGGCAGGGATTTTCTTGGGTCTCTTGGCCTGCTGGGAGAGCCTATTTATTTGGGTGAGGTCAGGTGATCGGGTTCTGTGCCACCTGGATGGCTGTCTGGGTGGACGTGTGTTGTACTGCCCCGGGCTGCTAGGGCAAAGCCTGAGCAGCGCAGGGTTGGGACTGCGGCTTGCAGTCCAACCAAAAGTGGCCATTCTGCCAGCTCCTATTACCAGGGACCACTGTAAGTAGCTAAAGCAAGTACCAGAGCAGTATTCTCACCAGCCGGGGACAGTGAAGAATTAGGAAACTTCAGCAGGTGTGAAGCCAGGGACCCAGCCAGCAGAGGTGACGCTCGCAGAGCAGTCTTGTGTGCCAAGCCAGGGCAGTGGGGTGATGCCTGAGGAGTATCTGTGAGTGCCAAGCTAGGGACCAAGCAGGGACGCGGGGGTGGCGCTTACGGAAGATACTCAGTGAGAAGATTGGAAGAGCTCAGGAGATCCAGTGGCAGTGGATCAGCGGGTCTAGGCGATAGACTAGGAGCTCTGTTGAGTAAAGATCTAAGAAGGAGATTGTGGAGGAGGTGAAAGAGTTCATTGCAACCTTTGTTAGAAACTGTTCAAGATTGTTGCCATAAGAGACAGCGTGTCTACACATGCAGATGTGGTGTCCGGCTGGGTACCTTTCCCTGCATGGCTGTCTACCTACAGAAGTCTCAGAGTCTGCTAATTAACATTGCAACTACTAAAGGGTGTCCTGGCCCTAGCCCTCTCTCCCACAGTTATGTTTAAGAGAAAATAAATCTCTTTGCATTCAAGAAGTATCTGGCGCCCATTAATCTACCTTACATTGCACCCACCATGCCTCGTAACCCACTCTACACAGAAGAATGTCAACTGTGCCTAACTCTGGAGGTCACCATTAGGCCTGGAGAGGCCCGAGACTTGGCTACACACAAACCAATCAATATATGCTTATTTTACCAAAAATATGTAGCAAAATGCGCATTGACCTAACTGTATGAAGACATTTAATTTTTTCAATTTTATTATTAGATATGTTTCATAGCAAAAAGTTAAAAATATATTTTTTCAAAATTGTCAACCTTTTTTTGTTTTTAGTGCAAAAAAAATAAAAATGCAGAGGTGATCAAATACCACCAAAGGAAAGCTCTATTTGTGGAAAAAAAGGACATACATTTTATTTGGGTATAGTGACGCATGATCGTGCAATTGTCAGTTAAATTAATGCAGTGGCCTGGTCAGGAAGGGGGGCAGATCTTCCGGAGGTCAAGTGGTTAAAATAAATAAAAAATACAGCCCATGCCGTTTTTTCTGCCAGGTATGTCAGATAATGTGTTTGACAGGCTGAAATACACTGCAGCTGGACTGGATGCTGTTCCAAACGTTGTACAGTGTGTTAAGGGATGTACACCTTAACGAAGAATGCTTGCACTTTGGGCATGCATCCATGAACGCATACAGCTCTAAATGAGAGTACTGCTTGGTAAAGCATCCAGCCGCAGTGTCCTTGATGAACACCTGAGGTGAATAGAAGAGGTTAAAGGGTTCTATAAACTGGTAGTGTAGGAGCACCACGACAGTGCGTAGATAATGCTAATGTACTGGAAGGCTGTGCTCATGCAAGTAAGCATCCCTGATCACTACAGAAGTCAGAAAGACTCCCCACCCCGATGGAAGGAGGCAATGGCATAGCTGGTGAATTCCATCTGGAGAGTTTGGACTCATATGAACCTTCTGATCCAAGACGGGAACATTTCCCCCTTGAGTTTGGGAACAGTTAGCAGGTTGTAATAAAACCCCAGTAACTCTCCCTGTATCCTGCGATGCAGCCCGGGGTTACCGCTTATGGTACTAAAATTCCACCCCGAGCCAGACTCGGGAATACCGCCAGGGAGGTTAACTAAGCTCTGGAGCAACTGCTCTTTGCAAAGTGCCAGTCTATTTGCCTTTAGTAAATCAACCCCAAATCCACCCCAAATGCAAAGTGCACTGCACTTTCAAGTAGCACTTTGCACTTGTAGTTTGCACTTGTATTGCAAAGTGGATTTGCCTTTCGTAAATAACCCCCAATGTCTCTCGAAGGCTTTGTAAATCAAACACTTCTTGCACAAAGGTTCCGCAGTCCAGCACAGAGAAAGGCATTTTAAAGGGTAACTCCACAAAAAAAAAATAGCATATACAATTGCTACACAAGCCATGTTTTAATTTATTCATTATAAATGACCTTTGCTTTTCAATCTGCCGTTCTTTCATTTTCTGTAAAATTCAATGCGATTTGGCAACCTACAAAAATGTCATTTCCTGCTTGATACTACCTAAAGGTTAATTACTTCTAAAAGTGATGCAAACACTGCAGCTTTCCTCATTAGAAAACAGAAAGTGCACCAGCGATTTATAAAGAACCAGTCACTCCCATTCAGAATGAATATGCAATTATTTTGGTGAAACAAACAGCTACTTCTTCACAGCATAAAGGTAGGAATTTGCAACGTTTGTCTTAATCCCTGCAATGTACATTGATCACCCAGAGACCCAGAGGGGAATGTTTTTTTTCTCTTAACAAGAAGAGTCACTCTAAATGATTCAAGACTAGAAATAGTACTGGCAGAAGCAAAAGGCTTCTCCAGCTTCAGAGTGGTATGTGCATCATTAATAAACGCTGAATGTGTCTCCTTTAACCTGTGAGTTAGAGCAAAAGAGCGTGGAGCACACGCACAATGCTGCAATCACTGGATGATATGAGCACTCGGCCCCAAAGCGTTATTACCCTCGATTACAAAAAATGGTGGGAAATAATGGCACTAGCAACTGGCAAAATGGGATAACTCTTTGTGCATGACCCGACTGGCCTACTTACTGACTGAGTCTTCAGGGACCGAGCAAGCTCTGAGGAAAAGCTGGCAGCTCTGGACCTGGAAAGTGTTCTGCAGTTTTTACCAGAACTGAGTATGGAAATTACCCCATGTGGAACCCAATGCCTGAAAGTCATTTTCCGGCCATCTCCAGCAGGGTCCAGATGCAGTACTCTAAAAACCAAACTGGGGGGAAGCCATGCTGGATAACTACAAATCAGAATAAAATCTCCAGCAGCGGTGTGAATAACATATTTGATTGAAGGGAAATCAAAGAAAAAAAATGCTAGAAAAATAATAGTTTGTTTTTACAGCAGCATAGCTGCAGAATCCACCCTCCTAGGCATGCTGATAGTAGGAGTTATCACAGGCTGGCCTACAGTTTTTTTTTTTTTTTTTTTGCCAGTGTCCAGTCTTCCTGCAGGTGGCAGTATGACCTGAAGGTTAAAGGCATCCTGTGTGCCTCAATGGATGAGAAAGAATTCAGTTATCATTATTATCAACTAGCATACAGTCTGCATTTTGCTATTTCACAGTAAAAATCCTGGGAAATATGAGGGGAATTTTCAGTTGCAAATGGGTTTACTCCAGAACAAACAGCAGTTTATATACTGCAGCCCTTACAGGACAGAGTTTTAGAGAGACGTGCATTTCTGTTCAACAAAGACCAGAAACATGTACTTGGAACTTGGGAGTTTATTTTGGCATACAGTACCAAACATAAGTAGCTGTCTGATTGATTTCTATTTTCTTTCTACCGACAGAAGAATTTCCTCAAATGGAAAACCCAGATTTGCAATACATACATTATACAAGAAAATGAATACAGTATTTGGCAGGTTCCTGAACATACATATGCATATGCTGTATATACAGTACAGTATATATATATATATATATATATATATATATATATATATACACACACACAACATATGTACACATTCCCCATGTTTATTCTTCTGTTAATTATCTATCATTCATAAGAGTAGGAATTTCAAAGAATTACACAGTTATATATTTACTGCATTGCTAAACATTGGTAAACAAGCTAAAGCATTTAGAATCATAGATACCCTCTTCAGTAGTGTATTTAGGTTTTGTGCTGCCCTAGGCCTGACTAAACTCGTGAACCCTCTAATTTAAATATGACCCACCCCTTCCTATCAAGGCCTCACCCCTTTCTGGTTAACCACTTCAATACAGGGCTTTTTGTACCTATTCAATACCGGGCCTATTTTGGCACTTCTCTCCTACATGTACAAATCATCATTCTTTTGCTAGAAAATTACTCAGAACCCCCAAACATTATATATGTTTTTTTAGCAGACACCCTAGGGAATAAAATGACGGTCATTGCAACATTTTTTCTTGCACAATATTTGCGCAATAATTTTTCAAACGCCTTTTTTAAAAAAAAAAATGGTTTCATGAATTAAAAAATAACAAAACAGTGAAGTTAGCCCAATTTTTTGGGAACATATGAAAGATAATGTTACGCCGAGTAAATAGATACCTAACATGTCACGCTTTAAAATTGCGCACACTCATGGAATGGCGCCAAACTTCGGTACTTAAAAATCTCCATAGGCGACGCTTTAATTTTTTTTACAGGTTACCAGGTTAGAATTACAGAGAAGGTCTAGTGCTAGAATTGTTGCACGCGCTCTAACGCACGCGGCGATACTTCACATGCGTGGTTTGAACGGCGTTTACATATGTGGGCGACTTACGTGTGCATTTGCTTCTGATCGTGAGCTACCGGGGACAGGGGCGTTTTAATTTTTTTTTATTATTTATTTATTTATTTTACTTATTTTTTTATTTTTTTACAATGATTTTACTTTTTTTTTTTTTTTGATCACTTTTATTCCTATTACAAGGAATGTAAACATCCCTTGTAATAGGAATGTGTGTGACAGCTTCTCTTTATTGAGAGATGCGGGGTCAATAAGACCCCACATCTCTCCTCCAGGCTGGAAAGCATGAGATCAGTGAAAAATTTTTCACTGATTTCATACTTACAGCCGCAATGGCGGCTTTGTTTACATTTGAGACCCGGGCGTGACGTCATCACATCGCGCCCGGGCCTCCGACGATCATAGAGATGACTGGTGACCATCTGGTCACCAGTCATCTCTATGCTCATCACGTGACTCCACCAACGACGCCGGAAGATTCGCTCCGGGTCCCCGATCGCACGGGGAGCCCGGAGAAGCACCGGATGGCGGCAGGAGGGGGGGATGTCCCCTCCCGCCGCCTGTAAGAACGATCAAGCGGCGGAACCGCGGCTATGATCATTCTTATGGTGCATAGAATCGCCGGCACTTCAAAAGGATATCTGAATGATGCCTCTAGCTGCAGGCATCATTCAGATATCCCCCTACAAAGCCGAGGACGTCATATGACGTCCACCCAGGATGGGAGATCCCATCTGTGGACGTCATTTGTCTATGGCTGGGTAGGGAAGTGGTTAAGATCTGCCCTGAAATTTTCGAGTGGGGACACTAGTTCTTAGAGCCTGGGGGGGGGGGAATGGATTCCCTTAATTTGCATAGATTTCCTCTCACTTCCTGTTTGGCTATGGGGCAGGAAGTGAAGGGAAATCTCTGCAATGGGACAGGAATGGTAAAATATAAACTGACAGGGGCTATAAGGCCCCTTTCACACGGACGGATTTTCTACCGCAGCTAAAATCACACAATGCTTTCCTATGGCCCCATTCACACACAGCGTTTAGCTGCGATTTCGTTACATGCGGTTCGGTGCGAATAGAAAAAATAGAATTGAATGCGTCCAGGTGCGATGTAGCGCAGCTATCTGCACATAACTGCAGGTAATCACAGTGCACTGTGTCAGCTGCGGATAGCAGCGTGAACAAAAGAAAAAAACAGGAAGCACATCAAAATAAAAATGGTTGCTATGGGGATGACAATAATGGCTAAACGCAGCCACATGTAAACGCACCTAAACGCAGCTAATCGCAGTGTACAAATGCAGCTGATCGCTGTGCCTGGGGTCTTCAATTTCAAAAGAAAGAAACATGCTTTTAACTGTGGCAGAACAGCCGCCCGTGTGAAAGGGGCCTAACTCTCCCTTACTCTATCCAAAAAAAAAAAAAAAAGTGTTTACTGTAGTTCTAAAATTATAAGCAGCGCCCCCCCCCCCCACAGTTGCGGAATGCCGGCTGCCTGCATACCGGAAGCAGTGCGACCGCTTTATGGGGGCGCTATACTAATTTACCTCTCAGCCCAGTCCGCCCCATAAGACTGGCGCTACACTACCAGTGTAGCGCATGCCGGCGGGGACTCTTTCCGTGCTGCCCCCTTCAAAGTGCTGCCCTAGGCCTGGGCCTTGTTGGCCTAGGCCAGGATACAGCGTTGACCCTCTTACCTTGGTAACCGATAATGGCATCATGACATATAACTGTAATGCCGCGTACACACGATCGGAATTTCCGACAACAAATGTTTGATGTGAGTTTTTTCTCGGAAATTCCGACCGTGTGTAGGCTCCATCGGACATTTGCTGTCAGAATTTCCGACAACAAAAATTTGAGAGCTGGTTCTCAAATTTTCCGACCAGAAAAGTTCTGGTCGGAAATTCCGATTGTCTGTATGCAATTCTGATGCACAAAAAAACACGCATGCTCAGAATCAAGCAGAAGAGCCGATCTGCCTATTGAACTTCATTGATCACGGCTCGTTGTACGTCACTGCGTTCTTGACGTTCGGAATTTCCGACAAGATTTGTGTGACCGTGTGTATGCAACACAAGTTTGAGCCAACATTTCGTCGGAAAAAAATCCACGGTTTTGTTGTCGGAATTTCCGATCATGTGTACACGGCATTCGATTTCAGACTGGTTAGCTGCTAACTCCAGTGGTGTAAAGTGTGGTGAGTAATCATCTCTTTAAGACCAATTGAACTCTCAGTTTGAATCTGTTAAATACATTCCAAGTGCATTAAAGCAAAAGGTGTCCGATATCTTACAGTTTCTTTTCTTTCTAAAGCATCTATAGCCTGAGTAGAAGAGCCTGTCCCATGCCAGCATGTTGCAGAATGCAGTGATCACTCTGTAGAGATCTGGAAAACCCAATGAACTTTGCTGATCAAAGAGTTTTAGATCTTATTATTATGGAGTGTGACCACTGTTTCCCAATAGAGTCCAAGAGTCTGGGTATGACAATTAGCTATTGTGTTCTGCCAGTTGGGGGGAGGGGGGGGCTCCCGGGTGGCAGAAAACTATGATTACTTACTGCTATAGTTATAAAAAATCCAACAGGCTGGTTGTACCCAAGTTGATGGATGGATGGTACAATCAGCCTGCCCATATATGGATGTAATTGTGGCTGGTCCCTGCTGAACCGACCAAATTTCAATCCATGTGTGGCCAGGCTTTAGCTGCGATAGAAATTACCTTAACCACTTCCATACAGGACATTTTCACCCCCTTCCTTCCCCGATCAATTTTTCGTTTTCAGCGCTGTCGCACTTTGAATGACAATTGCGCGGTCATGCAACACTGTACCCAAATTAATTTTTTTTCCCCCACAAATAGAGCTTTCTTTTAGTGGTATTTGATCACCTCTGCGGTTTTTATTTTTTGCGCTATAAACAGAAGAAAAGCGACATTTTTGAAAAAAAAAAAACACAATATTTTTTAATTTTTGCTATAATAAATATCACAATTTTAAAAAAAAATGATTTACCTCAGTTTAGGCCGGTACTTATTCTTCTACATATTTTTGATTAAAAAAAATCGCAATAAGCGTATATTGATTGGTTTGCGCAAAAGCTATAGCGTCTACACAATAGGGGATAGAATTATGGCATTTGTATTTATTTTTATTTTTTTACTAGTAATGGCGGCGATCTGCGTTTTTTATTGTGACTGCGACATTGTGGCGGACACATCGGACACTTTTGACACATTTTTGGGACCATTCGCATTTATACAGCGATCAGTGCTATTAAAATGCATTGATTACAGTATAATGTGACTGGCAGGGAAGGGGTTAACACCAGGGAGCGATCAAGGGGTTAAATGTGTATTCTAGGGAGTGATGCTAACTGTAGGGGGCGGGGACTCACAAGTGGAGGAGACTGATCTGTATTCCTCTGTACTGGAAACACACATCGGTCTCCTCACCTCTGACAGGACGTGGATCTGTGTGTTTACACACACAGATCCACGGTCCTGCTGTGTTCACGCGCGCCCCCTAGAAGCCCAGGACCTCATATGACGTCCACCCAGGATGGGAGATCCCTCCTGTGGACGTCATTTGACTATGGGAGGGTAGTGAAGTAGTTAAAGAGTAACTAAAGAGTAAAAAAACATTCCCCTCTGGGTGATCAATGTACATTGCAGGGATTTTAACAAACTTTGTTGCAGATTCCTGACTTGTTATTCTGAAGAAATAGCTGTTTGTTTGCCTGTGTCCATGGGCAAAGTGAATGTAAAGCTGCCCAAAGATGGATAGAATTTCAAATGAAAATTCTTAGGAAGAGTCTTAGGAAAATTTGTATGAAAATTCTCAGAACATTTGTCATCGTATGTCATCCAAATTTCATTTGATTTGAACATTTGATTTTGGAATGAATAGACTTTACCAAACGAAAACCATATACACTGTTAGAAATTTCCATCCTGCTCTTTTAAACTTTCTCATCGCTGCAATTGAGAACGAATGTTGATTTGAACCACTAATGTTTAAAAAAAAAAACTTTTAGAACATTATTTTCCTAAGAATTTTGATTTTGTTCAAAATTCTACCCATCTATGGGCAGCTTAAATGGTAGTGATTTTTTCATTAGTAAACAGCTGCTGCACTTGTAGTAGGGTTCTAATGGAAAGTGGCAGGGTCTGAATTCCCTTAGATTTGATTAACCTTTTGGGAGTATCTCGCTAAAACTGAAATGCTTGTTGTAGAGAGATTTGTATCTTAATGTTGACTTTTGGGAATATCTGTGAGCCAATCATACAAGCAGGAAATTCCATTCCCGAGGGGCATTTCCTACACCATCTGTGTACAGAATGCCTCAAGGTTGCCATATTGTATTGCGTTTTACAGAAAATTACAGCACTGCAGATTGAAAAGCAAAGGCCGCTAATATTCTAATACAATATGGCTTGTGTCACAACTGTATATGCTATATTTTTATTACTGTATATACTCGAGTATAAGCCGAGTTTTTCAGCACTTTTTAACTCTCCCTGCGCTGTGCCCATCTGCAGCCTTATGAGCTCCCGGTTTTGTGACATGCAGTGTAACACAGCCCGCCTTCTCCTCATCCATGATAGGCTGAACACTGACTCACTGCTGGGAAACTGAGTCAGTGTTCCGTCATGGACGAGGAAGAGGAGGAGGCGGGGCTTTGTTACACTGCATGGCCACCGATTAGACTGCATATCACAGTGCCGGGAGATCATAAGGATGCAGATGGGCACAGCTCCGGTAGATCAGGTACATGAGGCAGGGAGATGGGCACAATGAGGCAGGGAGATGGGCACAGTGAGGTTGCAAATGGGCACAGTGAGGCTGAGGCATGCAGATGGGCACAGTGAGGCTGAGGCATGCAGATGGACACAGTGAGGCTGCACATGGCACAGTGAGGTTGCAAATGGGCACAGTGAGACTGCAGATGGGCATTGTTGACCCTCTTTTCCACTTACAGTAGCTGCTGCATTTCTCACCCTAGGCTTCGAGTCAATACGTTTTCCCATTTTTTTGTGGTAAAATTAGGTGCCTCGGCTTATATTAGGGTCGGCTTATACTCAAGTATATACGGTAATATTTTTCACCACACAAGTGGAATGACCCTTTAAGATATTGAATGTCTTTTGTTTCAATCCAACAGGAATATACAGTATTTAACAGGTTTGAACCCACTGCTCTGAAAAAAAAGTAATGTATTTCAGTACACTGCAGCAATGCAGTGATGAGAACTGTCTCGGTTAGAAATAAAGCATTTGCCTTGTTTATGTGTTGGGGATAGGCTGGAAATAGCAGCCTCTCAGCATCTGGTATGACTGGGCCCTAGCTCTTCCATAACACACTACTTTCCGTTTCTTCTAGTGAAATGATTTGGTTCATCGTAGTTTTTTGTGCTACTAAAAACAAACTATCTTTAACTACTACTGGACAATTTATCAGAGATGATTAAAGGAACTGAATGTATTCTTTCTTAAGAAGAGGAGATTAAGAGGGGATATGATCAACATGTACAAATACATAAGTGGTCCATATAGTGAACTTAGTATTGAATTACTGTATTTATTGGCGTATAACACTCACTTTTTAACCCTGAAAATGGAGGGTAAACTGTGCCTGCGTGTTATACACAGGGGGCTGTGGAAAGTTTTTTTCCTGAAACTTCCCTCTTAAAGTTAGGGTGCGTGTTATACGCCTGTGCGTGTTATACGCCGATAAATATGATATTCACTTTATGGTCATCACTGAGGACAAGGGGGCACTCATTACGTCGAGACGAAAATAGATTTTATCTCCAAATACGGAAAGGTTTCTTCACAGTAAAGCCTCGTACACCCGACCGGTTTTCTCGGCAAGAAAACTGCTGGGAGAGCTTTTTGCCGAGAAAACCGTTCGTGTGTATGGTTTCTCGTCGGAAAAACTGCCGGGAATCTCAACGAGAAAAATAGAGAACCTGCTCTCTATTTTTCTCGGGATTCTCGGCAGAGTGTTTCCTGCCGAGAAACCCGGTCGTCTGTATGCTTACCTGTCCAGGGAAACCCGCGCATGCTCGATGAGACTTCGACGAATGCGCGGTAGCATACAAGGGTAGTGTAGGGTGTAGCAAGATGGCGGCGACGGCATCGAATGTGACGAGCGCAGGCTTGTCGTAGTCGATGACGTCACCACGTTCTTGCCATTTAAAAGAACGGCGGTTCTTTTGAATGGCGCGTGTGTACACAGGGCTTGGCAAGACAAGCTTGCCAGGAATCCCGTTGAGAAAACCGACATTTTTTTTTTGACGGGATTCCCGCCCATGGGTAGGTGTGTACGAGGCTTCAGAGCTGTATGTGGAAAAGACTCCCTCAAGAGCTGGTTCTGGCCATCTCAGGAGATTGCTTTAAAAAAAAGCCTGGATTTTTTCCTAAATGTACATAATGTACTAACATTTATAGGTAAAGTTGATCCAGGGAATCAGGGAGAATTTTTTTACCCTGCTGGAGAAAATTGGATTGTGCTTTGCTGGTTTTTTTTTTGCCTTCCTCTGGATCAACTCTGGGTATAGGATTTTGTATATGGGATTGTATGTTTTTTTTTTTTCCTTGGTTGAACTAGATGGACTTGTGTCTTTTTTCAACCTGACTTATTAAGTAACTATGTTTTTTTGGGTTCTAACAAACATCCTAAAAAATGAAAGGGTGATAACTGACAACACAATTCATTAAATTCACAGTAAAATGATGCACATTGCACACAACTTATTTCATTTTGCAGTTGTCCGCATGTAGGTTGTGTGAATTGTAACATTTGCAAATATTGTTACCAGATCTTCTAATTACATTAAATAGCAACCCTCTTGTTTTCACAAAGAGAGGATGTGGGTGGAATTTTAAGATTTACATTTATCATTCTGCCTAGTTCTGAAATTAGTAACAATAGTACTCCGTAAGCCAATAAATCCAAACAAACAAGTAAATGAGAAACGACCTGCAAGAACTACCTCACTGACTATAATGCCGCATACACACGATCGGTTTTTCTGATGAAAAAAGACCGATGGACTTTTTTCATCGGACAAACCGATCGTGTGTGGGCCCCATCTTTTTTCCATCGGTATAAAAAAATAGAACATGCTTTAATTTTTACCGATGGAAAAAAAAACGATAGCAAATTCCGATCGTCTGTGGGGAACTCCATCGGAGAAAAAACCCACGCATGCTCAGAATCAAGTCGATGCATGCTCAGAAGCATTGAACTTAATTTTTCTTGGCTCTTCGGAGTGTTTTACGTCACGGCGTTTGGGACGGTCGGATTTTTGACTGATGGTGTGTAGGCAAGACTGATGGAAGTCAGCTTCATCGGATTTCCGATGGAAAAATCCATCGGATTTTATTCCATCGGAAATCCGATCGTGTGTACAGGGCATAAGTATTATTTATAAATGCTCCCATGGATGGCACAAATTTTAACTGATCCCTGCTGAACTGGACCAAATTTGAGCTGTGGGTGGCTCTTTTGTCACAACTCAAATTAATAATACAGTGGAACCTCTTATTACGAGCATAATCCGTTCCAGGAGAATTCTCGTAATCCAAAGTACTCGCATATCAAAGCGAGTTTCCCCATTGAAGTCAATGGAAACTAACAGTTTTTTTCACCATTATCCAGCTGTATCGCTCTCAACATGAACTATATGAACTTTACTAATCACATCCAGGAATTGAAGGTTCTGGCGTGAAGCTACCCAGTGCAAAGGATTACACTGGACTACCCTTGGCAGAAGTATCTGTTCCATACGGTTAGACCCCCTCATACATAAATCCCCTCATAGTGGAAATACAAGCTGGGGGTTGGGGCCGATGATATTTGTCTGTTGCTTGTGGTCAAAGATACATGCACATATGAGGTGGACATGGCTTTGTAACCAGTATGAGTGTCATTGTATGATTGGTACCAGTTTTATTGTTGTTTTTTTCCGTCTCTTTTGTATTTATTACGGATACAGTGAGTTGTATTAACAAACATTTTTTGATATGAGATGGCTGAGCAAAATCAGTTTTTTTTTATTTCAGTTTGATCATCACAAATAAACCCTGTATTTGACCTAATATGTTTATTTCCTATGCTCATCAGATGCCTTAATGTGGTTGTAGCGGGGTCTCCTTTAAGGCCCTATGGACTACGTTACCCAGAACCCCGTTTGGCACCCAGGGTGCATTTGGCCACCGCAGAGACTCATGGGTGGGGCTATAAAGGGAAGGGGCGAGGCTAAGCTCGGCCTCTTTGGACACCGCGCTGCAATCAATAGGACTCCCTGTGCAGATCTGCTGCAGTGCAAGGCCTGAGGCCTGGGCCTTGTGCACCTTCCAAAGAGCCTTCCACCCCACTGCTGAGCCTGGGTGGCACCTGATTTCTTTCGAGTTTGCTGACATCAGTTGGACCGGGGACCCGGCCGTTGCAGACCCTGTGTGCGGAGACACAGTGGTGGAAGTCCCGGACTGGGATCGCATCCGGAGGGGTGAGCGAGCACCTGCTCACGTCATTAACTTGTACTTTGATTAGGCCTAGTGACTGCCTTGGCCCACCGTGCTATATTTACTGTCCCGCCGGAGACTAGTGGCGGAACTGAGTTGTGTAGTCTCCGGTGAAGTGTTCTTACTTTATTAACCCTAATTGGATTACAAATACTGTTCCTGAATGTGCACCACCGTTCATCTTGCATGCGAAGAATTGTTCTCACAGAGACTGAGTTTATCTGAGTCAGGCCTGACCAGGGATTAGGATTTTGTTGGTGCGCCACATTGCGCATAGAGAAGATATCTGCACGTGGCGTGTGATCACTCTGCACTATCACTGATTAGCATGTTTATTACTGCAGGGCTCTGCATGTATGTTATGTGACAAGTTATCATTTACCTTTATACCACAGTAAATCATTTACGGTTTATCACTCCGGTATCAGTGTTCATTATTGCATATATTGACTGCTCATATTACTGCTAGATTGTGCATAACCAGGTATAGAGAGCTATATTGCTAGAACATCCCCTAGACTAACTGTGCCAAAGGAGGGTCGAGTAGATTGCCGGGGGTTGGCAGTGCTGTGTACAGGGCCCGAAACAGAACCAGCGGCTCTCTTAACTGGGGGTATCGCTACACGGTATTTTCCTGAAATATCTCAATCAGGAAAATACTCCATTATCGCCACTAGATGATGCTGATGGACATAAGAAATAAACATACTCAGCAAAAACCTGGCTGTAAGAACAAGCATCCTGCAATCTCTCTTCCTGCAGCACTTAGACTGGAAGAAGGAGGAACAGAAATCTGATTCACTCAGGCTCTGCAGCATGCACAGTGCACACGTGTTGCTGCTGAACAAGCTGGCAGAGCAGAATGAGAGTAATGACATCATCAGTGTTTTGCCGCTTCTTCACTGTCCATTTAGCAAGCTGTGGTAAGATTTGGCTGATGTATTTTTTCAACCTGTGCTGCTGCTGTGGTAAAGGTCAAGGACTGTTGGGTAGATTTACTAAACCTGGAGCACTCAGAATCTGGTGCAGCTGTGCATGGAAGCCAATCAGCTTCTAACTTCAGCTTGTTTGAGTAAGCGTTTAAACCTGGAAACTGATTGGTTTCTTTGCAGAGCTGCATCAAATTTTGCACAATGCAAATAACCCCCTGTGTTCTCTAGTAAGGGTGCCTGGATCGCAATACTAGTTGCACATAATTACAACCCTTTTGAGAGGAAAAATAGCTCCCATATACAGCATGTTTTTAGCTGATGCTTACCTGGGGTCCAAGAACCCATGAGAGATCTGTAAAATTGTACTAAGATCCAGCAATTCTAATTGTATTGCTTCCTTTGTGTGAAATACCTGGTATTTCTACCAGTCCCCCTGCTTTTCCACTTCAAACTGACCATGCTAGGCAAAACAGCACATCCTTCCCAGTGTGGTCAGTTTTCTGGCTGTGCTGGGAAAACAACCTCCCTATACTCCAATGGTCAGACTTGTGTTGTCACACCCCCCACACTGTAGTGCTGTTTCTCCACCCTTAGCTATCTAAGCCCCATGTGATTACTTAGAAAAAAAAAAAAATACCGTATTAATTTTTTTCCCCTTAAAATCAGGGGGAAATCGTGGGTGCGTGTTATATGCCGATCCCCCGCTGATTTTGAGGAAACGAGCGAGCGGAGCCGAGATACACAAAGCCGAAGTACACTCGGCTTTACTCGGCTCCTCTCGCAGTCACGCCCACCTCCACTGATTGCAAGAGGAGCGAGCGCCGCTGACATACAGAAAGCCGAGTGTACTTCGGCTAGTCTCGCAGTCCCGCCCCTGACTGTGAGCAGAGCCAAGTCTAGCCAAAGTACACTCGGTTTTCTGTATGTCAGTGGCGCTCGCTCCTCTCCTCTCGCAATCAGTGGATATGGGCGGGACTGTGAGCAGAGCCGAGTCTAGCCGAAGTACACTTGGCTTTCTGTTCAGTCAGCGGAAATCGGCGCCAATTTTAAATGAGGGCAATGCTGAAAAGGCACTGGGCAAGGCTGCAAAGGCACTGGGCAAGGCTGCAGATGGACACTGGGCAAGGCTGCAATGATGGACAAGGCTGCAGATGGACACTGGGCAAGGCTGCAATGATGGACAAGGCTGCAGATGGACACTGGGCAAGGCTGCAATGATGGACAAGGCTGCAGATGGACACTGGGCAAGGTTGCAATGATGGACAAGGCTGCAGATGGACACTGGGCAAGGCTGCAATGATGGACAAGGCTGCAGATGGACACTGGGCAAGGCTGCAATGATGGACAAGGCTGCAGATGGACACTGGGCAAGGCTGCAATGATGGACAAGGCTGCAGATGGACACTAGGCAAGGCTGCAATGATGGACAAGGCTGCAGATGGACACTGGGCAAGGTTGCAATGATGGACAAGGCTGCAGATGGACACTGGGCAAGGCTGCAATGATGGACAAGGCTGCAGATGGACACTGGGCAAGGCTGCAATGATGGACAAGGCTGCAGATGGACACTGGGCAAGGCTGCAATGATGGACAAGGCTGCAGATGGACACTGATAAGGCTGCAATGATGGACATTTAAATGTAATTTTTTTTCCTTAAACTTCCCTCCTAAAAGTTTTTTTCCTTAAAATTCCGTCCTAAACTTGGGGTGCGTGTTATACGCCGATAAATACGGTATTTAAAATGATTATATATACTGTATTTATTGGCGTATAACACTCACTTTTTTACCCTGAAAATAGAGGGTAAACTGTGCCTGCGTGTTATACGCAGGGGGCTGTGGAAAGTTTTTTTCCTGAAACTTCCCTCTTAAAGTTAGGGTGCGTATTATACGCCTATGCATGTTATACGCCGATAAATACGGTGTGTATATATATATATATATATATATATATATATATATATATATATATACACACACACACACACACAAATATTTTGCTTTTCTATTTTAAACTGAATGGGCTGTTTTACAAGGTAAGGGTTCAAATATATTTTAACAAGCATTTAACCCCTAAAGTTTTTTTTACAATTGCTGGAGTTGGGTTCTAAGGGAACGTGTTAACATGCAATTGTAAATACTAAGAAATGGGGATAGCAGTGTATACTGTTTTACCGCCTTTTCTTTTTTTTTTCTCATTTATGAAATTTAAAAAAAAATGTTTTGTTTAATTCTAACAGCTTGATGTCTTCAATAGAAAGGACTGGGCTTTTTTCCGAGACACCATAAATATGGCTTAATACATGAAGCCAGCCTGTTAACAGACTCATGTAGAAAAAAATAGCCAGGAACTGTTCACATTGTAATGATTGAATTCAATCTGTGTTCTGTCAGTCCATGAAATGCTTATGTTGCCCTTCTACTGAAGTGCAAGGGACTAAGATTTGATTCAAATATACAGGTACAGACAGAACAGCAAAGAGAGATAATATATGAAACTTCTAGTATACTAGCATACACGTTGTATTATGTCTACAATATACAATTATTAATTAGGTACCAAGTAGGGTTTTTTTTAAAATATGTATCCACTAGGAAAATGTATCTTTCTAATAATAGGAGATATCGGCGCTAAGTGTAAATCACTTATTACTTATATATGACTCAATGGTAACAACAACCGCACTCACAGTATTGCACAAATCAATACTAAATAAATATGTAAAAAAGAAAAATGTTGCGCTGTCACTAAAAACTGCTTAAACTTAATTCCACAAAATTACCGTAAGTGCTTTTAAAAAATCAATAATCATTAAGTGCAAAGACAATAAATATCAATTCATCACATATAAATTAATTAATTAATTCATCAAAACAATATATTTAGGGTTTCAGTTCATATAGTCCGTGTTATCATGCCAAGAGTAATGTGCAAAAATCAAGAAATTAATTATGCAGATGATACACAGTCCCAAACAAGATGATAGTATTAGACTGGTGCTCAACACGTGCACTTCTCTGTTGTCACAGGGATGACGTCTCTTATGACGACACGTATGTTGGGCAGAGGACGTAGCGGTGACGTTAGCACGCCCGCCGGGGTGTTGGACGCCAATCTGTACCGAATGCCTGTTGTTTTTAACATACTTGTAAGTATTTGATGGAATCTTTTATTTTGATGATGGTTTTGTCACACATATTATGTTGTGAGCATGTTTGATCACATATCATAAGACAGCGCTGCACTGAGATAATGGTATATTTTGATGCATATGTGCGAACGCATATAGAACTAGCTGCAGTTTAAATGCATTCAGTTACAAGATAGTACATGATTGCGCTGAAGATTATAGAGCCACATAGTAACTTGTAGAAGGAAGAAGCTTGTACTTACTTATTCTCAGGGCATTCCAGTCTAGTTACGTGATCGGCTTCCAGGGGCAGCATCAGGGGAGAGGAAGGACAGCCGTCACTGGATGTCCTGTAATAAGCCTATGGTTGATGTCACAGCCTAGGCATTCCATTTGTTGGTGCTCTCTTCTCTTCTCTTCCCTGAAGCCAACTGTTGTGGAGATCACGTAACCTCCACAACGATCAGAGAATAGGTAAGTATAAGCATCTTCCTAGAATAGGAGTTAGGAAGAGAGTGGGAGCCATTTTAAACTTAGTTAAACCCTGCAATTCCACATTAAACATAGAAAAACGTCTCCATAGGGTTGAAGAGGTCCATCGCCTAAGGACACTAACAAAAGGTCTCAGAGTGGGGTAGGATTATAGGGCTACATCCTGGGAGCGATGCAAAGCTTTGCTGGTTTCCAATCACCTGAAGAAAGCAACCTATAACTCAGAGTCTATGAGTATTCAACCTTTGTCCTATACTGTACGATTAAGATATACTGTATAATTATAAATAATAATAATAATAACATGTAGTAATAATAATAATTTTATATATATATATATATATATATATATATATATATATATACAGTATATACAGTAACTCACAAAAGTGAGTACACCCCTAACATTTTTGTAAATATTTTATTATATCTTTTCATGTGACAAACTGAAGAAATTACACTTTGCTACAATGTAAAGTAGTGAGTGTACATATATATGTATATATGTATATGTATATATACATTTTTGTTTTTAGGAGAATTTAGCACGTTGCACTTTAAAGAATGGGTATTGCAGGCAGGAAAAGACAGTTTAAGCACAATGTATTAGAGTTAAGAGATTATTGTTTTGTCACATAACACAATGCTCTGGCCTGTGTATAAGAGACCACAGGTTACAAAGATGTCCAGTGGCATGTCTTATGAATAGACCTCGGGCTTAACAACAGAAAATGAACCATTAAACGTTTGTTTAATCGAGTTTTGTTCCAGTCTGGAAAAAAAGCAGAAATATTTTCTAGCAAGGCAAGTCAGCAGCAACTAAACACAGGCACTGTGTACACATCATATTCATGCCAATATCTCAGTGGAAGGCTGCCAGATTAATGTCTGGGCTGACATTCAGACATACTCGGCTTCCTTGAATTTTCTGTTCTCAGTAAACATTCACAGTCACTTCTTAAAAAGAGACTACACGATTGAACCCCCGCATCTCTGCATGCCTTAATCTGTAGGCACGGCAATAGTGGGCAAATGGCCAGCAATTCTCTTTCACAAAACCGTTCATTCCACTGCCGGGGGTGATTAGCGGAATATCCCCAAGGTCTTATATTGTGTAAACCAGCTTTGCAAGCTTAACACTAGTTTGTGTGGTGTCAGAGCAAGTTTCTGGTAAAGGTGAAAGAGCTATTTCATAGTTCCGAAGTCCCAAGATAAATAGATAAAATGTCACACTTTCTGTGGGATGAACAACAGGCCATAACTTGAACAAGAGTTGATCATGCTTTGGAAATGTAGGCACGTCAAACCTAGCAGCAACTTAAGGAGGCATTCATGTGTCACTGTGTCCACAGCTGTTGCTGAACATACAGGCATCCATCTCAGTGTTAAACTGTATGTGAACCTTTACCTTGTAAAACAACGCATTCCGTTTAACCACTTAACCTGAGAAAGATTTACCCCTCTTCATGACCAGGCCATTTTTTGATATATGGCACTGCGTTACTTTAACTGACTATTGCGCGGTCATGCAATGCTGTACATAAATAAAATTTGTCATTTTTTTTTTAACCACAAATAGAGCTTTCTTTTGGTGGTATTTGATCACCACTGAGCTTTTTATTTTTTGCGTTATAAACAAAAAAAAGACTGAAAATTTTGAAAAAAAAACCTCTTGGTAAAAAAAATCCCAATAGGCGTATAGTGGGAGAGGAGGGGGGGGGCAGCATGTCAGCAGGAAGCAGAGAAACAGTAATACATTGATCTTCCTAGTGAAGAGATGTGCAGGGGGTGTGTCAGCAGGGAGCAGAGAGACAGTAATACATTGATCTTCCTAGTGAAGAGATGTGCAGGGGGTGTGTCAACAGGAAGCAGAGAAACAGCAGACACTTATCTTCCCAATGAATAGCTGGGCAGGGGGGGTGTCAGCAGGAGGCAGAGAAACATCAATACATTGATCCTCCTAGTGAAGAGATGTGCAGGGGGTGTGTCAGCAGGGAGCAGAGAAACAGCAGTACATTGATGTGCCTAGTGAATAGCTAGGCAGGGGGACATGTCAACAGGAAGCAGGGAAACAGCAGTATACTTATGTAGCGGGGTGGTCAAATTGAGGGAGGTGCCTGAGTGGTAATCAGGCTCAGACACCTTAAATTGTTAGGAGTTATGGACCATTTTTGTCCTCAGGGGATAGTATTGGTGTGAAGTTCCCTGTGGCCTATGGGTGGCGCTGCCTTTTGTGACCCCTCTCGGCAGCCGTACAGTGGGGTGGGGAATCTTCTGTGCATGCCGGGAGATGATATAAAGGGGGCAAACATCTTCTGATCGGGGTCCACCCCCAGGCACCTTCAGCCTGGGAGTGCGTGTGGCTCATCTCCGGGTGCCCCCGGCCTGGAGGCTGTGTTCCGGTTCCACCTCAGGCACCTTTAGCCTGGGGGTGAGGTACTACCTCACCGTTCCTGTCCGCCTGGGTATGGAGACCCGGGAGCTGCAGCGACGGCTCGGGGCTCAGCGCTTTCGGCTGGTGTCCGTTAGGGATTGAGGAGTCCCGGGTGCCGCCTTGCGAGGGGACCCACACCCTAAGAGAAGGGAGGATCATTCTGAGGAACCGATGCGGGAGTCACGGTGAAGGAAGGGTCTGTTGACTCTCTGGGGCGACATCTTTTCCTTGATAGCGGCCATGTTCTAGGAAGGGAGTTCAAGTTCATCAGGTCTGTGGCAGAGACCTTATTCACCAGGTCTGTGGCAGAGACCAAAAGTTTTGCCAGGTCCGTGGCAGGGGCCTTATTCACCAGGTCTGTGGCAGAGACCAACTTCACGGTCTGTGGCAGAGACTGTGCTCCTAAAACTGTTTGAGAATCTGAACAGTGAAGAGTTTGAGCTACGTTTGTGCCTGGACCTCCTCCACACCTTAGGCTGTCCTGTTTCCTTTGCTCCAACCTTTTCCTATCCAAAGAGACTGTTTATTACAAAGTGAGAATAAATACTGAGTTGGAGTTTCCGCTGGTGTGGACATTTACATTACTGGGGAAGTCAAGGACTTGCATCTACACTTGGTAGAGGTGAGAATCATTCTCAGGAGGACTTTGACTCACGACCCAAAAATAACACCGCTCAACCTCTTTACACAGGAGGGTACGGGCTTGTGGTGCGGTGTGCCTGTCTCCCCCCTGCGAGGAGCCGAGTTAAATGCAGGAGGGGGATAGGTGGGTGCGCTAGACTTATCTTCCCAATGAATTGCTGGGCAGGGGGTGTGTCAGCAGGAAGCAGGGAAACAGCAGTACATTGATCCTCCTAGTAAATAGCTGGGCAGGGGGGAATATCGGCAAAAGTATGACCCCTAAAGTGCAGGCAGACTGTGCTCCAAACGACATTGCAAAGAAGCAAACTGTTCACATTAGGATGGATGTGCTTCCATGCCAGGTGTGATCAATTTGAAATTTGAATGCAGGGGAATTCACAGGATCACCAGGTATTTTATACAAAGGAAGCAATGCAAAGAGAACAGAATATGTAATACACATAGAACATGGTAACGCAAACGCATATCAGAAATATGAAATGTTGGGGTAACATATACTTTAAGACAGATCTCCATGAATGAGCGCTGATCTCTGTCCAACCCTATTTAATTTGCAATTCTTTTTTATAAAAAGACAACAGCAGAATTGAGCTTATGCAAGGCTATAATTGGCAGCACCATCATTTCTCAGGCCTACTCCAAAGGCAAAAAAACAAGGGTTAGAAACCCAATCAGAATACATTTTTTAGCTATCTGATGTCAGTAAACTGAAATCTGATGCTATGGATTTCTATGTTTTGCATTTCAGCAGGTCTGTCTTAATGCATGGGCACCCCTGGGCATTGCCCAGGGGCCCCAGGTGCATGCGAGCCCCATGATAATCTTGCATTACATAATACTTGCCAACTGTCCTGGATTTTCCAGGACAGTAACACTTTTTACTAAGCTGTCCCTGGATAGCTGTGTACTGGGCAGCATTCCAAAACCTGTACTGTTCCCTTCTGATCTCAGGATTGTGCCCTCCTGACCCCCCATGTATTGTGGTGCATTTCTGCCTCCCCTCCTGCACTGTGCCCTTTGTGTTGATTAGTCTTTGATTTATGGCATGTTTTCTAGGTTTCAATATTTTTTATTATTATAATTTGAATAATTATTAATGCAAAAGAATATATACAGAAAAGGAGAAATGGATCATGAAATAAAATTCATATAATACAGTGTACATGTTATCGGGTTGCACAATCATGAATTAGTAAATATGAAATTACATATACAAATTCTAAATAATATTGTATAGATAATCATAACCAAGATGGTATGCAACTTAAAATAGATTACCGTATATACTCGAGTATAAGCCGACCCCAATATAAGCCGAGGCACCTAATTTTACCACAAAAACTGGGAAAACTTATTGACTCGAGTATAAGCCTAGGGTGTGCCTCACTTTGCCTCATTGTGTCCATGACTAGTCTGATGTTTAACATGGGAGTCTATGGAAGGGGTGCCCGGCTTTGAAAAATCGGTGCTCCCCGGCCGTAAGTCCCCCGGACAAGAAACTTTGCAAACTTGTAGAGGAAGAGTGGGGCTATATGTGTGCCAAGTTTGGGGTCCAGAGGACCTACGACCGTCCGGTACCGGGTCCCCAAAATCACCAGAGAAATGACCGTTTAACATGGGAGTCTATGGAAGGGGTGCCCAGGTTTGAAAATCAGTGCTCCCCGGTCGTAGGTCCCCCGGACAAGAAACTTTGCACACTTGTAGAGGAAGAGTGGGGCTATATGTGTGCCAAGTTTGGAGTCCAGAGGACCTACGGCCGGCCAGTACCGGCTCCCCAAAACTGGGAGATCAGGCGCAAAAAGGTGACTCGAGTATAAGCCGAGGGGGGCATTTTCAGCACAAACAATTGTGCTTAAAAACTCGGCTTATACTCGAGTATATACGGTAAGTCACCTAAATGGTTATGTTGAAAAGGAAAAAGGAGAAAAGAGAGAAAAACAAAAAGGAAGAAAAAAGACAAACAAACATTAAAAAAGAAAAAAAAACCCTACGATAAACTTGTTAAAGGTCTCGGATCATCAGATAGATATTTGATCCACGGGCCCCAAATCTTATCAAATAATGTTAATTTATCATTTAAAATAGCTGACGTATGTTCGTTGACCATTATCCAAGAAAGTTTCTGTTTTATGGCATGTTTTCTTATTGTTTACAATCAATAAAAGTACTAATAAATATATGTTTAATTCTATCAACTATTTATACTTTAATTCTTGAGAGCAGGTGTAAAAATTAGGGCAGGCTGATGGGGGCCCCAGTGCCATACTTTGTTCAGGGGCCCATGATGCTATTAAGAGGGCCCTGAATTTGTTTACCTTTTCGCACACACGGAACAGAACAGGTGGATTGGTGGGAATATCAGAGAGAAATCAAGACTCTCTGTGGCTGAAGTAAAGCGAAGAATGGGTGAGAAGATCTTAAAACTGAAATTTTGTGAAGTTTATTTATTTGTGTGGTATGTGTAATGGTGTGCATCCTATTACCTGCCAGCAGCTGCTTCTCCTCTGTGCCATGTCCCCTTCACAGCTGTTTTCCAGGACTGTGACTCTTAGGCCCCTTTCACACGGGAGGACCGTATGTCCGCTTTTTAATCCATTCGTTTACGGATGAAAAAGGGGGGACATACATTGGTCCCTATGAGATAGCGGGTGTCAGCGGATGAACATCCGCTGACACCCGATCTCATCCGGGTCCGCAATCCTCCGATTCTGCAGACGGAGGAAAATCCTATTTTTCAATCCGTCTGCAGAGCGGATCGGGTGAACACGGACAGACGGTCCGTGTTCATCCGATCCCCCCATAGGGGAGAGCGGAGATCTGACAGGGCGGTCCCTGCACAGTGTGCGGGGACCGCCCTGTCATCCGCCGGCTCAGCGGGGATCAACGGAGCGTCCCGCGTGAAAGGGGCCTAACAGTAATGGCAGCAATTTCTAATCAGGAAGGTTGTGCTGCATACCTGGCCCCTCCTGCCTCCTCCACCATTCATGGAACTTGTTCTACTACACTCCCATGATACATAGAATTCTGTGAAAGGAAAAGGAGGAGTTGAATGACAGCATTGCCTCCGCCCATTCACAGAACTCGATGCATCATGGAAGTGTAGCAAGACAAGTTCTGTGAATGGTGGAGAGGGTACAAACGTGGCAGGCAAGCAGGTTGCAGCAGTTGCTGCTTTTAACCTTCACAATGCCAGTAGACAGCTGCTCAGGACAAGATGAGAAGGGAACATATTGAACAGAAGCAACCACCTGCAGGTAATGGGATACACATTACCCACTTCACATACCTAATGTGTATCTTGAAGTAATACAAAAAAATTATTTTGCTGAACTTTAAATTGAAAAACATGGACATCTGCTTATTGGTTTGCATATTTAGGAGAACAGAGTTCACAGCAAACTTTCTCCTCAACTTAGATCACATGGACATACATACTGTGAACACATAATGTTCCCCAGTGGCTCCCTGGTGGTTAACCATATTCCCTGGGCTTGGTGGCAGGAATATATATGCCTATTCTACAATATTATATGTAATTTGAAGACAAAACTGCATTTTGTTTTGAGGCGGGGTCAGGGGAGGGGCCAGGATGGGGTAGAGGGCAGGGTCAAAGGGGGCCTGTCAGGTAGGCTGTATGGGGCCCCACGATTTTTAACAGTGGCCCTAGTGGGGGGAAAGGGTTATGTTAGGCATGTGATTCAGCGTTACCACAGCTTGCTCTGCTCAGATTAGCTGTGTAAAGATTTAATTAGAGTAAGTCACAAAGGGAAAGGATTCTGTAAAACCAATATTATGGGTGCACCCTGTATAAAACTGAAGTGGCTTGCATTTACCTCAACCACTGAGGCTTACTATTTGCCAATAGGACTGCAACTCACAATAATGCGCTAACAGTGAGGTTTAAAAGATGGTAGGATGCAAGGGCCAAACTATTAATTCAAAATCTTTGTCATATTTGTGGACCAGTGTATCTGAGATTCAAGGCACCCAGACTGGTATAGACAAAAGACTTCAACAGGAACCTCAGATCTGTCTGCTGTGTAATTACAGAAGCAGTTTAGGTATATGTCACTTCAGATTTCTTCTAAAATGTTTATGTACAAAACTGACATATTAAAGCGGAGTTCCACCCAAAAATTGAACTTCTGCTTTTCGGAATCCCCCCCCCCCTCCGGTGTCACATTTGTCACCTTTCAGGGGGGAGGAGGGAGCAGATACCTGTGTAATCCAGGTATTTGCTCCCACTTTAGGGCATAGGTCGCTTCGGCGACCTACGCCACATCCAGCGCCTACTTCGCCCCTCCCCCCCGCTGTTTTCTGGGAGACACACAGGTCCCAGAAGACAGCAGGGACCAGTGGGATTGTGCAGCGTGACTCGCGCATGTGCAGTAGGGAACCAGGAAGTGAAGCCGCAAGATGGCGGCACCTCCACCCGAGAGCCGAGGGACAGAGATAGGCTTCGGGTGCTGACATCGCGGGCGCCCAGGACAGGTAAGTGTCCTAATATTAAAAGTCAGCAGCTGCAATATTTGTAGCTGCTGACTTTTAGTTATTTATTTTTTCGGCGGAACTCCGCTTTAATAATAAAATAGAAAAAATCTATTTGAAAACTTTAAAAGATCTGTAAACTAATACTGTTCCCATTTAAATTTTTCTTTAAAAACACCCCTGGTTACATATTTTAGGGCAACTCTTCTGTATAGTCTAGAAAAGCCAATGATTTTGATATGTATTAGAATGTAATTATTATGATAGTAATAAGTTCTGATAGTAGGCAAGGTGTCAGCATCCATTTTTTTTCTATTACAGTATGTGATAACAATAAGTTGTCCCAGGTTATTTGTTTAGCTATTTAGACTGGTCTGGGTACAGCTTGTGGCCTTGTACACACCATGTGCACTTGTCTCTGCAAGGGCCCCAAAAAAACCCAATAGTTTTCTATGTGCCCTGCTTAAACCACAACACCGGTGTCATATAATTGTTTTTGTTTTAATCTGTGCAGAAATACGCAACATGTATGCATTTTTCTTCACAGACAAAAGATTCACATGACACCAACCATAGGTGAGCGCAGCCTTTGGCATTAGGGTGTGCACCCCAAAGCTCAAACACACTCTACCGATCACTCACGATGTTCATTCAGGAAGGAAAGGGGCCGGTAAATGGTATATTTACTGGCCCCTTCCCCCACTCATCCTAAAACATCCACAGCAACAACCGGTGGGAGAGGAGGGAAGCCGGCAGTGCTGTGGGAGGAATAAGGGGGAGCCAGGTCAGTAGGGGGAATCTGTTCTGCACAGGGTGATTAGGGTGTGCCTGGGCACACCTGGCACACCCTGTGCGCACGCCTATGACACCAACATTGTGGTGTGAACAGGGCACTTAGAAAACAACTGTTTTCTTTGTGCCCTTGCACAGACCTACATTAGAAAGACACAGGTTTCCGCATACAGTGTGAACCAGCCCAAAAAAATCAATGCAAGTCAAATCTGTGTGTTTTTTTCCCATCATTTTTTTTTATGCACATGTAGTGATGTGATAATTTCTTTGCCCATTTACCAAGTGTATACTCTTGTTATGCAGTGTTTGTTTGATCTTTTGCAATATGGTTGCTATGCTCTCTCTCTCTCACCAAGGATGAGGTCATCAAGAAGAGCAGAGGATGGCAAGGGGTTTTGTGGGTAAGTGGGTGGCGAGAGAGATAGAACAATGAATTCCTGCTAAGAGAACACAGGCTGTGTAAAGCCCCTTTCACACTGGGGCGGTTTGCAGGCGCTATTTTGCTAAAAATAGCGCCTGCAAACCGAGCCTAAACAGCGGCTGCTGAGGGCTTTCACACTGGAGCGGTGCGCTAACAGGACGTGAAAAAAAGTCCTGCTAGCCGCATCTTTGGAGCGGTGAGAGGAGCGGTGTGTTTACCGCTCCTTCCCATTGAAATGCCGGGACACCGCGGTAATACCACCCGCGGGTGGTATTAACCCTTTTTCGGCCGCTAGCGGGGGTTAAAACCGCACCGCTAGTGGCAGAATACCTCTGCGATCCCGACGGTATAGCGCCGCTAAAAATAGCGGCGCTATACCGCCACCGCACACACCGCCCCAGTGTGAAACCGGCCTAAGTGCTGCTGCTGCAATTTCACCTCACTGAGACATACATAGAGACTGTTAATGTTCCTGTTTGGAAAATACTTTATGTTGGATGGTTCACTGAATGTTATTTCTTCAATACAGTACATGGACTTTCAAATACAATGCTGTGTGGATTACTGTCTATGTGAAGATATATTTCTCAATTGGGACTTCACTTGCTATTCACAAGCCCCAATTGAGTGGAGGCACTGTCCTGATCACACAGATTATGAGGACTCTGCTCCTAAATACTATACAGGTGGCGCCATCATACCTCAGTAGCCGCAGAGAAAGAAAAGAATAGTGCTACACACATATGGTGTGATCTAGTCCCGAGTGTTATAATGCACGTCTGTTTAGTGGTAAGGAAGAGCTGCAATGCAATCACAGGAATTACTGGAGCATTCTTCAATAGAGAAAGCCCTGTTAAGAAAATGGAGAGGACCCTATGATTTATACCTATCAGTTTAGACCAGTATAGAATACCAATGTGGCTAATGGCTCCAGCCCCCCTTATGAAAGAGGCAAAGTGATATAATTATACCATTGTGTGGACAGGCTCAGGATTTACTGGCATATGTTTTAACTTTAATGGAAGGAGTCTGATATTGATCCAAGAGAGGTAAATGTTGCAGTTAAGCCATCATCCGTGTGTTAAAATAGGAATTCCCTGATGTGTTTAAATTCACCTGTGTAATAAATGGTTAATGTGGCAATTGGTCTATGATGTGCATAAAAGAACAGATTACACCTTAAAGCAGACCTCCGTAAATAAATAACAAGATAAAAATTATTAGCTCATTAAAAGATAAAATAACAAAACCAGCTTTTGCTGCAATATTTACCTTCATACCAGAGATTTCCCTCACGGTACTTCTGCCAGCTATCCTCAGTCTGATGGTCAGCACCATTCAACCCACTATCTCTAGTCCATACATCATGAACCTGCCCCAGCCTGTTATTGGACAGTCAAAGGAGAAGCACACAGTAATGAGTCAATCCCTCTGTCACTCTGCTTTCTTCTGTGATATGGGGAATCGTTAGCTCATCGGTATTGTGTTTCCTTAAGGCCCCTTTCAAATTGTGGCGGGCAGGTACGGTGGCGGTATAGCGGCGTGATTTTCAGCGCCGATATACCATCGTATTTACCGCAATATTCGTCCGCTAGCGGTTCGGTTTTAACCCCCGCTAGCGGCCAAAAAAGGGTTAATACCGCCCTAAAACCACAGCTACATCAATGGGAAGGAGCGGTAAAGGAGCGGTATACACACCGCTCCTTCACCGCTCCAAAGATGCGGTTTGCAGGAGATTTTTTTTTATCTCCCGCCAGCGCATCGCCTCAGTGTGAAAGCCCTCTGGCTTTCAAATTGAGAATGCTGGGGCAGGAGTATTTCAGGCGTTATTTATGCGCTATTTTTAGCGCTAAAACGCCTGAAATACACCTCAGTGTGAAAGGGGCCTTAGTGAGTCATGCCAATCCAGACTATGGTTAAGGGCTTGCCGCCCCACTTTTATTGAAAATCAAAAAGTAAAGTCCTTAAATCAGGTTTCCCATTCAGCAAAACAAGTAGCACAAAATTGCAGAGCCATCTGGCTCCCTCTTCGGCAGCCCTTCACACTGGTCCCTCAGACCATATCCCCAGTTCTCCTGGTTCTCTGGATTCTCTTGGCTCAGTCAGTCTACAGTTGCAGCATCCCGCTGCACGAGCTCACTTATGCCTTGTACACATGAGCAGAATTTCCGTCGGAATAAACTCAGATGGGTTTTTCCAACGGAATTCCGCTCAAGCTGTCTTGCATACACACGGTCACACTAAAATCCGACCGTCAAGAACGCGGTGACGTAAAACATACGACAAGCCGAGAAAATTAAGTTCTATGCTTCTGAGCATGCGTCAAATTGTTTCAGAGCATGCGTGGTTTTTAGTCCGTCGGAATTGCATCAAGACGGAAATTTTTTTCATCGGAAAAATTGAGAACATGTTCTCTATCTAATTCTGTCTTAATTTCCGATGGAAAAAGTCAGATGAGGCATACACACGGTCGGAATATCCGATGAAAAAAATCCGTCTGACTTTTTCATCGAAAATTCCGAGCGTGTGTATGCTGGTCTCTCAATATGGGATCATCTCCTGGCACCTCCGCCTCTCTCATTCCACCTAGACTCAGAGACTCCCTCAGTCCCCTGGACTTATCTATTCGCCTTTAGCTTTCTCAGTCTCCCAGACTCATTCAGTTGTCTCAACTCTCCCAATCCTGTAGGCAAGGAATCTCTCCAAAATGGAGTGTTGTCTCCTGAGTAGATCACCTCTTTTGTCCCCAAATGGGAGCACACAGCTCTCTCCTGACGGGGACACTGAGCTTTGTATAGGCTTCACTTATAATGAGTGTGCACATCTTCACCCTCACACAACCTGCAGGTCTACAGTAAGACCTGAAAACAGGATTCAAGACCTTTTCCTTCCCAAATCTCTTCTAAGTCTCCAAGTTTTAGACCCAGATCCAGATTTACTAAACCCGGGTAAAACTGAAACACCAATCTTCTTCGCTCAGACACAATACTCCAAGCCCCGAACTCTATATTTGTACAAACCCTGTGTGTCTTTTGCCTGTACTCACACAGTGACAGGGCCTAGCACTGTCCCACTTCCTATCAGAATTCTACTTGTCAGCATATGAACTGGTTGGTTCCATGTACTACTTCTTTCTTTCACAACCAGCCCTGCTGGACACAGTGGACAGGGACTGCAAGAAGCTGATATTAGGTAAATTAAGGTACTTATAAGGCTTGCATTTAAAAAACACATTTAATGATGTACTAATGGTTACAGAGCTAAATTTAGTAGCTTTAACATACTGCTAAAGATTTGTTATACTGACTTAAAGCGGAGGAACAGCTTGTATTTTTTTTTTTAAAGTCAGTAGCTACTAACAGTGTAGCTGCTGACTTTTAATAAGGACACTTACCTGTCCTACTCGCCCGCGATGTCAGTCCCGCCACGGCGATCGATCGCTGCTGCCAGGCTCCCGGCTCCTCCATCCTGACTAAGAGAAACAGGCTGTGAAGCCTTACGGCTTCATTGCCCGTTTCCTACTGCGCATGCGCCACTCGCACGGCGCTTTGTGAATGGGTGGCTTGCCTCCTGGGATACACACAGTTCCCAGAAGGCAGTGCGCCCCATTCACAAGAAGAGGAAACGGAAGTTCTCAATCCGAGGACAAGGAAGAGGCACAGCAGAAGGCAGATTAGGGGACTTCCGCATAGCAACAGGCATTTCGGGTGAGTATAAAAAATGTTTTTTTTTTCTATTAAATTTTTTCTTTTTCTTTTTAGGATTTTTAATGTATTTTTTTTTTCTGGGTGGACCTCCGCTTTAAGCTTAAAACTAGAAAAACACCAAGATAACATTTATATGTACAGGCACAGTCTGAACAAAAAAAAAAAAAGATGAGTTTTTCAAATGCCTATAGCCCAATGGGAGAATTTTTGCAGATATACCAACCAAACACTATCTGAGAACAGTCAGATGGAGATGTCTAATTGTAGATGCAAACAAAATAACTGTCATTTGATTGGATTATAATCAAACTGGGTAATAGTAATGTCATATGTCTATGGTACCTTACTAGCTTTCCAAGTTACTAATTTAGTTGCAACGAATGAGCACAGATGACCATTTATTTACAAATTATAATTTTTGTTACCTCAAAGTACCAAGATTGCGCCACACATTCCTGGTTGGGGAAGAATAGTCAAATACTACTCAGGATAAAAGTCCATGCCTTAATGTGTCCAACAGAGGAAACTATAGAAAATCATTTTACCTTTATATGAAATAAGAAAAGTACTTTTGACAGTAACTGTACATTGCAATTCAACTTTTACTGAAGCAGTATTAATGACAGTTATTAAAATTTTACATGAAAGATGCATTTTAAAAGGAAACATTCACAAGGCATAAGACTTGACCTCTTTATTAAAGAAGGTGTGCACTATGTCATTGGGGAAAAAGATGGGTTCCCCTTGGAAAGAGTATTTAATAAATCTTCCTCTGCTTACTTCATCATTGGGAAAAAAAGAAGGGTTCCCATTGGAAAGAGTATTTCATTGTTTTTCTCTGCTTACTACTTAATGGGAAAAAAGAAGGGTTCTCCTTGGAAAGAGTATTCAATAAATCTTTTTCTGCGTACTATATTATTGGGAAAAAAGAAGGGTTCCCCTTGAAAGAATATTAAATAAAGGTTTATCGGCATACTACAGCATTGGGAAAAAAAGAAGGGGTCCCCCTGAAAGAATATTAAATAAAGGTTTCTCGGCATACTACAGCATTGGGAAAAAAAGAAGGGTTCCCCCTGAAAGAATATTAAATAAAGGTTTCTCGGCATACTACAGCATTGGGGGAAAAAAGAAGGGTTCCCCTTGAAAGAATATTAAATACATTTTTTTGCCATATTACAGCATTGGGAAAAAAGAGGGTCCCCCTTGAAAGAATATTTTACCTGAAAGAATATTAAATAAAGGTTTCTCGGCATATTACAGCATTGGGAAAAAAAAGAAGGGTTCCCCTTGAAAGAATATTAAACAAAGGTTTTTTGGCATATTACAGCATTGGGAAAAAAGAGGGGTTCCCCTTGAAAGAATATTAAATAAAGTTTTTTTGCCATATTACAGCATTGGGAAAAAAGAGGGTCCCCCTTGAAAGAATATTTTACCTGAAAGAATATTAAATAAAGGTTTCTCGGCATATTACAGCATTGGGGGAAAAAAAGAAGGGTTCCCCTTGAAAGAATATTAAACAAAGGTTTTTTGGCATATTACAGCATTGGGAAAAAAGAGGGGTTCCCCTTGAAAGAATAATAAATATACGTTTCTGAGCATACTACAGCATTGAGAAAAAAGAATTCCAATTGGAAGGAGTATTAAAAAGAGTTAATCAGGAAAAAGAATACTGCATAGCAAAAAAATATATATAATATACTGGAGAGGACTACTGTAATAAAAATAAAAAAATAAAAATTCTCATTCTGTTAGTCTGTCTTTAAGGTTAAGGAGAGAACATATCCTATATTCTTTCCAAGGCAATGCCTTCTGCTCCTACCACTGCTTAAAATGGTGTGTTAACATAAATACACTCTGAGATGTTCAATTTCATTATAGTTGTAAATTACCTACTCTGTATATCACAGACTGTAAAATGTATCAAAACCCCATAGACATGTCCTATTCGAGTGACCCCAATATTTGCACATCCGTTTGCTACACTAGCAAATTATCAGTCATTCACAATGTTTTTTTTTTATAGGTGAGCAGTATCATGATTGATTTGAAGACTCTAAAAGCCTCCTTCTACATTAATTCAATGAAATTACAATCCTTGCAAACATCAAGCGCCTTTTTTTACTGTCCTCGGGCATATTTCATGGACTTGAAAATTCATTATGACCAGCAGGGAGCAGTGAATCTTAACAAATCCTGTGAATGACCAACCCAGGGAAGAATGCTTCAGGCTTTTGGCATGTAGAATTCTCTATGGGAAATGGTTCTTCCATGCACATCAATTTGTACTGAATGTTTAAAATGCAGAAACTAAGCAGGGAAATATGGGACTGTAAAGAACATAAACAATATAAGGGGATGCTGGATTGTTCTGGAGCATTATAAAAGACTCCATGCATTGTGTACCTAGTTTAGTTCTCCCCTACTCTGGTATTTAGAAAATGTAAGCCTGGAAAAAAAAAAAAGTAAAAGAAAGTACAGGTGTTTCCTTTGGGGATGTATTTCTCATAATATAAAGCTGGCAGTTCCCAACTGCACCCCAATTGGAGGGGATGCCACTATTTTGGAGCCATTTCTCTCCCCTGTCCCTCATTTCTACTTAAATACAGGCATACTCCACTTTTAAGTACACAATGGGGTTTATTTACTAAAGCTGGAAAGCGCAAAATCTGTCTCACTTCTGCATAAAAACCAATGAGCTTCCAGGTTGTATTACCAAAGCTTAATTGAACAAGCCGGGCTTAGAAGCTCATTGGTTTCTATGCAGAAGTGAGCCTGATTTTGGGCTTTCCAGCTTTAGTAAATAAAACCCATTGTGTACTTAAAAGTGGGGTATGCCTGTATCTCTCTTTTAGCTCTGGTGTAGCGATCTTTAAAAATAAATGTACTATTTCTAAAAAAAATTCAAAATTAGGACCTACAAACCCTCTACTATTTATATACGGTAAATTAATACTCACAAAAAGACAATCAAAAATGCAGCTTTACAAGGGTTTATGCTGGTGCTTTTGTAAATTTACAAGGGTGTACAACCGTCAATGCAGATGCAGGGTCTGCTTTACATATAGCAGCGTACACCCGTGACTACCTTATGCGGGCTATTTGCACTTCATGCACACTCTATGCACTCTTACAACCATGTGCACGAAGCCTTTATTCTTAATATTTTGTTAATGATGCCGCATATGTGACCTTTTTCTGTTTCAATATTTTATTGGATTTTCTAGGAAATATAAATCAACAGAATAAACTGCACAGGGGCTGCATTAAACTGCCAAGAGCAAACAGAGCAGTATAAGGAAAGAAGCCGTATCTAGGGCTATGATCATTTTTTAGGACTGTCTATAAAACTGAAAAATATGACTTGCATTAGAGCTCTTTCCTAGGAGAATGGTCACCCCACCAGTTCACACCCTATTCTTCACCTAAACTGGCTCCTCTATTTCAGGCTCAATTTACTGGGATAAATATATTTTCAAAGAAGTGACAGTTATTTTCAGCTGAGATCTGAAAATTACAGTCACAAGGCTAAACTAGATAGCCTGATCCCTGTGCAAAAACTTGAGCCTTTGCTGGAAGCACAAATTGAGCCTTTGCCGGAAGTACTGTACTTTAACCACTTCAATACAGGGCATTTTCACCCCCTTCCTGCACCCAGCCAATTTTCAGCTTTCAGCGCTGTAACATTTTGAATGACAATTGCACGGTCATGCAACACTATACCCAAATAAATTTTTATCATTTTATTCCCCACAAATAGAGATTTCTTTTGGTGATATTTTATCACCTCTGCGGTTTTTATTTTTTGCGATATAAACAAAAAAATAGCGACGATTTTGAAAAAAACTCAATATATTTTACTTTTTGCTATAATAAATATCCCCATTTAAAAAACAAACAAAAAAAAAACGATTTGTTTCTCAGCTTAGGCCGATATTATTATTATTATACAGGATTTATATAGCGCTAACAGTTTAAGCAGCGCTTTACAATATAAAAGGGAGACAATACAGTTACAATACAATAAAATACAAGAGGATTAAGAGGGCCCTGCTCAGAAGAGCTTACAATCTAATAATATTCTTCTACATATTTTTGGTTAAAAAAAAATCGCAATAAGCGTATATTGATTGGTTTGTGCAAAAGTTATAGCGCCTACAAAAGAGGTTATTGCGCCTACAAAAGAGGTTATTGATTTATGGCATTTTATTTTTTTTTTACTAGTAATGGCGTTGGTCTGCGATTTTTATTATGACTGACATTGCGGTGGACAGACCGGACACTTTTGACACTATTTTGGGACCATTGACATTTATACAGCGATCAGTGCTATAAATATGCACTGATTACTGTATAAATGTCACTGGCAGGGAAGGAGTTAACACTAGGGGGCGATCAAGGGGTTAAATGTGTTACCTAGGGAGTGATTCTAATTGTGGGGGGATGGGACTGACTAGGGGAGGAGACCCATCGGTGTTCCTATATACTGTGAACACACAATCTGTCTCCTCTCCCCTGACAGGACGTGGATCTGTCTGTTTACACACACAGATCTATGTTCCTGCTCTGTCACGAGTGATTGTGGGTGCCTGGTGGACATCGTGGCCCCTATACCGCCGGGAAGCCAAGGACGTCATATGACACCCGCCCAAGATGGGAGATCCAATCTGTAGACGTCATATGACTATGGGCAGGGAGAAAAGTGGTTAAATGATGTGTTTAGGAGTTAAGTTAAATTTCTAGCCTTTAAATATATTTATATTTAAATATACAGTGCCTTGAAAAAGTATTCATACCCCTTGAAATTTTCCATATTTTGTCATGTAACAACCAAAAACATAAATATATTCTATTGGGATTTTATGCAGAAGACAAACACAGAGTGGCACATAATTGTGAAGTGGAAGGAAAATGATAAATGGGCTTTCAAGACCACCTGTTTTCTGGGAAATGGAGTGAGCCCAATAACTTCAACAATTGTGTTCACTCACTCTGTGCCAGCAAGCAATCAGATGTGGACAACTCTGCCCAAGCTAGACATCCAACTATCCACACACATACAGTAGTACTGTGGTGAGCAACATCACAGCAATACAAACGCCATATGAACAGGTGCTGTCTTTTACAATTGTATAAGAGATACACGAAACCACACCGGTATATTTATTAACAAAGAGAAATGATGTAGTGAAGAATGAAGAAAACCACTCATACAGTATTTTCTTTGAACAGATCTCAGATCATTAACTTGAAGCCTTACTGATTGCTATGTTACATATTAAGAACGTATTTGATATAGTGTACCCTGAAGAATGAAGAATGTATCATTTCATGGAAAGCTACATTTAAAGACGTATTTTAATGCATGTGTAGGTTAAAGTATAACTAAAGGCAAAACTTTTTTTTTTAGTTTTGGATATAGGGGAGATGGATTAGAACACTTTTTTTTTTTTTGCTGTCTGTGTCCCCATTAGGGAGATTCCCCCTCTCTATTTGTCTTGTTTACCAATATAATTGAAAGTTAAAGTAAAAGAATGGATTGTCCCCGGAAAAGTAATAGAGGGGAAATCTTCCATCTGGGACACTAGTTCTGGTGACTTGGGGGTCCCCAAGAGATGCCCTCAATTTTCAGAGATTTCCCCTCACTTCCTGTTTGGCTATGGGACAGGAAGTGAAGGTAAATCTCCCCAATGGGACAAAGATGGCAAAAATAAACCTTACATGGGTTATAATCCTCTCTTACTCAATCCAAAATGAAAAAAGTTGAAACAAAATGCTTATAATTCTACTTTAACCCAAAACATTTTTCAACTTGATGAGGGATTAGAGCACCTGTCATGTTTCTACTGCTGTCTGCATCCCTGTTAGTGGGAGTCAATCTTTACTATTTGCCCTAGTAACCTGTGTCACTGGAGCTGAAAGCTAGAAAGAATCCAAAATGTTTAGTTGTTCCCATTCCAATACAGTATTCCATTAGGGACATTTGTTCTGGGGACAACTGTCTATGCAGGCATTTCCCTTTTTTGAAGAGATTTGATCTCAATTCCTGTCATCACTACAGCACAACAAGAGTAGGAAACCCTACCCAATGGAACCAAATTGCAAAAATAATCTAACATTTACTCTATCCAATTTGAAAGAGAATGTTTTAGCTTTAGCTAAATTAAGGTTGCTCATAGGTTAATCATTTTTATTCAGTCACAGATAGATTCATCCATCCACACAAGCAAGGCAGATAGAGGTATCCTCCCCTCTCATAGTTGCCAACATAGCAAAAAAAAAATCCGTGACACTTTTTCACATGTAGGCGGAGCCTTGGTATAATTAGGGGGTGGGGCATTCATTTGAAGGTGTGTTATACTTTAGGAGAAAAAAGTGGCGCACGAAGCGTGGGCGTGGTTTACGCGGGGTAGTGGGAGTGGCTTAAATGAGCGTGGCTCAAAGGGGGTGTGGTTAAAGTCTGAGATGAATGAGGGATGAAGGGAGAAAGAAAGAGGGAGGGAAGGAAAGAGAAGGAAGGATGGAAGGACAGCAGGCCCAGATCCTACACCATAATAGCAATATGTGTATTCCAGAGTTTAACAATCAACAGATAAAGATAATCCAAACATCTGGTGTTAGCTCTTTAATCATCCCGGCACCATGGTTGTTAGGGTGTCAGGATGACTGAAGTGCATTATTTCTCTTATTACATTTTAATATAAAATGAAATCATTCAACTCACCAAAATGCCGAATCAGTGTTAGCCCCGAGTGTGTCACCTGCCACGTCGCCTGCCATCAGGTGTCCCCAGGGGAGTCCCTCCTTACATCAGGCGTACCCAGCGGAGTCCCTCCTTACATCAGGCGTACCCAGCGGAGTCCTTCCTTACATCAGGTGTACCCAGAGGAGTCCCCCTTACATCAGGCGTCCCCAGCGGAGTCCCCCCTTACATCAGGCGTCCCCAGCGGAGTCCCCCCTTACATCAGGCGTCCCCAGTGGAGTCCCCCCTTACATCAAGTGTCCCCAGAGGAGTCCCTCCTTACATCAGGCGTCCCCAGCGGAGTCCCTCCTTACATCAGGCGTCCCCAGAGGAGTCCCTCCTTACATCAGGTGTACCCAGAGGAGTCCCCCTTACATCAGGCGTCCCCAGCAGAGTCCCCCCTTACATCAGGCGTCCCCAGCGGAGTCCCTCCTTACATCAGGCGTCCCCAGCGGAGTCCCCCTTTACATCAGGCGTCCCCAGCGGAGTCCCCCCTTACATCAGGCGTCCCCAGCGGAGTCCCCCCTTACCTCAGCCGTCCCCAGCGGAGTCCTCCCTTACCACAGGCGTTCCCAGCGGAGTCCCCCCTTACCACAGGCATCCCCAGCGGAATCCCCCCTTAACCACAGGCGTCTCCTGTCTCGGCCGCCATTATTGTTTCCCCTTCCCCGAAGGGGAACAAAATAGAGGCGGAGCCGACAGTGTGGCTGCAAAAAAAAAAATTAAGCTGTGGCGCTGCCGACCCCTTTCCATTACAGACAGACCTGCAGCGGGGCGGGGCGGGGCGGGGGGGGTGGCCGGCCGGCCAGCCAAAACACAGATGTAGTACAATAGAAGATAAAGCTGCTGCGGCACCGCCCACCCCCGGGGAGGTGCGGGGTGTGGGCGGCGCCGCAGCGGCTTTATTTTCTATTGTACTACATCCGTGTTTTGGTCTTCTTGAACATGGCGGCCGGCCGAGACATTGTCTCCGCCAGCCGTGGACCTCTAGCGGCGGCGGCCTGCGGCGTCCAAATTCGGGGAAAACGGGAAAAATCGGATTGGCCGGGACATTGGCCGGGACAAAATAAATCCGGGAAAAGGGTTTGAATCCCGGGAACGTCCCGGCCAATCCGTGACTGTTGGCAACTATGCCCTCTGTGCCATTGTATTTTGATAGTGTGGCTCCTCCATTGTCAGAATACACTGTTCAACGACTGCAGGTGGCCGATCAAGATTTTTTTTTAGAACGTTCTCGTTCGTCAGAAATTGATTGTTATATCGACTTCTATGCCTATGAAATTCGATCAGTCCCTGCTGAACCTGTCGAAATTTTGAGCCATCTATGGCTAGCTTTAGTGTAAATGGTGCATACACCAGTTATTGGGTACATGGGCAACATCTAATATATCCTAATTTTCCAAACACTAGCATGTCTGTCAAGTGAAATGGACTGTGAATATCCACCTGAATATTAAACTAGTGGATTTGACTGCTGACGGAATGACAAGGCCACATCTTCTCACATACATTGTGCAACTACTTTAAGGGTTTGTGTACATGGCTATTGCTTTTCTGTTTTTTCAATGAGTTTGAAACATACGTGAAATGATAGTATTTAGGCTGTGTTTACCCTTCTTTGTAATGTGTTGCATTTCTTCAGACATAGTAGGTGTTTTTGAGGTCTGTCTACATGAGCCCTTGCTGTCTCCTCTACTATACTGTCTTGTCTACCAAAAATAAATAAACGGTGAGTACAATTCCTGATTATGTTAAAATTTGCATGCATTAACGTAGATCTAAACCCAATCATTACTCTCATATACGCTTTAATGTGTTAATGTTCAAAAGCTATTTTCATTGTCCTTAACCACTTTAGGACCGTCCGTCTGCATTGTGCTGCAGACCGACAGCTCCTACAGGCACAGCAATGTAACTGTACGTTGCTGCCTGTTTTCTGAGTTCAGGGTGCGCGGCCAATGATTCATGACCAAAACCTGCTGATCGGCTGTGTCCAATCACAGCCCAGAGCCCTGTGTTAATAAACAATACAGAGCTCTGTACAGAGGCAACTAACTCTGTTTCTTAATAAACAGATTTTTAGTAAGAAGCAGCACACATTATACACATTAACACTTGTTAGGCACACACTTAACACCTTGATTACCCCAAGATGTTAACCCCTTCCCAGCCAGGTTCATTAGTACAGTGACAGTGTATAGCAGTGGTCTCAAACTGGCGGCCCTCCAGCTGTTGTGAAACTACAAGTAATATAGAAAAAAAATGCGCTACAACGTGAGCAATTAACCGATAATAAAGCCAGTTAAGTGAAATCCACAAACACACTAATGTGTGTTTGTGGATTTCACTTAACTGGCTTTATTATCGGTTAATTGCTCACATTGTAGCGCATTTGTTTTTCTATATTTTTTTACTTTTTTTATGTTATCACATAATCACAGGTGCTGCTGTCATTTTATTGGTGTAGATAGCGCAGTTTTTGCTTTCGTTTTTTTCCTATTGTGAAACTACAAGTGCCATCATGCCTCTGTCTGTGGGAGTCATGCTTATAACGGTCAGCCTTGCAATGCCTCATGGGACTTGTAGTTTTGCAACAGCTGGAGGGCCACCAGTTTAAGACCCCTGGTGTATAGTATTATCACTGATCACTGTATTAGTGTCACGGGTGATGTCAGTGTCAGTTAGTCAGTTCCCACCCAGTGCCCGTTGGTGTCAGATTGGCTGTCACACTATAAGTCGGTGATCACTGTCATTGCTAGTATAAGAATAAAAATTCCAGTATATATACCATAGCTTGTAGACACTATAACTTTCACACAAACCAATCAATATACACTTTTTGGGATTTTTTTTACCAAAGACATGTAGCAGAATACAGTTTGGCCAGAATTTATGAAGAACCTTGATTTTTTTTATGTATTTTTTTTTTTATTTTTGTTCTTTTTTTCGTTTATATAATAAAAAATTAAAAACCCAGTGGTAATCAAATACCACCAAAAGTACACTCTATTTGTGGTTAAAAATTATATAAATTTCATTTCCATACAGCGTTCCATGACTACGCAATTACCAGTTAAAATAGAGCAGTGATAATTAGCAAAAAATGGCCTGGTAATGAAGGGGGTAAAACCTCCTGGCGCTCAACTGGTTATATATGCACTTTTTCTTAAAGGCAAACCTCATGAAGGGCCTGGTTCTGGCACTTTCTGTTATAGGGTGACAACTGTTTCTCACTTTGTCATATGTACCCCTGCTGGAGAGTTCAAGTGATCGTGCTGATACACATTGCACAATTCATGCAAACATGAACTGGCTGAAAGAAGCTGGTGGAAATCAGCAGCACTGAGATGCTCAAAAAGGATAAAAAAAAAGCTAAAAATTGTTATTTATGGGAAAAAACATGGCAGTTGTTTATGATACACCATGCTTTAGAAAACTAAATTTTATCCAGTTAAGTTTTACATTTAATTTAAATAAAGAAAGCATGTAAAATTTGAGACATTTGAATTTATAAAGGTCTTTACAGGTTGTATATCTCTGCAATTTCATTTAAAATAAATTAAATCTGTACATGTTTTATGCTGTTTTCAACTTTTCTGCTCTTTGAAGTTGCTTTATTTACCCGGCATGCAGGAAAATATATTCTGTGAGCTATGCATAGCAAAATGTTAAAAATACACAATGTGTAGGAGGCTTGGAAGTACCTTGCTTTTCCATAAAATATGTGTTTGCATAATGGAAACTTTAGAAGTAACTTCTACAAGCCCTGTAAATGCTTTGTTTTTACTAGTGGAGTTATTTTCAGCAATTGCCATGCTTTATTGTTTCATTCAGCATTCCACTGATTCATCACATGGAGTATTTTTTTTTTTTTTTAAATCCAGCTCTGAATAAAGGTTTTGTATAGTGAGAAAAGATCAAAGAAAACCAAATGCACATGCTTCTTTGATTTAGAATGTAAGACTGCCCAATGCATTTTCAGATGGTAAGTTTGCTGTCTAATTAACTTACTATTAAAACCAAGGGAATGTTTATCTGAGATAGACAGAACTTGAAAAAAGTGGCGGCTGGTGCTCCTGTCGGGGGGGGGGGGGGGAGGCGCAAACAAACCACCCGCCGCTCCGCTGCCCCAAGGCACCCCGAGCCCACCCTTTTTTGAAGCCAATTAGAGCCTCATGTCGCGTACACACGACCGTGTAAAGAGACACCGTGTCAGTCCATGGATGTCAGAGAAAAGGATTTTACGGTGAGTACAAAAAAATCCTATTTTTTTTTTACATTAAAAAAAAATAGGATTTTTTTGTACTCACCGTAAAATCCTTTTCTCTGACATCCATGGACTGACACGGTGTCTCTTTACACTTTACACGTGGTTATGTCCCTGCTTGCAGGAGAAGACCTAGGCAGAATGTGAAATGTTATACATACATTCTAAAAGCCAGAGCTGAACAGCCCCACCCAGGGGGCGGTCCCTCCGGACATAACCCTCCCACTACAGTCAGCAGACTTCAGTTCGTAACAAAGCAGTACAAACTTAAAAAGGAAGGGTGGGTGCCGTGTCAGTCCATGGATGTCAGAGAAAAGGATTTTACGGTGAGTACAAAAAAATCCTATTTTCTCTTACCATCCATGGACTGACACGGTGTCTCTTTACACTTTACACATGGGATGTCCCAAAGCAGTGTCAAGAGGGATGGGAGCAGTATAAATGGAAAAACCAAAACTTCACTCCAATAAGGCAGAGCTCCTCAACGGAGGAGTCGCAACTTTAAACAGCGGCCTGCAGCACCCTGCGGCCGAAGGAAGCATCCGAAGATGCAGCCACATTAACCGTATAAAACGTAAAAGGCATGAACAGACGACCAGGTCGCCGCCTTGCACACTTGTGCAACCGACGCTTGATGTCGGGAAACCCAGGAAGCACCAATTGTCCTGGTGGAATGTGCCGCAACCGGAAAGGGAGGCGCCCGCCCTTTGAGAGCATAGGCTTGAATGACGGTTTGTCTGATTCCCCTAAAAATGATGGCAGATGAAACCGCTTGGCCCTGTTATGGACCAGAGACAGTCACAAATAGTGAGTCGGACTTACGAATAGAAGCAGTAGCAGACAGGTACACCCGTAAGGCTCGTACCACCTCCAATATGTGCAGCGCAAACTCTCTGGGATGCGATGGGTGAGGACACAAGGACGGGAGGGCAATGTCCTCATGTAGGTGAAAGGTCGACACCACCTTTGGCAAAAAAGGAAGGTCGCGGATGCAACACCGCCTTATCCTTATGGATGACTAAATATGGCGACTTGCAGGACAAAGCCGCCAACTCAGACACTCGTCAAACAGAAGTGATTGCCACTAAAAAGGCCACCTTCTGAGACAAGACAAGAGGGGAATATCCCGGATATTCCCAAAAGGAGGTTCCTGGAGGACCGAGAGCACCAAATTCAGATCCCACGGTGGGAGAGGAGGCTTGACAGGAGGGAGCACATGGCGAACCCCCAACACAAGGTGCTAACCAAGAAAATGACCCGCTAGAGGTCGCTGAAAGAAGACGGCCAAGGCCGAAATCTGATCCTTGATGGTACTCAAAGCAAGCTTTTGGGTCACTCCACACTGCAGAGGACGCAGAATTCTGGGGACGGAATACGTCCGAGGACGCCAGTCCAGCGCTTCGCACATGGCGATATAAGCTTTCCAGGTACGGTGATAGATCTGCCTGGAGGAAGTATTCTGTGTCCTTAACATGGTCAAAATGACCGAGTCCGAGAGACCTCGGTCCCTCAACACCTGGCTTTTAACAGCCCTGCCGTTAAAGCCAGAGACTGTAAGCCGGATGAAACATAGGACCTTGAGACTGAAGGTCCTCCCTCATCGGCAACCGCCAGGGAACGTCCACGACGAGACGTACCAGATCAGCGTACCAGTGATGCTGAGGCCAATCCGGAACAATTAGGATCGCCGGAGTTTATATCAGGCGATAAGGACCCTATGGGGCCACCAACGCATCCGAGGCATCGCCCAAGGATCCCTGGATCTGGCCACAACCTCGACCATTGCGATTGAGTCGAGAGGCCATCAGGTCCACATCCGGCGTGCCCCACCGTCGGTAAAGGAGTTGAAATATGCAAGGACCACTCTTCTTGGTCCGGTGTCTGGCGATTGGCGACTCAGATAGTCCGCCTGCCCATTGTCTATGCCCAGAATGTAAAATGGCCTACAGAGCCGGCACGTTTCTTCCGGCCCACTTCAGGATACGGACTACCTCGGAAGCCGCAGCTGAGCTCCGAGTTCCCCCTTGATGGTTTACATACGCCACCGCCGTGGCGGTGTCCGACTGGCTCCTGATGGAGCGACCCCGTACTCTCTCTGACCTGAGGAGAGACACAGTCCGATGGCCCGTATTACCAGAACAGTGATTGGTAAACGGGCTCGTCCGGAGTCCAAGGCCTGAGCCGACAGGACTCCCCAGACTCCACCCCAGCCCGTCAGGCTGGTGTCCGTCGTGAGTACCGTCCATTGGATGGGAGGGGAACGACTTTCCGGACCGAAGAGCCGAGGATCTCAACCACCATGTCAGGGGCGCCCTGACCAGGTGAATCACCTGGATCTGAAGATCCAAGGACAACGGGGATTTGTCCCAGGTGGACAAGATCTCCTTCTGCAATGCCCTGGTGTGTGATTGGGCATACGGAACGGCCGCGAAGGAGGCCACCACGAGTCTCGGGACTCTCATGCAAAAAACGGATTGACAACCATTTTTGGGATGTCAGCACCCGCACCGCAGACTGAAGTGTCAGCAACTTCTCCAGAGGTAGGATACCTTTGCCTCCAAGGAGTCCAGAATCAGAACTAGATACTCCAGACACTGAGTCGGGACCAGGACTGACTCCTGAATGTTCAGGAACCACCCGAGTCCCTGAGGGTCTAATTGACGATAGTCACCTTTTCTCTAAGTCTGATCCACTTTCTGCTCTTAGCAGAAGATCGTCCAGATAGCCCACGACAGCAATACCTCGCTGTAACAGAAGGCTAGAACCAGAGCAAGCACCTTGGTGAACACCCTTGGTGCAGAGGCTAGGCCGAAAGGAAGAGCCACAATCGATAGTGGACTTCGCTGATCGCAAAGCGCAGAAACTTCTGGTGACTTGCGCAGATCGGAACATGCAAGTAGGCGTCCTTGAAGTCCAAGGACGCCAGAAGAAAATCCCTTTGGTGGAGTGTAGCGATCACCGTGCGAATGGATTCCATGCGGAATTTCTGCACCTTCTCGAAGGCATTCAGGGCCTTGAGGTCCAGGATAGGTCGAACCACGTCCTATTTTTGGGACGACAAACAGATTCGAGTAGAATCCCTGAAAACTCTCCTGTGACGGAACCGGCACAATCACTCCGGACCTGATCAAATCCTGTACAGCCCCCAAGAGGGCTGCCCGACAGGTAGGAAGGAGAGGAAGATTTGAGGGAAAGAATCTGTCTGGGGGCCAGGATCGGAATACTATCCTGTATCCTGAGGTGACCTCCTCGCACACCCACCAGTCGGAGATTCGGGAGGACCACCGATTGGTGACCTGCGAAGTCATCCCCCCACCCCAGAGTCGGGCGGAGGCAAGACTTCACGCGGAGGCGGGCTTGGGAGCCGCATGTTCGGCTTACGCACCCAGGGGCACTTGTGCCCACCAGCCGCACTGCCGTCAGTCTGAGAGGGCCTACCCGTGGACTCTGACTGACGAAGAAAAACCCCTTTTGCTGGAAAGGAAGGCCCCTGTTGCGGCGGGCCTCCTCACCCTTGCTAGTCTAAGGAAGAAGAGTGCTTTTACCTCCCATGACATCCATGACGATGTCATCCAGAGCAGCACCGAAAGGTCTACCACCTTTAAATGGTAGATCCGTCAGGAGCTTCCTAAGGCTAGGTCAGCAGACCAGCACTTCAACCAGATAAGACGACGCAATACCACCGCCGAGACAGAGGCCCTGGATATTAAAGGGGCCGCGTCCAACGTGGCGTCGCACACATAAACCAGGCCCTGAACCAGTTGGTGGGCCAAAGCAACTGTGTCTGGAGGAAGATTATGCTCCTGTACAGCTAGGTGCAACATTTTTGCCCAACCTGTAAGTGTTTAAGACACAAGGATCCCAACAAGGCAAACATGGCTCTGCTCACCACTTCTGACCTCCTGTCAGTGGGGTCCTCAAATGCAGGAGTCCCCTCCATCGGGAGAGTGATGGACTTGTTCAACCGGGCGACTGGAGGGTCGACCCTGGGGGAGAAGCCCACTTCTTAAGTAGGGCATCTTCAAGGGGTATCTGATAGACAAAAAAAAAAAAGGCCCCAAGCATATCTGCAGACCAGCATTAGCCCCTCCAAGAACAGTGTGACCCCCAGGCACCCCACACAGCACAGCGCCAGCAATGGTGACAGAGAGTGACAATGAAATACAGGGGGAGACAGGGAAAATCCCCCACAGAGAAACACACAGCCTTTTGTACTCAGGAGAGACTACTTACCCGTCCCCTGAGGGACCCACTGGTGTGTTTCTGACAGGACTATCACAGTGCAGTACTGAGTAGCTGTCGGCCCGGTCCACCGTGAAAGATACAGTCAGTCAGGAACTGTTCAGTCTTGAGAGGACCGTGGGAGCATGAAAGCAAACCCGGCCACCCCTGGAGTCATGGGGCCTGTCGTGAACTGAGTCTCACGCACACAAGGCGAGGATCAGCACGCTCGATGGTCGGACAGGGAAGACTACGAGGATATCTTGTACCCAACCTGTTGCCCAGCCGACAGTTGATCGAAAATTCTCAAAAATAAAATAAAAAAGAATTCCAGAAAAGGAATAAAAATAGGTCAGGAGACTGGCTCCTGAGAGAGCCACGTCTTCTCCTTCTGCTAGGCAGAAAAAAACTGAAGTCTGCTGACTGTAGTGGGAGGGTTATGTCCGGAGGGACCGCCCCCTGGGTGGGGCTGTTCAGCTCTGGCTTTTAGAATGTATGTATAACATTTCACATTCTGCCTAGGTCTTCTCCTGCAAGCAGGGACATAACCACGTGTAAAGTGTAAAGAGACACCGTGTCAGTCCATGGATGGTAAGAGAAAAAACGTTTTTCTCGACGTGATTCTTCTCAAGCCTGCCTTGCCTACACACTATCATGAAAAAAAAATGCTCCAGCAAAGCACGGTGATGTACAAAATGTACGACGGCACTATAAAGGGGAAGTTCCATTCGGATGGCGCCACCCTTTGGGCTGCTTTTTCTGATCCTCGTGTTAGTAAAGTTTGGTGAGAGACGATTCACACTTTTCAGCCTCGTGCTCTTCAGTCCGTTACAGCCTGCCAAATGTGCTATCTCCATTACGAACGCTAGTTTTACCAGAACGAGCGCTCCCGTCTCATCACTTGCTTCTGAGCATACGTGTTTTTTTCACGTCGTTAAAGCCTACACACGGCCGTTTTTCATGACGAGAAAAACGACGACGTGAAAAACGACGAGAAAAATTAGAGCATGTTCCAAATTTTTAATGCCCATTTTTCACGTCGTGAAAAATGCTCTGGAGCCTACACACGGTCGTTTTTAATGACCAAATAAAAAAATTGCATTTTTCTCGTCATGAAAAACGAGCATCAGGCTCTAATCATGTGCTTAAAAAATAAATAAATAATGGAATTCATGCGTCTGGCGCCCTGCATGTAGATTGGGGGCCGGGCTCATGTATTAGGGGGCAGCCACCACTGCCTAAACCTATTAATTGTAAATAGACCAGGCTAAACATCTGACCTACCAAGTACTTAAACAAAATTCTCAGACTGGTATTTACCGTATTTATCGGCGTATAACACGCACCCTAACTTTAACAGGGAAGTTTCAGGAAAAAAACGTTCCACAGCCCCCTGCGTATAACACGCAGGCACAGTTTACCCTCTATTTTCAGGGTAAAAAAGTGAGTGTTATACGCCAATACATACAGTAAATATATATGTGTAAAAATACCTAAAAAGCCAACGACCAAGTGCAATCACATTGTTTTGGATGGAAGGCAGTGAGAGAAAAATTATTTGAATTAAATGTTTAATTTGATGTCTGTTTCAATTAAAAAAAGCAAAATCATTTTTATTACCTCTCATCAATATCTAACCATAAACTCAATCTGAGTGGGAAATGGCACAACCAGAATTTTTATTCATCTTTTAAAAATAAGTTAATTTACCAAAAAGCTATTTTGTTTCTCTTCTTCTTCAGTAGATCTATAGCTATAAGTATGAAATTAATCAGCACCAAAAGATTAAGATCAATGAGGAGATCTTAACAGACTATGTTTCTGGACTAGACCAGGCTTTTAAGATAAGAGATAACAGCAGACATGGCTTTTGCTCATCTCTTAAAAAACAAAACAAAAAAACTATATGTATATATATATATATATATATATATATATATATATATATATATATATATATATATATACACCGTATATACTCGAGTATAAGCCGAGTTTTTCAGCACATTTTTTTGTGCTGATAGTGCCCCCCTCGGCTTATACACGAGTCACCTTTTTGTGCCTGATCTCCCGAACTTTGTGGACCCGGTACTGGCCGGCCCTAGGTCCCCTGGACCCCAACATTGGCACACATGTAGCCCCACTCTTCCTCTATAAGTGTGCTAAGTTTGTTGTCCTTGGGACCTACGGCCGGGGAGCACCGTTTTTTTCAAACCCGGGCACCCCTTCCATAGACTCCTATGTTAAACGGTAATTTCTCTGGTAAATTTGGGGACCCGGTACCGGCCGGCCGTAGGTCCCCTGGATCCTAAACTTGCCACACATATAGCCCCCATATACTCCCATGTTAAACGTAAGTCTAGTCATGGGCACAGTGAGGCATGGGCACAGTGAGGCATGCAGATGGACACCCTAGGCTTATACTCAAGTCAATACGTTTTCCCAATTTTTTTGTGGTAAAATTAGGTGCCTCGGCTTATATTCGGGTCGGCTTATACTCGAGTATATACGGGGTATATATATATATATATATATATATATATATATATATATATATATATGCTCATTTTCTTCCTGGTGACCAAGATCAATGAGATAGAAAATTAGGAGATATCCAAAGATTTTAATTTGTCATCACAGAAAGAAGTGAGGGTAAATCACCCAACAGATACAAGTCACAATTTGTTTTTTAAACAATTGATTTCTTATTCTTCCATAAAGCCCAACTCTAGGGATTGTTTTGATCTTAATTACTGTGGACATTTTCTCCTGTCTCATATGTGTCACATGTGGATATTTTTTAGCCACTTGGCTGCTTCTCTCCCCGATTTCTTTTTTTATATGTACACTGAATTTTGTTGGATAACCTTCTCTTGTCATGGTTATAAAATAATCCTTATATTTTGTTATAATGTATTTGAAGCACAACTTCACTCTCTCAATCAACATTGATTATTTTTAATCCTTATGCGGCTAGCATTAGTAAATACATAAGTAAGTAAGTATTTCATATTTAAACTTTTCTTTAACATTTCTTCAGTTACTTTCCAGTTTCCAGGCCTGGGCAAATGATGCCATACATCCCAGGAGTCTTCAAGTGGAGAAAAGGAGAGAAGGCTAAGCACACCCTACCGCATGCATGCCTGAGTGAAGGGCAGATGGATTCCAGGAAATAAATGCTACATGAATCATCTGCCCTTACTCAAGATGGCCATAGCCAGAAATGCTAGTGGGTGTTTTCAAAGTGATTTCTCAGCAAAATAGAGGCATACCCCACTTTTAAGTACACAATGGGTTTATTTACTAAAGCTGGAAAGCGCAAAATCTGTCTCACTTCTGCATAAAAACCAATGAGCTTCCAGGTTTTATTATCAGGCTTAATTGAACAAGCTGGGGTTAGAAGCTCATTGGTTTCTATGCAGAAGTGAGCCTGATTTTGGGCTTTCCAGCTTTAGTAAATAAAACCCATTGTGTATTTAAAAGTGGGGTATGCCTGTAAACCATGCAGACATGGATGATTTTGCTTTAAATATTTAAATTAGTTAAATACAGTTTTTGGTTTTGTGACGCTTAGATGCAGTGCACTTCCACGTTAAATGTGATCTTGCCAATATGGAAAGGTTGGAATATTTTATAATCCTGCTTTGATGGTGTTTCTTCAGAACTTGGGCTTCTTTGATAGCACCTTGGTCTTCATGATGTTGTTTATTTAAATATGTTCTCTAACAAACATGGAAGCTTCACACTATTTAGACACTGATGGTCTGAAGACAAATGCCTGCATCAGATCCTATAGCAATGGGGTTGAATACATAATTAAATACCGGTATGTTTTATAGATCAGTAATATAAAATCCTATTAGAAAATATTTAAATTCTAGGTTGCAACATTTTAAGATGTTGAAGTGTGCAAGAAACTAATTACGGTAGCTCTTTTAAAACCATTTCCAGCTCTGCCACAATTAATACATACCAACCCTACTTTCAAATGCTAAAGATAATAGATGGCCAGTTCAAGCGTAGTGGTACTGTTCAAATTACTTTTTAAACCAGGAGAACCCTTTCATAGAGTAGTGCTTTAGCTGGTAAAAACATAAAGAAAATCCAATATTTTGAACTGTTACTTAAACAGACATAGGGGACAAATCTTCCAATGAGGAAATTTGTTTCAGTGACAACTGTCTAATGCCGCGTACAAGAAAAGTTTGATGTGAGCTTTTCGTCAGAAATTCTGGCCGTGTGTAGGCTCCATCTGACTTTTCCTGTCGGAATTTCCGAGAAGAATAATTTGAGAGCTGGTTCTCAAATTTTCCGACCAAAAAAATTCCGATCGTCTGTAGCAATTCCGACGCGCAAAATTCCGGAAACAATTTGACGCATGCTCGGAAGCATTGAACTTAATTTTCTTGGCTCGTCGTAGTGTTGTAAATCACTGCCTTCTTGACGGTCAAAAGTTCAGAGAACTTTTGTGTGACCATGTGTATGCAAGCCAAGCTTGAGCGGAATTCCATCCAAGGTTTTTCCGACGGAAATTCAGACCGTGTGTACGCGGCATTAGAGGGCATTTTCTTCATTTTCTGTTGTGTGTAGAACAGGAAGTGAAAGGAAATCTTCACAATGGGACATGGATGGCAATAAAAAGAAAACCTAACAGGGTTTCTTTAACCAAAATTTCAAAAACTTTTGGTTTTAGTTATGCTTTGTTCAACATTGTCTCCACATCCAAGCAGGGCTCCTATGCATTTGTTCAAGTAATTTATGCTGTCATAATGATATTTTAGTTGTTAGATAAATTCATACCACATAAAAGAAAAAAGTGTTATAAAATGAATTCAAGGAGCCAAAAAAGATTAAAAAATATGTAACATAACCTTCAAGATGTCAAGCTTCTCTGCATGACATCCGATCCTTAGAAGATTCATAGTTGACTCCTTGATCTAGATTTTATTTTAGAATAATGTCTTTGTAAAATGCTACATAGTAGATTAGCCTTCTTATATAACAACTTCCAAGGTATGAAAGAAATACGTGTTAAACTGCTGTGTTTTATATTTGCTCAGCCAGGCAGTCATTTAGCATTCCATTGTTACAGGCTAATTATAAACTAGTGAAACCTCAGATTCCATTCTTGGGTTAGTGCCCAAGCAACACATTCTTATTTCCAGATATTTAAGACTATGCAAATACTTTTTGAAGAAACGGATTAATTGACGGAACTCTGGATTAAGCAAACAGCCATAGTTGTGCGAAGTCGCTGTACTCACTGAATAGCCTCTATATTATTTTATTGCTATAATATTTAAATAGTATTTATTAATACTATCAGCAACTAACTATCATTTCTTTATACTAATACCTAATGTGTTAACACAGTATAATATAAAAAATCATTATAATAATTTTGTAAATCAATTACCGTATTTATCGGCGTATAACACGCACAGGCGTATAACACGCACCCTAACTTTAAGAGGGAGGTTTCAGGAAAAAAACGTACAACAGCCCCCTGCGTATAACACGCAGGCACAGTTTACCCTCTATTTTCAGGGTAAAAAAGTGAGTGTTATACGCCAATAAATACAGTATATGTTGTGTAACAGGACACATGGATAGACAAACAGAAATTGGTCCAGACCTTTAGGGCTCTTTCACACGGAGGTCCGTTCAGGTCCGCCTGTCAGTTTTTTAGGCGGACCTGAAACGGATCCTCCATGTACCCCTATGGAGGCACGGATGTCAGCGGAGACATGTCCGCTGACATCCGCTCCGCTCCGCCAAAGTGTGACGGAGGAAAACCCTATTTTTCCTTCCGTCGGCGGAGCGGATCGGATGACAACGGACTCTACGGTCCGTCGTCATCCGATTCCCCATAGGGGAGAGCGGCGCTCTGACAGGGCGGTCCCTGCACAGTGTGCGGGGACCGCCCAGTCATCCGTCGGCTCAGCGGGGATCAACGGAGCGATCCCCGCTGAGCAAGCGGAGCTTCACGGGGCGGATCTGCACGGATCCGCCCCGTGTGAAAGGACCCTTAATCTACTTCCAGAAATCAGAATTTGAGTGTGCAAATGGATCTCTGAATTTCTGTAAATAAGTTAGTAAAAGCATGACTTCATACAGGAGGTGTGAAGATAAATAAGAGATCAAAATAGTCAAATATTATGTAAAAGATGTATGGACTACTACTATATCAATTTATGTGTGTGTATCTCTTTTAAAGGGGTTGTAAAGGTTCATGTTTTTTCACCTTAATGCATTCTATGCATTAAGGTGAAAAAACATCTGATGTTTTGCCGGCCCCCCAGCCCCCCTGTTAACTTACCTGAGCCCTCGAAAGTCCCGCGTCGTGAACAAGCAGGCTTCTCGACCGGGCTTTTCTCGGCTCATTCATTGGATGATTGACAGAAGCGCAGCCATTGGCTCCCGCTGCTGTCAATCAAACCAATGACGTGGCGCGCCGAGGGCGGGGCCAAGTGAATAAGTTGGCGGCTGTATCACTGTATCACGGGAGAGCGCACACAAGCTAACCCCCTTGGGAGAGAGCTTCCCATGAAGGGGGTTAGCTGATGCGGGGAGGAGCCGAGACAGCCGCCGAGGGACCCCAGGAGACCAGGATCGGGGCCACTTTGTGAAAAACGAGCTCCACAGTGGATGTAAGTAAAACATGTTTGTTATTTAAAAAAAAAAAAAAAATTGATCCTTTACAACCCCTTTAAGTCCTACCTGTGGCATTATGGTAGTCATAGACAAAGCAATGATATGAATCTCCATGTTCATCACACACAGAATTACATCTGATTTTTAGAATGTTTCATAGATTTATAGTTGGAAAGGTTGAATAAATACACTAGTCCAGGGGTCTCAAACTGGCAGCCCTCCAGCTGTTGCAGAACTACAAGTCACATCATGCCTCTGCCTGTGGGAGTCATGCTTGTAACTGTCAGCCTTGCAATGCCTCATGAGACTTGAAGTTGCAACAGCTGGAGGGCCGCCAGTTTGAGACCCCTGCACTAGTCCATCCAGTTCAACCTATGTGGGTGTGTTCATGTCGATAACCATTTCCCATATCCCTGTATATTGTGTTCGCTAGGATGCATGTCCAAGAATTTTTTAAAACTATCAATACTTCCTGCTGACACCAACCAATTGTTGAAGATAGTTCCACATTCCCTGACAGTGAAAAACCCCCTACACAGCTTAAAGCGGAGGTTCACCCAAAATTACAAGTATATCTTATAGCCTTTAGTACATAGCATACATCTTCTAATGCTGCATTAAAAAAAAAAATTGCGGTTTAAATACCTATTTATTTTCCTTTTCATTGCTACTTCCTGCTTCTCCCTCCCGCGGGAGTAGGCGTGTACCCTGCTTTCCTCGGCGCCGCACTGTCTCATGGGAGCTGAGTGTTATTCTTCCCAAGAGTCAGTGCGGTGCCCCGACCAGCGAAATGTGACACGTGACGAGGGTGTATCTTACACATTGAGACAAGGGGAACGCACGCACCGTTGTGGTTGTCATCGCAACGGGGCGGGGACTTCCGATGACGCCGCACGTTGTGATGGCAAACCCGGAAGTTCACGGCGAGTAAACAATGATGAAAATTCACTGCATCCAGGAAAGGAGTGCTTGTGGGCTTAACATGCCCACAAGCAAAATGGAAACTGCCCTACGCCAATTATATAAGTTATTCTTTCTAAAGAAAACGGACAGCGGATGTTTTTTAAAACCAAAACAGTGAGTATTTATCTGCAATGGGGAAAGGAATTGAATGGAAAAAAAAATAAAAAAACGAATGGCCGCGGAACCTCCGCTTTAAGGTTAAACCGCTTCTCCTCCAATCGCTATGTGTGGCCCCATGTCTTCTTGCACTCCCTGAGACTGAATAGTTTCATACTTATGCTGGGATCACCATTGAGAGATTTGTATATCGCTATCATATCTCCTCTCAAGCCTCTCTTCTCCAGGTAGAATAAGTTTAGTATAATGTAAAGCGCTGCGTAAATTGACGGCGCTATATAAGTACCTAAAATAATAATAACAATAACAAAAAATAAAATACTGCGCTATCTGTAAAACAATGAGTGATATAAATCTTAAGGAAATAAATCAAATAAATAAACTGCTGCAACTTTATGTGAGACACACACAATAAAGCAAACAAAATAAACTTAAGTTGCGCTGATGAATGATACTGATGGTTTGAATGTGTGACATAAAAATCCATGTGAAAACATATGAGAAAAACAGAAAGTGTTTACAAGAAAAAATACACGTAAAATTTTAACTAAAATAGTCTTCAGGGAATGAAAGCCAAATCAATAGTCCATATATGCTGACAATAAAAATAGGTATCAAAATACAACCGCTCCTAATATCTTGTACCACCACTGCGCCAATACAAAAAGATGTGAAAAAATATAGTAAACTAAAGCTGCCACTTAAAATGATAAATATGAAAACAGAATTTAAACCTAAAAACACGCAGGTGAAAATTAGGAGAAAATGTAGCGCTAATAAACGAAAATCACTAAACTAATATAATAACATTCACTAGTGAAACTGTGATAATCAAATTGTACTCCACGTGACATGTGATAAAATTCAAAAACAATAGTCCATAAAGTGAAATAATGTTCCAAAGAAGAAAGAAATATTCCAAAAAGAGATGTGTAGTCTTCTTAATAGAGAATATCTTCCACCCCACCGTGCACGTATCAGCTCCCCTTTGAAAATGCACTCACCCTATGGCTGCATTATCATTGACATTATCGTGACACGCTGAGGCTAAGAACGCTACACGGCTGCTGTGACCCGGAGCTCAGGAGGGGGTGAGAGACCTGTACCGAGCATACACCTTGGGTCCGCCGTGACCGCAAATCACTGCAGTGCCATCTTACACTTTTTTCTGCTTGCTGTGATTGATTTAAGGCTGGTTTTATTTTCATATCATGTGAGTGTAATATTTGAAGTGTGGTTGTGTATTTGAATAAATTTGGTCGTTACTATTTTACACTATTGGAGCACCTTTTTATTTTTACATGTATGGAACATCCTGTGTTGACACACAAGCTTTCAGCTGATGGTCGTTCACCTTCTAGTGGTTAACTAGCAAGCCTTTGAGCCGAACATGAGAGTGGGAGGCATTTACAGCTGGTGAGTGCATTTTCAAAGGGGAGCTGATACGTGCACGGTGGGGTGGAAGATATTCTCTATTAAGAAGACTACACATCTCTTTTTGGAATATTTCTTTCTTCTTTGGAACATTATTTCACTTTATGGACTATTGTTTTTGAATTTTATCACATGTCACGTGGAGTACAATTTGATTATCACAGTTTCACTAGTAAATGTTATTATATTAGTTTAGTGATTTTCGTTTATTAGCGCTACATTTTCTCCTAATTTTCACCTGCGTGTTTTTAGGTTTAAATTCTGTTTTCAAGTCCATATATGCTGTATCGATAAATTCATCCACGGTGACACATGATCAAGACACCCAAGAAGAAGTGAGAATGTAAGATAGGAAAGTGCCTCCACCTCTGCACACACTGCCGCTTACCAGCTAACAATGATCCCTTGTTATAGGAGATCAAATACGCCTGTGCAGCTGGAGGCTGTATAGCAACATTTTACTTGCATTGGTGAGCGTTCATTGTTCAGCTCTGGCCATGTGACCATGCTAATTAATGAGATCAGCATGGACACATGGCCAGAGCTGAACAATGAGAAAAAAGCCTCAAAAGTATTCTCATTGACCTGTGCGATCACATGACCAGCACTGACCAATTGCTTGCATTATGCTGTTACACAACAGTGCTTTCAATCCATCCACTCTAACCAATCAACGGCCAGGCTGAGCGGTGAAGAGGATGTCGGGGGCCAGCGCGGGACTTTCGAGGGGTCAGGTAAGCTAAACGGGGGGCCAGGGGGAGCCGGTCTTGTTGGATGTTTTTTCACCTTAATGCATAGAATGCATTAAGGTGAAAAAACTTTTACCTTTACAACCCCTTTAATTCCGACGAAGCTAATTTTCTTTTTGGCAAAGGGAAGTAAGCAGTTTTGTTCTTCATGGTATGTTTTTACTTGGCTAAGTAGCACAGGTTTCTATGTGGCAAGTGAGAGAGCAGAGGCAAAGAGGAGCCATGTGGCAACATTTCCTGCGCAGGGCCTATGACATAGGAAACACTTTATATAGAGTTTTAGAACCCTTTAAAACACACAGAAGTACACAACTCAACCCACAGTGACAGAACTGAAAAGTCATCTTATGTTTCTGGGCACCTGTTGCAAGTTTATATTGTGACTCCAGTTACCCACTTCTGTCAAAGAATGCAGCTTCAGGATATACACCCACAACTACTGTATACTATATCATCCAGATAGCAGGGATTTCACTGCAATTTACATGTTAATTATGGAGTCATAATAGAGGCCCCTATACCAAAGATTGTACATGGTAAGAAAGGCTACACATTGCAGAATATGTCAAGGCAAAGAAAAATGGTTACAAAAAATTATAACTGAATAGTAATTTTTTTGGGTTGGTTTATCTTTTCACACAGATTTTCTGTTACCAAATGACCTTGTACTTATACGTAATCGGTGATAAGTGCTAAAGTCATAACTGGTCAAAACGAGACATAAAATGATTAGTAGATCAGCTGATGCTTACTTTCACTTAAAGTACAACTTAAGGGGTTAGTTCACTTTCTCACAAAAATGAAAAAATTTATTAACCACGTCCCTCCAAGATCCATCTTCTGTTGCCCTCTCCAGCCAGTAAAACAGTCCAGCACTTTAAAACATTACAAAACAACACTGGAGGCTGTATAGCAACATTTTACTTGCATTGGTGAGCGTTCATTGTTCAGCTCTGGCCATGTGACCATGCTAATTAATGAGATCAGCATGGTCACATGGCCAGAGAAAGAAGCCTCAAAAGTATTCTCATTGACCTGTGCGATCACATGACCAGCACTGACCAATTGCTTGCATTATGCTGTTACACAACTTCCAGAGCTGTGTAATAATGTTTTAAAGTGCCAGATTGTTATGGAGGGGAAAGATGGGGATCATATAGGGTACATGCAGCAGGAACCAGAGGGGTGGAAAGGGTGTTGTGAGTTAGATCACCTCTTCATTTTTTGTGAAAGGTGAACTAAACCTTTAATGCTTCTGTATGACAATCCAAAAAAGTAGCAAATCCTGCAACTATGTGATGCACAAGCCTTGTGAAATAAATAAAAATAAACTTATTTTACCTTCCCCGACTAAGCCAGATCCTCCTTCGTTTGTGTCTCAGATAACATTGCAAATTACAGTGGGACATTTTCAGAAACAGAGGCAGTGGTGTCAATCCAGAAAGAAGTGGTCAGTACTAGGTGTGGTCAGGTGCTAACTGATAAGATGTAGACTTGTGAATCAGTAGTGACACTGCTGATAGCTATGCACCCCCCCCCCCCCCCCACACACACACACAACATATTTTTTTAGCCCACTATAGTGCAATCAGTTTACATGAGAGTGGCAACTTGAAGCTCTGTATTCAGAAGCAGTGTGGCACCATCTAATGTCTCGTACACACGGCCGGTTTTCCCGTCGGAAAAACTCAGATGAGAGCTTTTGGCCAGGAATCCCGACTGTGTGTATGCTCCATCAGAGTTTTTCCGACGGGAAAACTGCCAAAAACGGCCGGCAAACAAAAGAGAACTGGTTCTCTGACTTTTTCCCGTCGGAAATCCCGGCCGTGTGTACGGGGCAAAAGGAAGATGCATTAGGTGGAGTTCACGAGCAGGCTCAACAAGTATTTGTGGGACTTTGCAGTTGGACTAAGTGAAAACTTCAAGTGCAATAATGATAGACACCCAAAAACGTGACCCAGCCTACTTACAGCATTCACTGAGGCTGGTCGGTCTTCTGTTTCATAAGAGGTCCACCCCAGAGCCAGTAGAAGAAATGGTTAATTCTCTTGCAGCAGTTTCCAGTGCTCCCTTTATTCACATAAATAAATACCTAAACAAAGAAAACAAAAGAGGAGATAACTGCATTTAATTGCTTAACATATTAGCAGCAGACTCCAACTGATTGCTGGACCAAACGCATTTTAATGAGAGTTTTGAATGCAGGACCAAATGTGCAGTTCACAGCCATATGAAATCCATCAGTGAAAGCAGAGGGATAATACACAGAGAGGGCCCTCTTATACAGCGCCTTTTATTCTAAAACAGCACATTGTGTACCCAACAGCATGCAGCATAAGCTTTTCATTACCACATCTTTCACTGCTTATTTCTCATTAAAATTATACCAGGACACACAGGATTAAAACAACATTTTTATTAATGTAGTTAAAAAATCAATGCTAATTATTGTTTAGTGGTTAATTTAATTCCGCACGACCAAAAAAGCAAATCCAGAGAACACAATTCTGCCTATATATTGTCACAGGTTTATTTTTCTCAAAGATATATTGAAAAAAGAAATGGTGTTTTACAGATTTCCTTTCTTTAGGTGAGAGTTTTTAGGAGCTATAATGTCACTGCTGCCATTGACCAGGAGCCGAAAAAGGCCTACGGGTGTACCTTACAAACACAAATACACTTAATGTATGGCGATATATTGGATATGAACTTTTTATTTTATTTTTGTGTATGTACCATACTTGGTTGTGGTAACTAACAGCATAGCTTTTCTCCAATTGGTGAAGAGGTTCAGTAAGCGAGGTTATAATCTCAATGATTTAAGAAAGTCAAATGAAAAGGTGAGCACTGTCCCAAGGGATACTTTACTTGGACAAAAACGGACCAAGACTAATGATAATGCAGGTATGCGTATTATAGGGACATACTCAAATCAATCTGGTGAATTTTTTTTATGTCAAAAGCCCCATGATCACATACAGAAGAGGTAGAAATCTTAAGAGACATGTTAGTGCATAGTCATTTAGGAACTGTCCAAAAAAAAAATCATTCCCACATGGCTGCCGGAAAAAAACATTAGGAAGCAATAGATGTGGACATGGCAAGGCATGCCCTTATATTCCCACTGTTAAAGAATTTGAGAATCCCCAAAAATTTAGAAATTAATAAAAAACAATAATTTTTCAATTGTAGTATAGAGGGAATTATTTATGTTTGAGATGCCCATGCCCATTTTTGTATGTGGGAGAAATAATTTGTCAATTTAGACGCAGAGTTTTGCAGAATGTTAATGACATTGCACAAAAAAGAGATAGACCAATTGCTAGACATATCCTTGAAAAACATGATGGAAAAGCTGAGGTATTAAAATTTTGAGCCATAGAACAATTTAAATTGGGACCAAGGAAAGGTGACCTGGATAAACGTCTTTTGAAGTTGGAAGCGAGGATCTTCCATCTCAATTCACGAGCGCCATCTGGCCTTAATGAAGGCTTTACATTTCTACCTTTCGTACATGACTAAAAATCTTTGGATTTATTGTCTAATAGCCTTGTCTAATAGTAATATTTGTATGGATCATATATTGGTATTTAGGAAAGGGGAAGGATCTTCATTCATTTTATATCCCTTTTTGCTCAAAAGGAATTGTACCTGTATATATGTACAGGACAATGATATATGAGATAGGAGCAATCAATAATAAGTGTTTGCCTTGTAGTTCTGATTTTCATCCACGAGATGGTGATAGAATTCCCCTCAGCAATGAGCATGTGCGGCGGCCATTGTAGATGGTCAGGTTATAAATATAGGGACTACAAACAAAAAAAACAAAATTTTCTTTGCACCGTGTGACAGTCAGCTACTTTTGGTTGTTCATTTTCTTCAACAAAGCTCTATTTAAGAGTGAAACATGTTAGGTTTGGGTGATTTGATTTTGGGAGCACCTTTAGATTTTATTTTCATTTAGGTTCACATGATTACATTTTAGTCTTGACACATTCTTTCCCCCCTCCCCTCCATTTTTCTATTTTGTGGGGTGAGGTATGCCTTGTGTCAATGCAGTCTTGATTAAGAGAGAAGCTTTTTTGTGGATATGGTGATATATGGGGCTCGTCCATCAGTGGTTATTTGTGTTCACATGGATGAGTGTACCTGTATTACATATCTGAGAGATAGATAATTTCATAGGGCAGAAGATAGATAGCCCATATCTTCTTCAGTTAAACAGTATTTACTAGCATACTTTCTCTTTTTCTCTACATCTCATTTTTATATGTGACCAAAAGATGGGAGGAGAGACAGATATACCCCCATCTCTTGATACCAGGTGGTGTTGTTGTATAGTAGACCTTGAATTTACATATCCTCTTTACAGCCTGGAGCCTTTATATTGAATATAGGGGGAGATTATAACCCTGATATTGTCTATATGTTTATATCCAACAAAGTTTTCTCCCTATTCATACTTGGTAGATGTTAATATTACCACATAGAGATAGAACGTTGATTTATATATAATAGTATTGACCTCATCCTATAGCTATACCTGTTTACAATAAGTATAGGTATGGAGAGTATGGGACTTTTAAGGTGCAACAACTACACAATGTTCTATTTAAAATATGATTTTATTACAAAGACATTTTCATAGAAAGATATATTTTCTCATATGTACATTAAATACATGAGCCATCGAATAAACATATTTAAAATTTCCAACATGCATATAGACAGATTAACTCAACATGTTTCGCCAGTTTTTGGCTTCTTCAGGAGTAGTGTCATGCAATTGCTGAGAATAAAAAAGGAAAATAAATACAACATAATTTGTTCAATCTATTATCAAAGTTAAAGACACAAAAAACACAAAAAATATAGTTGTATTTAGAGATGACTGAAGTCCAAATCCACCCAGAAGGATATTTCCAATCTCAGTTCAGTTTTACCCCATATTATATATATATGCTTTACCTGTAAATTTGTTGGTATGATCATAAAGAAAGGGTAAAGGACGGATAACCAGTAAGTTGAGCCACGTAGGGAGACCTCAAAAGGAAAGATTATTGGTGTATCATAGAAGGGAGAATATACTGGCACGAGTAGCCACCCGAAGCACACCAACAAAAGAACAGAGGATCATCTGGGGGAAACTATGAAAAGGAGTATTGGTCAGAACTTATAATATCTTTTATATTGACTTACTTCGTCTTATATCTTATATTTCCCATCCATATTTACCTTTCTATATATCAAACTGATTTCAAAACAAGCAACCGAAGAGATGGATGAGGGGGAGAAAAAGGAGTGGTAGAGAAGAAAAAGGGAAATTATCCCAATCTCTCCAAATCACCCCTTGTCGCCCCACTTCTATCCGCTCTATGGAGACACAAAGAAAGGGAGAAGAAAAAATTATTAATTATAAGGATGTTAAATAACCTTATTTTATTATGTTTTAATTTTTATTTTTTATTTCTATATATAGTCAAAAATTGCCATATATTTATGACTATTGATTACCTATTGTTTTCCCACATCTGGGTTAGATCCACCTTAAGATATTTTTACCGGTATAAGCAACCAGTTCCTAAGAAAATTAAAAAATATATATGTATGTATAAAGATTGCTACTTTGAATTAACAGCCTATTAGACCAAAAAGATAGGATAAGAACAATAATTCAGTATCAAGTCATTAATTACCTTAGCCTAGTAACGCAAGACGTCTTTTCCCCAGGGTGTTGGTCATGTTACTGAATTAAACCAGACTGTGCTCTGGACTATATATCTCCCCTCCTCCTTCCCATTGGACGCCTATTTCGCGCCAAATCAATGGGAGGAGCGGGCGCGTCATTTCCTGCATCCACCCCCTTTGCTATGCTGACCCGGATGTGACGATCGTGCTGGAGAATGCCGCACCGATGTTTGCAGGCCACTGCAAACCAGTCTAGTGGACGAGCCCCCGACAGGCAGGAAGCGCCGCAAACCTGATACAGGAAGCGGAAGTAGCCTAAAGTATAGAAAAAAGGCCAACTTCCCTTTAACTACAGCACTGTCGACACATGTTGATGTTAAGTAAGGGGCCAGGATATCATCGCGGGTTTTGTCAGATGGCGCTCCCCTTGTTCCCAGTTTGAGGACAAAGGAAAGCGCCCTGGGCGCCCATATGATCACCTAATCTGCCCCCTTCTATGGAGGTGAATATTTTTGGCTCAATTGTGTTCCGTTTTATATAAACATATATCCAATATTTTTTACTGGGATTGAAACATTTCCCTCTGAATAGATAGGGATATATATTCAGCCATCTACATTTTACACTATAGGCAACAAAAATCGTTAAACACAATATAATAGATAAACAACATTCGAGTTGTTTAGAACAAAGTTTACATAACCAGCATTACTATTGAGATCCTATAGAAAGGGTTTGAAGCTGATGGACTCATTTAACCCCGGGTACACAGTTGCTCTTAAACTGTGTATCCATCTGGTTTCCCGTTGTAGGAGATTTTTATCCACATCACCACCTCTTTCGTTTATAGATATATATTCTAGGGCAAAAAATTTGATCTTATGTAGATCGAAGGAGTGAAAAAGGCCACTGTGTCGGCTAATAGGAGTCTCCATTTTTTTCTTCTTAATAAGAGACACATGGTCTCTTATTCTATGAAAAAATGGCCTTTTCGTTTTTCCAACATAAAAGGCCTTACAATCACAGATCATCAAATAAATGACGCCAATTGACTGGCAGTTACAGAAAAAATTGGGTCTGTAGGTGATTCCATTAGGCAAAACTAATTCAGTTACATCTAAGATGAACCTACAATACTCACAGTGACCACATGGTGCAGAACCCTTTCTACTTTCAATCCTTTTAGTTTCAAAGTGACTATGTACTAGTTGGTCTTTTAAAGATCTGGATTTCCTGTATGTAATTTGAGGGAACGGCTTAACATATTTTGAAATAGTCTGGTCAGTTGCTAGCAGTGGCCAGAATTTTTCAATGATCCTTCTTACTTTATAGTGTTCACCTGAGAACCTGGTAATTAGGCGTACCGTTTGGTCTTTGGTTTGAGATTTTTTAGGATGTATTAGATCTTTCCTATTTTTGTTTTTTGCTTGTTTATAGGCTTTTTTAAGGGTTGACCTGCTATATCCCCTAGCAATCAGCCGAGATTGGAGGGCTGATGCCTCCTTCTCAAAGTCTGCTTCCTTGCTACAATTTCTTCGAATTCGTAGATATTGACCATACGGTATGTTTTGTACCAGAGTTCTAGGATGAGAGCTTTTGGCATGTAAGATGGTATTGCCTGATGAAGGCTTTCTATATAGGGAGGATCCCAAAGTATTATCAGGATTCAGATAAATCGTAATGTCAAGAAAGTTTATCAAATTTTGATCACACATCATTGTAAACTTCAGATTGAAAGAGTTTACAGCCAATATAGACATAAAGGAGGTTAATTCTTCTAAAGAGCCAGTCCACACCATAAAAATGTCATCGATAAAGCGTCCTCCCTATATAGAAAGCCTTCATCAGGCAATACCATCTTACATGCCAAAAGCTCTCATCCTAGAACTCTGGTACAAAACATACCGTATGGTCAATATCTACGAATTCGAAGAAATTGTAGCAAGGAAGCAGACTTTGAGAAGTAGGCATCAGCCCTCCAATCTCGGCTGATTGCTAGGGGATATAGCAGGTCAACCCTTAAAAAAGCCTATAAACGAGCAAAAAACAAAAATAGGAAAGATCTAATACATCCTAAAAAATCTCAAACCAAAGACCAAACGGTACGCCTAATTACCAGGTTCTCAGGTGAACACTATAAAGTAAGAAGGATCATTGAAAAATTCTGGCCACTGCTAGCAACTGACCAGACTATTTCAAAATATGTTAAGCCGTTCCCTCAAATTACATACAGGAAATCCAGATCTTTAAAAGACCAACTAGTACATAGTCACTTTGAAACTAAAAGGATTGAAAGTAGAAAGGGTTCTGCACCATGTGGTCACTGTGAGTATTGTAGGTTCATCTTAGATGTAACTGAATTAGTTTTGCCTAATGGAATCACCTACAGACCCAATTTTTTCTGTAACTGCCAGTCAATTGGCGTCATTTATTTGATGATCTGTGATTGTAAGGCCTTTTATGTTGGAAAAACGAAAAGGCCATTTTTTCATAGAATAAGAGACCATGTGTCTCTTATTAAGAAGAAAAAAATGGAGACTCCTATTAGCCGACACAGTGGCCTTTTTCACTCCTTCGATCTACATAAGATCAAATTTTTTGCCCTAGAATATATATCTATAAACGAAAGAGGTGGTGATGTGGATAAAAATCTCCTACAACGGGAAACCAGATGGATACACAGTTTAAGAGCAACTGTGTACCGGGGTTAAATGAGTCCATCAGCTTCAAACCCTTTCTATAGGATCTCAATAGTAATGCTGGTTATGTAAACTTTGTTCTAAACAACTCGAATGTTGTTTATCTATTATATTGTGTTTAACGATTTTTGTTGCCTATAGTGTAAAATGTAGATGGCTGAATATATATCCCTATCTATTCAGAGGGAAATGTTTCAATCCCAGTAAAATATATTGGATATATGTTTATATAAAACGGAACACAATTGAGCCAAAAATATTCACCTCCATAGAAGGGGGCAGATTAGGTGATCATATGGGCGCCCAGGGCGCTTTCCTTTGTCCTCAAACTGGGAACAAGGGGAGCGCCATCTGACAAAACCCGCGATGATATCCTGGCCCCTTACTTAACATCAACATGTGTCGACAGTGCTGTAGTTAAAGGGAAGTTGGCCTTTTTTCTATACTTTAGGCTACTTCCGCTTCCTGTATCAGGTTTGCGGCGCTTCCTGCCTGTCGGGGGCTCGTCCACTAGACTGGTTTGCAGTGGCCTGCAAACATCGGTGCGGCATTCTCCAGCACGATCGTCACATCCGGGTCAGCATAGCAAAGGGGGTGGATGCAGGAAATGACGCGCCCGCTCCTCCCATTGATTTGGCGCGAAATAGGCGTCCAATGGGAAGGAGGAGGGGAGATATATAGTCCAGAGCACAGTCTGGTTTAATTCAGTAACATGACCAACACCCTGGGGAAAAGACGTCTTGCGTTACTAGGCTAAGGTAATTAATGACTTGATACTGAATTATTGTTCTTATCCTATCTTTTTGGTCTAATAGGCTGTTAATTCAAAGTAGCAATCTTTATACATACATATATATTTTTTAATTTTCTTAGGAACTGGTTGCTTATACCGGTAAAAATATCTTAAGGTGGATCTAACCCAGATGTGGGAAAACAATAGGTAATCAATAGTCATAAATATATGGCAATTTTTGACTATATATAGAAATAAAAAATAAAAATTAAAACATAATAAAATAAGGTTATTTAACATCCTTATATCTAATAATTTTTTCTTCTCCCTTTCTTTGTGTCTCCATAGAGCGGATAGAAGTGGGGCGACAAGGGGTGATTTGGAGAGATTGGGATAATTTCCCTTTTTCTTCTCTACCACTCCTTTTTCTCCCCCTCATCCATCTCTTCGGTTGCTTGTTTTGAAATCAGTTTGATATATAGAAAGGTAAATATGGATGGGAAATATAAGATATAAGACGAAGTAAGTCAATATAAAAGATATTATAAGTTCTGACCAATACTCCTTTTCATAGTTTCCCCCAGATGATCCTCTGTTCTTTTGTTGGTGTGCTTCGGGTGGCTACTCGTGCCAGTATATTCTCCCTTCTATGATACACCAATAATCTTTCCTTTTGAGGTCTCCCTACGTGGCTCAACTTACTGGTTATCCGTCCTTTACCCTTTCTTTATGATCATACCAACAAATTTACAGGTAAAGCATATATATATAATATGGGGTAAAACTGAACTGAGATTGGAAATATCCTTCTGGGTGGATTTGGACTTCAGTCATCTCTAAATACAACTATATTTTTTGTGTTTTTTGTGTCTTTAACTTTGATAATAGATTGAACAAATTATGTTGTATTTATTTTCCTTTTTTATTCTCAGCAATTGCATGACACTACTCCTGAAGAAGCCAAAAACTGGCGAAACATGTTGAGTTAATCTGTCTATATGCATGTTGGAAATTTTAAATATGTTTATTCGATGGCTCATGTATTTAATGTACATATGAGAAAATATATCTTTCTATGAAAATGTCTTTGTAATAAAATCATATTTTAAATAGAACATTGTGTAGTTGTTGCACCTTAAAAGTCCCATACTCTCCATACCTATACTTAGTTTACAAATTAAGGGATGTGGTGCCTATGAGATACAGGTGATAGGTATTATCTTCAAATTTTCCGTGTGATTATACCGGGTGGAAAACGCCCAAAATCTTTCTTATACCTGTCACCTCTATATCATCTTGTTTAAATAGATTTTTTTTTTTTGAATTGTGTCTAAAGATTAATTTCTTTATAGTTTCTTATTTGTATAACAGAGTTTTTCAACCAGCATGGCTACCTATAGGGGGTCGGCATTTGATGGTCTTATGACAAAAATTCATCTTGCCCAAGGGTCTACATTTGGTGGAATGACCCTTGAACGTTTTTTCAATAGCCTTCAACGACTGTTGGAAAAGAAAGCTCGTATTTTCTGGAATCACAGGTATTTTTTGAAATATTTAGAGGATAAAATCGTACCATGGGGACTACGTATACAGATATTTCCTAATGTGTTTAAAATAGAGACAGAATTTAAACTAAACTGGGAGTTTAATCTACAGTCATGTTCATTTAAAATGATGGAGGCTTTATGCCTAAACTATTCGAAAGATCTGGAAATAGTAAATAATGACATTGAAAAACTATATGCTGATAACTCCAATTTGATTACTGAAGAAACCTTCTCAAATAGAGAGGCTCTTTTAGAAAAACACTTGGAGCTCTTTGTCTCCAATATCCTCAAAACTAAAGATAAGAAATACTATAGGGATCGTTTGGCATATGAATCAAACACAGCCTATCGTTGGACTTCAGAAAATCAATGGAGGAAATCTAAATCCTCAGTTCGAAAACAAACAAACACAAACCAGGAAGCTACCGATTCTGATGAAACGTCTTTATCTTCTTCATCTGTATCGGGCAATACCTTCAATACCTCAGTAAGTTCCCAAAAAAGAAAAACAGATCGAGCACCCTCATCGTCTGCACTTTCTAAACGTGCCCAACGGGAGAGTAACCGTCAGGGTTTACGTTCACAATCTAAACATATTTCTCCTCTCACTAACTCCACAGTTGATGGTCACTCTAATATGTTTCCATCAAGTTCCTCGAATAGTTTCAATGCACCTAAGTTAAATCAACTAACAAATACCCCGTCGGGGGACTCCCAAACCCCCTTAACAGGGGATCTTTGCACTGCACCAATCTTTTCACCCTCCCAAATAGTAGATATCAAAAAGACACCAGTTCTCTCACAAGCACTCAAAATAGTTCCCAAAGTAATTTCCAAGTAATTAATTTATCTTCATATTCACTTACACCGAACCAAATGGAGGTCTTGGGCCTCGGTCTGACTTTTTGTCCGGATCAGGAAGCTGACGCCTTTGAAATTATAAAGGACGTCAATCTCTTTGCGAGAAAACTTACCTTTAAAATTATGTTTGACAAGGACCAAAGATGCTCTCCCATGATATCCATGGGGGATGATCTCTGGCAGAATAAAACAATTAGAGAAATTCAGGCAATTAATGATTTAATGGAATTATGGGAAGAGGGTAACCCATTAGACGAGCCCCTTGAGGAACCCCAATTGGGCCCCGTGGATGAGATTTCCACGGAAAGAATTTTCCCCCCACCAAACTTATATAAGCCAAAATCCAGAACCTTCCCCACCCTTCAGGGCAATCCCAATATCTGGGCTTTCACCCAACAAGTGACAAAGGAAATACAAAGTACCAACTGGAAAAAGTTAAAAAGAAATACCAATCTTAAACCATCACAACAAAAAGCCTTGACAGAATTAAAAAAGAATGAACAATTAGTGATAAAATCCTCGGATAAAGGAGGAAACATAGTGATAATGGATGTAAAAAACTACAAGCAGATGGTTATGAACCTTCTTTTAAATAAAAGTTGGTATCGCTCCATTCCTTTTGCACAGGTGAAATATGCAGAGACCAAATATCGCATACTTATAAATCGAGCATTCTGTGATAATTTGATAGATAAAAAAACGTGTGAATTTCTGATTATTGAAAAGCCGAGACTTCCCACGTTTTATGCACTACCAAAGGTGCACAAAGATCTAAAAAACCCCCCTGGCCGTCCTATTGTGTCAGGGATTGGGTGTCTCACAGAACCAGCTAGCCAGTTGGTAGATGATTACTTGAGGCCTCATGTAGGTTCCTTAAGTTCTTATATTCAAGATACTGCTGACCTACTTAGTTCATTGGATGGCCTGTGTTTGCCATTGGGATCATGGCTAGTAGCTATAGACGTCGAGGCCCTCTATAACTCTATTCCCCATGTCAAGGGTGTCCAAGTGATAGAGGGCTTCCTTTTAGAGAGAGGACCAGGAGCCAAGCCCTATAACAATTTCATTAGGGAACTGTTATTCTTTATACTTACCAACAATATTTTTATATTCGACCGTTCCCACTACCTCCAGGTACAGGGTGTGGCGATGGGGACCAAGTGTGCCCCATCGTACGCCAACCTGTACCTGGGGGGGTGGGAACGGGAGATTTTTTCGTCTCAATCAATGGAAATGTTTTTTGATAAGGTCTTGATTTGGCGACGCTTTATCGATGACATTTTTATGGTGTGGACTGGCTCTTTAGAAGAATTAACCTCCTTTATGTCTATATTGGCTGTAAACTCTTTCAATCTGAAGTTTACAATGATGTGTGATCAAAATTTGATAAACTTTCTTGACATTACGATTTATCTGAATCCTGATAATACTTTGGGATCCTCCCTATATAGAAAGCCTTCATCAGGCAATACCATCTTACATGCCAAAAGCTCTCATCCTAGAACTCTGGTACAAAACATACTGTATGGTCAATATCTACGAATTCGAAGAAATTGTAGCAAGGAAGCAGACTTTGAGAAGGAGGCATCAGCCCTCCAATCTCGGCTGATTGCTAGGGGATATAGCAGGTCAACCCTTAAAAAAGCCTATAAACGAGCAAAAAACAAAAATAGGAAAGATCTAATACATCCTAAAAAATCTCAAACCAAAGACCAAACGGTACGCCTAATTACCAGGTTCTCAGGTGAACACTATAAAGTAAGAAGGATCATTGAAAAATTCTGGCCACTGCTAGCAACTGACCAGACTATTTCAAAATATGTTAAGCCGTTCCCTCAAATTACATACAGGAAATCCAGATCTTTAAAAGACCAACTAGTACATAGTCACTTTGAAACTAAAAGGATTGAAAGTAGAAAGGGTTCTGCACCATGTGGTCACTGTGAGTATTGTAGGTTCATCTTAGATGTAACTGAATTAGTTTTGCCTAATGGAATCACCTACAGACCCAATTTTTTCTGTAACTGCCAGTCAATTGGCGTCATTTATTTGATGATCTGTGATTGTAAGGCCTTTTATGTTGGAAAAACGAAAAGGCCATTTTTTCATAGAATAAGAGACCATGTGTCTCTTATTAAGAAGAAAAAAATGGAGACTCCTATTAGCCGACACAGTGGCCTTTTTCACTCCTTCGATCTACATAAGATCAAATTTTTTGCCCTAGAATATATATCTATAAACGAAAGAGGTGGTGATGTGGATAAAAATCTCCTACAACGGGAAACCAGATGGATACACAGTTTAAGAGCAACTGTGTACCCGGGGTTAAATGAGTCCATCAGCTTCAAACCCTTTCTATAGGATCTCAATAGTAATGCTGGTTATGTAAACTTTGTTCTAAACAACTCGAATGTTGTTTATCTATTATATTGTGTTTAACGATTTTTGTTGCCTATAGTGTAAAATGTAGATGGCTGAATATATATCCCTATCTATTCAGAGGGAAATGTTTCAATCCCAGTAAAAAATATTGGATATATGTTTATATAAAACGGAACACAATTGAGCCAAAAATATTCACCTCCATAGAAGGGGGCAGATTAGGTGATCATATGGGCGCCCAGGGCGCTTTCCTTTGTCCTCAAACTGGGAACAAGGGGAGCGCCATCTGACAAAACCCGCGATGATATCCTGGCCCCTTACTTAACATCAACATGTGTCGACAGTGCTGTAGTTAAAGGGAAGTTGGCCTTTTTTCTATACTTTAGGCTACTTCCGCTTCCTGTATCAGGTTTGCGGCGCTTCCTGCCTGTCGGGGGCTCGTCCACTAGACTGGTTTGCAGTGGCCTGCAAACATCGGTGCGGCATTCTCCAGCACGATCGTCACATCCGGGTCAGCATAGCAAAGGGGGTGGATGCAGGAAATGACGCGCCCGCTCCTCCCATTGATTTGGCGCGAAATAGGCGTCCAATGGGAAGGAGGAGGGGAGATATATAGTCCAGAGCACAGTCTGGTTTAATTCAGTAACATGACCAACACCCTGGGGAAAAGACGTCTTGCGTTACTAGGCTAAGGTAATTAATGACTTGATACTGAATTATTGTTCTTATCCTATCTTTTTGGTCTAATAGGCTGTTAATTCAAAGTAGCAATCTTTATACATACATATATATTTTTTAATTTTCTTAGGAACTGGTTGCTTATACCGGTAAAAATATCTTAAGGTGGATCTAACCCAGATGTGGGAAAACAATAGGTAATCAATAGTCATAAATATATGGCAATTTTTGACTATATATAGAAATAAAAAATAAAAATTAAAACATAATAAAATAAGGTTATTTAACATCCTTATAATTAATAATTTTTTCTTCTCCCTTTCTTTGTGTCTCCATAGAGCGGATAGAAGTGGGGCGACAAGGGGTGATTTGGAGAGATTGGGATCATTTCCCTTTTTCTTCTCTACCACTCCTTTTTCTCCCCCTCATCCATCTCTTCGGTTGCTTGTTTTGAAATCAGTTTGATATATAGAAAGGTAAATATGGATGGGAAATATAAGATATAAGACGAAGTAAGTCAATATAAAAGATATTATAAGTTCTGACCAATACTCCTTTTCATAGTTTCCCCCAGATGATCCTCTGTTCTTTTGTTGGTGTGCTTCGGGTGGCTACTCGTGCCAGTATATTCTCCCTTCTATGATACACCAATAATCTTTCCTTTTGAGGTCTCCCTACGTGGCTCAACTTACTGGTTATCCGTCCTTTACCCTTTCTTTATGATCATACCAACAAATTTACAGGTAAAGCATATATATATAATATGGGGTAAAACTGAACTGAGATTGGAAATATCCTTCTGGGTGGATTTGGACTTCAGTCATCTCTAAATACAACTATATTTTTTGTGTTTTTTGTGTCTTTAACTTTGATAATAGATTGAACAAATTATGTTGTATTTATTTTCCTTTTTTATTCTCAGCAATTGCATGACACTACTCCTGAAGAAGCCAAAAACTGGCGAAACATGTTGAGTTAATCTGTCTATATGCATGTTGGAAATTTTAAATATGTTTATTCGATGGCTCATGTATTTAATGTACATATGAGAAAATATATCTTTCTATGAAAATGTCTTTGTAATAAAATCATATTTTAAATAGAACATTGTGTAGTTGTTGCACCTTAAAAGTCCCATACTCTCCATACCTATACTTAGTTTACAAATTAAGGGATGTGGTGCCTATGAGATACAGGTGATAGGTATTATCTTCAAATTTTCCGTCTGTTTACAATAAGGTTTACGCTTTAGTTAAGTGGCCTTATGGTGTGTAGGGAAGCGCACACATTGTCTAACAGCATAGCTTTACCAGATCATGCAAATACTAGGAGGCTAAGTAGTACAATGGTAAGCTACATTAACAATTTATAGTTTTAATATATATTAATATCATGGTTTGTAAAGTAGAGGAATTTGCTTTAGAAACCACCAGTGGAGTGGAGTTGCTAAATGCCATTTGCTAGAGTTCAAAAGCTCTGTGGGTACTGATAGGCACCTGGATTGATATGTCATGTTAGCATAATGAAAAATGAAGGTGTTCTTTGTCACACATAGAAACATAGAAACTCTTCTGTCTACCTTCTCTTATGTCTTCCTCATGTGAGCTTAAGGAGGCTTTACGACCTGCCCCTGGGGAGAATGTGCTTGATGTGCTTGGTGCCCTGGGCTTACCCACTTGAAGACAGTTTTTGTTTAAAAATCAGTATTTTTTGCTAGAAAACTACATAGAACCCCCAAACATTATATACCATATATATATAAAAAAAAAAAATTCCAGAGGCACGGTAATTACGCAGCAGTTTTTCAAACACAATTTTTGGGGAAAAATGCACTTTGATGAATTTTAATGCAAAGAAAAATAGAACCCAATTCCTGGTAAAATATAAAAGATTATGTTACACTGAGTAATCATTTTTCTAATCTGTCACGCTTTAAAATTGCGCACGCTCGTATAATGATGACAAACTATGATACCTAAAAATCTCCATTGGCGAGTTACAAGGGAGGTCTAGTCCAAGAATTATTGCTCTCACTATAGCGTTCATGGCGATACCTCATATGTGTGGTGCAAACACCAATTACATATGTGTGTGTGACCTACTTATACGTAGCACAGGGGCTCTTTAAAAAATAAAATAAAAAATATATATTTTTTTATTATTATTAACATATTTACTTATTTTTTACACTGTTCCTTTCATTTTTTTTTTATCGCTTTTATTCTGTCACAAGAAATGTAAACATCTCTTGTGATAGAAATAAAGCACTACAGGTACTCTTTCTGGAGACATCTAGTGGCTATAAGACCCCAGATCACTCCTCTACCCTTAAAAGCAAAAGATATGGCGCAACCGCCATACTGGATCCAGGGCTCCCTTGCGGGGACCCCTCTTCCATCACCCGTAAAAGCAATCCAGCTGCTAATTAGCTGCTAAAGACACTGGGCTTCCTTCAGCTCAGAAGGGGACTGGATATAGGGTAAACATTGCAGTAAGAGCAGATTTTTATTTTTTTTATTAAAAAAAAAACAAAAGAACTAAAGCTACAGTTGTGCTTCAACACTTGTTTCTATATTTATTTTTCTGTTTACTTATCCAGGTTCTAAAATTTTAAGTAATAATACAGTTTTCCGTTATAAAGAATGCAAAGTGTTTTAAGGTAAAACTCTCTTCTTTAGTCTTAGAGCAGGGAAAATGCTTGGTTTTTACTACTATCTAGGGCTTCGTTAGAGAGATTTTACTTCATTTACTTTGATGGTGACAACGGTTTCACCAAACTAAAAGCAAGACAAAGTCTGTAATAGGGACTCTGACGACAATAAAAAGCAGTTCTAGCATTCTTCTACTTTAAAATAAAATGTTATTGCCTTATTTCCTTGGAGCAATTTTTCTTTACTTCTTGCCTGGTCAAACTGTATCACTGGGAAAATAAGCAAGGGGAAATCTCTCCAGCGCATTGCATAGCAAAGAAACCCATTCTATCTAAAAAAAAAAAAAAAAAAAAAATTCTGGCCATACACTTGACTAAAAGTAAAAACCATTACAGTTTATCTCCGAAAATATGTGCTTCCTGTTTTCTGAATTTCTAAAATGTGCATTTTCAGCATTTAAAGCTTCTGACCTCCCTAAGACTTCCCTGGTAAACAGTTAGATCCATAGGCTATTACAGAGTGCTTCCAGCTTTCTTTATATATGAATTATGCAAATTGCAATACCACTTTTACACCAGAAAGAGTGCTCGAGGTCAGGTCTGAGAGCAAGGCTCCCCTTCTGAACAAAACTGGCCCATGGGAGAAGAGATTCCATTAGCGTGCTACAAGTCTGTGTCTAAAGAAGCAATTCACCCTTCCATTATAGATGAAATCCTTTTAAAATTTTGTTTACAGGAAAAAAAAGAGCTTTAAAAAGTCAGTAAATGTAATCCACTTGAAATGATCACCCAAGAATTTCAAATTAAGCATTCTTTTTTTTTGGCATGGTTATATGCCATGACTCTGAAGCAAGATGTTTATGGAAATGACTTAAATGTTGTATACTAGGACCAGAAGAAATAAAACGTTATTTTATTGGTGCTTTTGCTGGCAGCAGAGATTTTG